>CM075654.1:92881397-93503025 GCA_037953625.1 Crotalaria pallida
TTTTCTGATTCTTGAAACTGAAACCTGAGTTTTCAAAAGGGTCACTTTGTTGCATTCGTTTGAAAAGCTCAAGCCTTCATAAGTCTTCATTCTTGTATCCTCTTTGAGCATTCGTAGCTTAGAGTTGATACCAAGTGGTCTCATGCATTTTCGTTGTTGGACCTAAGAGAACTATACTGATAAAGTTTGCAAAAAATAATCCTGAAAACAACCAGAATTTTGAACATGCTAACTTTGCAGGATTAGCATAGCCAAACCAAGTCACCATTTGTTGATATCTTTAGTTCTATTTAAAGACCACATATCCTAGTTTCTATTCTGATTAATATTTTGTGATTTCATGGCCGAACGATGACAAACTTCTCTGGTAAAGTTGCACCAAAATCATTCCCATGTTGTTGAAGCAGGAACCTGAAACATCTTCAAATCTCAATTCCCTGGCTTTTCTTAAGATTTCCAGGTAAAGGAGGAGTTATTCTTGAGGCTTGAATGAATAATTAAGGACTCGAAGTGTAGCCTAGCTTTTTCAAAGCTTAAGGACACAAAATTGGGGAGTTAAACTTGATTAATGGTATTGGAGAACCCAGAGATTAATGCATGAAACTTAGTATATTAGGGATTAAGAAACCTAAAATCAATTAGGGATAACAAGAACAAAATCACAAATATTTTAAGGCTAAGAACGATGGTGAAAATAAACCAACAAGCTCTTTCATAACTAATCCACAAAAAGGATTGGGCATTAATACTCAACCTTTGCTGCCAATTAACAATATACTACCAGATCATGCATATTGCAACTATAAGCCACTTGGACACCTTTGACACCCAAAGCATCAGGCTGACTTCAGATTCCCAGTCCAGATAACGATTATATTTCTCATCTTCATCCACCTGTAAAAAATAAGACTACCAGATTTTGCTCATAAGCAGTAATTTAGACATGACTTGCAAAAATTAAAAGGACATGAGCTAAAAGCAACTCACCTTGCGTTTCATAACTCGTTTTGATTGAGATGAAACATGTGCTACTTTGACGATGTTGTGATATCCTTCAAAAACTCCCAACTCCGAAGTGCTCCACAGCTTTTGAAACTCTAAGGTTTTAGAAGCCCATCAAAGCACAAATTAGTTTGGACCAGAGTTTATGATATGGCTATCGTTGTAGTAATCTGCAATGTTTTCCTTGGAGTATAACATGGCTTTTCAAGATTTTGATCACATTACAAACTGGCAGTAAATTTATCCTGTGATAAAAAAATTCCAATAATGCAGAACAAACATTAAAATCAAATTCCTAGGTGAAATGTGGAACAAATTCCAAACCCTGATGCACATTTTCAGGTTTCAATAATAAAGACACAAACTCATATTGCTTGATTACAAATTAAGTATAAACAGAAGCATGAACACTTTCAGCATAAAATTGAAATTGAAATGAAAAAGGGATTAAGGCTCATGAGTTACCTGCCAAGAGAGAAATACGCAACTCGGGGTGATAACTCAAATGGCGGTGGTTCTTGGAAGAGTGAATTATAAGTAACTTTATCCTGTGGGAATTATATTATATGAGAAATTACAAGTAAAAGCCATGTTGTTTTTGAACAAAATTATAGGCAATTAGTAAAAGAGTTGCAAGACATACACGGAGGTGTAAGAAGACATAGTTCTAACTTTACAGAAGTATCAAATAAGATATAAGAGACTTAGCAACTAACTTATGAACCTTTCAGTTAAACTGGATCATAGAAAAGTATACCAATATGGCAATATGTATTCAAGGACAAGCTTCAACCAACTCAAGTTAATAGAGATTTTATAACTGTGGTGGACTCAGCCTAGCCGAGCTCCACGTGATCCTCACTCAGGACCTGAGGACCCTTCAGCAGGCTCCCTGTGTGCTTGGCCGAGCTCAATGCTCAACGTCCGAGCTGACATCAGGCACGGGCCGACCTCATCCTCCTACTAAGGTCCAACCTCCCTGTGTGCTTGGCCGAGCTCAATGCTCAACGGCCGAACTGGCATCAGGCACGGGCCGACCTCATGCTCCACCCAAGGTCCGACCTCCTGGTCCGACACCACCCAAGGTCTGACACCAAGGACATGATGACGTCTTCCCTCCTTATCCATAAGGACAGCTCATCCACTCATAGCTCATTATAGGCTGGCCCTACTTGGGCCTCAAACAAGCCCATTAGGGCAACCAGCTCTCTCCTATATATATCCCCCTCTCCCTAGGGGCTAAGGTACGTCTCTCTAACCTAAGAACTACGTGTGGTTTGATTCCCCTCTCATGGGATACGTAGGACCGGGGTCACCCTCGTCAGCTGCAACAACCCCCAAACACCTCATGTGGTGCTTCCGGCCTAGGGACATCACATTGGCGCCGTCTGTGGGGAACGGTAAACTCCGATTCCCATCCACGTTCAAAAAAAAAAATAAAAAATTAAGAAATAAGAAAAATTCATGGCCGACGACCATGGTGAAGGATCGAGGGAGATCTTCATCTTTGTTGCTGCGAGAGAAATGGAGAAAGGGAGACAGATCTTAACGAAGGAGCAACAGCAGTTAAAGAAGAGGAGGAAGATCCTTCATCATCATCGTCAATCCATGACCTCGACTCTGTTGGTCTTGGAACGAGGGAGGAGTATGTTGAGAAGATCGAGGTATGGCGGCCAGATCCGGATCAAAGCCGTCACGTCCAGCAAGCATCGTTGATCTTCTCTCCCTCCTTGTCGCCGTTTCGCTCCCCACCGCCACGTGAAGCATCGCCGCTGCTCGTCTTCGAGTCGGGGAACGTTGCAGCCGGTGTCGTGAACCTTCGCACGATGGAGGCTGTGATCGAATCTCCAACGAGAACGAGACGATCGCGAGAGGCTGGGGCGTGGGAGGCAGAACTCAGAACCACCGCACCGCTTCTTCTCTCTCCCTTTGCAATCGCAAGCTCTCACCCTCACCACTGCTAACGTTGTTGTGGATGTGACTTCGCTGTTGGCTGTTCGAAAATGAGAGAGATCGCCACCGCAGAAGACGACAAGCGAGCGTAGCCACCGCCACCACACCTTCACGGTTGAGCTATTCTCAGGTGAGGTGCTTGCGCCGCCACCATCAACTCCCTTCTCCATGATCACCGCCGTTGCAAACGGTGACACTTGTTGTCCATGCCGCCGCCGTCAAGAAGCTCCGACGTGCTCGCCGCCGCCGCCTGCCCCTCCAAGCCTCATCTTGCTTGCCGCTGCTGCTGCACATTGCAGTTCCTGCAACAAGGTGTTAGGGTTTCAACCCTAACGGGCCAAAGGCCCAAATCAAAAAAAAAGGCCAGCAGGCCCAAATTTAAAAAAAAAGGGAAAGGAGCATCTAGCAGCACCAATTATCAAGAGCAGCATCAATTATCAAGAGCATGAAAGCTAAGACCTAACGGGCCAGCAAGCCCAGGTTTAAAAAAAAAAAAGAAAGAAAGAAAGAAAGAAAGAAATAAAGAGGAGAGGATCGGGCTATCCACGTACCATGGGCCCAACAACTCAATACTCATTCCTATATCAGGGTAGTCTTCTGTATCAAGCCTTGCAAATTATTTTTATTATTACACGTCATTATTTTGATGCATGATTCACATTGGTCAAAAATATATCTTCGCCTGTTAATGTCATCAAATATTATTTACGACAATCAAACTTTGTCACATAATCCGAGTTTATTCTTCCCTCCTCGGATTTACATGATTTCGGAAATCATAATCCGAGTTTACCCTTCTCTCCTCGGATTTACATGATTTCGAAAATCATAATCCGAGTTCACTCTTCTCTCCTCGGATTTACATGATTTCGGAAATCATAATCCGAGTTTATTCTTCTCTCCTCGGATTTACATGATTTCAAATATCATAATCCGAGTTTACCCTTCTCTCCTCGGATTTACATGATTTCGAAAATCATAATCCGAGTTTACTCTTCTCTCCTCGGATTTTCAAGGTAATTTCGGAAGACTCGCACAGTGTTTCACACTCGAGCCGATCTCTTAATCCGAGTATGACGACTATTCTGCTAGTTTCTCTCGCTCGACATCACACTAAGGAAAATAGAGGTCGGACCTCAAGGCTCGGCAAAGCCCATTCGAAAAGGACGGACTACATACTCCTAATCCGACATACTTCAATCCTAAATACTTCAGTCCGACATCCGTCAGTCCCACATGCTTCAGTCCGACAAACTACAACCCGACACCACTCACCTCACTAAATCAGGGAAGAGATTATAGTTCCCATATTATTTTCTTATCTCATCGCCTTTCTATGTGCTTACTTTGCACGCTTATTGATATTGGTTTACCTGGTGCACTATTGCTGACATATGCTTTTAATACTTGCTTCCTTATAGTTTCTCTACTTATTGCTTATTATTTGGTATTCTCCGTGTTGTTACATAACGTACTGTTAACCAAACCTTCTTGCTGTTAAATGTCCTTAAATCTCTGCCTCTTCTGTTGTGATAGTATGATGTACAGTGCCTCTCCGGTTGTCGTGTTTCATGTTTTAATGCTCTCATCTGGTTTGCTGCCATGTTTATAACTGTCGACTATTGTTGAATGCGATATACCCGAAATCATGCATCTTTTTGTACAATACTATCTTGTTGAACAATATCTTAATTGTCAATATTTGCCGCTTTCATATCTGTTGCGTATGGCTTGCCCAAATCATCTTGCTCTTATGTCGGTGTTTTATTCTCGCCTACCAACAATTCTCATTGTCATTTAATTATCATAAATTATCATAAAGTGTCAAAATTAATGCCGATCACTTATTATTATTGTTTTACATGTAATGTAAGATTCAGGAGAATGATGGTCGAAAAAAGGAAGGCCATCTTACGATCTCTATTCTCATCTCGGCTTGGATCTTTTTTGGACGAACTGCTATGTTTGCCTCTATTATCTTATCGGCCCCACTTTTCATCTCGGCTTGGATCTTCTTTGGTTTTCACAGGACCACCACGGCTTCTCGAAGGTGAACAATTCCAAAGGCATATATTATTTCTTAGTTCATGCTTATTTCTGAGCTCGGAGATTCTCTATTTCAAATTGCACGGTTCATCGAAAAGGGAGGCTGAGCTATTACTATTCTCTTTATTTCATGTTTATATCTGATCTGCCGAGCTGCTATTATTCTCTTTAACTCATGCTCCTACCGAGCTGTTATCATCTCGACCCTACCTTTGTGGTAGAACGGTCAATTCATGCTCCTACCGAGCTGTTATCATCTCGACCCTACCTTTGTGGTAGAACGGTCAATTCATGTTTCTACCGAGCTGTTAGCATCTCGACCCTACCCTGGTGGTAGAACGGTCAATTCATGCATTCACGCATACGGTTATCATCTCGGCCCTACCTTTGTGGTAGAACGGTCCCCCCTGTCACCGCACTTACATGCATTCACGCATACAAGTCGGTACTAGTGCTACAAACAGTGCGTACGTACAAATCCTCTCATTTAGCATTAGCCACCTAAATGTTGCATGGTGCTTATATACAGTGAACATCTTCCGAGATCGGCTTATAAGATCAGGGTACAAGGGACACCCGGTAAAGTACAGCTTGCTGTGAAATGTTTTCACATAACTTCACTCAGCAACCTCTTTTACACTGGGGCCGAGGATGGCATCCGAGTTCCCTACCGCATTCACTTATATACAGTACCTTTTTTCAGAGGAAAACTTATAAGTTACTGCACTGGTCAGGGGGAGTCGTCCGAAGTCAAAGGTTTAGACAACCACATCCTATGTGCAACAACTTGCGTTGGAAGTTCACTGTCCTCGGTGAACGGTGCAGGATCCAAGCTCTCCTTACCGCATGCAGAGCACAACCCTCATCGGGTCTAAAACAACGATCAAAAATCTCTTTCTCCTTCTCGTCAAGGGGGGTAGGCAGGTTGTCAGCCGAGTTATCAACCTTGGCATTGTTGTTGTAATCCACCAGCATGCCGTCTTCAACCCTGAACACCTTGAGGCGAAGGTCGGGGTTGAGGATATTAATCTGACTCACAGCATTCCCGAAGGTGTCAAAGATGTCGTCTGCCGACTTCTCTAGGTCAGAGAGGCATACTCGGCCAATATTTTATGGACTGAACTTTCTTCACCTCGGCATTCTTCTCCGCCTTCTGCTTTGATAGAGGTCCCCTATGAGCCTTGACAAGCTCGTCGGTTCGCCTACAGCTTGGCGTTTCCTAGGCTCTTTTGCACAGACACCACGACCTTGCTCGGCGATTCCTTGCTTTGCATGCTTGCCCCTGGCCTTTCTCAAGCTCGGTCACCTACCCGATGTTCCTCACCGAGCTTGCACTCGGTTCGAGATGTTCCTCATCGAGCTTGCACTCGGTTCGAGATGTTCCTCACCGAGCTTGTACTCGGTTCGAGATGAGCTTCACTGAGCGAACTCGGTTCGAGATGTTCCTCACCGAGTTTGCGCTCGGTTCGAGATGTACCTCACCGAGCTCGTACTCGGTTCGAGATGAGCCTCACTGAGATTGCACTCGGTTCGAGATGTTCCTCACCGAGCTTGCACTCGGTTCGAGATGTACCTCACCGAGCATGTACTCGGTTCGAGATGAGCCTCACCGAGCTTGTGGCGGATCCCCCCGCGGGAACTCGGTTCGAGATCGGGATACTCTTTCAATTTCATCATCCGAGCACAAAAGAGCACTATCAACCATCCGCAACACTCTTCCGAGCGGAAGGCCACGCCTGCAAGCATGTTTCTACCTCATCACCAACTCAGCACTGATCTGACGGACGCAGAAAGGACCTCAACTCGGCACAGTCTCTACGACTCTTCCCGAGTTGGGGGGCTTATGTGGCGGATCGACTTCTCCTAACCCGCCTTGCTATCCTTTGCTAGCCTTGAGCACATGATTGTGGACTAGTACTCAAACCCTTCCTAGAAGGTGGGGGGTACTTAGTGCTATGATGCTTAGTGCTATGCCTTCTTTCTCCTAGCTCGGCTCGAGACTCACAAAGTCTTGCCGAGCTGGGGGGCTTATGTGGTGGACTCGGCTGCTTACGTGGTGGACTTGGGAAAAGGACCTGAACCAAGACCTCGGAGCAAGGCTCAAATAGCCTTGACCGAGCTGGGGGGCTTATGTGGTGGACTCAGCCTAGCCGAGCTCCACGTGACCCTCACTCAGGACCTGAGGACCCTTCAGCAGGCTCCCTGTGTGCTTGGCCGAGCTCAATGCTTAACGGCCGAGCTGACATCAGGCACGGGCTGACCTCATCCTCCTACTAAGGTCCGACCTCCATGTGTGCTTGGCCGAGCTCAATGCTCAACGGCCGAACTGGCATCAGGCACGGGCCGACCTCATGCTCCACCCAAGGTCCGACCTCCTGGTCCGACACCACCCAAGGTCCGACACCAAGGACATGATGACGTCTTCCCTCCTTATCCATAAGGACAGCTCATCCACTCATAGCTCATTACAGGCTGGCCCTACTTGGGCCTCAAACAAGCCCATTAGGGAAACCAGCTCTCTCCTATATATATCCCCCTCTCCCTAGGGGCTAAGGTACGTCTCTCTAACCTAAGAACTACGTGTGGCTTGATTCCCCTCTCATGGGATACGTAGGACCGGAGTCACCCTCGTCAGCTGCAACAACCCCCAAACACCTCATGTGGTGCTTCCGGCCTAGGGACATCACAATAACAGTGACAGAATAAGGGCTCCTTCCTTTTAGCCTGAATGAGGTTCTTTAATCTTCTCCACCACCTTCGATATATATGTGTGTGTGTGTGTGTGAATGCTATTAATCGACCAAACAGGTCCACATATGGTTAATCAATTAACCACTATTTGAACATTGTTAACCACACGTTTGGTTTAGTGTATCTAAAGTGGAATTACTTTAACAGTTCCTAATTTGTAATCTCCCAAAAAAAAAATCAAACGTCACATTCAGTGCTAAGTTTTTTCCATGACTAAAACTTTGGAGTTTGGAACAAAACTTCAATAGATAGAATTTCAGTTTTGTGAAAAAAAAAATCTGGTTTCTTTTGTAGTAGCACAAAACATCAAATACAGACCTGCATGGCTGCATTGAGGTTAGACACTCAAAAGTTACAAGAGAATACGAGATATTAAAAATAAAGGCAAAATACCATTGCATATCTTATTTTTCTAGAAAGTACACCAATATTGAAGGTTAGGTAACTAGTTACCTTTCATACATACAATTAAGTGAAATAACATTTAACAGCAGTGGAGAGTAAAAATTACTCTCTACTGCATGCCATGCCATGCTCTACAATGAAGTGAACTAGTGAAGCACTGTTATGGAGTCATAGTTATATAAAACAGGATGAGGATGAGCGTGACTAACCTACCAGGATAGAGGTTCAAGCCATAAATTATCAAACACACCAAAATTTGGTAATAGAAGAGCAATAAGGCCACGTCCAGCTAGTTCATTTTTTATCACAACAGAACAAAAAAATTTGACTTAGACTCTATCAATAGTTGAGAAAAAAGCGCAACCTAACTTGTTAAGTGCAACGATGAACAATGTAACAATCTTAAAAGGAAAATTTTAATATCTAAAAGACTTGAGTGATGTAAAGATACTTTTAAACTTAATCATCCAATTTGCAATAATGATTATCACTTTATAATCAATATACGATATGAAAGAATGAATATGCAGATTAAGTTCAATCAGATTGACAACTTCAAAATACAATCACAATAAAAATACAAATTATAAACAGCCAAAGAGATACCAAACTCACATAAAATCCACATGGCATCTTCAATGTTGTCTCATTCAGGAACAATTCACAACATACATTCTGGCTGAAGTATGCAATCTTCTTGAGGTTAAGAGAAAATTTCTATTTAGCTATGACAATTCAAATACACATGGGAATATCATGAAATACTTACTAAAAAGGACAAAGGATGGATGCTTCAAGACCTGCTGCAATGGATCTTAATAAGGTAGATTTTCCTGATTTAGCAGGGCCCATAATCATGGTCATTGTCTATTAACCGGAAGTTGAAATCGACAAAAGGGCAAGAATGTCGGATGTATAAGTGACGTCGACGGAAGTGTACTTAAACATTTTTGTTTAAAAGTGACTTCGAAGGAAGTGAACGTACAACCCGACAATAGGTAGATTTCGACGAAAGGGTATGTGTCGACAACATAAGTGATGTCGAAGAAGGTGTACTTAAGTCTCATGGCTTAAAAGTGACTTCGAAGGATGTGTACGTGTGTCGACAGAAAGAAGAAGCGGAAACAAGAGGTCTGTGTCGAGGAAATGTTGGCGCAAGAAAAGAGGAAGTCAGAGCTATCATGTCAACATTGGGAATGGAAGAGTAATTATGAAGGCATTTAATGCTCCTTATGGCTATAAAAGCCTCATTGCTGAAACCGAAAAAGCCATGAGAGAATATGGAAAGATATAAGGAATGCCTTCATGAATTCTGGAAGGAAGAAAAAAGATTCAAATTCCACATAAGCATGAGTTTATCAAAGATTAAACATGTGGGATTAAGGTGTTTGGGTGTTGAAAAGGAAATGAGGGAATTTTCACCCCGAATACCTCCTTTATCCTCATGAATAGTGAAAGACTAAACATGTGGGATTACATAGAACCCATTTCTGATGCGTCAGATCAATGCAAGAAACTCCAAGTTGGAGGAAGCGTTGAACCTGATAAATAAGCATTGGAAAGGTCTTTGTAATCCCACAGGCCAAGGTTTGTGCCCTGCTAGGATCGACTACGGCCGTCTTTCCTATTAAAGAGGTAAAGGAATAAAGACCTCTGACGACATTCTACTAGAAGTGTCGGAGGCATGTCTTTTGATTGAATGCTGGTGAAACAGTAATTAGTCAAATCACATGTCACCGATATCAATCGAATGCGTCTGAGGCCGACAGCAGGTCGGAAGTTTATTTCAACAGAAGGCCTGTTTGTCGAAAGGAGCTTGATGTCGGCTGGCATCCCAGAACAAAGAGGCAGGAGCACAACAACGTCAATGCTTCGAGCAACAAAGAGACTTAGACAAGGGTCAAATGGTTGCAGTCGAAGAAGAGTGCCGGTCGAAGGGGTCTCAGCAAAGAAGTCACCACGGAGTCCGACAGAAGTATCCACTAAGCCCAAACCACGACGTGGGCAGTTACATCGTGGGGGATAGCGTAGTGGGTAGTTAGTAGATTGTGGGTTCTGCAGTTATGCAGAACGTGCAAGTATGCTTTGTAAATAGTTTTCGGATTCCTATACCTATAAATAGGAAGTCCTTAGGTTGTAATCGGGGTCGGTTGCTAGGATGACACACATAGGCTAAAATCCTAGACGTCTCACCAGAGCAGACAAACGGAGAAATGCCATTGTAAAGAACCTCATCCTTCCACCCCTTTAAATTCAATGCAATCTTTACTTTTCAACGCACCTTTTTAATTTGCTGCAAGTTTACTTTCACGCAATTTTACGTTTCCAAGTCTTTTACTTCACTGCAAATTTTAATCGCTTTCATTTCGATTCCAAGTCCTTTACTTTACTGCACATTTTAATCTCGCCGCATCGTGTTCTTGGTGTCGGTTTTTTGTCCTCAATCGCATTCTTTAACGCTTTCCAACCCCAAATATCGAAAACACCAAAAAATACGGTCAAGTTCCTTTGCAAGATTACCACATAACCTGTCGTTACCCACACCCAATCCATCACCGTCAGTTCAGCAGGCGTCGGACGAAAATCCCACAAACAAATTGGTACGCCCAGTGGGACAGGTTCAGAGTAACTTGTACTTACTTGTATGCGTTTGAGAAGTGGCATAACTTTGCCATCTTCATCTTCAATGGTTGTTGCAAGTCAATGTGGTCAAAAGACCACTGTCATATCGGAGATTATTACACCTACTGTTTCGACAAGTGCTCCTCAAATGACCGGAGGAAGCGGTTCCGCCGTGGAGTCAACTGTCGTAACTACAATTCAACGGCCAAATAATGGCCCAAATGGAGGTAGCCTCACCAGTGGGTTTACTTTTGGAAGTAATTCGAATAATGGGGGACAAGTTCCTCCTTATGGTTTTCCACCTGGTTTTGTTCCAGGGTCAACTTTAACGTGGCCTTTGAGTAGTTCGATTGGCAGCACTAATACGACAACGGGGGCCACTAACATGGCCTTCATGCGTTCTGCTACGGATATGGCTGGCACAAGTAACGTCTCGAGATACATGCCTATCAATCCTGTTACACATATCCGTCAACAAATCGAAGAGGCTAACGTTCAATTGGTTGACCAATTGACGACTCAATTAAGTTCGGTGATCAACCCAGCAATGTTGGTGACAAATGAGACTTGTGGGAATATTGCTTAATACATGAAAAGATTGAACCAAGTCTTAGGGGTCGACGACAACGAACACAGCGAG
Source organism: Crotalaria pallida (assembly GCA_037953625.1). Lineage (NCBI taxonomy): Eukaryota > Viridiplantae > Streptophyta > Magnoliopsida > Fabales > Fabaceae > Crotalaria > Crotalaria pallida. Next base: position 92,892,817 of record CM075654.1, read on the forward strand.
TCCGTCAATACTCCACCTGTAGATAGAAATTTACAAAGACCAATCTTGGTACAAGGGTACCCTGAGGGTCAAGATGCACGACACACTGCTCGAGTGTCGTCACCACAACAGGACAGTAGAGTTGCGACTTCGTGGGAACATGTTCGTACTAACCCAACTTTTAGTGCAGGTAATGTGATGCCGGAAAACCCCCAAGTGGTATTCCACCCTGGTGTCAAGGCACCACAACATGTACAAAATCCGGCGCAAGTTGCATTCATGCAGAGAGGAGAAGATCTTCAAGCAGCGCTAGCAAGGCAGAATTTGGCTAGACATTTGCTCCGACAAGGAAGAGAAACACGGGTCGAGCCAGATGACGTGAATCGTATAGTCGAACAAGCGTTGAGTCGGATCGGGTTCAATGTCGGCATGGCTAACCAGCCAGGTTTTAATTCGCCCTTTCCGGAATGGGTGCAACTAGCAAAAATCCCAAGAGGGACAAAGGTGCCGAAGTTGTCAAAGTTCGCCGGAGAAGCAGGCGAATCTACTGTTGAACATATTACTCGTTACATCATCGAATTGGGTGATCTGGCCGCTGATGAGTCAATCAAAATGCGGCTATTCCCTAGTTCTTTAACAAGAAACGCTTTTTCTTGGTTCTCAACCTTGCGATCCAATTCTATCCATGCTTGGACCCAGTTGGAAAGATCTTTCCACGAACAATTCTATAGAGGCGAATTCAGAGTTGCCTTGATGGACTTGTTAAGTGTAAAAAGATTTGCTGGGGAGCCTATTGATGACTATTTGTTGCGTTTCAGACAGATGAGGAGTAGGTGTTTTACTCCGATTCCTGAACCGGAAGTAGTTAAGATGGCTGTAGCTGGTTTGGAATATCACATTCAAAAGAAGTTAGTTACCCAACATCTGTTGGATTTAGCTCAATTGGCCGCTTGCGTTCGGCAGATTAAGAATCTAAGAGATGAAAAAACGAAAGGAAAAGATCTCAAAGTTCCCAAAAGAGAACGAATTCATTATGTCGATTCTCAGCCTTCTGATGGGGAGGCATTCGACGGTGGTTCGGAGGTGAACGTGATCGAACTAGGAAACGAAAAACCTTACACATGTTTCGCCTTAAGACCATCCAAACCCGTTAATGAAAATTTGTATAAGAAAACATACACTTTCGACGTTTCTAAAACTGAACAAGTTTTCGATGCGTTGTTAAAGGATAAACAAATTAGATTGCCGGAAGGCCATAAGTTGTTGAAAAAAGAAGAACTGAAAGGAAGAAAGTATTGCAAATATCATAACAATTGCACTCATAGTACCAATGATTGTTTTGCTTTCAGGGACTTAATTCAACAAGGAATCGACAAAGGAAAGTTGAAGTTCTTAGAGAAAGACATGAAGATCGACATTGATCCCTTCCAGAAGGAAGTCAACGAGGTCGAGTCTCAAGGAGTGTTTTCCATTAGTACTCTATCATTGGCGTACGACGCAGAAGTGTTTCCGGAAATCGGAGAATCATTCCGACATTTCTGTAAGAGGAAGCAAGTTGGGGACCTCCAAATATGCCCAAGATGTCAAGTGGTCTATGATCGAAAGACTGCGACACAGAAGGAGAAGGAATCCAAAAGAGAAGATTTGAGAAAGAAGATAAGAGCCAGGATCCAGGAACGGGAACACATCCGACGAGAAACGTCCCGAGAGGCCCGTCGGCCTTTATCCAGTCGAAGGATTTATGGAGGACGTTCCTCGAGGTCAGCTGTATATGATCGATTCATACATAAGAGGCAGCAATCAGGGTCCACATCGGGATCGATCTATGAAGGACTAACTCAGACTCAGAAAAGGAGACTCCAGAGGATACGGAAGGCAGAGGCTGAAGAAGTTAATATCGACGAGTTACCCACGAATGATCAAGGATGTCTAGTCGCAACCATGAAGCCGAAAACGGCTAAAGGTCGACAAGGAATCAAACAAAAGCAGAAATGGGTGAAGAAGTCTGAAGGGTCGAATTAGATGAGTGAATTATACGAGGGGGACTCTGAGGACAGCTTGGACATCATCGTCAATGATCAAGACATGATAGATGCTCAAAGTAAAAAAATTAATAGCCTCTCGATTAATAATGTCGGCTTGCCTTTTGACATGCCAGGTGACCATGGACATGAAGAGGGAAATGAAAGTGATGGTTCTGACGATTCATATCTGAGTGACGAGGTGCTAGGGCTCCTCGAATGCCTTTTCCTTTTGGATCGGCTCCATCTGGAAGTAGATATCGGACACATTGCTCAGTTCGAACCACTGGAGGAAAGTAAGAGAGAACACTTGAGGCCTTTGCACATCAAGGCCATTGTTGACGGGAAACCTCTTAACCGGGTGTTGGTAGATGGAGGGGCAGCCGTCAATGTCTTACCATGGAATGTATTTAAGAGAATGGGAAAAGCAGAGTCGGATTTGATACCGACGAATGTGGTTGTAGTCGGTTTTACTGGGAAAATCGCTCAATCACATGGTGTAACGATGTTGAAAGTCGAGGTTGGATCAGTCATAAGAGATACTTTATTCGTGGTGGTTCCATCCAAGGCTAGCTATAATCTGCTGCTAGGCAGGGATTGGATTCATGCTGTGGGGACCGTTCCTTCTACGGCTCATCAGAAACTGGTTCTATGGAACCAGGAAAATAAGGTGGAAGTTATTGCTGCAGACGACAGTCCATGCTACATGCACCAGAAGCACGTAGACTTCAAAGTCTACAATCCAAGCATCAAGCCGATCCGACTTGATGTCGAAAATTTCCAGAATCCCATAGTGGACAAGTGTTTGATGGAGAACTATGGAATCTCGATTGTCGAAATGGACAAGGCCGTCGAGCAGCGGCCTTCGACCAGTACTGATGGTTGATTGACAACTAGAGAGACTATCGACTTATGTGGCCGACAGGATGCAATGCACCATCCAAACAGGTGCATTCCAGGATTGCATTATAGATGACAACCCTTTGGGATTCGAAAGAGGGTGGACAGATGAAGAACCTCGATTCATCAGCGAGGATCCCAGAGATCAAGTAAATTTGGGAACGGCTGAAAAGTCGAAACCCATTTACGTGAGTTCGTTGCTAAAGGAAGAATTTCGACAGAAACTCATTGATCTCATCAGGAAGAACAAAGACTGTTTTGCTTGGGAATATGAAGATATGCCAGGACTCGACAGAGAATTAGTCGAACACAGGCTGACTTTACGGCCCGATCATAAACCAATCAAAGAGGCGGTTCGACGTTTCGCACCTGATGTAGTTCTTAAGATTAAAGAAGAGATAGAAAGACTGCTGAAAGCAAAATTTATCAGAACGGCGAGGTACGTCGAGTGGATGGCAAATATAGTACCTGTTATAATGAAGAACGGGAAAATGCGACTTTGTGTCGATTTCAGGGATCTAAATAGTGCCACACCAAAGGACGAATATCTTATGCCGATAGCAGATATGCTGGTAGATTCAGCATCTTGTCATGAAGTAATGAGTTTATTAGATGCTTTTTCAGGATACAATCAGATTTTTATTGCTGAAGGCGATGTGTCGAAGACTGCGTTCAGATGTCCAGGCGCAATAGGAACTTTTGAATGGGTGATGATGCCATTTGGACTCAAGAATGCAGGGGCCACATATCAAAGAGCGATGAATCTGATTTTCCATGACATGATTGGCAAGTTCTTGGAGGTATATATCAACGATGTGGTGGTCAAGTCGAAGACCCAAGAAGAGCATTTAGAGAGCTTAGAAAAGGCGTTTAACCGGATGAAGAAGCACAATCTAAAGATGAATCCAATCAAATGCACTTTTGGAGTCACTGCTGGCCAGTTTTTAGGGTTTCTTGTCCACAGAAACGACATTGAAGTTGACAAGAACAAAGCCAAAGCGATCATAGAAGCATCTCCTCCGACTAACAAAAAAGAGGTTCAGTCATTTCTTGGCAAAGTGAATTATTTGAGAAGATTCATATCAAACTTGTCAGGAAGAACTAGAGCCTTTGCACCCCTTGTGAAGTTAAAACAAGAAGAATATTTTAAGTGGGGACCGGAGCAACAAGCGGCGTTCGACGATTTGAAGTTATATCTGTCGACACCACCAGTAATGATGCCTCCTCAGCCAGGTTTTCCTTTAAAATTGTATATATCAGCCTCTGATTACACCATAGGTAGCATGTTAGCCCAAGAAAATGAAAATGGTGTAGAAAGAGCTATATTTTATTTAAGTAGAGTGTTGAATGATGCCGAAGCACGGTATAGTGCCATAGAGAAGTTATGTTTAGCACTCTATTTTTCTTGTACAAAGCTTAAACATTATATGAAAAGTTTTCATGTTTTGGTTTTGTCGAAGTCTGACGTTATTAAATACATGCTATCCAAGCCAATTATTCATGGTAGGATTGGCAAGTGGACATTAGCATTAACTAAATTTTCACTTCAATATGTGCCATTAAAAGCCGTCAAGGGCCAAGTAGTAGCCGACTTTTTGGCAGATCACCCATGTTTAGACATGGCTTTATCTGTTGGTTTTGTCGGCTTGAGGCCCTGGACGATGTATTCGATGGTTCATCGCATAAGAAGGGGGCGGGATGTAAAAGCCCGATTTTCGTACTCAAAACGATTAACTGAAAGTTGCCAAAAATGAGGCCAATTTTTTTTTTATAACACATTGTTGAAAAGTCCTTGGTGTATTTAAAAGTTCTTTTATTGAAAATCGAGTTGTTACTAAAACAGTCCCTTTCATAAACTCCTCTCTTCATAAAATAATTTAGTTTCAAGGACACTAATACTCATATTGGATTTCAAAAGTTTACATTGACCTCCCTTCCCAAGTAAAGCACTTTACAAAGCAGGATTTTAATTTCATAAAAAGACTTGTTTCCAAATCATCATGATATTTTCCCAAAGACTACATTGTTTGTTCTTCCAAAATAGATGATTCCACAATACAGAATTAAAACTTGGCTTAGTTACATAATTGGCATCTCGCTCGGTAATCCTTGACTCAAAAACACAATCCACAAACTTAACCTAAACACTCTACATTCGCTTCCTTCTGATGAAGACATCCGGATGGAACTCTCCTCTCTTCTTGCGCCCTGTCTTCATTCCGAAAATGAAATCATCTCTATCGCTACTCTGCGGTTGTCATTCAACTCCATCTAGGGAGATGATCTCCACGCGGCACTCCGTCTGCCCGTTGAGACATCAGCAGCACCGATATGCCAACGAACAGGAGAGAGTAAGCGATCCGAACGACGTATCGTCGACGGTGTGGAATTACGATAGGCAAGATAGAAGGACTATACCAACATACTATACAACATACAGCATACAAACACACAACAATCATGATATCAATATCAATATTATCAGTCTTATTGTCTTTATCATTATCTTTAACTTTTCCTTCTAAATTTAATTCCGCTTCTCTTATTTATTCTTTCTTTCTCAGTTCTTTTCCATTATTCTTCTCACAGAATTTCTTCTTTTCCGATCTCATCAATCCTCTCATCCCTTTACTCTGGGGAATCATAAGATATCATCGGGGAATTCATTTCGTTCTCGGCTATCACTCACGTCTACATCTCCTCGGTCATCCACCCAACCTAGTCGGAAGCAAACAGGAGTACAGGACCTTTACCACGCGGGCACGACAGCTGTCACAACACATAAATGGTCCCTGACCAGGAGGCCCAGCCTCAATAATATCAATTCACAATAATCATGGCACACTACCTCGCAGTGGAAAAACACAATGCCCCGTTCCAGTCCCTCTCACTGTTCTAGATTTGCAATCTAGGGGGCAACAATATGTTTCTAGTGGGCCCGCAGAACTTGCCACGGCATTAGACCCAGTCCCCACCACGTCAGTGCGCCACATGTGGAGTTCATTCTGCCTAGATACATACTCTAGACTTCTTGACGTTTCACCGTCATCGTCCTCCCCTAATGCAATCTCGTCCTAAGTATCCGCAAATAATTATCGTTTCTTCCTCTCCACTACTTCGCAATCTCATACCTCACCGCGCATGTCTTTTAATCTTTTTTAATTAATCCTAAGGTCGGCCCGTCCTTCGTGCAACCCTTCAACGAGTCCCGACCACTAACTTTTCTCATCATTTCTCACATAGCACAGAGCTGGGATCACATCACTGAACTCTCAACTGGTATCTCATTTCACAAAACACATTTCCCATTTCTCTTAACAATCTCATTCCGCAATCTTTCTCAAAACAACCTTTTCACAACTCTCTCAGAAATACCTTTTTATGAACTTCCACAAAACCTCATTTCAGAAACATTTTCATAAAATTCCCTCTGGTGAATTTCTCAAAACTCTTTAGTTTCTCAATTGCTCAAAATCTCTCTTTTCAAAAACTTTCTTAAAAACCCTTGTCACAAGTTTCTAAAATCTCTTTTCACATCCTTTCGCAAAATTTCCCCTTCAAAACCTTCCTGAAAATTCTTTTATAACATTTCTCAAAAACCTCTTTTCAAAAACATTTTCAAAAGACTTTCTTTCCAAAAACTCTTTTTCTAAAAATTTCTTTTCACCAGTTTCCACAAAGTCTCTTTTCAAAAATCTTTTCAAAAAGCTCTCCTCAAAACCTTTTCAAAAGTTGCTTTTCCAAAACCTTTTTCAAAAACCACTTTTAAAAAAACTTTTTCAAAAATAACATCTTTACTGGGCGCTAATGGAGGAGCAAGCTCAACTCAACACTAGTCCCAGACTAAAACCAAAAACAAAAGGAGCCCAGCTCCAGTCAATTCACCTTACATACCAACATCACTCTCCTAGCTCTGGCTCGTTCTCAACATTATCATTTCATTCCTTCCCCACTCTCACCTCTTTCTCTTTTCCATTGCATACTTTATTTACAATCATTATTTCTCTCTCATTATGTCTTTACTTCACATTCTTATTTACTTTGCTTCTATTTTCAGGACGTAACAGACGTCCATCAGCATATTACTCATTTAATTTAGCAGCAATAAATAACATCAGGCATAATTAAATAAATATATAAAAGCATGCTATTATTCACACAAACATCACACAACCATGTGGTCTTCGTCACCTTCGTATAAGTGGCCACACAATCAAACAATTGCCACTTATACTACTGACTCTAACCACTTAGTTCCGATCTTTGAGATGATACGGAACGTCCTACTAAATTACCTACTACCATGGTGTCTTAGGAAGGCTTCTCTCTCACCTGAGGTCCAGCTAGAGAATGTGTGCTCTCCTCGAATCCTTGTGTTGCCGACTGCCCCAACCTCCTTTCTATGTCATTCCTTATATTAAATAAAACATCTTACGTTATTAACTTATTTGGGAAAATCTTTTTCTTAGTTTGATACTTGTCTCTCTTTTGTTGGAAAAACTTTGAGAATAGGCTCAAAATCAATTATCACTTAGAAACTTGGCTTTAAATCACACGAAAACATTTTTGAACACAAAAAGGCACGTCCAAGTAATTCTGGACAGCAAAATAGTTTTACAAAATTACTTTATTAAAACTCCAAAAATATTATAAAAATACTCTTGGTTTTAAACAAGGCTTTCATTAAAATTAACACTTTGAACAGTCATGAACACATCATAACATCTAAACAAATAACATCACATACGACCACAAACAACACTTAGGCCTGCAAGCATACATAAACCAAACGTAATCAAATCTCAAATCAACACATCAATATTTATTTCCATGCACATTTTATTTTCGTAATTAAACTCCCTAGACCTACTTAAACTATATAACCGAATGGGATCAAAGGAAACAAATCAAACATCACAACCTAAATCACATGAATCACTTGGTTTATTTTAGGCATTCAAATTCCATTTTCTTTTTCATGCATAAAATTGTTTATTCTTCTTTTTGGCTCCTAACCGAATGCACAAAAGCACACACTCATTCATATATTCATTTAGACACAACACTCTTACAAGATTAATTTAATTTATTTACTTCCTTCATTTCTACACAAGGAACCGATTGAAAAATAAATGTTCACAACATAATTTCAAGCAATTTATCTTAGCACAATTCCTCAAAACATGCTTATTTCTTCTAAGTCATTTCATTGAAAAGAATTCCTAGTCTAACCAACATGCATAAACCGAATATCATCATGAGAAAGCAAAGTCAAATATTCATCATGCATCCACAAAGAACATAGATCAATGCAAGGATCATTTTCCCAAAACTAATTTCCTTGTTTTCTTTATAAAAACCGTGAGTTTCATAAGAAAATTAGCAAATAAGAATTTAATTTCTTAACACAATAAAATCAAGAATTATGTCAAAGTTTTCAACCTCTAAGAAAAACACATGCATGCACTTAAAATTTCTAGGTGGAGCAATTGTCAACATGCATGTAAACAAAATGATAATCTAGCATGGTTTCCTACTCTCCCTAGATTTTGACCGAATAATGGCATGCAAGAAAGCAAAGTCTTATAATTTTATTTTCACATGCAATTATCTAAATTCCTAGACCATATCATGCAAGACTTAAGAGCATCTCTTTACTTTTTAAACTATCAACCGTGTCATCATCATCACACACATATACACACAAAATCTTGATTCAAACTCTCTAAAATTATTTTTAAAGCTTGCTAGACTTATTTTCTTTTGAGAACCGTGACATGCATGTAAGAAATCAAGACTTTACACTCCAATTAGACATGCAAAAGAAGATCAAGGCAAAAACATAAACTAAAACTCAAATCTTCAAACAAATCGTGAAGAATAGGTTAGAAATAACATAGAGATAGCATGAAATCACTTAGATCAAATTAAAAGCATGAGACCTAAGTTTTCTACTCATGGCCGAATCACTTAATCTTTGATTTAATGATTTATGAGTTCATTTAGTCCTAGAAATCCAAGATCAAAGCATAAAGAGGACATGCATGACACTTAGATCTCAAGATCGCTCAAAAATAAATACATGTATCACAAGAAAATTAAACAAAGTCCATTAAAAGTCCTTTACAACACAAAATCACTTAATCAAAACTCCTTCTACCTTAATTCCTAACTTAAATCTTCAAATCTCTTCTTCTCCTCCTCTTGGGTTTGCCTCGGTCTCTTTCCTCTAGGGTTAAGGGGTAGTTTTCTCCTTGATCCTTGATGAATAAAGTGTGTGTGTGGGAAGAATAAATCAAGGATGTTTGGGGTTAAGGGTTTGGATTCTCACTCGTTTTCCCTTCTCTCCTCTTTACGGCCAAGCTCTCTTTCTCTCTATGTTTCAAGAGCTTGATGGTGCTCTTAAAACTAAGTGGTGTTTGGTGGGAGAAATGTGATGAAGATGGAAATGAGCTAACAAGCCAATCTTCACTCACACACACGGTTTTAAGGACAATTAGAAGGGGTGGAGAATTCCCTTTTTAGCCTTGATTCAAGGTGTGGAGCTAAGGGTAATTTGGTCTAGCCCAATTGTTGCATGGATTGGGTCACTTCGTTGGAGACAAGGTGAGGAAAAAGTCCTCCCTAGGCTTCATGAGTCACCACTCCTAATCTCTCCCTATTTTCTATTTAAATTCCATTTTCTTAATGCTTAAGAAGATGCACCCTACTTGGTTCTTCTATCCTCATGCGGCCGAGCCACATACACATGCACACACATTCACATACAATTTTCTTTTCATGTTTATCATAACACATAGCATGACTCATGCATACATTTCACACAAATAAGCATGCACATAAATAACATCTTGAGGGCATCATGTTTACACGGCATACACATATATTATACACATAGATTTACACATTCATGCATCACACAAATATACATCACATATTACTCACACACACACACATATATATATATATATATATATATTTACACATACATTTAATTCTTAGCAACCAAAAACCGTGTACACACATATATCTAGAAAATAATTCCTTTTCATCATAAAGAGGCACCAAGATCACAAACATATGAAAACATCAAGCATATAAATTTTCTCAAAACCAAATTTCTAAAGGTTGAACATTGTTTAGAAAATCATTACTTTAAAATCATTTATTAGCTTTGAAATCGTGGAGTTTAGAAAATCATTTAATAAAATACTCTTGCAAAAACACTTTTCTCGAAAACAATTTTCTTTAGTGTTTTAAATAAATATGAGGAATTTGCGGGGCGTTACACGGGAGTTGGAATCTTGCTCATATCCCCTGACGGAATTCCTACGGAGTTCATGTTTAACCTCAAATACCAATGCTCAAATAATGAAGCTGAGTATGAGGCTATCTTAATTGGCCTTGAGATTTTAATTTTCTTAAAGGCCAAAAACGTGGCCATAAAAGGAGATTCTCAGTTAGTTATTAAACAGTTGGTTAGTGAGTATAAATGTTTAAGTCCAAAGTTGGCCAAATATTGCAAAATGGCACAGAAGATGATGCATCAATTTGACGATGTTGCGATCGAACACGTATATCGGTGTCATAATCAAAAGGCCAATCATTTGGCCGAAATCGCATCTCGATACCGTATATCGAAAAAGGTCTTGAACAATGCGACGCGAATTGAAGAATTGTTATATCCCCCTCACGAGAGAGAAGTGATGGTAAATGCATTGTCATCCAACGACGATTGGAGGAAACCCATAGCTGAATACTTGGTGAATCCGTCTTCTAATGTCGAGCGAAAATTGAAATTGAAAGCTACCAAGTTTGCATTACTAGGAGGTGACTTGTATCATAAATCAGTCGATGGTAACTTGGAGGTATGTCTCGATAAGGAAGATGCTTTTATAGCCTTGGCAGAAGTTCATGAAGGAATATGTGGAGCGCATCAAGCCAGAGAAAATATGAAATGGGTCCTCCGAAGACAAAGGGTTTTTTGGCCTACCTTAGTGTCGGATTGCATGAACTTTGCGAGATCATGTGAAGAATGCCAAAAGCATGGCTACATTCAGAATGTTCCAGCAGGTGAGTTGCACTCAATCATCAAGCCTTGGCCTTTTAGAGGATGGGCTCTAGATGTCATTGGAGAAATTGTTCCTCATTCTTCAAAAGGCCATTCAAGGATCTTGGTAGGTGTTTGTGGGATTTTCGTCTGACGCCTGTCGAACTGACGGTGATGGATGGAGTGTGGGTAACGACAGTTTATGTGGTAATCTTGCGAAGGAACTTGACCGTATTTTTTGGTGTTTTCGATATTTGGGGTTGGAAAGCGTTAAAGAATGCGATTGAGAACAAAAAAAACCGACACCAAGAACACGATGCGGCGAGATTAAAATGTGCAGCAAAGTAAAGGACTTGGAATCGAAATGAAAGCGATTAAAATTTGCAGTGAAGTAAATGACTTGGAAACGTAAAATTGCGTGAAAGTAAACTTGCAGCAAATTAAAAAGGTGCGTGGAAAAGTAAAGATTGCATTGAATTTAAAGGGGTGGAAGGCTGAGGTTCTTTACAATGGCGTTTCTCCGTTTGTCTGCTCTGGTGAGACGTCTAGGATTTTAGCCTATGTGTGTCAACCTAGCAACTGACCCCGATTACAACCTAAGGACTTCCTATTTATAGACATAGGAATCTGGAAACTAATTACAAAGTACATACGCACGTTCTGCATAACTGCAGAACCCACGATCTAAAAACCACCCACTACGCTATCCCCCACGATGTAACTGCCCATGTCGTGGTTTCGGCTTAGTGGATACTTCTGTCGGACTCCGTAGTGACATCTTTGCTGAGATCCCTTCGACTGACACTTGTAACATCCTACTTTTTATACTTTAAGAAAATACTTTTAATTCACATTTATTAGAGAAAATATTCGGGGTTTATAAAAATTTTGACAGAGTTTCCTTTATAAATAGGACTTTCCCCCGAATGAACTTAAATAACCTGTCAGTCCAGAACAGTTTTCAATTTAATAAAATATAACTTTCAGTTCAAAATAAATAATACTATATCATACTTTAAAACTTAACGAAAATAAAGGATACACATATAAATCTACAATTTCACAAAAATGCTTAAACAAAATAAAAATCATTAATTACAATTATATTTACAAAAATCTATGTATTACAAAATAGGACCTATGAATGGTTGCCCTACAAATGGGACCGTGAGGTCACCCTAACAATATACCTTCCGACAAGAGTTTCACTTCTCAGCCTTGACATTCTGTACCTGTCTCCTTGGTGTACCTAATATGTCCACTGTAAGGGTGAGTACTTTGAAATCTAGATCAAAGAAAACGTTTAAAAACAGTAATAAATCATAAATAGGTATATTCAAACACATACATTGGCAATTAAGCAAATCACAACTCAATTAGCAAGTACAACATCATAACATTATCCAATTTAACTATATTATGTATATAACTTTAATATAATGCATCAATGCGCAATCAAATGGTTATGCTCTACTAACGTCACACTTAGGTGATTTAATCCTTGAATCCAATATTAAACATTTCATTTCAATTTAAAAACTTTAACACTTTTGATCAGATTCGAAGAATTAAAACATCTATACAATGCATTCACACTTTCCCTTTCACTTTCACACTTTAACTTTAACAATTAACACTTTTAACAATTGGGTACATTGTGCTTCACATTCTCCCCGAATGAGGGTTCCTCACACAATGTACCTATACACTTTGACTTTTAACACTTTTAACAATTGGGTACATTGTGCTTCACATTCTCCCCGAAGAAGGGTTCTTCACACAATGTACCTATAACACTTTCCCTTTTCAATAACAATAACAACACAACCACCTCACAAACCCCCTCCACTCTGGGGAAAAACCGACCAGGAGGAAGCATTTCTCAACCCCTGTTTGGGTGCTTCACCTCCACTTAGGAAGGTCCCTCGCTCACCCGCTTGCACAATACGTCACACTCCTCTAGGGTAGTGTACAACGTACAATCTGGATTGATTCGCCCAGATTGGCTCTAGCAGAAATCACTGTCACTGGCCACAAGGAGCCAAAGTAAATAGAATTACTATGGTTTGCGTCGGACCAATCCCCGACACGGGTGGCGAACCCATGTCCTTTGGAAGATCAAAGTCCTCCATAGTAATTCCTGACATTTACTCTTGTCCTCATCAATCACAAAGTGACGTATGTTTTTCCCCTACTCCTAACGTCCACCTTTTCACCATGCATGATCCAATATTCTAAGTGTTTCTCAATTGAACTTAAGACCCTCTTTGTTCTTTAGCAAAATGTCATTTAATTGGTTTAAACTCAATTAAGAAATACTTGGCCCTATTTAATGCATAACTATATGAATGTCATTTAAAATTTACTTATATACACTTTAATAATATTAATACAAACAATATCAATCAACAATCAGTCGACATACTCAGGTATGTCTCAGGGACTGTAATTTAAATCACCTTCATAGGGTTCTTCACTTCCTACTTTAACAATTCACAAAATCAGTTAATATAACATATCCCTAAAACTTAGAGTTTCTAACTATACTCTACCCTCCTAACCACCAACCTAACCAATCAATAATATACCCAATTATAACTCTATTACTATAAATAAACCCTTCCTCTAATACTAGACCCAAAGTACACCCCTTACCTCTTGAAGAGAAGAGGAGAAAATGAGAAGTTGAGGGAGCACCAACACCGACTCTAATCCAAGCTCCTATGTTCTTCCTCTCTTGATTCCTATGGCTCCTCAAGCTCCTTGAACCGATTGGAGGCTCCACTTGACCAATTACACACTTTGGGGCTGAGGGTTAATTTGGGGGTTTTGTGGGAAAGAGGAGAAATTGGAAATTGAGAGAGGGAAATACATGAGGGAGTGTTAGGAAATTGATTTGGGGTTTTGATTTGTTGATCTATTGGGTGGTGGCTTTGAGGAATCAAAGCCCTAAGAGAAAGAGGGAGAGAGTTCGTGAGTGAGGAGAGAGGAAAATTCTGAGAAAATGAGTTAAAAAACGTGTTTTTAAGCTGAAATAACAGTGGTTAATCGATTAACCAAAGTGGTTAATCGATTAACCCATGTAATTTTGGCTAAGAACAATATTCGGACCTTAATCGATTAACCACATGCTTAATCGATTAAGTCGTGGGCATCATTCAGGTCTTAATTGATTAACCTCATGCTTAATCGATTAAGTCGTGTGCATCATTCAGGTCTTAATCGATTAACTCAAGGCTTAATCGATTAACTGGTTCAACCCACCATTCCTTTGAACTTCAAAGTGTCATAACGTTTTCGTTAACCGTCGGATCTTGCTCAAATTTTGAGGCAAGCTTCCTAAGACACTTATCTTAACATCCAACGGTGGAATTTGGGTTTAAAGCTATAGACCTTCTATTTCTAACTTTCTAAGGTCCTATGCTCTTAACTCTTAAATAACCTTTCTAAATCGCACTCTTAACCTAACATTTTCCCTTCTCTACACTCTAAACCTATTCTAACTTATTTCTACTTCACACAAACCACTCTTAGCTAAATACTACACTCTAAACACTTAAGCACACACTAATTCTAATACCAATTAACGTTTTCAACTGAAAATCGAAACCTAAGAATGCTACGACACTTAGGGCAATTCTATTCGCTAAGGCATCTAAACACTTAGTAAATTTATCTTTGACTACAACCATTTGAATCTTGTCTAAGTCTCTTTGTTGCTCGAAGCATTGACGTTGTTGTGCTCCTGCCTTTTGGTCCTGGGATGCCATCCGACATCAAGCTCCTTTCGACAAACAGGCCTCCTGTCGGGATAGATTTCCGACCTGCTGTCGGCCTCAGATGCATTCGATTGATATCAGTGACATGTAATTCAACTGATTGCTGTTTCACCAGCATTCAATCAAAAGACATGCCTCCGACACTTCTAGTAGAATGCCGTCAGAGGTCTTCTTTTCCTTTACCTCTTTAATAGGAAAGACAGCCGTAGTCGACCCTAGTAGGGCACAAACCTTGGTCTGTGGGATCACAAAGACCTTTCCAATTCTTATTTATCAGGTTCAACGCTTCCTCCAACTCGGAGTTTCTTGCATTGATCTGATGCATCAGAAATGGGTTCTATGTAATCCCACATGTTTAGTCTTTCACTATTCATGAGGATAAAGGAGGTATTCGGGGTGAAAATTCCCTCATTTCCTTTTCAACACCCGAACACCTTAATCCCACATGTTTAATCTTTGATACACTCATGCTTATGTGGAATTTGAATCTTTTTTCTTCCTTCCAGAATTCATGAAGGCATTCCTTATATCTTTCCATATTCTCTCATGGCTTTTCTGGTTTCAGCAATGAGGCTTTTATAGCCATAAGGAGCATCAAATGCCTTCGTAATTATTCTTCCGTTCCCAATGTTGACATGATAGCTCTGACTTCCTCTTTTCTTGCGCCAACATTCCCTCGACACAGACCTCTTGTTTCCGCTTCTTCTTTCTGTCGACACACGTACACATCCTTCGAAGTCACTTTTAAGCCATGAGACTTAAGTACACCTCCTTCGACATCACTTATGTTGTCGACACATACCCTTTCGTCGAAATCTACCTATTGTCGGGTTGTACGTTCACTTCCTTCAAAGTCACTTTTAAACAAAAAATGTTTAAGTACACTTCCGTCGACGTCACTTATACATCCGACATTCTTGCCCTTTTGTCGATTTCAACTTCCGGTTAACAGAGGCCCCCCAAGTTTTGGTATGCGACGCGTCTTTTCGGAGGATGCCAAAAGTTGTATCTTTTCGAACTGTCCTTTCATCATTAGGATTCTGGAACGGCGAGTTTATCTTTTCAAACTGACGTCTCTTATTGGACCATTGCGTTGGTCTTACGCGTCTTTTCACTTCTTATTTAAACTTGATCACTTATCATTACCCCTTTTTTTCTTTTCTTGCTTGCCACTGCATCCTTCTATTCTATGACCTAAACCCTCTTTTTCTTCTCAAAACCCTTTGTTAAACATGGCTCTTCAAGGAGTTCTCGACCCTGAAATCGATTTGAATGTCCCATACCACGAGCATAGTTTGATCATCCCCGTAACTTCTTTCATTCCTGCTGATGGTGAACCCGTCAATCCTTCCCCTTCTTTCTTGGGCCCCTTAATGACTCCATCGGAGGCTCAAGACCCTGTTATGAGTGCCAACTTTCCTCTTTCCAATCCTAATGAGATTCGTCCTGTAGCCACTCTTAACCTCATATACACTTGTCACTTCGACAAAGAGTATTCTCGTAGGGTTCTACGAAATGTGAAACCATTCCCCAGATTTTTGGACTGGTTTAAAAGGTTACGGCCACATAAGAACAGATCGTGGAAAAGGGCCGGTTTTGAAGACCTTCTTATCTTGACAACTTTCGGTTTGCGCTACGACGATGAACTCTTCGGCGCTGCATGTTATTTTTGGTGTCGGCGAACCAACTGCTTCCACTTCCGTTATGGCATGATGACGCCAACACTTTTTGATGTTGCTACTTTGACTAGCCTCCGTCCTGACGGAGAACTCTTGACTATGGAGAGTAAACCTAACGACGTTGTGCATATCAGTGGTGGGTCCTTTGCCTTCACTAACTATGTCGAGGCACGATGGGATGTTTACAAGGACAACCCGACAGTTAGTGACAAAGAGCATGTTGAGTTTCTGACGGTTTGGCTTAGTGCTTTCGTCTTCTGCACCAAATCCCGACAGATCAATAAATCTTTGGTGCCCTTAGCCACAATTTTGCATGAAGAAAGGAAAGTGGCCTTGAGTCAACTCCTTTTGGCGAAGTTGTATTCGACAATAAGCCATGTTTCCGACACTGTTAGACTCAACAAACAACTAGTAACTAATGTCGGAGGCCCCACTTGGCTCCTGCGTTTGTGGCTGAATGTCATTCTGAAACGTCATTTAGTGTCCACCCATGATAGTGTTTGCCGTTTTCGGTTCAACTATGGTTGCATGATGGCGAACTACGACGTTCCTGCACTATCGTCTCGCACCAACAGTTTTCTTCATTTTATGAAGATTTTTGCCAACATCTCTATGTCTTCAGAGGACATTGAATTTTCCCTTTTTGCTGATAGGGCTTTAGGACCTGATTGGTTCCGTCTTCCTTTTCCTGGTTCCAATGCTGAAGAGAGGCAATTGAATGATGTCCTTTGGGGACATTATTTGAGTCAAAGGATTTTGTTCGGTGGTTTGCCTGACTCTACTGCCTACGAAGAAAAAGAAATTATTCTGCATTATCCTAACTGTGTGTCGAGGCAGTTCGACCTTTGCCAAGGATTGCCTGCTCCTATGCTTTCGTCAGTATTGCACGAATTCCACCATGGCCAATTGATGGACTATAAATCTCCTTGGGAAACTGTGTTAAACAGGTTCGTGTCGAAGAACCTTGCCTCCACTAGCCGTTTCAATCTTGTCGGCTTCACTCCTTGTTTCTTGGCTAGTCCAAATTTTGTGCGTTGTGTTGGAAACCAACAAGCGGGCTAAGCAAATACTAGAGGGGGGGTGAATAGTATTTTGAAGCACTAATACCAAATATTTCGATTGATAATTGAAGAATGGAGCTTAGACTGAATTTTCTGGAATCAGAAACAAAAGACTCGAGTCTTTTGTGAAATACTCGAGTTTTTCAGGATGAACAACTCGAGTCTTTTCTGAAATACTCGAGTTTTTACTATCAGATAGCAGAAAAACCAGAAACGAAAATTCAGCAATTTAACTCAAATCAATTCAATAATAAACAGGAACTTATCCAACAGAATAGCAAGTAATCTAAATAACTTTTAACACAAAGATTCCTTGAACTTGCTACCTAATTGTATAAATCCTAATTGATTGAAATGACTTAAGTCTATTGAGCTAGAAAGTAGATTAAAAGCAATAAACCAACACTCAAGCAATTTTATCCTGGTTCACTCCAACAATGAGCTACATCCAGTCCTCCTAATCACTTAGGAGTTTCTACTAATAATCAAATTGTTAGAAATTACAAAGGATTGCTTGAGAATGGCCTTACTCAACCTAACCCTTTCAAGAGTGTACCAAACTCTTGATTTCTACCCCAATTTGATTCCGGTGATTGAAGAACTCTTCACAAAGCTTCCTTGAACTCCCTTCAAGAAACTCCACCGGGCTAGGAACCTCCTAGTCTTGTGCTTGAGAACCTCTCAAGACTTCCAACACCCTAAGCCACTTAGGGTTTGCTTGGGAACAATCCAAGACTTTGAATAATCAAGCTTTTTGTATGTGTATTACTAATCTCACAATGGATTAGCACAAATAAGCACAGCTCAATGTAAGAATTGAGGCCTAAAACTCAACTTGGAATAAAATGACAATATGAGTGAGAAGTTGAGCTTTTTGGGAATTAACACTTGAGAAGAGGAAATTAAGAAAGCTTGAATCAATATGATCTTGTTGTCTTGTTTGTTCTTGCACAAATTGAAAGAGAAATTTTACAATAAGGTTCTGAATTGCTCTCTTGGGTTGGATGATACTCAAATGCCCTCAATTGGGTTTTTGAGTTTCTCCAACGTTCATTTTTGCTGCCTGGACAAAAATACTCGAGTCTTTTGGTAAAAACTCGAGTCTTTTTGGTCGGTCACGAGTGAATTGGTGCACGAACAAGACTAACGGTCATAATTGCTGACCTGGCACAAATACTCGAGTTTTTCTATAAATACTCGAGTATATACTCGAGTCTTTATCAAAATACTCGAGTATTTTGATCAGATATGGGAAAAATTATTTTTCAATTTTATTTTTCCTCTCAAGTATTAATTTTTGGTCAATCTCAACTTAATAAACATATAAAAATTTATTCCTAGAAGAGACTAACTATTTCTACCCACTCTCAACCACTCTCAACATAAATTAGAAATTTACAATTAATATTTGATTGAGAATGATTGGGCACTTGTCTTCTTTTCTTGACTTCTTGTTGATGTTGATGTTGCAATATCTTCAAGGCATGATTTGTTAATTATTTTGTCATCATCAAAACATAATCCACATAATTAGGAGCATTGAATTCACAATCTCCCCCTTTTTGGTGATGACAAAATAATTAACACTTGATCCATTTGTTAAGCTTGATCCACTTGGAGATGCAACTCCCCCTCACTATATAATACTTTTCACCTATCTAAAAATTCAGCTTGAGCAAAGATGTTATGACAATTTAATTTTAGCACCAAGCCTATGGTATTAGAGAATTTAACAATTATCAGAGTATATACCATAATTAGAGATTTTAGGTGCAACAATATCAAGACAAGACAAGTGTAATATCTCTCCCCCTTTTTGTCATACGCCAAAAAGATGTAACAATTTAGAAAAAGATCAAGGGAGGAGAGGTGCATAATCGGAAAACCCCATAACCAACTATGCAAAAAAAACGGAGATATAATAACGATAAAGAGCTCCCCCTGAAGCTTTGCACAAACATCATAATGAAGACCAAATTCATTATCATAAAAACATCATAAAAGGTCCAAATCAAAGGTGCAATAATAAACCCAAAGTCTCAAAACACCAAGTTCTCAAAATACAGAAAATGTAACAAAGACCAACATGATAAAAACAGAATGAAAACTAAGATAAAATCCAAAGGTCAACATCATCAAAACATCGAAGGAGCTGGAGCATCTAGAGGAGGATAAAACCGAGAGAAGAGTTTAGAGGATGAAAAACTAGTAAGATTTGACAAAACTTTGAGGAAAATCTGAGTTTTGAGGAGAGAGATATGAGAAAACCGAGAGAGAAGAGGGTCGCAAAAAAAACTTGAGTCTGAGAGTATATATATAAACAGTTCAAAATACTCGAATATATTCATAAATACTAGAGTTGTTCTTTAGGATATACTCGAGTTTTTGAAAATATATTCGAGTCGGTCGTGACTCAGCCCAGATTTCCCCAGAAAAGTCGAGTAAAAATTGAAAAACTCGAGTTTGGTCCGAAAGTTCAAATTTCAGGAAAACGCAAAATACTCGAGTTTTTGGAAAATACTCGAGTTTGGTCTGAAAGTTCAAAAATTGGGGGTTTCGAAAGACTCGAGTGTTTTGAAAAACACTCGAGTATTTTAATAAAGACTCGAGTGTTTTGAGAAACACTCGAGTATTTTTATCAGACCCTGATTAAAAACTTTTTCAATTTAAAACTGATTTAATTTTGAATTAAAATACTCGAGTGTTTTTGAAAAAACTCGAGTATTTTGACAGAACAGAGAGTAAAAACACAATTTTAAAAGACCAAACACAAATCAAACACAAATGCTTCACTACCAACTTGGAATACAGTACAGAATCACACACAATTAACATATACAATTTCAAATATCATCAAGGACAATTTAACTAAGAATCAATAACACATTAGAGTAAGACTAATATGGTGATTTTCCAAAAATGACACACAATGCAATTAGCCTATATTAGCTTTATCTAAAATACCAAGTTCTCTCCTAATATGATAAAAGGTGTCCCTTGGTAGAGGTTTTGTAAAAATGTCAGCTAATTGATTTGTGGTACTGACAAATTCAATTGTGCAATCACCCTTTTGTACATGATCTCTTAAAAAGTGATGTCTTACTTCAATGTGTTTAGTTCTTGAGTGATACACCGGATTCTTAGTCAAATTGATTGCACTCGTGTTATCGCATCTAATCGGAATATTTTCAAGTTTCAAACCAAAATCCGATAATTGTTGTTTCATCCATAACAGTTGAGCACAACAACTACCGGCTGCGATATATTCCGCTTCGGCGGTAGAAAGAGCGACACAAGCTTGCTTTTTAGAAAACCATGACACCAATGAACTTCCCAAGAAATGGCAAGTACCACTGGTGCTTTTGCGATCAAGCTTGCATCCCGCGAAGTCGGAATCCGAGTAACCAACTAAACTAAGATTGGCATCAGCAGGATACCATAAACCAGTGTTAATTGTTCCTTTTAGATACTTAAATATATGTTTAACTGCGGATAGGTGAGATTCTTTAGGATTAGCTTGAAATCTAGCACACATGCATACACTAAACATAATATCCGGTCTAGATGCAGTGAGATATAGGAGACTACCTATCATACCCCTATACTTACTAACATCAACCGGTGTACCTTGTTCATCCTTGTCTAGGTAGCATGATGTGCTCATTGGAGTGTAGGCTTCCTTGCACTTGTCCAATCCGAATTTTTCAAGGAGCTCTTTGCAATATTTCCCTTGATGCACAAATATCCCCTCCTTGACTTGCTTTATTTGTAAGCCTAGGAAGAACTTGAGTTCTCCCATCATTGACATTTCAAATTCCTTTTTCATCAAATTTGAAAACTTTCTACAAAGAGACACGTTAGTAGCACCGAAAATGATATCATCAACATAGATTTGTACTAACAAAATGTCATCCTTGGTTTTATAAATAAATAATGTATTATCAACCTTCCCTCTTTGAAACTTGTTTTCTAATAGAAAGGAACTCAATTGATCATACCAAGCTCTAGGAGCTTGTTTCAATCCATAGAGTGCCTTTTTCAATTTATAAACATGGTTTGGAAATTCACTATTTTCAAAACCGGGGGGTTGTTTGACATACACTTCTTCATTTATAAACCCATTCAAGAAAGCACTTTTAACATCCATTTGATATAAAGTGAATTTCATGATTGAAGCATAAGCAAGTAAAATTCGGATTGCTTCAAGACGTGCGACCGGAGCAAAGGTCTCATCATAATCGATACCTTCCTCTTGGTTGTACCCTTGAGCTACTAGTCTAGCTTTGTTTCTTATAATCAACCCGGATTCATCAAGTTTGTTTCTATAAATCCATTTAGTACCAATTATGGTATGATCATCGGGTTTAGGGACTAGATCCCAAACTTCATTTCTTTCAAATTGGTTTAATTCTTCTTGCATAGCAAGAACCCAATGATCATCCTCAATGGCCTTTTTAATTGAATCGGGTTCAATTTGAGAAACAAATGAGACATAGTGGCAAATATTTTGAATAGACCTACGAGTAAGTACTCCCTTTGACATATCTCCTATGACTTTGTCTATAGGATGAGCCTTGACCGATTTCCAAGTTGGAGGAAGTTCTTCCCTTACTTCTCCTTCATCAACTTTTGAATTCTGTCTCTCTTTTTCTTCTTTTGAAAAGACAATGTCATCTTCACTAGCATCACATAAAACACTATCTTCTTTTGAAGACTCATTAAAAACCACATGAATTTATTCCTCAATAGTTAAAGTTCTTTTATTGAAAATTCTATAAGCTTTACTATGAGAAGAATAGCCTAAAAATATGCCTTCATCGGATTTGGAATCAAACTTGCCAAGGTGTTCTTTTCCATTATTTAAAACAAAAACTTGGCATCCGAAGACATGAAAATGAGATATATTTGGCTTTCTTCCCTTGTAAAGTTCATAGGGGGTTTTATCCAAAGAGGGCCTTATCAAAATACGATTTAAAACATAACAAGCCGTATTGACGGCATCGGCCCAAAAATATTGAGGTACTTGAGAATCATTTAACATGGTTCTAGCAAGTTCCTCTAGCACCCTATTTTTCCACTCTACCACTCCGTTTTGTTCCGGAGTCCTTGGTGCGGAGAATTGATGCTCAATACCATTTTTAGCACAAAATCTATCAAATTTGTGGTTTTCGAATTCACCACCATGATCGGTTCGAATAATAATTACTTTTTGATTTACTTGGTTTTGCAAAAGTTTGACATGATGTTTAAAAGATTTGTAGGTCTCACTCTTAGTAGTTAAAAATAAAGTCCAAGTAAACCTAGAGAAGTCATCAACAATCACCAATGCATAATAGTTGCCACCAAAGCTTTTTATTTGTGATGGTCCAAACAAGTCCATATGAAGCATTTCTAATGGCCTTGATGTGGACATAACCATTTTTGATCCAAAGGTGTTTTTAGTTTGTTTACATTTCTTGCAAGGGGAACAAACACCTTCAATAGAAAAATTTAGCTTTGGTAAACCAACTACTAGATCTTTAGATTGAATTTTCTTCAATTGGTTTACATTTATATGAGCGGTCCTACGATGCCATAACCAAGTGTCATTTTCTTTGCTCACTAAACAAGTAGAGACCAAAGAAGTGACTTTGTTCAAATCAACTAAGTAAGTATTATTTGACCTTCTACCAACAAATTTGATTGATTCATCTTTGTCACTTTTAATGAGGCAATGGGTAGAGGTAAAAACTACATGATTACCAACATCACATAATTGGCTTATGCTCAAGAGATTATGTTCTAATCCTTGAACATAGAGCACATTATCAATAATCAAGTTTGAAGAGTTTCCGATTTTACCAATACCAAGGATTTTGCCTTTGTTGTTGTCCCCATAAGTGACATAACCCTTTTCCTTTGGAGTAAGCTCAATGAAGTGCCGCTTATCTCCCGTCATGTGCTTCGAACATCCACTATCAAGATACCACAATTGTTTTCCCGTTCGAAGACACACCTACAATATGAAATCACTTGTTCACTTTGGGTACCCAAACAATGTTGGGTCCCTTAGGGTTAGTGTTGGGACTTTCTCCCTTCTTAATCCACATATAAGTGCCCTTATTCATTTCAAACTTCTTAATATGGCACTCAATGTTGATATGTCCAACTTTTCCACAATAAGTACAAGTTGGTCTCTTTGATGAGTTTTTCTTAGAAAATGTTCCAACCACCTTGTACTTTTTGTCCTTTTTATGAACATATCCTAAACCGGTTTTGTTGTGATTATGTCTTTGAGAGTTCAACAACCGGTTGAGGTTTCTATCACTATGTGAGATTGTGAGTTTGTTTTTCAACTCTTTCACTTCTTTTTCAAGTTCATCACATCTCTCACATGAAGTGATAATTTCCTCATGATTTGCACAATCACTTTGATGACTAGAATTAATAAGTTCCAAGGATTCATTTTGAAGTTTCAACTCATTTATAGATTTTTGCAATTCATCAATTTAATGTTGAAACTCCAAAATTTTCTTTCCTTTTTCCTTATTAATTTTAGCAAGCCTTTTAAATTGAATTAACATTTCATTGTAAGCTTCTTGCAAATCATCATATGAAATGGAGTTTGAAGATGAACAAGAAGAGCTAGAGGTTACCTCATCATCACTTTCACTCATGCCATGATTAGCTCTTGATGAGGACTCATGATTGTTCTTGGCCATGAGACAAAAGTTTGCATTTTCATCACCGGAGCTACTTGAAGATGATTCATTGCTCTTCTCCGGTGCATCCCAAACAATGTATGCACGCTTCCCTTTGGTCTCTTGGGTCTTCTTGTCATTCTTCTTCAAGAATGTGGCACATTCCATTCTTATGTGACCAACCCCACCACATTCATGACACTTAACTCCATCGTTGGTACTCTTTTCTCTTTGTTTGGAGTCTTTGGTTCTCTTGAAATTGGATGAAGATCCACCTTTCTTCCCTTTGAAAAATTTGTTGAATCTTTTCACAAACATCCCAAATTCTTCTTGATTTGATTCACCATCGGAGTCTCCACTTGTAGAGCATTCTTCAACTTCTTTTGTAGCTTTGGTTGAAGCTTTGAGTGCTATGCTCTTTTTCTTTTTGTCTGATTCCTCATGCATCCCAAGTCTTGTAAGTTCCATCTCATGCTCTTGGAGTTTGCCAAACAAAGTGGCTAAGTCCATGCTATTTATGTCTCTTGATTCCTTGATGGCGGTTACCTTGGGTTGCCAACTCCTATCAAGACATCTTAGAATTTTGTTAGTAGTTTCACCATTGCGAAATACTTTTCCCAAGGAAATCAAATGATTAACAATGTGAGAGAATCGCTTTTGCAAGTCACTAATGGATTCATTTGGCAACATGTGGAACAATTCATATTCGTGAGTTAGAGAATTCAATCTTGCATCTCTAACCTCACTTGTTCCCTCATGTGTGACTTGCAAAGTATCCCACATTTCTTTTGCCGATTTACATTGGGAAACTCTATAAAATTCATCATGGGATAGAGCCGAAAAGATGATGTTTTTAGCTTTTAAATCAAATGAGACTTTTCTCTTTTCATCATCATTCCAACTACTCCTTGGAATTTCAACAATTTCATCATTTATTTTCTTTTTGGGAATGAAAGGACCATTTTCAATTGCATCCCAAATATCCATATCAATTGCTTCAATAAAAACTTTCATGCGAGTTTTCCAATAAACATATCCTTCACCATTAAATAGTGGAGGACGGTTTATTGAAGCTCCTTCTCCACCAAAGTTATTGCTAGAGCCCATTAAGTTTCCAAAAGGATCTTTTTCGAAAAAGTTGTTACACTCGATCTTTCGACCGAGCTCTGATACCACTTGTTGGAAACCAACAAGCGGGCTAAGCAAATACTAGAGGGGGGGTGAATAGTATTTTGAAGCACTAATACCAAATATTTCGATTGATAATTGAAGAATGGAGCTTAGACTGAATTTTCTGGAATCAGAAACAAAAGACTCGAGTCTTTTGTGAAATACTCGAGTTTTTCAGGATGAACAACTCGAGTCTTTTCTGAAATACTCGAGTTTTTACTATCAGATAGCAGAAAAACCAGAAACGAAAATTCAGCAATTTAACTCAAATCAATTCAATAATAAACAGGAACTTATCCAACAGAATAGCAAGTAATCTAAATAACTTTTAACACAAATATTCCTTGAACTTGCTACCTAATTGTATAAATCCTAATTGATTGAAATGACTTAAGTCTATTGAGCTAGAAAGTAGATTAAAAGCAATAAACCAACACTCAAGCAATTTTATCCTGGTTCACTCCAACAATGAGCTACATCCAGTCCTCCTAATCACTTAGGAGTTTCTACTAATAATCAAATTGTTAGAAATTACAAAGGATTGCTTGAGAATGGCCTCACTCAACCTAACCCTTTCAAGAGTGTACCAAACTCTTGATTTCTACCCCAATTTGATTCCGGTGATTGAAGAACTCTTCACAAAGCTTCCTTGAACTCCCTTCAAGAAACTCCATCGGGCTAGGAACCTCCTAGTCTTGTGCTTGAGAACCTCTCAAGACTTCCAACACCCTAAGCCACTTAGGGTTTGCTTGGGAACAATCCAAGACTTTGAATAATCAAGCTTTTTGTATGTGTATTACTAATCTCACAATGGATTAGCACAAATAAGCACAGCTCAATGTAAGAATTGAGGCCTAAAACTCAACTTGGAATAAAATGACAATATGAGTGAGAAGTTGAGCTTTTTGGGAATTAACACTTGAGAAGAGGAAATTAAGAAAGCTTGAATCAATATGATCTTGTTGTCTTGTTTGTTCTTGCACAAATTCAAAGAGAAATTTTACAATAAGGTTCTGAATTGCTCTCTTGGGTTGGATGATACTCAAATGCCCTCAATTGGGTTTTTGAGTTTCTCCAACGTTCATTTTTGCTGACTGGACAAAAATACTCGAGTCTTTTGGTAAAAACTCGAGTCTTTTTGGTCGATCACGAGTGAATTGGTGCACGAACAAGACTAACGGTCATAATTGCTGACCTGGCACAAATACTCGAGTTTTTCTATAAATACTCGAGTATATACTCGAGTCTTTATCAAAATACTCGAGTATTTTGATCAGATATGGGAAAAATTATTTTTCAATTTTATTTTTCCTCTCAAGTATTAATTTTTGGTCAATCTCAACTTAATAAACATATAAAAATTTATTCCTAGAAGAGACTAACTATTTCTACCCACTCTCAACCACTCTCAACATAAATTAGAAATTTACAATTAATATTTGATTGAGAATGATTGGGCACTTGTCTTCTTTTCTTGACTTCTTGTTGATGTTGATGTTGCAATATCTTCAAGGCATGATTTGTTAATTATTTTGTCATCATCAAAATATAATCCACATAATTAGGAGCATTGAATTCACACGTTGGTGGGAATCTTACTTCGACACATCCATGTGGGTTATGATACTATCGTTGAAAGAATGAGTGCTAGGACACCGACGAATGTGGCAGCCGACAAATCCGGTATAAATACTTTACCTTTCGTATTTTAGACTTCTTTTCTTTTCTGTTTTCTGATTTGTCGTTTTCGTTACAGTGGCCAAACCGAACCTCATTGACTATTCTGCGGCAATCAAGGCCAACGCGTCAAAAAAGAAAGGTGGTGATCCTTCATTACCAAAGAAATCTAAAAAGCGGTGCCATTCCTATACCACTTATGACTTCATTGAGGCCAAAGAACAACACATGGAACGAACGGAGCGTCCATCGAGTAGGCCTCAAGTTGACCCTGAAAGGACTGATAGCTCTTTGGTGCGTCCCCTTTCAAAGAAACTTCAAGTATCTACTGCCACGTCGGCTCCTCCTGTTCATCCCTCTATGAATCCTTCGTCCAAAACTCAAACGCATTCACGCCCAAGAGCCAAGGGAATCGTCATCAGAGAGCCGTCTCCCCATGCCACTAATCAAAGAACACATGGTGATGCGGCCAATCTGTTTGTTGATGTTTCTCGTCACGACCCTCATGCTGGTGAATTTCTTCCGACTCCAATGCTTAACCCATTCAACGAAGAAGATATTGTCGAAGACACCAGCTTTCATTTGCAAAGACGTCCTGTTCGTCGGCAAGTGATTATGGATGACTTGTCTTCGGATGAACCACATGCTGAAGTCTCTCTAGATCAAGTCGACAGACTGAACACTATCGAGGCTTCCATGCATAGATGTCTTGATGATACCTCATCGTCGGCTGCAATTGAAGTTGTCGTTCAAGACTCTAATCAGGATGTTGTCGACAATCAGCCTATTGACACTCAAGTTGTGGACTCCCCTGTTGCTGTCGTGGGACCTGAGACCACTAATGCATGCGGCCCTTCGTTTGAGGTACTTATGAATTTACTTATTCACCCTTTATGCAGCATTAAAGTGACCTTACCAAATTTCTTTTCTTGTTTTTCCCTCGATCCCCAAAAACTCAGTCCAACTTGAAGATTTCGACGGTAGTTTATCAGTTCCTTGTACATCTAGTTCTGCCGCCGTTCCTCTTGTAGAGATTCCTTCTTGCACGCCTCCGTCTAGTACCATGGCTCCTTTAATTCAGGCTTCCCATTCCACTGCCTTTTCTACCCTTCGGGAATTAATGGCTAAAGCACGCTCTGTTGAAGAAGCCATGAATTCTCCCTTGAGGGACACCGAATCGGTTGTGGATGAGATGATGGTGACCTTCAAGAACATCTGTTGTCGGCCTTTTGATCAGCTATTGGCCGATCCTGCAACTGTTGAACTCTTGTCTTCTACCATAACCTCACTCCTGCAGCATCCTGTTCCAAAAGATGTCGAATCCAAATTGACCGGTTTGCAACGATTTGTGAGCAATTGGACTACTGAAGGTCCAATGATCTTGAAAGACATCGAATTTTATGAAGATGTCAAAGCAAATCAAAACAAGATGGAGGTCAAAGTTATGGATTCGGAACGAGAAGACGCAGATTGTTCTTCCAAGGTCAGTGAGACACTCCGGCGATTGGAAGAGAATGGGGCCAAGATTCAAGAACTAAAAGACGAGTTGGCCCGTCGGGAGAAGGATCAATTGGAAATGACCCAGTATATGGAAGCTGCCAAGACCACTCGGCAAGAATTGGCCGTCAAAGTTGCTGCCTTGGTGGCTCCTTATCAGCAGATCACGGATGCTTTGGCTACTCATATGCAAGAATATAGGGCTGGACTCCGACGTTGAGATGCTTTCGCCAGAGAATGGCGTTCTTTTAGTAACCTATTCAGATGAATTTTTGTTTTCTTTTGTATTATTTTTCTTCTGTACTTTTGATTATGTCGTATGGATTTACAATTTGATTCAATGCATGTTTACTTTCGTCATTGTCGGCTTATATCTTTTCAAATACTTGCCGTTAATTGCTTTAATCTTTTTTCCCGATTCGACTCCGACTAATTCATATGCGTTGCCTGAAAAAGCCTTTAATACTTTAAACGGTCCTTCCCATTTTGGTGACCACTTGTCATATTCGTTAGAACGCTTGTCGATGGGTAAGATTACTTTCCATACTAATTCACCCGGTAAAAACGACTTAAACTTAACTTTGGCGTCATAATATCTAGCGATTTTTTCCTTTTGTCGCATAATGTTTTCTAACGCCAAAAGTCTTTCGTCGTGCACCTCATTCAATTCGTCAAACATGGAATTCCAATAATCATTCACAGGCATTTCATGCTTCCTTTGAAATCGTATCGATTCCAAGTTTATTTCGAATGGTAACATGGCCTCATGGCCGTATGTTAACATGTAAGGAGTCGTACCCGTTGCTTCATTTGGGGAATTTCGGATAGCCCATAACGCAGGTGTCAAAGCTTCATGCCAATTTCGTGGTTTCCCTTTAATTTGTTTCTTGATAAATAAATTTGTTTAGTATTTTAAATTAATACGAGGAATTTGCGGGGTGTTACACCCCACAAATTCCTCGTATTGTTTTAAGTAATAAAAAGATTTATTTCTGGGAAAGTGTTTTTGAAAGAGTATTTTCTTGAATGAATTTCTCATTTTATGATTTCAAGTGGTGAATGGTTTTTAAAGAAATGATTTTCATGAGAAAATATTATGAGTTTTAAAGTTGGATTTTAAGAAATGATTATGTGTTTGATATTTTTGTGTTTTAAGGAAATTGTGATTTTGGTGCATGAGTGATTTTGTAAGAAAAAAATTTATTTTTCTATGTGTGTGCATGTATATGTATGTACGGTATTACTAGGTGTGTATGCTTAGGACTATATGGAAATTAAATTAGTGGAAGAAAGTGATGATGCATGTATGTGTGTATGTGTATGTGTGCATATATATGTGCTACGTGTGTATATATATATATGTATGGTATGTATGTATATGTATTTACCTAAGATGAAATGGCATAAGAGCCATTTCTTAATGACCAAGTAAAAGGAAATATAATAAAAGGAAATGAAAATAGAAACTTGGCCCCCAAGTAGATATTTTGGAGTTACCAAAATTGCCCCTCCCACACACACACCTCATGACCGAATTTAAGGGCAAGAAGGGAATTATATGAGTTACCTATATAAGCCTTAAGCCTTAGTCATTTTCCACTCTTTTTCCTTCATTTTGCATTTCATTTCTAAACACTTTAATCTAAGAGTCCATCAAGCTCTTAGAGAGTAAGATAGAAAGAGAGAGGGCCGTGGGAGAGGAAGAGAAAGAAGAGTGAAGATTCAAAGTCTTTCCACCTTTCACCTTTGATTTTCATTTCTCCATCACTTCCTTCTTCAAAGACTAAGAAGAAAATCACCTTCCCAACCAAAAGAAGAAGAGGCTGAAACTAAAACCTAGGAGAAGAGGAGAGAGAGAAATCTTGGAGTTGAAGTTAAGTTAGATCTAAGACGAGGGATTGGGGCAGCTGGCAGCGACAAGGATCCGCGGAGATCGAGTACGTCAAATTGCTGGACCTCAGGTGAGAGAGAAGCTTTCCGAAGACACCGTGGTATTTAGGTGATATATTAGGACGTTCCGTATCATCTCAAATATCGGAACTTAGTGGTTCGGAGTCAGTAGTATAGCGGCAATTGTTTGTGTTGTGTGCGGCCACTTATACGAAGGTGACAAAGACCACATTGTTGTTGTGTGATGATTATATGTTGTGAAATAGCATGCTCGTATTTATTTATTTAATTATGCATGATGGTATTTAATACTGTTGATTAATATGAGTAGTATGCTGATGGACGTCTGTTACGTCCTGAAAACGAAAAGGAAATAAATAAGTTGGTGAAAGTAAAAGGCACAAAGAGAAATGAATAGTGATAAAAGATATGAGACAGATTGGAAAAGAGAT
This sequence comes from Crotalaria pallida, assembly GCA_037953625.1. Lineage (NCBI taxonomy): Eukaryota > Viridiplantae > Streptophyta > Magnoliopsida > Fabales > Fabaceae > Crotalaria > Crotalaria pallida. Next base: position 92,923,652 of record CM075654.1, read on the forward strand.
AAGTGCTGAAGAAGAAATAAAGAGATTAAGAGTTGAGATTGGGGAAGGATTTGATGATAATGATGAGGTTAAGCCAGAGCTGGGGAAAAGTAATGTTGAATGAGAGGTGATCTGAGTGGAGCTCGGCTCCTTTGTTGATGATTTTTAGAATGAGACTTGTGTTGAGTTGAGCTTGTTCCTCCACTAGTGCTCACCGAAATGAGATTTTTGAAAAGTTTTATGAACTGAGATTTTTGAAAAGGTTTGTGAAATGGTATTTTGAAAAAGAGTGTGAAAGGAGATGTTTTTGAAAAGTTTACGAAATGAGATTTTACGAAAAGTTGGTGAAACGAGGTTTTTGAGAAAATTGTGAAATGTTGTTTTAAGAAAAGTTTATGAAATGAGGTTCTTTTTTTAAAAAAAAAAATTTGAAAATGAGAATTTTTGGAAAAGTTTTTGAAACGAGATTTTTGTAAATTTGTGAAAAGGGATTTTGTAAAAGTCTATGAGTGACTTTTCAAGAAAGGTTTGTGAACTAAGATTTGTAACGATTTTGTAAAGAGAGAGTTTCATAAATTTTGTGAAATGGGATTTTTAAAAAGTGATGAAAGAGAATTTGAAAGTTTGTGGAATGAAACTGTAACATCCCAAATTTTAATTATAATGATAATTAGAATAATAGTAAGATTTGGAAGTAAGGATTAACATAGAAGGGGTTTAAAATGATGGATTAGGGGTGCTTTGAGTGCCATATAGGAGTCAAGGAGCATGGGCATCGAAAAACAAATTTAAAGAAGACCAAATGAGTGTTAAAAATTGATTTTTCGGTGTTATGAACACCCGACATTAGGAAATTCAAAATAAAAGATTTAAGACTCAAAACACAATTCTCACCGTTGGATATGAAGGTATGATTTTTAGGAAGTTACTCGTCAAATTTGAGCAAGATCCGACGGTGAACGAAGAAGTTATCTCGAATTGAAGCAGGAAGAAAATAGGAGGAAAATAGGAAAATGAATAAATGGGGTACTGGGCAAAACACTCGAGTCTTTTGGAAAAGACTCGAGTCTTTTGGAAAAGACTGGAGTGTTTTTAAAGAAAACACTCGAGTGTTTTTGAAAACACTTGAGTGTTTTGTGCAGACAGTCTTAAAAACGTGTTTCAGCCAACAATCTCATTCATAACCCAACTTCACTCTCTCTCCTAGGTCACGAACAAGCTCCCATTCTCTCTTCAAATTTCACCTCAAATCATCAAATACATCCATGATAAACCATTAAAAACCAATCCCCATCACTCACCAACATCATCTCTTCCATCAATCTCTCCTATTGTTCTCTTTCAAGCCATGGGTATGAGTTAGGGTTCAAGAGCTTCCACACCCAATCTTGATTTTCAACCTTTCAAGCTCCAAGTAAGTTAAATTCATGCTTTTCTCCTTATTTCATTCATGATACACGAATTCCCACTCTTAATTCTAACTAATTTTGCCTCCGGGATTCCATAGCTCATTCTCTCTCCTCCCTCTCATGGAGGTTTCCATTTCTAAGCTTAGGACCTTCAAGTTTTTCCATGGGGTTTAGTTTGAGCATCATGGAATGAGCAATAATCCTCCTTTTTGTGACTTTATAATAGGTTCTATCACTCTCTTGTGGATTTTTAGCTCTTGGTGGGCAAACTCAAGCATAAGACACTTGGAACCTCCTCATCCTTAAGTGTTTGAGGTAAGGGAGTGGATATAGTGAGCTTTGCCTTATTCTAGGGAGTAGGCTCTAGTTAGTATATAATGCTTGTTAGGGTTATGTGTTAGGGGAGAAAATTAGATTATAAAACCCTATGTGATTGAATATGAAATTCTAAATAATTAAATATGCATGATGAAATGGATGTTAAGACTAGGAAAAGGAAACCCAATAATATAGGAATGAATTAATGGATAAATGAAATTTGGTTAATGATTATATTGAGGTACACGAGGAATTGGGTAATGTGATAACGAAGTGGACATAAATGATTTCTATGACTAATGTCTTTATTTGTAAAGTTGTGAATTAAATGATAATTGATTGATGTTGCCAATATATGTAGGTATTATGGAATAAATTGATATAGGAAGAAAGGGAATGGAAATGATTAGAGGTGATGAATGTGCATATTAGTATCAAATTGTTAAATAAGTAAAAATGTTAAGTATTATCAATTGTGAACAAAGGTTATGGATTATGAATTGGACTTGTGAATATGGAAAACGGAAGTAAAACGGTTATGAGTAATTAAAAAGTAAAAGGTGATATATGTAAATTAGAATGAAGGGCAATCAAAATGTTGGGCTATAAAGGAGAACACTATTTGGCATAATTGTGATAACTGAGAAAGGAAGTGAATGAGGAATTTGCATGAATGATTAGTTGTTGAATGTGTGTTGTTGTGTTTAAATGTGATATAATTGTTGATGTGAGAATATGAAAGTATGTTTTGGCCTCTGATGTGAGGTAATGAATATGGAAATGTGATTAAATGCGTTGGCCTCTGATTTGAGGTGACGAGTAATGGAAAGTGATGAATATGCTGACCTCTGATATGAGGGGCACAATATGAATGGTAAAATGTGTTGACCTCTGACCTGAGGGACACGATATGAATTGGAATGAATGGGTGTTGACCTCTGACCTGAGGGACACCGGATTAAATAATGGGTTGGGTGTTGACCTCTGACCTGAGGGACACCGGATTAAATAATGGGTTCGGTGTTGACCTCTGACCTGAGAGACACCGAATAAAATATGTAATGGGTGTTGACCTCTGACCTGAGGGACACAAAATGGATTATAATGAATGGGTGTTGACCTCTGACCTGAGGGACACGAAATGGATTATAATGAATGGGTGTTGACCTCTGACCTGAGGGACACATAATTTAAATAAGGAAAGGAATGAGAGCCTCTTCTTTGAGGTGATAAATGGGTTGCATGGAACTGTGCATTGACCTCTGATTTGAGGTGATGTACTATAATGAAATGAGTATGTGAAATGAATAAAAAGGAAAGGAAATGAATGTTGAATGAATGGGAAATGAATAAGGAAAAATGGATATTGAAATGAATAATGGAAGTGGATGGTAAAATGAATGATGGATATGGAAATGATGAAATGTGTATGGTGTGCAATATGTGAATATACGCTTATTTGCTAATTGTGTTTGACCTAGTGGGTTGTTATGTCTAGTTAGAAACTGCTTTCTATTTCATGTGCAATGCTCACTCCCTTACAGTTTCAGGTACGGAGATTGAGTTGGCACATCCCCCGGCCGAGCAGGAGTACTTTCCCTCACAGGGAGAGTAGGGTGATATGGGTTGTAGATTATAGCATGGGCCGAAGCCTCTCATATTATCTTGATGTAAATTTAATATACATATTTTGAATGAGGCTTAGGATGTTTTGTTCGGCTAAAGTTATATATTTTGGTTATGTCACTCAAAACTTAGTATTTTCCGCTAGTACTCTGATTAATTAATATACTCTGATATATTTGGAGCCCGTGGGGCCTTAGTATGATTTATATATGTAATTTGAAGCCCTGCTGGCTACTGGTTGCTTTAATTAAAATTGTTCATCACAGGTTGAATTTTGGATTAGCCCGAAAAACAAACAAAACTCCGTCCGTGTGACGGTTGATTTTAATATAATAAAAATGAATTTTTAAGTCCGTATTTTAATATAAGGGGAATTAAGGGTAAATAATCTTAGGGTGTTACATTATGGTATCAGAGCAGTTTCCCTCGGCCTTTGGAGTATGAATTCACTACTCCTATGGTTACTCACCGAGCGAGTAACCCAAGTACTTAGTTTAGTGTCTAAGTGAAGTTGTAGGATATTAGTAGTTTTATTTAGTTGATTCTATCATTAACGGGTTTCCCTTCCATGACTCAACAGTATGGCAGGGAGACGGGCTAATAATGATAGGATTGCTGCGATTCTCGAAACTCTGGTTCAATTGCAGCAGAACCAAGCCCAAGTTCAGCAGCAACAAGCTGATAATCTTGCAAATCTGCATCAGAATCAAGCCCAGAACATTGCTGTAGCGGCAGCAGCTGCTGCAGCAGCACTTCAGCCTCCTCCACCACCACCAGTGGAGATTAACTGGATGGGCCGCTTTAGAAAAAGCGATCCACCGAAGTTTGAAGGGGGTTACAATCCCGATGGAGCTCAAAGTTGGCTCCAGGAGATGAAGAAGGTGTTTCGCTCACTGCAGCCACCAGGTGATCAGTATATGCGATTAGTGTAGTATGTTCTGATGGGTGAGGCGGAACATTGGTGGGACCAACAGAGGAGAGGTCTGGAAGCAGCTAATGAGCTTATTTCATGGAATCTTTTCAAGACCCGTTTTCTGTGAAAGTACTTCCCGGAAAAGGTAAGGAGGGAGAAGGAAGTGGCTTTTCTTGAGCTGAAGCAAGGGAGCCTCAGTGTTGGAGAATATGCAGCTCAATTTGAGGATCTCATCCGTTATTCTGGTAGCTATCGGGATGCTGATGAGCGCACTAAGTGTATCAAGTTTGAGGCTGGTCTCAACCCCAAGATCAGAACTGTCTTTGTCTATCAGGGAATCTCTTATCTCTCTCAACTAGTGAACATGACCAGTGCTTACGAAGATTCTCTCAAGCAGGAACAAGCGGGGGAGCGAAGCAGGGCATCTCAGAGATTGCCTGGTCCTATTAGGGGCAAGGGACCGATTCAGAAGTCTGGTCCATACACTCATTCCGGGGTCACGTTTCCTAGGGAATCCGGACCAACAGTGAATGCTTATGGTCCAATACCAACCTGTCAGCACTGCGGCAGGATGCATAGGGGAGTGTGCTGGACATTGGGTCGAAAGGAGGGGTTATGCTTTCACTGTGGACAACCCGGACATTTTGCTTCAAATTGTCCTAAGAACACAATGAAGAGGGAGATTAATGCTGCTAAAGCACAGAAGGCTCGGGGTGGTCCATCCTTGCAGAAGGGAAAGTTATTCACCGTAGAGGGTGATGAGGTGGACCCAGCTGATATGATCGCAGGTAACTAATGTTTGCCAAGTCCATGCGTAATGTTTCTAAGTTCGACTGGGGGGTAGATAGTCTTCTCCTTAGTTAGCTAAATAGGGAATTAGTAATGTCTTAGGTTAGAAGTGCTTAAAAACATGTTAGAAATCTGCCTTTCCAAATACAATTCTGTTCTTATAGATAACATATGAAAGACCTTAGAAAGAATTCTTAAGTTTGAGAACTCTAGTATCAAGTGACCAATACTAGGCTGTGATGTTGTTATTTGATGTAATGTAAGGTTAGAACTGATCACTCTAATCCTTGCATTTGTTAAATGATGACATTATTGATAGAAACCGACAGTGATGTGTTGTTGATAGACGTGAGGATGAGATTGATCACCTCAATTCTTGCATCTGTCAATGAACGCTATCATTGTAACCTTAAAGTGAAAGTAGACAACCAAAGTAGTGACTCCCAAGGAGAAAATTCTTGTAAGTGAAGTCAACCTAACCCCGAAATATTCGTTCAAAAGCTTCATATAGAGTTAGGGAGTAAATAGAAAATAGTTCTAAAAGAAATGAAGCCTTGGTGTATACTACTTGTTCCAAAGTAGTATAGCTAAGTGCTAAAACCTTGGGTGAGTTAAGAAAACTCTCCAGAAATTATTCACAACCAATCCTATCAACTAAACCAATCATTGAGCAATTTGGCAATTACTTCAAGTCTTTTCCCGTTTCTTAGATAACCATTCATAAGAATGGCCGGTTGTGCCAAATTTGTAGAATCCCTGCGTTAAAACCAACCCAATCTTAATAATTGACCCAGCCAATGGAAAGTTGTCGTACCCTTCACCTTTAGTAGTTGGGTAAATCTTGGAATTAATGTGGACCTCTTCCTTCCTTTTCTTTTTAATCGATTCATGGAAGAAGTTGATTGTGGAGCATTTAGTAGGGATTGTGCCTGCTCTAATCAACTAAGCATTGGGGTGCTTCTTGTTCATGAATACTTGTGTTCTTGAAAGGTTCTAAACCTTACTGGTGCTAGTCAATCCTGGTGAGAAGATAAACTCTAAGGCGTTCTATCCTACAAAAATCTTCGCATGCCACGATCCCAGGGTATCTATTCTGGGAAAGATTCTAAAACTATTCTGGAATGCTAAACATTTCGAGTTTTGCCGTATCTAGCCAATGCAACTCCTGCCTTACATCCATCCGAGAGACGATCGGAAGCGGATTCACCCAATCCCACATCCTTTAGCATAGCGGTAATTGTGTAAGTCAATGCCAAGTGGGGGAGCACTTCCTACCCTAATTTAAATTCTATCTAGGTAAGGGCAAATCGAAAGACTGATGGGAGAAACCAAAGGTGATTAAAGATAGGAATCACAAGTCCTATCACCGGGGTGATTCTCCATTTACGGAACCTAACGGAATTTCGGGGACGAAATTCTAATAAGTGGGGGAGAAATGTAACATCCCAAATTTTAATTATAATGATAATTAGAATAATAGTAAGATTTGGAAGTAAGGATTAACATAGAAGGGGTTTAAAATGATGGATTAGGGGTGCTTTGAGTGCCATATAGGAGTCAAGGAGCATGGGCATCGAAAAACAAATTTAAAGAAGACCAAACGAGTGTTAAAAATCGATTTTTCGGTGTTATGAACACCCGACATTAGGAAATTCAAAATAAAAGATTTAAGACTCAAAAAACAATTCCCACCGTTGGATATGAAGGTATGATTTTTAGGAAGTTACTCGTCAAATTTGAGCAAGATCCGACGGTGAACGAAGAAGTTATCTCGAATTGAAGCAGGAAGAAAATAGGAGGAAAATAGGAAAATGAATAAATGGGGTACTAGGCAAAACACTCGAGTCTTTTGGAAAAGACTCGAGTCTTTTGGAAAAGACTCGAGTCTTTTGGAAAAGACTGGAGTGTTTTTAAAGAAAACACTCGAGTGTTTTTGAAAACACTCGAGTGTTTTGTGCAGACAGTCTTAAAAACGTGTTTCAGCCAACAATCTCATTCATAACCCAACTTCACTCTCTCTCCTAGGTCACGAACAAGCTCCCATTCTCTCTTCAAATTTCACCTCAAATCATCAAATACATCCATGATAAACCATTAAAAACCAATCCCCATCACTCACCAACATCATCTCTTCCATCAATCTCTCCTATTGTTCTCTTTCAAGCCATGGGTATGAGTTAGGGTTCAAGAGCTTCCACACCCAATCTTGATTTTCAACCTTTCAAGCTCCAAGTAAGTTAAATTCATTCTTTTCTCCTTATTTCATTCATGATACACGAATTCCCACACTTAATTCTAACTAATTTTGCCTCTGGGATTCCATAGCTCATTCTCTCTCCTCCCTCTCATGGAGGTTTCCATTTCTAAGCTTAGGACCTTCAAGTTTTTCCATGGGGTTTAGTTTGAGCATCATGGAATGAGCAATAATCCTCCTTTTTGTGACTTTATAATAGGTTCTATCACTCTCTTGTGGATTTTTAGCTCTTGGTGGGCAAACTCAAGCATAAGACACTTGGAACCTCCTCATCCTTAAGTGTTTGAGGTAAGGGAGTGGATATAGTGAGATTTGCCTTGTTCTAGGGAGTAGGCTCTAGTTAGTATATAATGCTTGTTAGGGTTATGTGTTAGGGGAGAAAATTAGATTATAAAACCCTATGTGATTGAATATGAAATTCTAAATAATTAAATATGCATGATGAAATGGATGTTAAGACTAGGAAAAGGAAACCCAATAATATAGGAATGAATTAATGGATAAATTAAATTTGGTTAATGATTATATTGAGGTACATGAGGAATTGGGTAATGTGATAACGAAGTGGACATAAATGATTTCTATGACTAATGTCTTTATTTGTAAAGTTGTGAATTAAATGATAATTGATTGATGTTGCCAATATATGTAGGTATTATGGAATAAATTGATATAGGAAGAAAGGGAATGGAAATGATTAGAGGTGATGAATGTGCATATTAGTATCAAATTGTTAAATAAGTAAAAATGTTAAGTATTATCAATTGTGAACAAAGGTTATGGATTATGAATTGGACTTGTGAATATGGGAAACGGAAGTAAAACGGTTATGAGTAATTAAAAAGTAAAAGGTGATATATGTAAATTAGAATGAAGGGCAATCAAAATGTTGGGCTATAAAGGAGAACACTATTTGGCATAATTGTGATAACTGAGAAAGGAAGTGAATGAGGAATTTGCATGAATGATTAGTTGTTGAATGTGTGTTGTTGTGTTTAAATGTGATATAATTGTTGATGTGAGAATATGAAAGTATGTTTTGGCCTCTGATGTGAGGTAATGAATATGGAAATGTGATTAAATGCGTTGGCCTCTGATTTGAGGTGACGAGTAATGGAAAGTGATGAATATGCTGACCTCTGATATGAGGGGCACAATATGAATGGTAAAATGTGTTGACCTCTGACCTGAGGGACACGATATGAATTGGAATGAATGGGTGTTGACCTCTGACCTGAGGGACACCAGATTAAATAATGGGTTGGGTGTTGACCTCTGACCTGAGGGACACCGGATTAAATAATGGGTTGGGTGTTGACCTCTGACCTGAGGGACACCGAATAAAATATGTAATGGGTGTTGACCTCTGACCTGAGGGACACAAAATGGATTATAATGAATGGGTGTTGACCTCTGACCTGAGGGACACGAAATGGATTATAATGAATGGGTGTTGACCTCTGACCTGAGGGACACATAATTTAAATAAGGAAAGGAATGAGAGCCTCTGCTTTGAGGTGATAAATGGGTTGCATGGAACTGTGCATTGACCTCTGATTTGAGGTGATGTACTATAATGAAATGAGTATGTGAAATGAATAAAAAGGAAAGGAAATGAATGTTGATTGAATGGGAAATGAATAAGGAAAAATGGATATTGAAATGAATAATGGAAGTGGATGGTAAAATGAATGATGGATATGGAAATGATGAAATGTGTATGGTGTGCAATATGTGAATATATGCTTATTTGCTAATTGTGTTTGACCTAGTGGGTTGTTGTGTCTAGTTAGAAACTGCTTTCTATTTCATGTGCAATGCTCACTCCCTTACAGTTTCAGGTACGGAGATTGAGTTGGCACAGCCCCCGGCCGAGCAGGAGTACTTTCCCTCACAGGGAGAGTAGGGTGATATGGGTTGTAGATTATAGCATGGGCCAAAGCCTCTCATATTATCTTGATGTAAATTTAATATACATATTTTGAATGAGGCTTAGGATGTTTTGTTCGGCTAAAGTTATATATTTTGGTTATGTCACTCAAAACTTAGTATTTTCCGCTAGTACTCTGATTAATTAATATACTCTGATATATTTGGAGCCCGTGGGGCCTTAGTATGATTTATATATGTAATTTGAAGCCCTGCTGGCTACTGGTTGCTTTAATTAAAATTGTTCATCACAGGTTGAATTTTGGATTAGCCCGAAAAACAAACAAAACTCCGTCCGTGTGACGGTTGATTTTAATGTAATAAAAATGAATTTTTAAGTCCGTATTTTAATATAAGGGGAATTAAGGGTAAATAATCTTAGGGTGTTACAGAAACTTTGAGGAAATTTATGAAATGAGACTTTTGAGGAAATTATGAAAGGAGATTTTGAAAAAGTTTAAGAAATGAGATTTTGTGAAAGATGATGATTTGAGATTTTGAAAAAGATGATGAAATGAGGTTTTTAGAAAGATGAGGAAATGTTATGTTGAGAAAGATTGTGAAATGGGAATGTTGAGAAAGAGATGAGAAATGAGATGCGAGTTATTGATGTGGCCCCAGCTCTGTGCTATGTTGAGAAATGATGAGAGAAAGATTGTGCAAAGTTAGTGGTCGGGACTCATTGAAGGGATGCACGAAGGATGGGCCGACCTTAGGTTAATTAAAAAGATAAAAGACTTTAAAAGACATTAACGCGGTGAGGTATGAGAGTGCGAAGTAGTGGAGAGGAAGGTACCCCGGATATTAGGGATATTCGGGTTGTGAATGCAATAGGGTAGGCTAGGGCGGTAAAACGTCATGAGGCCTTGAGTACTATTCTGGGCGGAACGAATTCCATATGTGGTAACCAGACGTGGTGGGGACTGGGTCCTAATGCCGTGGTAAGTTCTGCACCCGGAACCGGAATAGTGCTGTCACCCCTATGGCATTTCGAGAACAGTGAGAGGGACTGGAACGGGGCATCTTGATTGCCACTGTACCCGAGTTTTCTACAGTGAGCCTTGATTATATGAAATGAACTGATATGATATGAATTGCTTTGAGACTGTACCCGAGTTTTCTACAGTTCTCCTGGCTTGGAGCCAATTGATGTTGAGACAGCTGTCGTGCCCGCGTGGTAAAGGTCCTGTACTCCTGTTAGCTTCCGACTAGGCTGGGTGGATGACCGAGGAGATGTAGACGTGTGTGACGATGGCAACGAAACGAGTACCTCGATGATATTATGAATTTTCCCCAATCGTCGATGGTTGTAATTCGATAAGACATGATAAGAAAAGTTTAAGAGTGATAAAAAGATTTTGATGGAATGATGAAGTCGAGAAAGGAATTGAGGAGTAAGGAATGAATATGTTAAGGGATGAAAATAAGTCTGATAGGACAACAATAATGATGATAAGGATAATGATAACAATAATGATATGTTTGATTGTTGTGTGGTATGTATGTGTGTGTTGTATGCTTGTATGGTCTTGATATCTCGCCTATCGTAATCCCACACCGTCGACGATTCGTCGTTCGGATCACTTACTCTCTCCTGTTCGTTGGTATATCGGTATTGCTGGTATCTCAACGGGCAGATGGAGCATCGCTTGGAGATTACCACATGGCGTCGTCGGGGAAGCGGCTGGAAACCCACCCGTTATGGATGGGCGTGGATGGGATATACTGAGATGTTGATCGCATATCCATAACACAAGTTAAGCAGATCGACATTGGGATCGTGTTTGGGAAGTGTCTCTATGCTGGGATACGATAGTGATGAACCACCGCCACGGGATGAAGAAAAAGGGAAATCGGTGAAGTTGTTCGGTGTAGAGCTCAAGCCAAGTTCCGAAGGAGAATCAGCAACCCAGATAGCATCACCCTCCGGTACGAAGGCATCATCAGAAAAGAAAAGGAAGTCGAATCCGATGGTCTTCATCAGAAGGAAGCGAGAGTAGTGTATTTGGTTTAAGTTGATTATTTGTGTTGTGTGTGAAGGATTACCAAGCAAAGGACCATTTATGTAACCTAGCCAATTTTAAATTCTATATTGTGGAAGTACCTTCGTTTTGGAAAGATTAAGTAATGTAATCTTTTGGAAACAGTTGTGAACACTTTTAATCCAATGCCATGAATCACCATGCTTTTTTTTTAGATCAAGTTCTTTTGTGAACATGAAGGTTTTATGTAAACAAAGGTTTTAGTAACAACTCGGTTTTCGGTAAAAGATGCTAAGTGCATCAATGACACTTCAACAATGTTTTATAAAAAAAAAATAAAATTTTGGCCTCATTTTTGCCACTTTAATATATAAAAGTTAATTATTTTTGGTTTACGAAAATCGGGCTGTTACAGAATGGTATCAGAGCAATGGTAATCCTTAGTGGCCTCAAGCATGGGCTTACATGCTTTGTTTGTGTGATTCTCTGTGTTGTGTGTTTGCTAGTGTAAGGATTGGAGTATAAGGTCGAGTTCTCGTCTTTCTAGGATAACAGATTCTGTTTGCGGTTTAGTGCCTGCTGTGTTAGTCTAAGGAATCTGTTGGTTCTGTAGTTTGAAGGAAGTAGATTAAGTAGAGGACGAATAGATCCTAAGATTGAGACCCCTTAACCTTTGATGTTTCCTTAGTGCTTGATAGACTTAAGTTTGTTGACCCTAGCGTACCTTTGGTACAAGAATAGCTATTACCTTTAAGGATATAGGATGATACCCCTGAATCCCGGTGTTTGTTGAATTGCTTCAACAAAGCAGTCCTTGTTGTTAAAACTCGAACTTTTCTTCATTAGTCTTACTGTCAAACCATAGCTTTACCGATTTTTTTTAAGATTCATTAGCTTGCTTTGTGAAGTTGAAAATGTCGTAGTTACCCAGATAGTCTAGGCTTGAATGATTAAGGATGGGTTAGTGATTGAAGTTGATTAAGAATAGAATGAAATAGTGAAATTAGTAATAAGTTTGATCAAAGTTGGGGAGCTACAAGGAAGAAAAGAGGTGCATGCTATCGGTCATTAGAGGAAAATTATGAGGAAAATTTGAGGATAAGGATTGCCTTATACCATAACCGGAGGTTTAGATGATGAAAGTAATAGGCATGAATGATATTTAGGATGAATTTAACGAGAAAAGTGAGGTTGTCTTGAGGAAGTAGGACCAAAATTGCCATAGAATTTCCCTTAAGTCGGAGAAATAATGGATGAGAGTGTTAGAGTTAGAAGGAGAATTAAGGGAAGGAGTAGTTACTTGAGAATTATTGAGAATCCTAAGTTATAGGAAATAGTGAGTATCTAAGGGTTTTAGGTTAAACCCAGTACTTTTAGAGATGTTTGAAATTATGTTTGCTTAATATTCCCTGGGTTTTTACCCAAGTTTGTGCTTTCCGTAACGACAATTAGTTAAGAGACGATATCCCCTTTCGGTTAGTCCGATGGACTTGACTCGATTCGGCACGCAAGTGGTGGTGTTCGAGAGGCATCTTCGTCTAAAGGCAATCAACAAGGAACACGGCAAAATGAGTTGTGCCAGCAAAAGAGACACGACCATGAAGTGAGAACGAGAGTGTTTTCGTGGAAATTATCGGAATGCGAAAATTTTGTGTCCTGCTGCCCAATCCGCAACGTATTTCTCGGGGACGAGAAATCTTTAAGTTGGGGAGAATGTAACACCCCATGTAAAAGCCCGGTTTTTGTAAACCAAAATAATTGACTTTTATTCATTAATATTGCAAAAATGAGGCCAATTTTTTTTTTTGTAAAACATTGTTGAAGTATTTGAAAACGTCATGGAAAAGTCTTGGTGTTCACAACACCCCTTCAATGAAAACCATGTTGTTACTAAAACCAAAACTTATCCACTTGAGTTTACAAAAACATTTTTCAAGAAAAAGGTTTAGTTCCAATTCAAAGTAGTTCTTTGTATTTCATGAAAAAGGCCATTGAACATTCTTCACAAGATGGTATAAAAGTAAGGCATGTTTCAAAACAAGTTAAGTTACATGGATGATTCATCACTTAGGTAATCCTTAACTCTAAACACTCACAACAACCTAAGTTAACTACACGATCCTTAAACTTTCCTATTGAAAGCAAGTGGACGTAGCTCCTTTTCCTTCTTACGTCCTCTCCTCGTTCTCGAAGATGATGCCGCCCGTGTGGTTGTCCCCTCATTGTTATTGGATTCCAGCATACCTCCATCTAATGTAGTAAAGTTCCTCCGCTGCTCATACCGTGCCTTCTCCTCGTAGCTACTGAATCCTCGTATTGTGACTTGTCCCAAGTGCTGCTCTAGATTAGCTCCACTCAGTTGATGCTCCGAATCTTGGATCACGATCTCCGTGTAGCCAGTCCATGCCCAGCCGCATGGGGTGTGCTTCCAACCTCTTCCGTACTTATTCCACATGGTGATATCCATACAATACTCCATCTGCCCGTTGAGATACCAGCAGCACCGATATGCCAACGAACAGGAGAGAGTAAGCGATCCGGACGACGCATCGTCGACGGTGTGGAATTACGATAGGCAAGATAATAGGACCATACAATCATACAATACAAAATACAAACACACCACACTCAAGCATATCATCAACATCATTATCATTATTATCAGTCTTAACATCATTATTAATATCCTTCATTTTCTTTCCAACTTAATTTCCCTCCTCATAAACATTCTTTCTTTCTCTCATTCACCTCCTTTTTATAACCATACTTTTCTTTTTATTTCACCTTATCAATTCACAATCTTTTATGATTGGGGAGCTTTAAGATCTCATTAAAATTTCCATCTCGTTCTCGGCTATCACTCACGTCTACATCTCCTCGGTCATCCACCCAACCTAGTCGGAAGCAAATAGGAGTACAGGACCTTTACCGTGCGGGCACGACAGCTGCCTCACAATCAATTGGTCCCAGACCAGGAGGACTACAGCCTCAAATCATATCAATTCAATCAATTCATATATGTAATCAAGGCACACTGTCTCACTTACAGTGGCAATCACAATGTCCCACTCCAGTCCCTCTCACTGTTCTAGATTTGCAATCTAGGGGGCGACAGTATGTTTCTAGTGGGCCCGCAGAACTTACCACGGCATTGGACCCAGTCCCTACCACGTTCGTATGCCACCTGTGGAGTTCGTTCTTCCTAGAAACATACTCTAGACTTCTTGACGTTTCACCATCATCGTCCTCCCCTAATGCAATCTCCTCCTAAGTATCCGCAGATACTTATGGTTCCTTCCTCTCCACTACTTCGCACTCTCATACCTCACCGCATATGTCTTTTAAAGTCTTTTATCTTGTTAGTTATCCTAACGGTCGGCCCATCCTTCGTGCAACCCTTCAATGAGTCCCGACCGCTAACTTGGCACAATCTTTCTCTCATCATTCTCACATAGCACAGAGCTGGGATCACCTCAATGACTTCACATCTCATTTCCAAATCTTTCTCAAAACAAACTTTTTACAAACTTTTTCAAAATGCCATTTCGCAAACTTTCTCAAAAATATCCTTTCACAAAATTTTCTCAAAAGTACTATTTCCAAAACTTTCACAAAAATCTATTTTCGCAAACGTTCACAAAATGTTGTTTCCGCAAACTTTTCTCAAAGAGACCATTTCATAAAACTTTCTTAAAAATATTATTTCGAAAAGATCTTCTCCAAAAATGTTTTTACAAAAAGGCTTTCTCAAAATATCATTTCAGAAAGAATTTCTCAAAGACTTTATCAAAAGATTGTTTCCCAAAACTTTTCGTAAAAATTTATCTTTTCACAAAACTTTTTCAAAAACATATCTTTTAACAAAAGCTTTTCAAAAATCTTTTTTTCAAAACCTTTCTTAAAAAAATCGTATTTCTGGGCTGAGCGCTAATGGAGGAGCAAGCTCGACTCAACACTAGTCTCTTCCCGAAAACAAAATCAAAACAAAGGAGCCCAGCTCCATTCAACTTCCATCTTGTTCCAACAATCACTCTCCCAAGCTCTGGCTCGTTCTCAACATTATCATTATTTCTTTCCCCAATCTCTACTCTTTCTCTTTTCTAATCCATCTTATCTCTTATCTCTTTCCTTCTTAATCAATTTTCTTCATTTTTATTTTCTTATTCAGGACGTAACAGTCGTCCATCAGCTTATTACTCATATTAATCAACAGCAATAAACCTCATCAAGTATAATTAAATAAAGACATAAAAACATACTATCAATCACACAATCATCACACAACCACAATGTGGCCTTTGTCACCTTCGTATAAGTGGCCACACAACACAAACAATTGCCACTTATACTACTGACTCCGAACCACTTAGTTCCGATCTTTGAGATGATACGGAACGTCCTAATATATCACTTAGCTACCACGGTGTCTTAGGAAAGCTTCTCTCTCACCTGAGGTCCAGCGATTGATTGCGTACCGTCACCTCGGATCCTTTTGCTGCCGGCTGCCCCAATCCCTCGTCTTTATGATTCCTCGTACTAAATAAAATACGCTTACGTTATTAATTTGTATTAAGAAAATCTTTTCTTAGTTCGTGACACTTTCCGTTCCTAATCGAAAAACTTAAAACACTATTGTTTTATTAAAACAATCCTCGTATTTTCTAGCACTTTAAATGTTTCAAAACCATTTGGAAACATCATGTAAAGTTATTTAAACTATTTAGTTTCGTTGCTGGTCAGTCTTGGACAGCACCGTAATTACTTTTGAAAACACCGAAAAATTTACCGTTTTCAGTCCGACTTTTTCTTAAATCAAATATTACTTGAAAACTTTACTTTAAATCACATGAAAACATTTTCAAAGTTAAGAAACAATTTTAAATAACCCGGGACAGCGAAGGATTACTTCACAAAAATCATTTTAATCAAAACCCGAATTCAATTAATTTCAAAACCAATCGTTCAGCTTAGTTACAAATTAAACATTCAGTTTCAAACAAACACTTTCACAAATAAACATTTGAAATCAACCAAGACAACTTAATATATCAGGATGCTATTTCATTTTCAAATAATTTCTTCAGCTTAAAATTAACACTTTATTAATTAATTAGAAACATACAATCAATTTAGTCAATCATCACCGAAATCATACAACTCACAAATAATTTAGTTCTACAAAGCAGAACACTCAATCATGCATATATACACACACATCAAATTGAATCAAGATTTAAACCAAACATATTTATATTTATTCTTTTTAACAATTTAAATCCTTTCCAAAAATCGTTATTTACTTTCATGCAGCTAAATTATTTATTCTAACCGAATACACATACTCACACATATATTTATTTTAAACACAATACTTTCCTAAAATCATTTAATTTATTTATTTCCCTTATCTTTAATTAAACCGAATGAAATTAAATATTCACAATACAATTTTTAAACACATTATTTTAGCAATATTTTTCAAGACACACTCATTACTCTAAGTCAAATCATGAGAAAAAGAATCCTATTCTACTTATCAACTTAGGCCGAATCTCATCATAACAAAGGCAATGGTTTTAGGTTCATTTTTCAACATGCAAAAACATCAAAATCATGCGTGTCTCCCTTATGAAAATCAAACATGACTCCTTGATTTCTAAGCCTAGACCGAATACCTCATCACCAAAAATTGAGTTTCATCTTCAAATCTTTATCATGCATGCATATAGAACATGGATCAAGTTAAAAATCATTTTCCAAAAACTTGTCTCTTGATTTCTTTGTAAAACCGTGATGATAATGAAGAAAGATAAAATCATTTTTACTCAAAACCACATGCATGTACCTAAATCCTATAGATCAACTCATGAAATCAAATATGATAGCACAAATTAAAGATAAAAATTACTTTATGTGAGAAAAAGTCAAAACCGTGACATGCAATGAAGAATGGTTAACTCTTTTGGTTCAAAAACAACATGCATGCACTAAAGATTAAACTTTTTCAAAGATCAAGACAAAGATTTAAAGCTTTTGAAGGTTAAAATCCAAAAATCAAAGTTTTATCAAAACCAAATCAAAAATCAAACATTTTAACAACTCACATAAATTTTTCTAAGCATGAGATTAACATGCAACCTCTTAGATTAAATAAAAAAAAAGCATCAAGGCCTAATTTTCTACTCATGGCCGAATTGAAGAGTTCTTGGCTTAATGTTTTATAAGTTCATTTATTCTCAAAAATTCAAGATCAAGATACAATCAACACATGCATGAACTCAAAACATCAAAACCATCATCAACTCATCATGTAACATAAAAAGATCTCAACCAATTTTATATCTCTCATTTATTTATCAAATAAACCCTTAATCATATCATGTTTCACGGTTTTAAGAAAGAGAATTTAGCATGCAAAGAGATTTACTTAAAGCTTTACAAAAATCCTTTAGATCTAGAAAATTTATGTTGAAAAGCTTTAAGATATTTCACGAAGACCTTAATTGAGTTATGAAGTCCATTAGTTAGACGTTTATAAGTTCCTTTAAGTCTTAGAAGTTCTTGATCAAACATAAATAGAACATGCAAAGGAAGAAAAGAAAGGAAAATTACAAAATCAAAGAGAAAATCTATACTACTACAATTCTTCATGCTTATTCGAACTACCCACCAAAAAGGGTTGGTCTTCTAGCTTCTAATGTCTTGGATCTTCAAGGAAGGCTCTAGGTTTTTTGCTTGGTTTCCTCCTCTTCTTCTCTTCTCTTTCACGACCAACACTCACTCACTCTCTCTCTCTCTCTCTCTCTCTCTTTTTCTTTTCTAAGAGCTAAAAGGGAGCTCTTTAGAAATGTGTTTGGTGTATGAAATGGGAAGTAAAGGAAAATGAAGAGAAAAGAACTAAGGGTGAGGACTTATATAGAAAACTCATGTGTTTCCTCTTTTGTCCTTGTGAAATTCGGCCAAGGGTGCAAATGGAAGGGCAATTTTGGCAAATCCATTTGTTGCATGGGTGGAGATTATCAAACTTAAGGGGACATGGTGGAGGAAATTAAGGAACTAGGTCTCCTTAGGTTTTGTTACTCTTGGGTTTCTAGTTAGGGTTTTTCCACACATCTAGTTTGGTCATGGTTAGAATTTAGTCTATTTGGTTTCTAGTCCAATACTTAGAAAATTTTAGGCTCCATACATATACATATACATACGGCACACGCATACACATACGTATCACTTATATGCACACATATACATGCCTTATCTTTTTATTCCCTAATCATTTTTAATTACCAATTTACATAATAATTCAAATATCCTCAAGAATTCACCTTAACACAATCACACATCAAGCACATATCAACCAACACACATGTGTGAAAAATAAATCTCTTTCATAAAAATACCCTTGTTTATAAATCACCATTTCTTTAAGGCATAAAATTGTCTAATATATAATTATTTCTCAAAACTCTACTTTAAAACTTATAGTATTTTCTTATGAAAATTATTTCTTCAAAATCACTTATCACTTTGAAAACATGAATTAGGAAAATCATTTATGAAAATATTCTTTCAAAACGCTTTTCTCAAAAATAAATTTCTTTAGTATTTTAAAGAGAAAATGGTCTATTTTGTCCCCCAAAGATACACTGGGCATCAACTTAGTCCCCGAAAGATTTTGGACATCAATTTAGTCCCCCAAAGATCAAAATGGGCATCACGTTAGTCTCACCGTTAAAAAATCCGTTAATATTATTAAAAAAATAATAAAAAATTTCAAAAAATAATAAAAATTGATAAAACTAATAAAAAATATAAACTTTTCTTTTATAAAATCTGTAAAATATTTTAAAAATTATGAAAAAAGGGTCTTTCGTTTTTTTTAAATATTTATAAAATAATAAAAAATTCATAAATATTTTTTAAAAAAGTGATAAAATATTTTTAAAAAAAATTTGAAAATTTATTTTTTTTCGTTTTTAAATGTTCTAAAAAGTAATAGAAAATTCGTAAAAAATAATAAAAAAATACCGAAAAATAATAAAAAATTCAGAAAATAATAAAAAATTAAAAAAAATTATGAAATCTGTAAAATATTTTAAAAAATTATGAAAAAAAAGTGTCTTTCTTTTTTTTTTAAATATTTATAACATAAAAAAATTCATAAATATATTTTGAAAAAAGCGGTAAAATATTTTTTTAAAAAATTTGAAAATTTATTTTTTCGTTTTAAATATTCTAAAAAGTAATAGAAAATTCGCAAAAATGACAAAAAATAGGAAAGTAGTCAAATATTATTAAAAATTCGAAAAAATGATTAAAAAATCAGAAAAGTTTAAAATTTAATTTATTATTTTACAGTAACTTTCCGATATTTTTTAATATTCTAAAAATTCTGAAATTTTTCTGAAAATTCTTAAACGGTAATTTTCTAACCCATATAACCCTTGTGCGAAAGCAGATTTAGTTTATAAAATTTTTGAAAAGAAATATAATTCATATTTTTAAAAAAATATTTTACCTATTTTTGAAAAATATATTGATGAAATTTTTATTATATTCATAATTTTTTTAAAAAAAATTTTGTATGTTTTTTAAAATTTGTCTAACTTTTTTATTTTCATAATTTTTTTATTATTTTATAATATTTAAAAAAAGAAATACACTTTTTTCATAATTTTTTTAAAAATTTTCAGAATTTTTTATTAACTTTTAACATATAAAAAAATTCAGTATTTTTTAAAAATATTTTACAGATTTTTATAAAAATTTTCATTTTTTTTATTATTTTCCGAATTTTTTATTATTTTTTTAACGGTGGGACTAACGTAATGCCCATTTTGATATTTGGAGGACTAAATTGATGCCCTCAATCTTTCGGGGACTAAGCTGACGCCCGATGTATCTTTAGGGGACCAAATAGACCATTTTTTCTATTTTAAATTAATACGAGGAATTTGCGGGGTATTACATTCTCCCCAACATAAAGATTTCTCGTCCCCGAGAAATACGTTGTGGATTGGGCAGCAGGGCACAAATTCTTACGTCACTTCGATTCTCATAAGAACACCTCCATTTCGCTGCGTGGCCGTGTTCCCTTTTGCTGATCTAATTCACCTTATCGTGCTTTTTGTTGGTTGCTGTCAGACGAAAAAGTTGCACTCTCATAACCGCTTGCGTGTCGGATCGGGTCAAGTCCATCGAACTAACCAAAGAAGGCGTCGCTCCCTTAGCTAATCGTCGTCACATAGAGTCCGACCATAGGTACGGACTTAGGGAAAATCGAGCAAACAAAATTCACACATCTCCAAAAGCACTGGGTTTTACCTAAAATCCTTAGATATTCACTATTTTCTACAACTTAGGTTCTTAATAATTCACAATAATCACTCTTTCCCTCAGTTCTCCTTCTAGCTCTAAGGTTTTCGTCTATCACTTTTCTAATTTAATGGATTTCTATTACACTTGGGCTTACTCACTTCCTCAAACAACCTCACTTTTCTCCTTAGATTTCTTCTAAACATCAATCAAACCTACCATTTCCACCGTCTAAGCCTCTGATTATGATGTATGGCAGTTCTAACTCTTAATCTTCCCTCAGAATTTCCTTTAACAACCGGTAACCTTCACCTCTTTTCTTCCATGTGACTCCCCAACTTCGATCAGACTTATAACTAAATCCATTGTGATCTTATATCCATACTTAACTTAAACTGTTTATCCTTCCTTAATCGTTCACGCCTAAATTACTTGGGTAACTATGGCACTTCTAACTCCGCAATTTGGACTGAAGGGTCTTAAATAGGGTCGGTAAGGCTACGGGTGAATAGTAAGATTCATGAAGAAAAGGTTCAAAGTTTAACAACATCAACTGTTTTGTTGAAGCAATTCAACAATCACGGGGATTCAGGGATAACATCCTATGTCTTTTAAAGGCATTAACTACCCTCGTACAAAAAGGCACACTAAGATTAACAAACTTCAGTCTTACAGACACTAATGGAATATCATAGGGTATGGGGTTTTAGCCTTAGAATATTATTCACTGTCTACTCCTTCAAGCTATGGAACCGACTGGTTCCTTAGACTAACACGGTCGATACTAAGTCACAAATCACGTCTCATGTCCTAAGAGACGAAGGCTTAACCTTATACTCCTATCCTAATACTAGAAAACACACAGAGTCACACAAACAAAGCATGTAAGCCCATGCTTAAGGCCACTAAGGATTACCATAAGCTCTGATACCATTCTGTAACAGCCCGGTTTTTGTACACCAAAATAATTGACTTTTATTCATTAATATTGCAAAAATGAGGCCAAATTTTTTTTTTTGTAAAACATTGTTGAAGTATTTGAAAACGTCATGGAAAAGTCTTGGTTTTCACAACACCCCTTCAATGAAAACCGATTTGTTACTAAAACCAAAACTTATCCACTTGAGTTTACAAAAACATTTTTCAAGAAAAAGGTTTAGTTCCAATTCAAAGTAGTTCTTTGTATTTCATGAAAAAGGCCATTGAACATTCTTCACAAGATGGTATAAAAGTAAGGCATGTTTCAAAACAAGTTAAGTTACATGGATGATTCATCACTTAGGTAATCCTTAACTCTAAACACTCACAACAACCTAAGTTAACTACACGATCCTTAAACTTTCCTATTGAAAGCAAGTGGACGTAGCTCCTTTTCCTTCTTACGTCCTCTCCTCGTTCTCGAAGATGATGCCGCCCGTGTGGTTGTCCCCTCATTGTTATTGGATTCCAGCATACCTCCATCTAATGTAGTAAAGTTCCTCCGCTGCTCATACCGTGCCTTCTCCTCGTAGCTACTGAATCCTCGTATTGTGACTTGTCCCAAGTGCTGCTCTAGATTAGCTCCACTCAGTTGATGCTCCGAATCTTGGATCACAATCTCCGTGTAGCCGGTCCATGCCCAGCCGCATGGGGTGTGCTTCCAACCTCTTCCGTACTTATTCCACATGGTGATATCCATACAATACTCCATCTGCCCGTTGAGATACCAGCAGCACCGATATGCCAACGAACAGGAGAGAGTAAGCGATCCGGACGACACATCGTCGACGGTGTGGAATTACGATAGGCAAGATAATAGGACCATACAATCATACAATACAAAATACAAACACACCACACTCAAGCATATCATCAACATCATTATCATTATTATCAGTCTTAACATCATTATTAATATCCTTCATTTTCTTTCCAACTTAATTTCCCTCCTCATAAACATTCTTTCTTTCTCTCATTCACCTCCCTTTTATAACCATACTTTTCTTTTTATTTCACCTTATCAATTCACAATCTTTTATGATTGGGGAGCTTTAAGATCTCATTAAAATTTCCATCTCGTTCTCGGCTATCACTCACGTCTACATCTCCTCGGTCATCCACCCAACCTAGTCGGAAGCAAACAGGAGTACAGGACCTTTACCGTGCGGGCACGACAACTGTCTCACAATCAATTGGTCCCAGACCAGGAGGACTACAGCCTCAAATCATATCAATTCAATCAATTCATATATGTAATCAAGGCACACTGTCTCACTTACAGTGGCAATCACAATGCCCCACTCCAGTCCCTCTCATTGTTCTAGATTTGCAATCTAGGGGGCGACAGTATGTTTCTAGTGGGCCCGCAGAACTTACCACGGCATTGGACCCAGTCCCTACCACGTTCGTATGCCACCTGTGGAGTTCGTTCTGCCTAGAAACATACTCTAGACTTCTTGACGTTTCACCGTCATCGTCCTCCCCTAATGCAATCTCCTCCTAAGTATCCGCAGATACTTATGGTTCCTTCCTCTCCACTACTTCGCACTCTCATACCTAACCGCATATGTCTTTTAAAGTCTTTTATCTTGTTAGTTATCCTAACGGTCGGCCCATCCTTCGTGCAACCCTTCAATGAGTCCCGACCACTAACTTGGCACAATCTTTCTCTCATCATTCTCACATAGCACAGAGCTGGGATCACCTCAATGACTTCACATCTCATTTCCAAATCTTTCTCAAAACAAACTTTTTACAAACTTTTTAAAAATACCATTTCGCAAACTTTCTCAAAAATATCCTTTCACAAATTTTTCTCAAAAGTACTATTTCCAAAACTTTCACAAAAATCTATTTTCGCAAACGTTCACAAAATGTTGTTTCCGCAAACTTTTCTCAAAGAGACCATTTCATAAAACTTTCTTAAAAATATTATTTCGAAAAGATCTTCTCCAAAAATGTTTTTACAAAAAGGCTTTCTCAAAATATCATTTCAGAAAGAATTTCTCAAAGACTTTATCAAAAGATTGTTTCCCAAAACTTTTCGTAAAAATTTATCTTTTCACAAAACTTTTTCAAAAACATATCTTTTAACAAAAGCTTTTCAAAAATCTTTTTTTCAAAACCTTTCTTAAAAAAAATCGTATTTCTGGGATGAGCGCTTATGGAGGAGCAAGCTCGACTCAACACTAGTCTCTTCCCGAAAACAAAATCAAAACAAAGGAGCCCAGCTCCATTCAACTTCCATCTTGTTCCAACAATCACTCTCCCAAGCTCTGGCTCGTTCTCAACATTATCATTATTTCTTTCCCCAATCTCTACTCTTTCTCTTTTCTAATCCATCTTATCTCTTATCTCTTTCCTTCTTAATCAATTTTCTTCATTTTTATTTTCTTATTCAGGACGTAACAGTCGTCCATCATCTTATTACTCATATTAATCAACAGCAATAAACCTCATCAAGTATAATTAAATAAAGACATAAAAACATACTATCAATCACACAACCACAATGTGGCCTTTGTCACCTTCGTATAAGTGTCCACACAACACAAACAATTGCCACTTATACTACTGACTCTGAACCACTTAGTTCCAATCTTTGAGATGATACGGAACGTCCTAATATATCACCTAGCTACCACGGTGTCTTAGGAAAGCTTCTCTCTCACCTGAGGTCCAGTGATTGATTGGGTACCATCACCTCAGATCCTTTTGCTGCCGGCTGCCCCAAGCCCTCGTCTTTAAGATTCCTCGTACTAAATAAAATACGCTTACGTTATTAATTTGTATTAAGAAAATCTTTTCTTAGTTCGTGACACTTTCCGTTCCTAATCGAAAAACTTAAAACACTATTGTTTTATTAAAACAATCCTCGTATTTTCTAGCACTTTAAATGTTTCAAAACCATTTGGAAACATCATGTAAATTTATTTAAACTATTTAGTTTGGTTTCTGGTCCGTCTTGGACAACACCTTAATTACTTTTGAAAACACCGAAAAATTTACCATTTTCAGTCCGACTTTTTCTTAAATCAAATATTACTTGAAAACTTTACTTTAAATCACATGAAAACATTTTCTAAGTTAAGAAACAATTTTAAATAACCCGGGACAGCGAAGGATTACTTCACAAAAATCATTTTAATCAAAACCCGAATTCAATTAATTTCAAAACCAATTGTTCAACTTAGTTACAAATTAAACATTCAGTTTCAAACAAACACTTTCACAAATAAACATTTGAAATCAACCAAGACAACTTAATATATCAGGATGCTATTTCATTTTCAAATAATTTCTTCAGCTTAAAATTAACACTTTATTAATTAATTAGAAACATACAACCAATTTAGTCAATCATCACCGAAATCATACAACTCACAAATAATTTAGTTCTACAAAGCAAAACACTCAATCATGCATATACACACACACATCAAATTGAATCAAGATTTAAACCAAACATATTTATATTTATTCTTTTTAACAATTTAAATCCTTTCCAAAAATCGTTATTTACTTTCATGCAACTAAATTATTTATTCTAACCGAATACACATACTCACACATATATTTATTTTAAACACAATACTTTCCTAAAATCATTTAATTTATTTATTTATTTATTTCCCTTATCTTTAATTAAACCGAATGAAATTAAATATTCACAATACAATTTTTAAACACATTAGTTTAGCAATATTTTTCAAGACATACTCATTACTCTAAGTCGAATCATGAGAAAAAGAATCCTATTCTACTTATCAACTTAGGCCGAATCTCATCATAACAAAGGCAATGGTTTTAGGTTCATTTTTCAACATGCAAAAACATCAAAATCATGCATGTCTCCCTTATGAAAATCAAACATGACTCCTTGATTTCTAAGCCTACACCGAATACCTCATCACCAAAATTGAGTTTCATCTTCAAATCTTTATCATGCATGCACATAGAACATGGATCAAGTTAAAAATCATTTTCCAAAAACTTGTCTCTTGATTTCTTTGTAAAACCGTGATGACCATGAAGAAAGATAAAATCCTTTTTACTCAAAACCACATGCATGTACCTAAATCCTATAGATCAACTCATGAAATCAAATATGATAGCACAAATTAAAGATAAAAATTACTTTATGTGAGAAAAAGTCGAAACCGTGACATGCAATGAAGAATGGTTAACTCTTTTGGTTCAAAAACAACATGCGTGCACTAAAGATTAAACTTTTTCAAAGATCAAGACAAAGATTTAAAGCTTTTGAAGGTTAAAATCCAAAAATCAAAGTTTTATCAAAACCAAATAAAAAATCAAACATTTTAACAACTCACATAAATTTTTCTAAGCATGAGATTAACATGCAACCTCTTAGATTAAATAAAAAAAAAGCATCAAGGCCTAATTTTCTACTCATGGCCGAATTGAAGAGCTCTTGGCTTAGTGTTTTATAAGTTCATTTATTCTCAAAAATTCAAGATCAAGATACAATCAACACATGCATGAACTCAAAACATCAAAACCATCATCAACTCATCATGTAACATAAAAAGATCTCAACCAATTTTATATCTCTCATTTATTTATCAAATAAACCCTTATTCATATCATGTTTCACGGTTTTAAGAAAGAGAATTTAGCATGCAAAGAGATTTACTTAAATATTTACAAAAATCCTTTAGATCTAGAAAATTTATGTTGAAAAGCTTTAAGATCTTTCACGAAGACCTTAATTGAGTTATGAAGTCCATTAGTTAGACGTTTATAAGTTCCTTTAAGTCTTAGAAGTTCTTGATCAAACATAAATAGAACATGCAAAGGAAGAAAAGAAAGGAAAATTACAAAATCAAAGAGAAAATCTATACTACTAATATTCTTCATGCATATTCGAACTACCCACCAAAAAGGGTTGGTCTTCTAGCTTCTAATGTCTTGGATCTTCAAGGAAGGCTCTAGGTTTTTGGCTTGGTTTCCTCCTCTTCTTCTCTTCTCCTTCACGGCCAACACTCACTCTCTCTCTCTCTCTCTCTTTTTTTCTTTTCTAAGAGCTAAAAGGGAGCTCTTTAGAAATGTGTTTGGTGTATGAAATGGGAAGTAAAGGAAAATGAAGAGAAAAGAACTAAGGGTGAGGACTTATATAGAAAACTCATGTGTTTCCTCTTTTGTCCTTGTGAAATTCGGCCAAGGGTGCAAATGGAAGGGCAATTTTGGCAACTCCATTTGTTGCATGGGTGGAGATTATCAAACTTAAGGGGACATGTTGGAGGAAATTAAGGAACTAGGTCTCCTTAGGTTTTGTTACTCTTGGGTTTCTAGTTAGGGTTTTTCCACACATCTAGTTTTATCATGGTTAAGATTTAGTCTATTTGGTTTCTAGTCCAATACTTAGAAAATTTTAGGCTCCATACATATACATATACATACGGCATACACATACGTATCACTTATATGCACACATATACATGCCTTATCTTTTTATTCCCTAATCATTTTTAATTACCAATTTACATAATAATTCAAATATCCTCAAGAATTCACCTTAACACAATCACACATCAAGCACATATCAACCAACATGTACATGTGTGGAAAATAAATCTCTCTTTCATAAAAATACCCTTGTTTATAAATCACCATTTCTTTAAGGCATAAAAATGTCTAACATATAATTATTTCTCAAAACTCTACTTTAAAACTTATAGTATTTTCTTATGAAAATTATTTCTTCAAAATCACTTATCACTTTGAAAACGTGAATTAGGAAAATCATTTAAGAAAATATTCTTTCAAAACGCTTTTCTCAAAAATAAATTTATTTAGTATTTTAAATTAATACGAGGAATTTGCGGGGTGTTACACCCCACAAATTCCTCGTATTGTTTTAAGTAATAAAAAGATTTATTTCTGGGAAAGTGTTTTTGAAAGAGTATTTTCTTGAATGAATTTCTCATTTTATGATTTCAAGTGGTGAATGGTTTTTAAAGAAATGATTTTCATGAGAAAATATTATGAGTTTTAAAGTTGGATTTTAAGAAATGATTATGTGTTTGATATTTTTGTGTTTTAAGGAAATTGTGATTTTGGTGCATGAGTGATTTTGTAAAAAAAAAATTATTTTTCTATGTGTGTGCATGTATATGTATGTACGGTATTACTAGGTGTGTATGCTTAGGACTATATGGAAATTAAATTAGTGGAAGAAAGTGATGATGCATGTATGTGTGTATGTGTATGTGTGCATATATATGTGCTACGTGTGTATATATATATATATATATGTATGGTATGTATGTATATGTATTTACCTAAGATGAAATGGCATAAGAGCCATTGCTTAATGACCAAGTAAAAAGGAAATATAATAAAAGGAAATGAAAATAGAAACTTGGCCCCCAAGTAGATATTTTAGAGTTACCAAAATTGCCCCTCCCACACACACACCTCATGACCGAATTTAAGGGCAAGAAGGGAATTATATGAGTTACCTATATATGCCTTAAGCCTTAGTCATTTTCCACTCTTTTTCCTTCATTTTCCATTTCATTTCTAAACACTTTACTATAAGAGTCCATCAAGCTCTTAGAGAGTAAGAGAGAAAGAGAGAGGGCCGTGGGAGAGGAAGAGAAAGAAGAGTGAAGATTCAAAGTCTTTCCACCTTTCACCTTTGATTTTCATTTCTCCATCACTTCCTTCTTCAAAGACTAAGAAGAAAATCACCTTCCCAACCAAAAGAAGAAGAAGCCGAAACTAAAACCTAGGAGAAGAGGAGAGAGAGAAATCTTGGAGTTGAAGTTAAGTTAGATCTAAGACGAGGGATTGGGGTAGCTGGCAGCGACAAGGATCCGCGGAGATCGAGTACGTCAAATTGTTGGACCTCAGGTGAGAGAGAAGCTTTCCTAAGACACCGTGGTATTTAGGTGATATATTAGGACGTTCCGTATCATCTCAAAGATCGAAACTTAGTGGTTCGGAGTCAGTAGTATAGGGGAAATTGTTTGTGTTCTGTGTGGCCACTTATACGAAGGTGACAAAGACCACATTGTTGTTGTGTGATGATTGTATGTTGTGAAATAGCATGCTCGTATTTATTTATTTAATTATGCATGATGGTATTTAATACTGTTGATTAATATGAGTAGTATGCTGATGGACGTCTGTTACGTCCTGAAAACGAAAAGGAAATAAATAAGTTGGTGAAAGTAAAAGGCACGAAGAGAAATGAATGGTGATAAAAGATATGAGACAGATTGGAAAAGAGATAAGTGCTGAAGAAGAAATAAAGAGATTAAGAGTTGAGATTGGGGAAGGATTTGATGATAATGATGAGGTTAAGCCAGAGCTGGGGAAAAGTAATGTTGAATGAGAGGTGATCTGAGTGGAGCTCGGCTCCTTTGTTGATGATTTTTAGAATGAGACTTATGTTGAGTTGAGCTTGCTCCTCCACTAGTGCTCACCGAAATGAGATTTTTGAAAAGTTTTATGAATTGAGATTTTTGAAAAGGTTTGTGAAATGGTATTTTGAAAAAGAGTGTGAAAGGATATTTTTGTGAAAAGTTTACGAAATGAGATTTTACGAAAATTTGGTGAAACGAGGATTTTGAGAAAATTGTGAAATGTTGTTTTAAGAAAAGTTTGTGAAATGAGGTTTTTTTTTTTAAAAAAAAATTTTGAAAATGAGAATTTTTGGAAAAGTTTTGAAACGAGATTTTTGTAAGTTTGTGAAAAGGGATTTTGTAAAAGTCTATGAAGTGAGTTTTCAAGAAAGGTTTGTGAACTAAGATTTTTAACGATTTTGTAAAGAGAGAGTTTCAGAAATTTTGTGAAATGGGATTTTTAGAAAGTGATGAAAGAAAATTTTTAGAAGGTTTGTAAAACAAGAATTTTGAAAGTTTGTGGAATGAAACTTTGAGGAAATTTATGAAATGAGACTTTTGAGGAAATTATGAAAGGAGATTTTGAAAAAGTTTAAGAAATGAGATTTTGTGAAAGATGATTTGAGATTTTCAAAAAGATGATGAAATGAGGTTTTTAGAAAGATGAGGAAATGTTATGTTGAAAAAGATTGTGAAATGGGAATGTTGAGAAAGAGATGAGAAATGAGATGCGAGTTATTGATGCGGCCCCAGCTCTGTGCTATGTTGAGAAATGATGAGAGAAAGATTGTGCAAAGTTATTGGTCGGGACTCATTGAAGGGATGCACGAAGGATGGGCCGGCCTTAGGTTAATTAAAAAGATAAAAGACTTTAAAAGACATTAACGCAGTGAGGTATGAGAGTGCGAAGTAGTGGAGAGGAAGGTACCCCGGATATCAGGGATATGCGGGTTGTGAATGCAATAGGGTAGGCTAGGGTGGTAAAACGTCATGAGGCCTTGAGTACTATTCTGGGCGGAACGAATTCCATATGTGGTAACCAGACGTGGTGGGGACTGGGTCCTAATGCCGTGGTAAGTTCTGCACCCAGAACCGGAATAGTGCTGTCACCCCTATGGCATTTCGAGAACAGTGAGAGGGACTGGAATGGGGCATCTTGATTGCCACTATACCCGAGTTTTCTACAGTGAGCCTTGATTATATGAAATGAATTGATATGATATGAATTGATTTGAGACTGTACCCGAGTTTTCTACAGTTCTCCTGGCTTGGAGCCAATTTATGTTGAGACAGCTATCGTGCCCGCGTGGTAAAGGTCCTGTACTCCTGTTAGCTTCCGACTAGGCTGGGTGGATGACCGAGGAGATGTAGACGTGTGTGACGATGGCAACGAAACGAGTACCTCGATGATATTATGAATTTTCCCCAATCGTCGATGGTTGTAATTCAATAAGACATGATAAGAAAAGTTTAAGAGTGATAAAAAGATTTTGATGGAATGATGAAGTCGAGAAAGGAATTGAGGAGTAAGGAATGAATATGTTAAGGGATGAAAATAAGTCTGACAGGACAACAATAATGATGATAAGGATAATGATAACAATAATGATATGTTTGATTGTTGTGTGGTATGTATGTGTGTGTTGTATGCTTGTATGGTCTTGATATCTCGCCTATCGTAATCCCACACCTTCGACGATTCGTCCTTCGGATCGCTTACTCTCTCCTGTTCGTTGGTATATCGGTATTGCTGGTATCTGAACGGGCAGATGGAGAATCGCTTGGAGATTACCACATGGCGTCGTCGGGGAAGCGGCTGGAAACCCACCCGTTATGGATGGGCGTGGATGGGATATACTGAGATGTTGATCGCGGATCCAGAACACAAGTTAAGCAGATCGACATTGGGATCGTGTTTGGGAAGTTTCTCTATGCTGGGATACGATAGTGATGAACCACCGCCACGGGATGAAGAAAAAGGGAAATCGATGAGGTTGTTTGGTGTTGAGCTCAAGCCAAGTTTCGAAGGAGAATCAGCAACCGAGATAGCATCACCCTCCGGTACGAAGGCATCATCAGAAAATAAAAGGAAGTCGAATCCGATGGTCTTCATCAGAAGGAAGCGTGAGTAGTGTATTTGGTTTAAGTTGATTATTTGTGTTGTGTGTGTGAAGGATTACCAAGCAAAGGACCATTTATGTAACCTAGCCAATTTTAAATTCTATATTGTGGAAGTACCTTCGTTTTGCAAAGATTAAGTAATGTAATCTTTTGGAAACAATTGTGAACACTTTTAATCCAATGCCATGAATCACCATGCTTTTTTTTTTGAGATCAAGTTCTTTTGTGAACATGAAGGTTTTATGTAAACAAAGGTTTTAGTAACAACTCGGTTTTCGGTAAAAGATGCTAAGTGCATCAATGACACTTCAACAATGTTTTATAAAAAAAAATTTGGCCTCATTTTTGCCACTTTAATATATAAAAGTTAATTATTTTTGGTTTACGAAAATCGGGCTGTTACACTCTTTCTACACCATTTTCATTTTCTTGGGCTAACATGCTACCTATGGTGTAATCAGAGGCTGATATATACAATTTTAAAGGAAAACTTGGCTGAGGCGGCATCATCACTGGTGGTGTCGACAGATACAACTTCAAGTCGTCGAACGCCGCTTGTTGCTCCGGTCCCCACTTAAAATCTTCTTCTTGTTTTAGCTTCACAAGAGGTGCAAAGGCTCTGGTTCTTCCCGACAAGTTTGATATGAATCTTCTCAGATAATTCACCTTACCAAGAAACGACTGAACCTCTTTCTTGTTGGTCGGAGGAGATGCTTCTATGATTGCTTTGGCTTTGTTCTTGTCGACTTCAATGCCGTTTCTGTGAACAAGAAACCCCAAAAATTGGCCAGCAGTGACTCCAAAAGTGCATTTGATTGGGTTCACCTTTAGATTGTGCTTCCTCATCCTGTTAAACGCCTTTTCCAGGCTCTCCAAATTCTCTTCTTGGGTCTTTGAGTTGATCATCACGTCATCGATATATACCTCCAAGAACTTGCCAATCATGTCATGGAAAATCAAATTCATTGCTCTTTGATATGTGGCTCCTGCATTCTTGAGTCCGAACGACATCATCACCCATTTAAAGGTTCCTATTGCACCCGGACATCTGAACGCAGTCTTCGACACATCGCCTTCAGCAATAAAAATCTGATTGTATCCTGAAAAAACATCTAATAAACTCATTACTTCATGACAAGATGCTGAATCTACCAGCATATCTGCTATCAACATAGGATATTCGTCCTATGGTGTGGCACTATTTAGATCCCTGAAATTGACACAAAGTCGCATTTTCCCGTTCTTCTTTATAACAGGTACTATATTTGCCATCCACTCGACGTACCTCGCCGTTCTGATAAATTTTGCTTTCAGCAGTCTTTCTATCTCTTCTTTAATCTTAAGAACTACATTAAGTGCGAAACGTCGAACCACCTGTTTGATTGGTTTATGATCGGGTCGTAAAGTCAGCCTGTGTTCGACTAATTCTCTGTCGAGTCCTGGCATATCTTCATATTCCCAAGCAAAACAGTCTTTGTTCTTCCTGATGAGATCAATGAGTTTCTGTCGAAATTCTTCCTTTAGCAACGAACTCACGTAAATGGGTTTCAGCTTTTCAGCCGTTCCCAAATTTACTTCATCTCTGGGATCCTCGATGATGAATCGAGATTCTTCATCTGTCCACCCTCTTTCGAATCCCAAAGGGATGTCATCTACAATGCAATCCTGGAATGCACCTGTTTGGATGGTGCATTGCATCCTGTCGGCCACATAAGCCGACAGTCTCTCTAGCTGTCGATCAACCATCAGTACTGGTCGAAGGCCGCTGCTCGAAGGCCTTGTCCATTTTGACAATCGAGATTCCATAGTTCTCCATCAAACACTTGTCCACTATGGGCTTCTGGAAATTTTTGGCATCAAGTCGGATCGGCTTGATGCTTGGATTGTAGACTTTGAAGTCTATGTGCATCTGCTGCATGTAGCATGGACTGTCGCCTGCAGCATTAACTTCCACCTTATTTTCCTGGTTCCATAGAACCAGTTTCTGATGGGTCGTAGAAGGAACGGCCCCCACAGCATGAATCCAATCCCTGGCTAGCAGTAGATTATAGCTAGCCTTGGATGGAACCACCACGAATAAAGTATCTCTTATGACTGATCCCACCTCGACTTTCAACATCGTTACACCGTGTGATTGAGCGATTTTCCCAGTAAAACCGACTACAACCACATTCGTCGGTATCAAATCCGACTCTGCTTTTCCCATTCTCTTAAATACATTCCATGGTAAGACATTGACGGCTGCCCCTCCATCTACCAACACCCTGTTAAGAGGTTTCCCGTCAACAATGGCCTTGATGTGCAAAGGCCTCAAGTGTTCTCTCTTACTTTCCTCCAGTGGTTCGAACTGAGCAATGTGTCCGATATCTACTTACAAATGGAGTCGATCCAAAAGGAAAAGGCATTCAGGGAGCCCTGGCACCTCGTCACTCAGATATGAATTGTCAGAACCATCACTTTCATTTCCCTCTTCATGTGCATGGTCACCTAGCTTGTCGAAAGGCAAGCCGACATTATTAATCGAGAGGCTATTAATTTTTTTCTTTGAGCATCTATCATGTCTTGATCATTGACGATGATGTCCAAGCTGTCCTCAGAGTCCCCCTCGTATGATTCACTCATCTGATTCGACCCTTCAGACTTCTTCACCATTTTTGCTTTTGTTTGATTCCTTGTCGACCTTTAGCTGTTTTCGGCTTCATGGTTGCCACTAGACATCCTTGATCATTCGTGGGTAACTCGTCGATATTAACTTCTTCAGCCTCTGCCTTCCGTATCCTCTGGAGTCTCCTTTTCTGAGTCCGGGTTAGTCCTTCATAGATCGATCCCGATGTGGACCCCGATTATTGCCTCTTCTGTATGAATCAATCATATGCAGCTGACCTCGAGGAACGTCCTCCATAAATCCTTCGACTGGATAAAGGCCGACGGGCCTCTCGGGACGTTTCTCGTCGGATGTGTTCCTGTTCCTGGATCCTGGCTCTTATCTTCTTTCTCAAATCTTCTCTTTTGGATTCCTTCTCCTTCTGTGTCGCAGTCTTTCTATCATAGACCACTTGACATCTTGGGAAAATTTGAAGGTCCCCAACTTGCTTCCTCTCACAGAAATGTCAGAATGATTCTCCAATTTCCGGAAACACTTCTGCGTCGTACGCCAGTGATAGAGTACTAATGGAAAACACTCCTTGAGACTCGACCTCGTTGACTTCCTTCTGGAAGGGATCAGTGTCGATCTTCATGTCTTTCTCTAAGAACTTCAACTTTCCTTTGTCGATTCCTTGTTGAATTAAGTCCCTGAAAGAAAAACAATCATTGGTATTATGAGTGCAATTGTTATGATATTTGCAATACTTTCTTCCTTTCAGTTCTTCTTTTTTCAACAACTTATGGCCTTCCGGCAATCTAATTTGTTTATCCTTTAACAACACATCAAAAAGTTGTTCAGTTTTAGAAACGTCGATAGTGTATGTTTTCTTATACAAATTTTCATTATCGGGTTTGGATGGTCTTAAGGCAAAACATGTGTAAGGTTTTTCGTTTCCTAGTTCGATCACGTTCACCTCCGAACCACCGTCGAATGCCTCCCCGTCAGAAGGCTGAGAATCGACATAATGAATCTGTTCTCTTTTGGGAACTTTGAGATCTTTTCCTTTCGTTTTTTCATCTATTAGATTCTCAATCTGCCGAACGCAAGCGGCCAATTGAGCTAAATCCAACAGATGTTGGGTAACTAACTTCTTTCGAATGTGATATTCCAAACCAGCTACAGCCATCTTAACTACTTCCGGTTCAGGAATCGGAGTAAAACACCTACTCCTCATCTGTCTGAAACGCGACAAATAGTCATCAATAGGCTCCCTAGCAAGTCTTTTTACACTTAACAAGTCCGTCAAGGCAACTCTCAATTCGCCTCTATAGAATTGTTCATGGAAAGATCTTTCCAACTGGGTCCAAGCATGGATAGAATTGGATCGTAAGGTTGAGAACCAAGAAAAAGCGTTTCTTGTTAAAGAACTAGGGAATAGTCGCATTTTGATTGACTCATCAGCGGCCAGATCACCCAATTCGATGATGTAACGAGTAATATGTTCGATAGTAGATTCGCCTGCTTCTCCGGCGAACTTTGACAACTTCGGCACCTTTGTCCCTCTTGGGATTTCTGCTAGTTGCACCCATTCAGGAAAGGGCGAATTAAAACCTGGCTGGTTAGCCATGCTGACATTGAACCCGATCCGACTCAACGCTTGTTCGACTATACGATTCACGTCATCTGGCTCGACCCGTGTTTCTCTTCCTTGAAGGAGCAAATATCTAGCCAAATTCTGCCTTGCTAGCGCTGCTTGAAGATCTTCTCCTCTCTGCATGAATGCAACTTGCGCCGGATTTTGCACATGTTGTGGTGCCTCGACACCAGGGTGGAACACCACTTTGTTGGAAACCAACAAGTGGCTCAAAATAGACTAGAGGGGGGTGAATAGTATTTTGAAGCCTTAATACAAATTTTTCGATTGCTAAAGAGAATGGATTTGAGAAAACAAATTTTCTAACAAAAAATATACTGCTTAATCGATTAATTTCAAGGTTAATCGATTAATGCCGAAGCTCATTCAAGAAGTAATCGGTTAACTAAGACATTACTCGATTAAGACCGAATGATACTTAAAAACTAATCGATTAATTAATCCCTTAATCGATTAATACGAGAGAAAAACAATTTTTCAGAAAAACAATCTTATTCAGAATTCTATGGAGATTGCAATTCAATGATGCACTAACAAATGATTTATGAATGAATTAACAAAGCTAAGTAAATTTACCAAGTCAGTTTTAGATTGATTAACTAGGAAATGAAAAGCCCCAAAATTAACCTAATCAATTGATTGTTCTTGGTTAATGAAAGCTTGAATAAAGAAAAGCAAAGAAGACAAGATTTTATCCTGGTTCACTCTCTACCACTTGAGAGCTACATCCGGTCCCCTCTATCAAAGATAGAGAGTTTCTACTAGATACTTCAATTGTTAGATTACAATGGTTAAAATGCAGCTCACTCTAGCTCTCCTATCTTAACCCCTTCAAAGAGAGTACCAAACTCTTTGAAAATCTACCCAATTGAATTGTATCTTGTCCTCTTGAATTGTTGAAGGATGCTCTCCAATCAATTCCTTTCCACTTGCTTTGAGATGCTTCAAAGACTTCCAATTGTGAATTCTTCACTTGTTGTTGAAAGCTTGATTGTTACAACCTCTTGTTGTTGTTGATTGCTTCAACACAAAGTACTAAAAACTAAAAACTAGAATCTCAATGAATCTTAGAATATTGAATGATTGAAAAAAGGGAAGAAGATTGAAAGATTATTGAATCTTGATAGAACAAATTGGAAATAGTAATAGCTCTTGAAAGATTATTAAAGTATGATTCTCTATAGAAAAAATATGAAAGTGTGTGTAACCTTGTCAAAGTAGAAATTAAAAGCTTTTAAACAAAATATTATTTTTCTGATACAACAGTAATTAATCGATTAACGAACAACTACTAATCGATTAACATGTGTTAACTCGTGCTAATCGATTAACGTATAAATAACTAATCGATTAACCTTTATTAACACAATCAGTGTTGTACAGTTTTAACGTGTTAATCGATTAAGCCTATCGTGCTAATCGATTAACCACTGTAAAAAGTGATTAAAAATAAAGCTTTTCAAAATTACTTTGATCAACACTTTAATTAGAGCTATTTTTATCAAGATTAACCTTTCTTCACTATTAATCAAACAATATTAAAAACCTAATTGAGATTCCTAAGCTACCACCCACTCTCATGAAATATGGAAAATAAAATATTACAATTGATTAAGAATAAAATAAAACTTAATCTAATTTCCATGAGTGGTGCTTTCCTTGTTGTTGAATGTTGTTGCTTGGCTTTAGTTTGTTAGCATCAAAACATCACAAATCTACAAACTCCCCCTTTTTTATGATGACAAACCCTCTTCACAATAAAGCACCAACTTTTTAAATACTCCCCCTAAATGTAACACACTTAGGAATAATATTTAAAATCTTAACCTACAAAGCACAACATCAACAAACATTTCTCCCCGCCTTTTGGCATCATTAAAAAGTATTGAATTTAGAAAGGAGCTTTTGCCAAAAGTGAGAGGTAAGTGCTAGACAAAGGTATAGATATGATAATAAACACTATATAAGGACAGTAATATGCAGTAAAATACTATATAAAGTGGCCATAACCGAGACCATAACATATACCACACAAAAGTCCATAATAGCATAGTCCAAAATAGTGCAAAATACACAAAATACCAGTTCATACAGCAAATGTCATAGCAGAATATCATGAGGCAGCAGCATCCAGAAACAAACTAAGGCCATACACAGACCCTATAAGACATCAACAATAGCAGAAACAGAACTGTCCAGCAAGTACTAATAAGTACAGTAGCAAAAGTAGTACCAAAAACCATGAAAAAGTCATAAAAAGTTCAGATCACAAAAAGTCATAAAAACATCATAAAAACAACATTGAAAATCATCATAAAAACATCATGGACTAAGGGTTAGGAGGAGGATGAGTAAAGAGGCTAGAGAAGTGATCCATAAGGCATTGCTCCATTGCCCGATTCTGAATCTCAATTCTTTGTTCCATGGCATCAAATCGATCATCTATGTGCTGGAGAAGTGAAGTATGGGCAGCTTGAGCATCAAAGGGTGCCTCTAAATTGTCAAAGTCAATGAAGTCTTCGACATCGACCCCTAGATCCGTGTCCATTGGATCAACAACAGGCGGAACAGCTTGTGCAGCTTGAGGAGCAGGAGGAACTGGTTGGGCAGCCTGTGCTAATGCTTTAATTTGGAAGTTCCACAACCAAGTCCTTGTAGGCTTATGATAACCAATCCTCATAAGATTTATATGATGAATATTCAAGCACAATTTACCCTCCGGATCTTTTTCACAAGGTTCACTATCTGGAATTGGCACACCATAATGCCTAAGAAGTTTTGTCACATGCATAGGATATGGTAAATATTGGGTAGGTGCAGATTGTGCAGCAGTGAGCATCCTAGCCAAAACTATACTATTCCAATTTATCTTAACATTATGCTGAATGCAATAAAACAAGGTCAATTCGTCCTCTTGGACTTGTGCATAATTTTGAGAACCTTTTGGAATAAGACAATAAGCAATAATATATAATAAAACCCTATCTTCAGCATGATGCAGTGAAACCTTTTTGGTACCCTTGTCCCAATTTTCACCAGGTCTAATAACATCTTGATAAACAGTAGTAGGATCAACATTAAGTTCCACAGAATCATCATCACCAAAAAATGTACCCTCATTTTCCAATCCAAATAAAATTTTTAGATCATTAGGATTAACAACAAAATGATGTCCCCTCACTTGACTTTGATAAACCCCATCAATTTTAGTAAAATTCTGATAAAACTGCCTAACAAGTATAGGGTAGTAGTGAGTGTTAAATTCCAAAAACTTCTTAACATTCTGATTAACAAGAAGATCATGAAAACCAAACCTTTCCTTCCTCAGCCATGCAAAGTTGAGATACCGAATAACTCCAAAGAGTCTGTCATCGAACTTTGGTGCCCGTTCGTCACGTTCAGCTTGTGAGAACCACTTATTATTGAGATCCTTATGTGGTGGTCGCTTCTTTCTTGGTGCAGGATTCGGATCAGAGGAGGAGGAGGCCATATCCAAGGAGAGAGAAGGTAGGGTTTCGGATTTCTAGGGTTAGGGTTTCTGGAAATTTGGGGGAAATCGATTTTATGGATTTGGGGGTGAAATTTATGATAGTTTTTGGTAGAAATGATGTTAGAAGGAAGAATTATGGAAGAAATTTGGTGAAATTCGTGGTTCAATAGCCCATATGAGTGAATATGCGATTTTCGAATGAGAGAAAAGAAGAGAGAATTCGGAGAAGAGAGAGAAAAGAAAGAGGAAAAGTGAGCCAAAGTGTAGAAAACGTGCTTTTATAACAAATACCCTAAATCGATTAGTGAGACCCTTAATCAATTAAGACAGAAAGCAGTTTAACTCTTAATCGAGTAATGAAGTCCTTAATCGATTAAGACCGAAAGAGTTTTAAGAATTAATCGAGTAAGAGCTTCATTAATTGAGTAGATACGAAAGTGATTTTAAAATTAATCGAGTTACAGCTTCATTAATCGAGTAGTTACGAAAGGGTTTTTAAAATTAATCGATTATTGAATGACTGTTAATCGATTAACATGCACAAAACTCAAATTTTTGAAATTTTGAAAAATATTTGCATGCACACAAACACATATAGACATTTAGCATTTAGCACACACATTTACACAAGCAAACATATTATAGAAAAACACACACATAACTACTATTTTAGAGAATTATGAAAGGTTTTCAAATTACAACAACTCAAACAACAAAGCATAATGAAATAGGCTTAAAGGTGATGAACTAAAATAATTTCAAATACAATTAGCTAATAGTTGATTCATCAAAAATGCCAAGTTCCCTTCTAATATGATAGAAAGTATCTCTTGGTAATGGTTTTGTAAAAATGTCAGCTAATTGATCTGAAGTTTGAACAAACTCAATAACACAATCACCTTTTTGGACATGATCCCTTAGAAAGTGATGCCTTATTTCAATATGTTTTGTCCTTGAGTGCAATACCGGGTTTTTAGTTAAATTGATTGCGGATGTATTGTCACATTTAATAGGAATTTTTGACAAGTTTAAACCAAAATCCGAGAGTTGTTGCTTCATCCAAAGGATTTGAGCACAACAACTTCCGGCCGCAATGTATTCGGCTTCCACGGTTGA
Organism: Crotalaria pallida; assembly: GCA_037953625.1. Lineage (NCBI taxonomy): Eukaryota > Viridiplantae > Streptophyta > Magnoliopsida > Fabales > Fabaceae > Crotalaria > Crotalaria pallida. Next base: position 92,963,482 of record CM075654.1, read on the forward strand.
TAAAGCTACACAATTTTGCTTTTTTGAAAACCATGATACAAGAGAACTTCCAATTAAATGGCATGTTCCACTTGTACTTTTTTTTTTCAACTTTACAACCCGCAAAATCAGAATCCGAATATCCTATAAGTTTCAAAAGGGCATCCCTAGGATACCATAAACCGGTATTGGTTGTACCTTTCAAATATTTCATAATCCTCTTAACCGCAGTTAAATGTGATTCTTTTGGATTGGCTTGAAAACGAGCACACATGCACAAACTAAACATAATATCAAGACGAGAAGCAGTTAAGTACAATAAACTACCTATCATACCACGATACTTTGTTACCTCTACGGGTTTTCCGATGTCATCCTTGTCCAAGTAACATGTGACGCTCATAGGAGTTGAGGATACCTTGCATGACTCCATGCCAAACCTTTTAAGAAGTTCTCTACAATACTTGCCTTGATGAATGTAGATCCCATCATCAAGTTGCTTGATTTGTAGTCCAAGGAAGAAGGTGAGCTCCCCCGTCATAAACATTTCAAACTCACTTTGCATTATTTCTGAAAATTTCTTGCACAATTTTTCATTAGTTGCACCAAAAATAATGTCATCAACATATATTTGGACTAAAAGTATATCCTTACCGGATCTTTCAATAAAAAGCGTATTGTCCACGGCACCTCTTTTAAAACCTTTTTGAATTAAAAAATTGCTTAAACGGTCATACCAAGCTCTAGGAGCTTGTTTAAGACCATACAAAGCCTTTTTCAACTTAAAAACATAATCTGGATGTTCAAAATTTTCAAATCCGGGAGGTTGTGAAACATACACTTCTTCTTGAATGTAGCCGTTAAGAAATGCACTTTTAACGTCCATTTGATACAATCTAAAATTCATTATAGATGCAAAAGCAAGTAGAATTCTAATGGCTTCTAATCTAGCTACAGGAGCATACGTTTCATCATAGTCTATCCCTTCCTCTTGACTATACCCTTTTGCTACCAACCTAGACTTATTCCTAACAATAATACCCGACTCATCTAGTTTATTCCTATAAACCCAACGAGTACCGATTTCAGGACGATCATCGGGTTTTGGCACAAGCTCCCAAACTTGGTTTCTTTCAAATTGATTTAACTCTTCTTGCATGGCCATAACCCAATGTTCGTCTTGAAGTGCCTCACTAATATTCTTAGGCTCTATTTGTGAAACAAAAGCAACAAAATAACAAAAGTTATTCAAAGTGCTTCGGGTTACCACTCCCTTAGCAATGTCACCTAGAATATTAGAGACCGGGTGATTTTTGTTTGTTTTCCAAGCAATTGGTAATTCGGAATGCGGCTCTTGTGCTAAGTCCTTCTCATATGCTTGCATTTCTTCATTCTCAACTTGGTTCTCTACTATTTGTTGTTGTGTTGGCTTCTCATGATCCATAAATGTACCTACATTCTCATCATCACAAGAAACAACACACTCTCCTTTCGGAGATTCATCAAACACGACATGAACTGATTCTTCAACGGTTAAGGTTCTTTTATTAAAAATACGATAAGCCTTGCTATGAGTTGAATATTCAATGAAAATACCTTCGTCGACTTTTGAGTCAAACTTGCCGACCGGATTCTTACCGTTATTTAAAATAAACACCTTACAACCAAACACATGAAAATAAGAGATATTTGGCTTTCGCCCTTTTAACAACTCATAAGGTGTTTTATTCAAATGCAGACGGATAAGAACCCTATTAATGACATAACACGCGGTATTAACCGCATCAGCCCAAAAATAAGAGGGAACTCTAGATTCCTTAAGCATAGTACGTGCAAGTTCCTCTAAGACTCGATTTTTCCTTTCTACAACTCCGTTTTGCTCCGGAGTCCTAGGGGCTGAAAATTGATGATTTATACCAAACTTTTCACAAAACGCATCAAACTTTGAATTTTCGAACTCACCTCCGTGATCACTTCTAATAGACACTATTTTCAAACTTAATTGATTTTGGATGAGCTTGGCAAACTTTTTAAAACTTTTATAAGTGTCACTTTTTGCGGATAAAAACAATTTCCATGTGAATCGAGTAAAGTCATCTACTAAAACAAATCCGTAGTAATTGCCACCTAAACTTCGAACTTGTGATGGGCCAAACAAATCCATGTGGATTAGCTCCAATGGCTTTGTTGTGCTTACCACATTTTTTGGTTTAAAAGTGTTTTTAACTTGCTTGCATTTTTGACATGAGTCACAAACACTATCAAGTTTAAAATTAAGTTTAGGTAAACCAATCACTAAGTCCTTGCGTAGTAGTTTATTTAATTGATTCACATTTACATGAGTAATACGACGATGCCAAAGTTGAACTTCATCATGAAAAGATTTAAAACATGTTGAAAACAATGAAGTTATGTCATCCAAGTCAATTAAGTAAGTGTTATTAGAACGACGACCTACGAACTTAACACTATCATCAATACAACTCTTAATAAAACAAAATTCCGAAGTAAAGGTCACATTGTTGCCCATATCACATAGTTGGCTTATACTAAGCAAGTTGTGTTCTAAGCCTTCTACGAATAGGACATTTTCAATGATAAGGTTAGATACGTTACCAATCTTACCCACTCCTAGAATTTTGCCTTTGTTGTTGTCGCCATAGGTGACATGACCACCACCTTTTGTAGTAAGTTCGATGAAGTGCGTTTTGTCTCTCGTCATATGCCTCGAACATCCACTATCCAAGTACCATCTACGCTCCTTTGTTCGAAGGCACATATACAAAACAATGTCATTTACTTGACTTAGGTACCCACGTTATCTTGGGTCCTTTGATGTTAGTTTGGGGTGTAGTCCCCTTCACAATCCATACATACTTTCCACTTGGTATACCAAATTTCTTAATATTGCATTTATTTGTAGTATGCCCAAAAATACCACAATAATGACAAGTTGGAGTTTTTGAAAAATCAATTTTAGAGAATGTACCAACTTTGCGAAAATTGCGATTTTTGGGTTCGGTATACCCAAGTCCGGTTCTATTACTATTATTCCTTTGATTAGAAAGCAAATGATCTAAGCATGTGTCTCCTCTTGTGAGCCTTGCAATTCTATCATTCAAATTAAAAACTTCTTTTTCAAGAGATTTGCAATTATCACAAGTAGAGATATCATTTGTTTTCAAATCACAATTGCATGTGGAATTTGCATAAATGAGTTCAAGGGTTTCATTTTGAAGCTTTAGCTCCTCAAGAGAGTTTTGTAATTCCAAAATTTTTTCTTGTTGCTTCAAAATGAAATTCTTTCTTTCAGCATTTATTTTTGCTAATTTCTTCAACTCTTTATGCATTTCCACATACACATTATAAAGTTCATTGAAGGAGGGAGAATTAGAATTAGAACTACCATCGGAAAGATAATCTACCTCATTTGCGTTATCACTTGATTTCATGCTTGAAGATGCTTCTTCATCAAACTTGGTCATCAAGCAAAGGTTAGCAAGTTCTTCATCTTCCGACGAACTAGTTGAAGATTGATTTTCCGGTTCATCCCACACTATATATGCCCTTTTTCCTTTAGATTGATTGGGCTTCCCTTTGTCACTTTCGGACTTCTTTGAGTTGGTTGGACAATTTGATCTATAATGGTCTGGCTTCCCACACCCATGACATATGATGTTGTCTTTATTGGTCTTGTTCCTTGGTTGAGCGTCCTTAGAGTCTCTTGATCTATTTCTATTGAAATCATTCTTCTTCTTAAGGAAACGTCCAAGTTTTTTGACCAACAACCCAAGTGTCTCATCATCGATATCCGAGTCGGAATCATCCACTAGAGAGAGTTCTTCATGTGCCTTTAGGGATTTTGAATTAGTTTTAAGAGCTATCCCTTTCTTCTTTTTATCGGCATCCTCGTTCATGGATAGTCTTCCTAGCTCCATTTCATGCTCTTGAAGCTTCCCAAATAGTGTTGCTAAATCCATCTCGTCTAGATCCTTAGACTCCATGATGGCAGTGACTTTGGGTTGCCATTTGTAACACCCCGCAAATTCCTCGTACTAATTTAAAATACTAAAGATAATTATTTTTGAGAAAGTATTTTAAAAAGGGTATTTTCTTAAATGAATTTCCTAAGTCATGTTTTCAAAATAATGAATGCTTTTAAAGAAATGGTGATTTCTAAATAAGGACATTTTCATAAGAAAGAAATTGTTTCCTAAGAGATGTTCTAGCTAATGTGTATTGGATGTATGATTGTGTGATTGGATGTTCTAAAATAGAATTAATTAAGAAATGAAAATATAATGCATGAATGTGAATATGTATGTGTGTCGTATGTTTGAGAAGAAAACATGATGTGTTTAAATGTGAAATATAAGGTATAGTATGCATGCTTAGATATGTATGAGTGTTACTCCATGATTCCATGCCATGTGCTTGTTATGATAACATGTAATGAAATTATATGTGTGTGTGTGAGAAGTTCGGCCACATGAAGAATAGAAGGATCAAGTAGGAGTGATTTCTTAAGGATTAAGAAAATGAAAATGAATTTAAGGTGCATGTGTGTGCATATGTGTCGCCGTGTGGTGTGTGTGTGTGGCATGCATCATGCAAAATTTTTGACTTCCTTGCACCCTAGGCTAGTGGACTAATGCACCTAGGTTTAGTTTAGTGATAAGCTTGATTGGGAGTTTGACCAACCAATAGGAAGCAAGCTTAAGCCTAATCCAACTTCATTTGTCCAATGGCTTGGCTTGAGCCATGCAAGCCTTGATGATGCCAAAATTACCCTTCAATCAACACTCTTGGCCGAACTTTCTTCAAGGGCAAGAAGGGAAAAACCTTGTTCCTTTCTTATACCCCAAAACCGTAGCACTCCAACCCATTTGCTTCTCATTTCATTTCCAAACCAACACACAATAGTCTCAACGAACTCTTAGAGAAACTTAGAGAGGGAGAGAGAACCCGTGAGCTTGGAGAGGAGAGGAAGAAGAAGATCAAACCCAAAGCCTTAGGATCCTTGAAGACTAAGTGAAGAAGGTTAAAGATCCTTTCTTTCTCTTTAGCTTATTCGAAGATCATAGGGTATTAGTAGTAGTTTTCAATTTTCTAAGATTTGTAAAGTTCTTGTTGTGGCATGTCCAACTTCTTTGAAGATCTATGTTTGTAAGTACTTGTAAAGCCTTGATCCTAAGTTCCAAGAACATCATAAGCTTGTAGAACCTTAAACCATGGACCCTATTATTCGGCCATGTCGAGGAAACTAGGTCATGATGATCTTTATTTCGATTTGAGTTCATGCATGTTAGATCTATGCTTGATAAAGTTGATCTAAATGGTTAAAATGCTTTGACTTTGCTTTTGATTTGTATAAAGCCTTGATCTTTGGTTTTGCCTTGAAAAAGGTTTTGATCTTTTGTTTGATCTTGCAAAAGGACTTGATTCTTGCTTTGATTTTTAAATAGCTCTGATCTTGAAGTTTTGCATGTGATTTCTTTTACTCAAAGAGTCTTGATCTTTGCTTGCATGTCACGGCCTTAGTGAGAAAACAAGGAAAACAATTTTTTCCAATTTGATTTTGCTTTGACCTAAATCTATGTGTGTTTCAAAGTTAAGGATTTAAGTTTTCTTCTTGATTTTGTTAATTGATTTTCGGTCAAGCTTCAAAATCAAGGAGATCATGATTGTTTTCATGAAAAAGCTTCTTGCATGTGCCCTCTCTTTGAATTACATGATTTTAAAAGTGCATACAAAGGAAAATAAAAAGGGGATTTGTGTTTAATAGGCCACGGTAATGAGGAAGAAAAGGGAATGGTATTTTTCTAAAACCATGTGTGGAAAGTGCATGTTTTGATTTGTTAATTTTAAGGCTTGCATGTAGAAGATTGCACCAAAGACTTTGTTCTTCCTATAATGGTGATTCGGCCTACCCTAGGATAAATAGGCTAGATTCATCCTTGCATGTGATTGACTTGTTAAAATGATTAGGTTTGTGATTTTATTTTGAGAAAAATGCATTTGAATTGTGTTGTAGTTCTGTTCAATGCAGTTTTGTAAAAGAACCCAAAAGAAATAAGTTTTTGAAAAAGTGATTCATACACTATGTGAATGCATATGAAAGATTTGAAAATAAAACCTTGTTTTTGTCAAACTTAGATTCGGCCTATACATGATTAGTAGACTAGGATTCTTTTTCTCATGAATTGACTTAGAGTAATGAGTATGTCTTGGAGAATATTGTTAAATTCAAGTGTTTGAAATTGGTTATAAATACTTAAATTTATAATCGGTTTTAATTGGAAAATATAAGGAATAAATGAATTAAATGACCTTGTTGCATTAAAAGGAAATAGAATTTAAGTGCTTGAAATAAACTAAGTTGATTTATGTGCTTTAATTTTGTGATCTTTGAATTGTTTCCCTTGATGTCATTCGGTCATATGGAGTAAATCAACTTAGGGAGTTTAATTGCATGGAATAAAATGCACATGATGATTTTTGAAAAGAATGAAGTTGTTTAAAATAAACGAAATAATTGTGCTTGATTTAAATCTTTGGTCCAATGTGGTTGTGAATTTATATATGCCTAAGTGTTTGTGTTATGAACTATTTATGAAGTTGTATACTTTCCTTGATGTTGATTTAATTGGTTATATGCTTGGTAAAGTGTCAATTTTGAATTAAAGAATTATTTAAAGTGGAAAGTGTTTTTGAAATGTTTTCGGAGTTTATCAAAGTAATTTTTATAAAATAATTCCTTGCTGTCCAGAATTATTTAAAATGGTTTCTTAACTTTGAAATTATGTTCAAATGATTTAAAGTAAAGTTTTCAAGTAATAATTAAATTAAGAAAACCCGGATAAAAAAAAAAGGATGCATTTTTCGGTGTTTCCAAACATGTTTTAGGTGCCGTCCAAGACGGACCAGCAACTAAATCAAATGATTTAAATTATTTTATATGATGTTTTCAAATGATTTTGAAGAATTTAAAGTGCTAGAAAGTATTGGAGTTGTTTTGAGAAAATAATTATGTTTTTAAGTCTTCCGATAAGGAATGAAATGTGAAATGAGTTAAGAAAATATTTTCTTAATACCAATTAATGACGTAAACTTATTTTATTTAGTACGAGTAATCTTAAAGATGAGGGATTGGGCAACTGGCAGAGACAAGGATCCAAGGAGAGCGTATGCATTTAAATTGCTGGACCTCAGGTGAGAGAGAAGCCTTCCTAAGACACCGTGGTAGTTAGGTGATATTTTAGGACGTTCCGTATCATCTCAAAGATCGGAACTAAGTGGTCAGAGTCAGTAGTATAAGTGGCGATTGTTTGATTGTGTGGCCACTTATACGAAGGTGACGAAGACCACATTGTTGTGTGATGTTTTTATGAATGATAGAATGCTTTTTTACCTTTATTCAATTATGCCCTATGTTATTTATCACTGTCAATGAATATGAGTAATATGCTGATGGACGTCTGTTACGTCCTGAAAATAGAAGCGAAATAAATAAGAGGGTGAAGTAAAGACATAATGAGGAAGAAATAATGATTGTAAATAAAGTATGTAATGGAAAGGAGAAATAATTGAGGATGGGGAATAAATTGATGATAATGTTGAGCACGAGCCAGAGCTGGGGAAGTGATGTTGAGTATGAGGAAGAGAGGTGATATGAGCAGAGCTGGGCTCCTTTAGTTTTAGTCTGGGAACTAGTGTTGAGTTGAGCTTGCTCCTCCACTAGCGCCCAGCAAAGTGGTATTCTTTTTGAAAAAGGTTTGCGAAATGAAGTTTTTGAAAAGGGTTTGTGAAAAGATTTTGTAAAGAGACTTTTGAAAAGATTTATGAACACCGATTTCGAAAAGATCGTGAAAGAAGATTTTCGAAAGGATTTGTAAAGGGGGATTTTTGGGAAAAAGGTTTTCGAAAGGAAATTTTGTAAAAAGAAGTCCTTGAAAAAGGTATGTGAAACGAAATCTTTGAAAAGGTTTTGAAATGAGGTTGTTAAGGAAGTTTGTAAAACAATGTTTTCAAAAGAGTTTTTATGAAATAATCTTTTTGAGACGGACTTGTGAAAGAATGTAATTTTGGGGAAAGTTTTGGTGAATCAATCTGATGATGAAATTTTGGAAGGACGTTTTGGAACTTATTTTGGAATAGGATTTTTGTGAATGTTGGTGAGAAGAGATTTTGCGGAAGTTTGTGGAAATGGTATTTTGAGGAAGCTGAGAAAAGATTGTTTTGAGGAAGGATGTTGAAATGAGATGATGGTGGGAACTGGAGTATGTTAAGATAGTTCGAGAAATGCGATTGGAAATTGTGATGTGATCCCAGCTCTGTGCTATGTGAGAAATGATGAGAGAAAGTTTGTGCAAAGTAGTGGTCGGGACCCGTTGAAGGGTTGCACGAAGGATGGGCCGACCGTTAGGATAATTTACAAAATAAAAGACTTTAAAAGACATGCGCGGTGAGATATGAGAGTACGAAGTAGCGGAGAGGAAGAAACGATAAGTATCTGCGGATACTTAGGACGAGATTGCATTAGGGGAGGACGATGACGGTGAAACGTCAAGAAGTCTAGAGTGTGTTTCTAGGCAGAACGAACTCCACATGTGGCGCACTAACGTGGTGGGGACTGGGTCTAATGCCGTGGCAAGTTCTGCGGGCCCACTAGAAACATACTGTCGCCCCCTAGATTGCAAATCGAGAACAGTGAGAGGGACTGGAGTGGGGCATCTTGTTTGCCACTGCGAGGCAGTGAGCCATGAATGTTTATTGATATTATTGATTGAGGCTGAGTCCTCCTGGTCTGGGACCATATGTGTTGACAGCTGTCGTGCCCGCACGGTAAAGGTCCTGTACTCCTGTTTGCTTCCGACTAGGTGGATGGATGGCCGAGGAGATGTAGGCTGGAAACGTGAGTGCTAACTACGAAAGAAACGCGTACCTCGATGATTCTTCAAATCCCCTAATCATCGATGGTTATAATTTTAATAAGACATTATAAGAAAAGAATCATAACCTTGAGAATAAGAGTTTGAGAAGTGTAAAGAATGAGAAGGAGAATGAGAATGGAAATGTGGGAAGAATATGGAGTTCTGTGAAAGGGGATAGAAACAAGAGTGGAGAAGTGTTAAGGGGATGATGATAAGATGGAATGAACGTAGATTGCGGATAATGATGATAGTATGTTTACTTGTTATCTTGTGTGTGCATGTTGTGTGTTGTTTGTTGTGTGTCCTATTATTTTGCCTACCGTAATCCCACACCGTCGACGCTACACCGTCCGGATCGCTTACTCTCTCCTGTTCGTTGGCATATTGGTGCTGCTGATATCTCAACGGGCAGACGGAGCAACCCATGGAGATCCTCATTTAAGACGGAGTGGAGCTGGATCTTATCAACGACAAGCAAGTAATGACAGAGATGACTACATCTTCGGGGATGAAGGAAAGGCGCAATAAGATAAGGAGGCTTCTTCCGGTTGTCTTCATCAGAGTAGCGTAGCGGAAGCGAAAGTAGCAAATTTAGTTTAAGTTTGTAAATTGTGTTTTGAGTCAAGGATTACCAAGCAATGTATGTACCACTCCTGTAATCAAGCTAAGCTTTTACATTATGTATTGGGGTCTAATTATTTTTGAAAATCGAACGATGTGACCTTTTGGAAAATATTAGGATGATTTGGAGACAAGCCTTTTTATGAAAATGAAAGTTCTACGAAAGTAAAGGTTTTAGTAACAACTCGGTTTTCAGTACAACAGATTTTAAAATGTATCAAAGACTTTCAATAAAAAAAAATTTGGCCTCATTTTTGGTAACTTTAATAAGTAAAGGTTAACCATTTTGGGTTTATGAAAATCGGGCTGTTACACCATTCCCTGCTAAGACATCTCAAAACTTTATTAACAACTTCACCATTAGTTAGTCTTTTTCCAAGAGCAGAAAGATGATTAATGATGTGAGTAAAGCGCTTTTGCATGTCGCCTATGTTTTCATTTGGCAACATAAGAAAGAGCTCGTACTCATGCATGAGAGTATTAAGCCTAGCCCTTCTAACCTCATTAGTGCCCTCATGTGTGACTTGTAGTGTGCCCCACATTTGTTTAGCATCAGTGCATTGTGATACTCTAAAGAATTCGTCATAAGAAAGTGCCGAAGTGATGATGTTTTTGGCTTTTAAATCATATTGAACTTTCTTCTTATCATCATCATTCCAGCTTGATTTTGGTTTCAAAGAAACAGTATCATTGACTTTTGTATGCGGAATAAAAGGCCCATTCTCTATGGCATTCCAAATTTCCATATCAATAGCTTCTATAAAAAATTTCATTCGGACCTTCCAATAAGCGTAGCCCTCACCATTAATAGTGGAGGACGATTAATGGAAGCTCCTTCACCACCAAAAGGATTAAAATTTGAGCCCATGATTTCCAAAATCGGATCTTTGCGAAAAAGCGTTTTAATGCTCGGATCTTTCGACCGAGCTCTGATACCACTTGCTGGAAACCAACAAGCGGCTCAAAATAGACTAGAGGGGGGGTGAATAGTATTTTGAAGCCTTAATACAAATTTTTCGATTGCTAAAGAGAATGGATTTGAGAAAACAAATTTTCTAACAAAAAATATATTATTTAATTGATTAATTTCAAGGTTAATCGATTAATGCCGAAGCTCATTCAAGAACTAATCGATTAACTAAGACATTACTCGATTAAGACCGAATGATACTTAAAAACTAATCGATTAATTAATCCCTTAATCGATTAATACGAGAGAAAAACAATTTTTCATAAAAACAATCTTATTCAGAATTCTATGGAGATTGCAATTCAATGATGCACTAACAAATGATTTATGAATGAATTAACAAAGCTAAGTAAATTTACCAAGTTAATTTTAGATTGATTAACTAGGAAATGAAAAGCCCCAAAATTAACCTAATCAATTGATTGTTCTTGGCTAATGAAAGCTTGAAGAAAGAAAAGCAAAGAAGACAAGATTTTATCCTAGTTCACTCTCTACCACTTGAGAGCTACATCCAGTCCCCTCTATCAAAGATAGAGAGTTTCTACTAGATACTTCAATTGTTAGATTACAATGGTTAAAATGCAGCTCACTCTAGCTCTCCTATCTTAACCCCTTCAAAGAGAGTACCAAACTCTTTGAAAATCTACCCAATTGAATTGTATCTTGTCCTCTTGAATTGTTGAAGGATGCTCTCCAATCAATTCCTTTCCACTTGCTTTGAGATGCTTCAAAGACTTCCAATTGTGAATTCTTCACTTGTAGTTGAAAGCTTGATTGTTACAACCTCTTGTTGTTGTTGATTGCTTCAACACAAAGTACTAAAAACTAAAAACTAGAATCTCAATGAATCTTAGAATATTGAATGATTGAAAAAAGTGAAGAAGATTGAAAGATTATTGAATCTTAATAGAACAAATTGGAAATAGTAATAGCTCTTGAAAGATTATGAAAGTATGATTCTCTATAGAAAAAATATGAAAGTGTGTGTAACCTTGTCAAAGTAGAAATTAAAAGCTTTTAAACAAAATATTATTTTTCTGATACAACAGTAATTATTCGATTAACGAACAACCACTAATCGATTAACATGTGTTAACTCGTGCTAATCGATTAACGTATAAATCACTAATTGATTAACCTTTATTAACACAATCAGTGTTGCACCATTTTAACGTGTTAATCGATTAAGCCTATCGTGCTAATCGATTAACCACTGTAAAAAGTGATTAAAAATAAAGCTTTTCAAAAGTACTTTGATCAACACTTTAATTAGAGCTATTTGTATCAAGATTAACCTCAATTCAATGATGCACTAACAAATGATTTATGAATGAATTAACAAAGCTAAGTAAATTTACCAAGTCAATTTTAGATTGATTAACTAGGAAATGAAAAGCCCCAAAATTAACCTAATCAATTGATTGTTCTTGGTTAATGAAAGCTTGAAGAAAGAAAAGCAAAGAAGACAAGATTTTATCCTGGTTCACTCTCTACCACTTGAGAGCTACATCCAGTCCCCTCTATCAAAGATAGAGAGTTTCTACTAGATACTTCAATTGTTAGATTACAATGGTTAAAATGCAGCTCACTCTAGCTCTCCTATCTTAACCCCTTCAAAGAGAGTACCAAACTCTTTGAAAATCTACCCAATTGAATTGTATCTTGTCCTCTTGAATTGTTGAAGGATGCTCTCCAATCAATTCCTTTCCACTTGCTTTGAGATGCTTCAAAGACTTCCAATTGTGAATTCTTCACTTGTTGTTGAAAGCTTGATTGTTACAACCTCTTGTTGTTGTTGATTGCTTGAACACAAATTACTAAAAACTAAAAACTAGAATCTCAATGAATCTTAGAATATTGAATGATTGAAAAACGTGAAGAAGATTGAAAGATTATTGAATCTTGATAGAACAAATTGGAAATAGTAATAGCTCTTGAAAGATTATGAAAGTATGATTCTCTATAGAAAAAATATGAAAGTGTGTGTAACCTTGTCAAAGTAGAAATTAAAAGCTTTTAAACAAAATATTATTTTTCTGATACAACAGTAATTAATCGATTAACTAACAACCACTAATCGATTAACATGTGTTAACTCGTGCTAATCGATTAACGTATAAATCACTAATCGATTAACCTTTATTAACACAATCAGTGTTGTACAGTTTTAACGTGTTAATCGATTAAGCCTATCGTGCTAATCGATTAACCATTGTAAAAAGTGATTAAAAAATAAAGCTTTTCAAAAGTACTTTGATCAACACTTTAATTAGAGCTATTTTTATCAAGATTAACCTTTCTTCACTATTAATAAAACAATATTAAAAACCTAATTGAGATTCCTAAGCTACATAAGCTTTCTTAAAATCTCACTTCATAAACTTTTCTCAAAATCACATTTCATGAGTTTTCTCAAAATCTCGTCTCGTCATCTTTCTCGAAGTAATTTTTTGTAAACTTTCACAAACTATCATTTCGTAAACTTTTTCATAAAATCTCCTCTCGTAAATTTTCTCCAAATCTAATTTCACAAACTCTCTCAAAATCTCGTTTCGCGAAGTTTCTCAAAATTTCTTTTCATAAAACTTCCAAAAATCTCCTTTCATAATTTCTGAAAATCTCGTTTCACAAAATTTCTAAAAAATCCCATTTCACAAACTTTTCGTAAAATCTCATTTCACAAGTTTTTCACAAAACTTCCTTTCACAATCTTTTTCAAAATATCATTTCACAAAATTTTCTAAAAATACATTTTATAATCTTTCTCAAAAACCTCTTTTCATAAACCTTTTTAAAAATCTCCTTTCATAAACCTTTTTGAAAATCTTTTTTCATAAACCTTTTCAAAAATCTCTTTTCATAAATCTTTTCAAAAATCTCTTTTCATAAACCTTTTCAAAAATCACTATATAAATTTATTTTCATGCAACTAAATCTCCTAAACTTATTTAAACTACATGGCCGAATATAAACATAAGCCCAAGCAAAGATTCATCCAATGTTAAGAACATAAAATCATGAAGTCACTCATTCCATTTTAATTCCAAAAACCGTGAGTTTCACTTGGAGGGTTTACAAACTTCAATTTATTTTCTTCAACTTAAATCAACTTATTAAATCAAGCATCCCACCAAAGTCTCATTTTTCATATCAAAACCGAATGGAAAATAAATAGTTACAACACAATTTCAAACAAATTAATTTAACATTAATCCATGAAACATACTCATGACTTTTATGTCACTTCATGAAAAAGAACCCTAACCTAGTTAGCATGCATTGGCCGAAAACTCAACATAGTCAAGACAAGATTTTTGGTTCCTTTTTTAACATGCAAGATTTAAGATTCATCAGTTTAAATCATGCACTTTCTCACATAAAACTCTAAAAATATTATTTCCTTTTGGAAGCATAAAACTGTGTCATCATCATTACCTTAAATTAAGTTTTCATTTTAATTTTCATGCATGCACTTTAAAAATCTTTGAATCAAGAAGAAATCAAGATGCATGTGCCTAGATCTTGTAGATCAAATCATAAACTCAATCACCATAGTACAAATCAAAGATAAAAATCATTTTGGGTAAAGAGAGGCCAAAACCGTGACATGCTTTGAAGAAAGGTTATTCTTTTTGGCTCAAAACAACATGCATGTGCTAAAAATCAAACTTTTTCATGAACAAGTTAAAGATCAAGGCCAAAATCAAGACATTATTAAGAAAGGTTAGATCTTTTATTCAAAAATCACATGCAAGGTCCAAGAACAAAACTTTTTAAAGATCAAAAACAAAAATCAAAGCTTTTTAAAGATCAAATCAAGATCAAAGCATTTTAACAACTCAAATCAACTTTTATAAGCCTAAAGTTAACATGCAATGACTTAGAATAAATTAAAAAGTATCAAGACCTAAACTTTAAGTCATAGCCGAATTATAAAACTCATAATCTAGTGTTTTATAAGTTCATTTACTCTTAAAAATTCAAGATCAAGGTATAAGTAACACATGCATGCACATAAATCACCAAGATCATCATCAAACCACATGCAAGACCAAAGATCACAACTTTATCATTAAACAAGCTTAGATCATACATTTACTCATCAAATAATCTTATGAACACTTTACAAATCACAGTTTTTAAGCAAAAATATTTAGCATGCAAAGAGGCTTTACTTTAAATCCACAAAAATCTTAACAAGTCTTTAGATCTTTAAGGTTTAGTTTAGAAAACACCAAGTTCCATCATATAAGTCTTAACCAAATCATAAAGTCCAAGGTTTAAGTTATTACAAGTTACTTTTAGTCTTAAAAGTCCAAGATCAAACATAAATAAAACATGCAAAGAAAGAAAAGAAGGAAGATTACAAGATTAAAAGAAAATCTAAACTATTACAACTCCTTCATGCTCATTCGAACCACCCACCTAAGAAAAGGTTGATCTTCTAGCTTCTAAGTTCTTAGATTTTCAAGGAAAGCTTTAGGTTTTTGGCTTGATCTCCTCTTCTTCCTGTAACATCCCGAATTTTAATTCTAATAATAATTAGAATAATAATAATATTTGGAAATAAGGATTATCCTAAAAAGGGATTTAAAATGATGGATTAGGAATTCTTCGAGTGCCATGAAGGAGTTAAGGAGCATTTGCATCGAAAAGCAAATTTAAAGAAGACCAAACGGGTGTTAAAAAACGATTTTTCGGTGTTATAAACACCCGACATTAGGAAATTCAAAATAAAAGATTTATGACTCAAAACACAATTTCCACCGTTGGATATGAAGATATGATTTTTAGGAAGTTACTCGTCAAATTTGAGCAAGATCCGACGGTGAACGAAGAAGTTATGGATGTTTGAAGTTGGGGAGAAAATAGCTGAAAAATAAAAAAAAATAAATCTGGCATCTGGTAAAAGTATCCGGATACCAGCCAAAGTATCCGGATACTTCGTGCAGAAACAGCATAAAACGCATTGAGTCTTCTTCTCCATTCATTCCCCTTTTGCTTTCTCTCTCTAGGGCTCAAAACCCTCATTTCCGCCCCTCCTCTTTCAACTCCGGCCTCCTCCATCCTCCACCACTCAAAACCGCCGCCACCTCCTTGGCTCTTCCTCCTTCCCCATAGATCCGCCCTCTTTCTCTCTCTCCCTCATACCCTCTCTCTCTCACCGTGAGCTCTCTCTCTCTCCACTGCCTACCTTCCCCCTCTCCGGCCGCCACCGCCTAGAACCGTGGCCACCATCACGGTGAGCACCCTCACCCCTTTCTCCTTCCCCTTTCGGCCGAGCTTCCTCCCTCTCTTCACGGATCTCACCGGCACCGTTACCGACCCGTGATAGTGCCGGGCTCGTGTCGGGTGCGCCAAAGCTTGGAGCTCTTGCCTAGGTTCAGCCGGGGTTGTTCTCACCACCGGCGTCGATCCCCGTCAACCCGTTCATCGCCCGGATCGCTAAAGCTTCACAGATCGCCGCTCCCTCTTCGGAGTTGAGGTTCTCTCTTTACCTTCGTCAACCGAGGTAAGGGGTTTCATTACCAGTCCTTAAGGGGTGTATTTCTGGGTAGTTATATCTATCGCTAGGACCGGGGGAAAATGTTAATTGTTAATGAACCTTAGAGTAGCCCGCTAATAATGAAGGAAGATAATTAGGAAAGAAAATTTAGTTAAAGAAGAGTTGAAACAATTAGCAACGAAATAAACGGAATAATAAGAAAGAAATAGATAAACGGAATTATAAGAACGAGTGAGTAGCGTAAGTGAGAAAAAGGAGAAATTAGAGATTAACTATGGAGAGCCGGAATTAAATAAAGAAAGTGTAGGAATGAGTTGAGAACTAAATTAGGATAAAATAAGGTTAATAGAAATAAATGGAGTGGATGAGTAATTAGCCATTAGAGGAAAGAAATAAATGGAAAATAAGAAAGAGAGAGTTAACGGAAGAAGAAATAATATAATTGGTTCTAAGTGCATGAGCTAGGTATTATTAAATATGAGTGATGTAGGAAAAAGAATCAAAGGAAGAGAAGAAGAAAAAGAAAAGAAAGGGAATGAAATTAATTAAGAGTTAGTGACAAGAGTTAAAATATAAAGCATATGATCAAGTTAGGTAGAGTTAATTAAAAGTAAGAATAAACTAGTAAAGAGAAATATTGGAAATAGTGGAAAATAAGTAATGTGATAATAAGTTCCTAAGTAACGGAACGAGAGAAAAGAGAATGATATAGCAAACCAGAAAAAGAGGCTAAGGAAAAGAAAAAGAGAAAGAAAAAATAAGAGAAAGAAAGGTAAAAGATAAAAGTCCGATGCGGGCCTGAGAAGGCGTATCGGCATCGATGCGAGCCTGTGAGGGCGTGTCGATTAAAAGGGAGAAATGAAAGTCCGATGCGGGCCTGAGAAGGCGCATCGGCATCGATGCGAGCCTGTGAGGGCGTGTCGATTAGAAAGGACAAATGAAAGTCCGATGCGGGCCTGAGAAGGCGTATCGGCATCGATGCGAGCCTGTGAGGGCGTGTCGATTAGAAAGGAAAGATGGAAGTCCGATGCGGGCCTGTGAAGGCGTATCGGCATCGATGCGAGCCTGTGAGGGCGTGTCGATTAAAAAAAAAGGGAATAAAGGAAAATGGAAAGGATAAAGGGTAATGAGAATGAAATGAAAAGGAAATTAAAATGGAAATACAAATGGAAAATGAGAATAAAAAGGAAAATAACGAAAGTAATGAGGAACAAGAATAATTAGAGGTTAAGGATTATCTAAAAGAAAACAATTAGGAAGAAAAAGAATTGGGAAACAGATAGAAGGTAAAGAGGAAAGAAGAACATGAATTGAGTAGCATAGCATAGGCTTGAATGGTTTTGGCGTGTCGTATATATCTGCTTAGAAATCTCTCTTTTAAGTTCTGTGTGATGCTTCCCCTGTGTGGTTATTATTTTTCAGGTACACAAGCGGAGCATACACCAGTGCTGGCCGAGCAGGATTTTAAGTTCCACTACGTGGAATGTATTTTACATATTTTGGAGTGGATAATTACTTTTTGTAAATTATGTGTGAATTAGTAGCTTGCCCTGAGATTTGTATCCATCGGGCGTTAGGATCTGTTATAACTATTAAACTGTTGTTGTTTACGTTTTTAAACAATTCTGGACTGACAGGTTTTTAGAAGAAAATTTTTGGGAAGTCCGGAAAACAGAGGAAACTCTGCCGGATTTTCGTAAAACCTTTTAAAGAAATTTAAGTATTAAAAAGAAATTTTCAAGCTCCGATTTTAATAAAACCTAAAAATTACTAATAAAAGTGAGAGTGTTACATTTTGGTATCAAAGCAGTTTTTCCTCGGCCTTTGGAGTGTGGACTCACATCTCCGATGGTTACTCACCAAGCGAGTAACTGATTCGTTTAGTAAGAGTCGAAGTCTAGGAATAGGATAATTAGGTTAGTGATTAAGTATTCAGTCTTTAACTGACTGTTCCCTCATGACCTAACAGAATGGCTGGGCGACGCGCCGAAAATGAGCGGATGGCTGCTATATTGGAGAACCTGATTCAAATGAATCAGAACCAGGCCCGAATGCAACAGAACCAAGCTGAAAACATCGCAGCAGCCGCAGCCGCAGCAGCAGCAGCATTGAATCCACCGCCCATTCCTGTCGAAGTTGATTGGATGGCTCGATTTAGGAAATGCGAACCGCCTAGGTTCGAAGGAGGGTATAATCCTGATGGAGCTCAGCGATGGCTCAAGGAAATTGAGAAGATCCTTCGCACCATGGCTCCACCTGCTGAACAAACTGTGTTGTTAGCGCAGTATATGTTGACTTATGAAGCAGAGTATTGGTGGGAACGAGTGCGAAGAGAATTGGAGGCAGCTAACCAGGATATCACTTTTGACCTGTTTAAGGCTCACTTCCTGGGGAAGTATTTTCCTGAGGATGTTCTTAGGGAAAAGGAGATCGCTTTTCTTCATCTGGAGCAAGGAAGTATGAGTGTCGGTGAGTATGCGGCACAATTTGAAGATCTGATTCGCTATTCTGGCAGTTATCGGGATGCAGACGAACGCACCAAGTGTATTAAATTTGAAGCAGGTCTCAATGCCAAGATTCGGACTATCTTTGTGCACCAGGGTATAGCTAATCTCTCTCAGCTGGTGATTATGACTAGCACTTATGAGAAGAGTTTGAATCAGCATGAAGCAGAGAAAAGGAGCAAGAATATACCGAATGAAGTAGGTCTTAACAGGGGTAAGGAATTAGCTCATGAATCAGAAGCACGCTTTGACATCAACACTATGGAAGTAGTACCGAGGGACGTGGCCTTTAATGTGAATGCCCCGAGAGCCAGGCCACCATGCACACTATGTGAGGGAGTCCATCGGAAACTGTGCCTGATGTTGAAACAACGCAGAAAACAGGGTCTCTGCTATATGTGCGCACAACCGGGACACATTGGGGCGAACTGTCCGAGACGTATCGGAGAAGGGAGCGAATAAGCTAATCCAAGGTACTTTTCATATTAATGCTGCATCAACTAGTTACTTTAGCGTCTTTGCCTAGAGTAAGTGTGAGTAGTGTGATCTAGAAGGAGTCGATAAGTGTTAAATCCTTAGTTAGAAATTCCACCAAGCTCAATTATGATAGTGTCATCCTTTGACAGAATGTGAGGTCAGGATTGGTCGTCCTTTCTCTTGCATCTATTAAAAGATAATGCTATCATTCAATAACGCAGTGATGTACAGTTAATAAATGTGAGATTGGGACTGACCACCTCGGTCTTCGCATTTATTGACATGCTATATTGTTGCAATCATCTAGTTGAAAATCCGAATCAACCATCGAGGAATTCTATCTCTGTCGAGAGCCCGATTGAACTTTAATCCTATAGGATCTTTCCTAAGACTCATGAACAGTTATTCACAAACCAACCCCATTCAAGGCACTCTTATTCTATATTTCCACCGAGAACATTCAACTCAGTAATTGAACCACCCTTCTAACCCGTATGCGAACTTAGCCGTATGCGTAGGTGTGAAGAGTCGTCATATCATAGAAAATTCGAAACCACACCGATTAGACCAATTAACAGTCAACTTAATTCCCTGTACCACCTCTCTAATCAATTAAGAACCCAGTTAATCAGTTCTTGGAATTAGCTTAGTTTCCTCCTTGCCTTCAACCTACTTAGGTATGTTGATAATAAGTGGGGGAGACTTGACGACTCGATTCGGATCCTATCCGAGCGACAATAACTCGTAACCATATCAAAAGCTATAGGACTACCAAGTAGATAATTTCAAACGCTCTGCGGATGATCGAATGAGGGTTAAACTAGAGGAAAAACTAGACCTTGACCTTGACCCTCAAGTGGAATCGATCTCTAGGAATTCTTTTACCGAATTGGAATTGTCAAACGAATGGGAATGAAGTAACATCGGAGTAGAATGCGAACGTGGTGAAGATCGATTCTAAAATGGACTTTGCTAGACTCACTTGAAGGAGTAAAAGGTGAACGGAATAAAAGTGAAGTCACGAAGTGGAATCTCAATCAAGACGTTACGTCGGAACACCGCAAGTGATAATCTCAGTCTTTTGGGACCATGTGCATTTGATAGGACCCCGATTGACCGAGACCAACCAGTTAGTCGCAGATCCATAGAAACGCATCCTTCGACGACTCTCTGCTGAAAATGCATACTTTGGGGAATAATCTCCATTGTCTTCTTGCTTGACATGTATCCAGTCTATCTTGGGTCATCTTGCAAAGACCATGAGACTCATTCTTGAGTACTTCATGTTTCTCCTTTTCACCTTCTCTCTCTTCAAGCTTCAAGCATCTCAGATGCATAAGTGAGAATTTGCCAAGTCGTAGAAACCTGGCATAGTTCTATGCCTACCGATAGATCGTTACCCACGTGTCCTCTTTTCAACCTTGGATACCGGTCGGGAACCTGCGTACTCTATTCTGAGCAACAAATGAGCATGCCCCCTAGAATGGATATAATCAAGTATGTCAATGCTAAGTGGGTGAAGATTTCAATCCAAGGAATGGGAGATGGAACTTTAATAATAAGAAAACTGACGATACTACGTAGATAGAGTTAGTACGTGGGGCTAGAAAACAGATGTCGAAATGGGCATGGCCCTAACCACCTATGGAGTGGAAAACAAAAATCGAAGGGAAGTGAAAATCGTAGTCAGAAGCTCACCAATGGGATGGTTCTCCATTTGAAGGAATTGAACGGAATTTCGGGGACGAAATTCTAAATAAGTGGGGGAGAAATGTAACATCCCGAATTTTAATTCTAATAATAATTAGAATAATAATAATATTTGGAAATAAGGATTATCCTAAAAAGGGATTTAAAATGATGGATTAGGAATTCTTCGAGTGCCATGAAGGAGTTAAGGAGCATTGGCATCGAAAAGCAAATTTAAAGAAGACCAAACGGGTGTTAAAAATCGATTTTTCGGTGTTATAAACACCCGACATTAGGAAATTCAAAATAAAAGATTTATGACTCACAACACAATTTCCACCGTTGGATATGAAGATATGATTTTTTGGAAGTTACTCGTCAAATTTGAGCAAGATCCGACGGTGAACGAAGAAGTTATCGCTGTTTGAAGTTAGGGAGAAAATAGCTGAAAAATAAAAAAAAATAAATCTGGCATCTGGTAAAAGTATCCGGATACCAGCCAAAGTATCCGGATACTTCGTGCAGAAACAGCATAAAACGCATTGAGTCTTCTTCTCCATTCATTCCCCTTTTGCTTTCTCTCTCTAGGGCTCAAAACCCTCATTTCCGCCCCTCCTCTTTCAAATCCGGCCTCCTCCATCCTCCATCACTCAAAACCGCCGCCACCACCTTGGCTCTTCCTCCTTCCCCATAGATCCGCCCTCTTTCTCTCTCTCCCTCATACCCTCTCTCTCTCTCACCGTGAGCTCTCTCTCTCTCCACCGCCTACCTTCCCCCTCTCCGGCCGCCACCGCCTAGAACCGTGGCCACCATCACGGTGAGCACCCTCACCCCTTTCTCCTTCCCCTTTCGGCCGAGCTTCCTCCCTCTCTTCACGGATCTCACCGGCGCCGTTACCGACCCGTGATAGTGTCGGGCTCGTGTCGGGTGCGCCAAAGCTTGGAGCTCTTGCCTAGGTTCAGCCGGGGTTGTTCTCACCACCGGTGTCGATCCCCGTCAACCCGTTCATCGCCCGGATCGCTAAAGCTTCACGGATCGCCGCTCCCTCTTCGGAGTTGAGGTTCTCTCTTTACCTTCGTCAACCGAGGTAAGGGGTTTCATTACCAGTCCTTAAGGGGTGTATTTTTGGGTAGTTATATCTATCGCTAGGACCGGGGGAAAATGTTAATTGTTAATGAACCTTAGAGTAGCCCGCTAATAATGAAGGAAGATAATTAGGAAAGAAAATTTAGTTAAAGAAGAGTTGAAACAATTAGCAACGAAATAAACGGAATAATAAGAAAGAAATAGATAAACGGAATTATAAGAACGAGTGAGTAGCGTAAGTGAGAAAAG
This sequence comes from Crotalaria pallida, assembly GCA_037953625.1. Lineage (NCBI taxonomy): Eukaryota > Viridiplantae > Streptophyta > Magnoliopsida > Fabales > Fabaceae > Crotalaria > Crotalaria pallida. The sequence goes on from CM075654.1 coordinate 92,985,496, forward strand.
GGAGAAATTAGAGATTAACTATGGAGAGCCGGAATTAAATAAAGAAAGTGTAGGAATGAGTTGAGAACTAAATTAGGATAAAATAAGGTTAATAGAAATAAATGGAGTGGATGAGTAATTAGCCATTAGAGGAAAGAAATAAACGGAAAATAAGAAAGAGAGAGTTAACGGAAGAAGAAATAATATAATTGGTTCTAAGTGCATGAGCTAGGTATTATTAAATATGAGTGATGTAGGAAAAAGAATCAAAGGAAGAGAAGAAGAAAAAGAAAAGAAAGGGAATGAAATTAATTAAGAGTTAGTGACAAGAGTTAAAATATAAAGCATATGATCAAGTTAGGTAGAGTTAATTAAAAGTAAGAATAAACTAGTAAAGAGAAATATTGGAAATAGTGGAAAATAAGTAATGTGATAATAAGTTCCTAAGTAACGGAACGAGAGAAAAGAGAATGATATAGCAAACCAGAAAAAGAGGCTAAGGAAAAGAAAAAGAGAAAGAAAAAGGAAGAGAAAGAAAGGTAAAAGATAAAAGTCCGATGCGGGCCTGAGAAGGCGTATCGGCATCGATGCGAGCCTGTGAGGGCGTGTCGATTAAAAGGGAGAAATGAAAGTCCGATGCGGGCCTGAGAAGGCGCATCGGCATCGATGCGAGCCTGTGAGGGCGTGTCGATTAGAAAGGACAGATGAAAGTCCGATGCGGGCCTGAGAAGGCGTATCGGCATCGATGCGAGCCTGTGAGGGCGTGTCGATTAGAAAGGAAAGATGGAAGTCCGATGCGGGCCTGTGAAGGCGTATCGGCATCGATGCGAGCCTGTGAGGGCGTGTCGATTAAAAAAAAGGGAATAAAGGAAAATGGAAAGGATAAAGGGTAATGAGAATGAAATGAAAAGGAAATTAAAATGGAAATACAAATGGAAAATGAGAATAAAAAGGAAAATAACGAAAGTAATGAGGAACAAGAATAATTACAGGTTAAGGATTATCTAAAAGAAAACAATTAGGAAGAAAAAGAATTGGGAAACAGTTAGAAGGTAAAGAGGAAAGAAGAACATGAATTGAGTAGCATAGCATAGGCTTGAATGGTTTTGGCGTGTCGTATATATCTGCTTAGAAATCTCCCTTTTAAGTTCTGTGTGATGCTTCCCCTGTGTGGTTATTATTTTTCAGGTACACAAGCGGAGCATACACCAGTGCTGGCCGAGCAGGATTTTAAGTTCCACTACGTGGAATGTATTTTACATATTTTGGAGTGGACAATTACTTTTTGTAAATTATGTATGAATTAGTAGCTTGCCCTGAGATTTGTATCCATCGGGCGTTATGATCTGTTATAACTATTAAACTGTTGTTGTTTACGTTTTTAAACAATTCTGGACTGACAGGTTTTTAGAAGAAAATTTTTCGGAAGTCAGGAAAACAGAGGAAACTCTGCCGGATTTTCGTAAAACCTTTTAAAGAAATTTAAGTATTAAAAAGAAATTTTCAAGCTCCGGTTTTAATAAAACCTAAAAATTACTAATAAAAGTGAGAGTGTTACACTTCCTCCTTTCTTCCTCACGGTTTCTCTCTTCTCTCTCTCTCTCTCTTTTCCTCTAAGAGCTTAATGGACTCTTAGAAGTTGTGTTTAGGGAATGAAAGGAAATGAGGAAAAATGAATGGGAAATGAACTAAGGATTGTGACTTATATAGGCAACTCATGTAGTCCCTCTTTTGCCCTTGACTTGTTTTCGGTTTGTACATCAATGGGAAGGGAAATTTTGGCACTCCAATAAGTTGCATGTGTTGGAAGTCAAGCTAGTTGGAAGACATGCTTCAAACTCTCTATGGACTTCAAGTTTAATTCAAGTTAATGTTTTGATGATAACAAGCCAACTCAAGTTCAAGCTCAAGTGCAAGTGTCATTCAAGATTGAAGACTCAAGCAAGGCATAGATTATTAGAAACCTTCTCCTTAGATCAATTGTAAGGTAATGGAGTTTTTATTTCTTTAAGAGTTACAAAAGCCAGTAAATTTTTCATTTTAGGAGAGAAGAAGAAAAACGTGTTTTTGCATGGAAAAATGTTTTCTGCATTTAATCTTAGTAAAAATACTTGATGTTACAAAACTCTGTATATTTGTATGTTTGCAAGAGAGAGTAATCCATTATCTTCTCAATTAATCGATTAACTTTGTTGCATCATAGAAAAATCAGAGAGGTTGTAATCGATTAATTGAATTTTGTTAATCAGTTACTTTCTTATGGAAGTAATCGATTACATGGGTCAAGTAATTGATTAACTTATTAGTGTAATCGATATATTTTTCAGAGGCTTAGTAATTGATTACAATCTCTGTAGTAATCGATTACATGATGTTGCATCATATGCATAACAGAGGCTCAGTAATCGATTAACTTATTATGTAATCGATTATAATGAGTTGCATCATACATTGAACAGGAGTGGTGTAATCGATTAACTACTCTTGGTATAATCGATTACATGGTTTTTCAAATGAATTTAAGAATTTCTATTTTTGAAGGAATAATCGATTACCTTCAGAAAGTAATCGATTACTTCATGTTTTATTGAAAAACGTGTCAAAATCATTTTGATTATTTCCTGATTTGTTTTTATATAAAAGATTCTGATTTATTTTATAAAATTTGAAAATGATTTTAAATTTGAATTATTTCCTTTTTCGTTTTAAGAATCAAATCTTTATTTTAGTTCGTAAATCATTTTGATTTAGTTTTTATTTTAAAACTTATTTCAAATCTTATTTTATTTTATTTTGATTTTGTTTTACTTATTAAAAATCCTTTTGATTCTAAAAGGTTTTCTATTTTAAAATAAAAATCACTCCAACATTCAGAGTTGATAGATCATTCATTCATTCTTTCTGAGCTGCACGTTTCTCTCTTCTTCTTCTTCTCAAGTCTTCTGCTTTTCATGTTCATATTTTTGAAGAACAAAAATCCTTATTGGCTGAGTGACTTCTAGAGAAACAACTACTTCATTATCATAGAGCTTATTGTAGAATCCGTGTTTTGAGAACACAGTATACTTATTGTAATCACTCTCATTGATTTGTTCTAAACCTTAGTGGTTAGGGAGAGAATCCCTTAGTGGACGTTTGATACGTCGTAGGGCGAGGAACCCTGCTATGTGATTGAGGCCCCAAGCGAACGGAGGTTCCTAGTAGTGTACGGGGTGCTCTTGGTTGTAATATGGTGTGGCTCTATTGCTTGGTATAAGAACTCTCAGGCGAGTCGCTTGGGGACTGGCCTAGGCCTTTCGACGGGAAGGCTGAACCAGTATAAAATTCACCGGTGCAAGCTTTTCTATCCCTATCTCTTTTAATTTCCGCATATTTCATTTTTTAAGTTTCCGCGCTACTCGTTTATTATTATCTATCGTTTTCGCGATCCGTTTCAAACGCTTAATCTCTCCATCTCAAATCAATTTCTTTAATTTGTAACGGTTTTTACAATACATTAATAAAACTCGATTCACCCCCCCTCTCGAGATTTTGAGGCCAAAACCAACAATTGGCATCAGAGCTAGTCTCTTGTGTTAAGACTTAACTGTCTCAAGAGTATGGCTTCAAACTCTTTGTTTGGTGGTGAAGGGAGTTCTATTAACCGTCCTCCCATGTTTGATGGGGTAGGGTACGCGTATTGGAAAGCCCGTATGAAAATTTTTATTCAAGGAGTTGGATTAAAAGTTTGGGATGCCGTCGTAAATGGTCCCAATGTTCCTACCTATGTGGTTAATGGTAACACCGTCGATAAGCCTATGGCTGAATGGACGGAGGAGGAGGAGGAACGTAGAGTCCAGTACGACTTGAAAGCGAAAAATATTATAACATCTGCTTTGAGCTATGATGAGTTTTTCAGGATATCAACATGCGAGACAGCACAACAAATGTGGGATACGCTGGAAGTCACGCATGAAGGTACAACTGAAGTAAAGAGATCGAGAATCAACACGCTGACTGGTGAATATGAGTTATTCAGAATGAAAGATGGAGAATCTATTCAAGAGATCCAAAAACGCTTCACAATGATTGTAAATCAACTGACGACAAATGGGAAGAAATTCACCAATGAGGATCTAATTAACAAAGTCCTAAGGTGCTTGGGAAGAGAATGGCAATCCAAAGTGACGGTGATTGCTGAATCAAGAAATCTTTCAACTATGACGCTGGCAACTCTCTTTGGAAAGTTACAAGAGCAGGAAAGAGAATTAAAAAGGTTGGCTCGACATGAAGAAGAGAACAAGAAGGTTAAAACTTTGGCATTCAAGGCTGAAGCACCTGTAACAGAAAGTGACTCGGACAAAGAATTATTAAATGATGAACACATGGGACTATTGGTCAAAAAGTTCGGGAAATTTCTGAGAAAGAAAAATTTCAATAGAAGAGACAACAACAAGAGTGGAGGCTCAACCATTACATGTCATGAGTGTGGCAAGCTTGGTCACATCAGAGCAGAATGCTATCAGCTGAAAAAGAAATAGAATTCAGAAAAAGGCACCTCAAATTCAAAGAAAGGGAAGCAAGCATACTTGGCATGGCTAGACAATGAAGGAAAGTTCGGATGAGGATTCAGACGAACAAGAAGAGACCGCCAACATATGCTTAATGGCTCATGGAGATGAGGTAACCACTGAACTAAATTTTTCTTATGATGAATTACAAGAGGCCTTTGAAGAATTGCATGAGGAATCGATGAGGTTATCCTTATTGGTTTCTCTAGAAAAGAAAAATTCAGCTTCTCTTTTAGAAAAGAATAAAAACCTTATTAAAGAAAATGAATTTTTGAAAAATCAAAATAAGGAGCTGAATTTGACTTTGAAAAATTCTTCAAACACCTCGAGTAATGACATTAAATTTAAAGCTAGTTCTTCTTCTTGTAAATTCTGCAAGGACTTGGTTAAAGAAGTTGAGGATTTAAAAGAAACCCTTTCTAAATTTACGAAAGGTAGAAATACTCTAAATTTGCTCTTAGGGAGACAAAAATGTTTCTTCAATAGAGCGGGTTTAGGATATCAACCCGGTAGGCATCAAAAGAAATTAAGTACCATTTTTGTCCCTGCTAGTAATCATAAGAAACCTTTAATTATTTGTCATATTTGTGGTAAAAAGGGTCATGGTGCACATGAATGCATACACCGAAAAGTGAAGTTCGTTAAACCGAACAATGAAACTAGAAGGTGGCATGATTTAAACTATGGCTATACTAACGCTCAAGGACCCAAAAAGATATGGGTACCTAAACAGAAACCTTGAACTCTTTGCTTATAGGTTACTCCGGAAGAAAGGAAGTCGTGGTGGTACTTGGACAGCGGATGCTCAAAACATATGACTAGAGATAAATCTAAATTTTCGCATCTCGTGCCTAAGGACCAAGGACATGTGACTTTCGGAGATAACAATCAAGGAAAGATTCTCGCAGTCGGTAAAATTGGTACACCTCCTAACCCTTGTATTGAAAATGTCTTACATGTTGAGGGCCTAAAACACAATCTGCTAAGTATTAGTCAATTGTGTGATAAGGGCAATAGGGTTATATTTGATTCTGATAGATGTATTATCGAGGGTAAAATTGATAATCTTATTAAGCTAATTGCTCGCAGGATAAACAATGTTTATGTTATTGATTTTAATTCAATACCCTCAAATGATGCGAAATGTTTATTATCTAAAGAGGATGAATCGTGGCTATGGCATCGTAGAATAGGTCACATCCACATGGCTCATTTAAATAAAATTTCTTCTAAAAACTTAGTAGTTGGTCTCCAAAGCAAAATTTTTTTATTTCTGAAAAATGTGATCCTTGTTCTAAATCAAAACTCACAAGCGCATCTTTTCCTTCTAAAAACCTTGTTTCATCTCAAAGGCCCTTGGAACTTTTACATATGGATCTTTTTGGACCGTGTCAAACAAAAAGCTTTGGTGGCAACTATTATTGTTTAGTTGTGGTGGATGACTATTCTAGGTATACATGGACGCTGTTTATTACTCATAAAAATGATGCATTTCATGAATTTAAAAAGCTAGCCAAGATTATTCAAAACCAATTGCATTTGAGCATTGCATCCATTAAAACTGATCATGGTGGAGAATTTGAAAATAATCTTATTGAAAAATTTTGCGAAAAACATGGAATTAAGCATTATTTTTCAGCTCCAAGAACTCCTGAGCAAAACGGGGTTTTGGAGAGGAAAAATCGTTCATTAAAAGAGCTTTCAAGAACAATGCTTAATGACATGAATTTGCCTGCATACTTTTGGGCCGATGCAGTGAGTATAGCTTGTTATGTTATGAACCGTGTTTTAATAAGGCCTATTTTAAAGAAAACCCCCTATGAGCTGTACAAGGGGAGAAAACCAAATATTTACCATTTTCGTGTTTTTGGATTGAAATGTTATGTTCATAATAATGGTAGAGAAAATCTAGGAAGTTTTGAGGCTAGAGCTGATGAGGGCATATTCCTTGGATATTTTGTTTCGAGCAAAGCATATAGGATTTACAATAAATCTCGTAATACTATTGAAGAATCTATTCATGTATCATTTGACGAATCCGATCCCAGAAATTTGGGAAAGGTATCTGTTAATGACATTTCAGGTATTTTTGGAGATCTATTCATTGATGAGGATGAGGAGCCAAATGCTAAAAGAAAGGAGCATTCCGAAAGCAAGGAAAAATCAGTTGAATCAGTTGAGGAGAAAAATCAAGAACAATCCATGGAGTTCAACGCTGATTTGCCTATGGAATGGAGAACTTCGAGGCACCATCCCATTGATCAAATCATAGGTGACATCACAAAAGGTGTAAGTACTCGCAATTCTATTAGCAATCTATGTAACTACTTTGCGTTTGTTTCTCAAGTGGAGCCAAAGAATATTTCTGAAGCTACGCTTGATGAGCATTGGCTTTTGGCAATGCAAGAGGAATTAAACAAGTTCGTAAGAAATCAGGTGTGGGAACTTGTTTCTAGGCCTCATTCTCATCTGATTATTGGAACTAAGTGGATTTATAAAAATAAACTTGATGAGGCTGGTTTAATTGTTCGAAACAAAGCTAGGTTAGTTGCACAAGGTTACAACCAGGAAGAGGGGATAGATTATGAGGAAACATTTGCCCCTGTTGCTAGGTTGGAAGCCATTAGACTGCTTTTAGCTTTTGCATGCATTTTAGATTTTAAATTATATCAGATGGACGTAAAGAGTGCCTTTCTAAATGGTTTTATAAATGAAGAAGTTTATGTGTGTCAACCTCCCGGCTTTGAAAATTATGAACATCCGGATTATGTTTTTAAATTGAAAAAGGCTTTGTACGGACTCAAACAAGCTCCTAGAGCGTGGTATGACCGTCTTAGCAAATTTTTATTAGAAAATTATTTTGAAAGAGGGAAGGTCGATAACACGCTTTTTATTAAAAAGAAAGGAAAGGACATTCTTTTAGTTCAAATTTATGTTGATGATATTATTTTCGGTGCTACTAATGAAATCCTTTGCTAGGAATTTTCGAGTATGATGCAGGAAGAGTTCGAGATGTCTCTATGATGGGCGAGCTGAACTTTTCCTGGGATTGCAAATAAGGCAAGCAAAGGATGGGATTTTCATTAGCCAAACGAAGTACTGCAGGGAGCTATTGAAAAGATTTGGCATGGAAAAGGCCAAGGTAGTAGCAACACCTATAAGCACGTCTTGCTATTTGGACAAAGATGAAGGAGGTAAATCCGTAGAAATCACTAAATATCGAGGTATAATCGGATCCCTTCTCTATTTAACGGCAAGTAGGCCGGATATAATGTTTAGTGTGTGTCTTTGTGCCCGTTTTCAATCGAATCCAAAAGAAACGCACATGGTTGCTGCCAAGCGTATAATTAAATATTTGTCTGGCACAACTGACATGGGTTTATGGTACTCCAAAGGTTCATCATGTAATCTTGTAGGGTATTCTGATTCTGACTTTGCTGGCTGCAAAGTAGATAGAAAAAGCACTAGCGGCACTTGTCATCTTCTTGGCAATTCGTTGGTATCATGGGCTAGCAAGAAACAGTCTAGTGTGGCCCTATCTACAGCTGAGGCTGAATATGTCACCGCGGGTAGTTGTTGTGCGCAAATCTTATGGTTGAAACAGCAACTCCTAGACTTCGGTGTAAGTCTAGATCACATTCCCATAAAATGTGATAATACCAGTGCTATTAGTATTACCAAAAACCCAGTGCAACATTCTCGCACTAAGCATATTGAGATTCGACACCATTTTATTCGTGATCATATTCAAAAGGGTGATTGCATTATTGAGTATGTTGATACTTCGCGGCAGTTGGCTGATATCTTTACGAAACCGCTTCCAAAAGAAAATTTCTTTTTCATTCGTAGAGAAATTGGTTTAACTTCTGCCTCTCACCTCTTTTGAGTATGTGACTCTGTTTATCTCTCTTATTATTATTGATGCATCTTCTCAGTGTTTCAGGGGGAGATAGCACAGCTTTTTGATGATTACAAAAGGGGGAGATATTCTGATATTGTGATTGATTCATACAGGGGGAGAGATACTCTGAAGATGCAATCTTAAATGATATATTTCTTATGCATCTATACAGGGGAAGATAATATGATTTATTATATTCCTGTGATTATTGTTCTAAGGAAGGTTCTGTTATTATATATATATATATATATATATATGTTTTTGCTTGTATAACACTTGTGATGCAGATAATAAAGAGCACATCAGAATGGTTGTTTGTCATCATCAAAAAGGGGAAGTGTTGGAAGTCAAGCTAGTTGGAAGACATGCTTCAAACTCTCTATGGACTTCAAGTTTGATTCAAGTTAATGTTTTGATGATAACAAGCCAACTCAAGTTCAAGCTCAAGTGCAAGTGTCATTCAAGATTGAAGACTCAAGCAAGGTGATCGAGGCCGTACCCGATCAAAATAAAAGGTGTTTATTCTGTAGTACTAGGAAGGTGATCCTAGGTCGTTTCCCAGCGAATATCGGTCTAGGCAAAGTATCAAACACGTAGTGTGCAGTAAAATGGGGGGGTTTTTGTGTGTGACAAATGTGAAGAACAAAACATAAACAGAATATAAAAACTAAGAAAATCAGAAACAAAAGCGGGCAAACCCCTTTGGCTACGTACACTACTCAATCCTAGCTCACTAAAGATCGATTCCTCTCCTCTCCTCTGTCCAACTCGTGATAAACAAATAATAAGCGAAAATTCAGTTATCACTCCAAACCCTAACTTCTAATTAAGCATCAGAAACCAGAATTGGAGTTTTTACGAGTTAATACAAATTAAGCATTTATATTCATGTATTATCTCTACGAAATGGAATTAAGCAAACCACTACACATCGATAAACATGAAAACAGAGAAGAGAAAACAAAATTGCATTAATAACAAGAGCTCAAGAGTAGATAATACAATACCGAAGGGATTAACCCTTGAAGTCTAGCCTTCCATGGCCATAAATGAAGAAAAACGAGTAGAAATGGGGAAGAACAAAACCCTAGCAGCTACCACCACTTGGGAGAGCCAAGAGAGAATTTCTAACCTAGAGAGAGAGTGAGAAATCTGAAATGGGAGTGTGTTCTTGGGGGTTACACGAATTTCCCCTCTTTAGTCATGAAAATGGGCCTAAAACATGGGCCCAAGTCCTAAGAAACACTATTCTGAAAATTACAATTAAAAAGGGACCTAAATGCAAATTACAATCTTCACTTCAATGCTTCAATCTTCATTTTCAAACTTCCCAAAGTGTCCTTGTGCCAAATATTTCCTGAAAATAGAAATAGAATTAATTAGGCTAAATAATCCCAAATTAAACAATATTCGGAATATTAGTCCAATAAACTCAAAATCACTAAATCAAGCTAATCAATGTCAAATGGGCAACAAGTATCAATAATAGGAGTAAAATAATGCAAGGTATAATGGGAAATTAAATTGCTCATCACAAGGAATAGATTATTAGAAACCTTCTCCTTAGATCAATTGTAAGGTAATGGAGTTTTTATTTCTTTAAGAGTTACAAAAGCCAGTAAGTTTTTCATTTTAGGAGAGAAGAAGAAAAACGTGTTTTTGCATGGAAAAATGTTTTCTGCATTTAATCTTAGTAAAAATACTTGATGTTACAAAACTCTGTATATTTGTATGTTTGCAAGAGAGAGTAATCGATTATCTTCTCAAGTAATCGATTAACTTTGTTGCATCATAGAAAAATCAGAGAGGTTGTAATCGATTAATTGAATTTTGTTAATCAGTTACTTTCTTATGGAAGTAATCGATTACATGGGTCAAGTAATCGATTATAATTGTTGCATCATATATTTTTCAGAGGCTTAGTAATTGATTACAAGCTCTGTAGTAATCGATTACATGATGTTGCATCATATGCATAACAGAGGCTTAGTAATCGATTAACTTATTAGTGTAATCGATTATAATGAGTTGCATCATACATTGAACAGGAGTGGTGTAATCGATTAACTACTCTTGGTATAATCGATTACATGGTTTTTCAAATGAATTTAAGAATTTCTATTTTTGAAGGAATAATCGATTACCTTCAGAAAGTAATCGATTACTTCATGTTTTATTGAAAAACGTGTCAGAATCATTTTGATTATTTCCTGATTTGTTTTTATATAAAAGATTCTGATTTATTTTATAAAATTCGAAAATGATTTTAAATTTGAATTATTTCCTTTTTCGTTTTAAGAATCAAATCTTTATTTTATTTCGTAAATCATTTTGATTTAGTTTTGATTTTAAACTTATTTCAAATCTTATTTTATTTTATTTTGATTTTGTTTTACTTATTAAAAATCCTTGTGATTCTAAAAGGTTTTCTATTTTAAAATAATAATCACTCCAACATTCAGAGTTGATTAGATCATTCATTCATTCATTCATTCATTCTGAGCTGCACGTTTCTCTCTTCTTCTTCTTCTCAAGTCTTCTGCTTTTCACGTTCATATTTTTCAAGAACAAAAATCCTTATTGGCTGAGTGACTTCTAGAGAAACAACTACTTCATTATCATAGATCTTATTGTAGAATCCGTGTTTTGAGAACACAGTATACTTATTGTAATCACTCTCATTGATTTGTTCTAAACCTTAGTGGTTAGGGAGAGAATCCCTTAGTGGACGTTTGATACGTCGTAGGGCGAGGAACCCTGCTGTGTGATTGAGGCCCCTAGCGAACGGAGGTTCCTAGTAGTGTGCGGGGTGCTCTTGGTTGTAATAGGGTGCGGCTCTATTGCTTGGTATAAGAACTCTCAGGCGAGTCGCTTGGGGACTGGACTAGGCCTTTCGACGGGAAGGCTGAACCAGTATAAAATTCATCGGTGCAAGCTTTTCTATCCCTATCTCTTTTAATTTCCGCATATTTCATTTTTTACGTTTCCGCGCTACTCGTTTATTATTATCTATCATTTTCACGATCCGTTTCAAACGCTTAATCTCTCCATCTCAAATCAATTTCTTTAATTTGTAACGGTTTTTACAATACATTAATAAAACTTGATTCACCCCCCTCTCGAGATTTTGAGGCCAAAACCAACAGCATGGGTGGAGTTTATCAAAGGGACAAATGAGGAGTAAATTAAGGCTTTTGGTCACTTCATGCCTACTTACTTCTACTACTCTAAATTTTCTACCCATTTAACTTAATTTCCTTTAGGATTCTAATTTACCTCATATACTTCTTATCTTGAAAAATTAAAATCCTAAACTTACATATATATATACATATATATACACGTAGCATACACACATGCACACACATACACATTATCTTTTTACTTCTTAATCATTTTTACTTTAGAACCATATAATAACTAATTCACATACTAATTAAAATATCTTTAAGGGATCATATTAACGCAATTATTTTTATACATCATACATCCAACACATATCATACATGCATAGGAAATAAGTCTCTTTCTCATAAAATAACTCTTATTTAGAAATCACCATTTCTTTAAAGCATAAAAATATTAAATACATAATCATTCCAAAAACTAAATTTCTAAAACTTATAATATCATTTCATGAAAACCATTCCTTTTAAAATCATTCTCCACTTTGAAAATCATAAATTAAGAAATTCCTTCAAGGAAATACTCTTTTAAAAACACATCCTCAAAAATAAATTTCTTTTGTAATTTAAAACAATACGAGGAATTTGCGGGGTGTTACATTCTCCCCAACTTAAAGATTTCTCGTCCCCTAGAAATGCATTACGGATTGGGCAGCAGGGCACAAAATTCTCGCGTCACTGTGATTCCCATAAGAACACTCTCATTCTCGCTTTGTGGTCATATTCCCTTTACTGGCATAACTCACTTTGCCATGCTCCTCATTTGTTGCTTTCGGATGAAGAAGTCTCACAGGTGCCGCCACTTGCGTGTTGAATCGGGTCAAGTCCATCGGACTAACCGAAGGGGATATCGTCTCTTAACTAATTGTCGTTACGGAAAGTACAATCTTGGGTATAAACCCAGGGGATATTAAGCAAACATAAGTTCAAACATCTCCAAAAGTGCTGGTTTTAACCTAAAACCCTCAGATACTCACTATTTTCTATAACTTTGGATTTCCACTAACTCACAACAATCACTCCTTCCTCTAATTCTCCTTCTACCTCTAGGGTTTTCATTCATTATTTCTCTGTCTTAAGGGGAATTCTATGACGAATTTGGTTCTACTTCCTCAAAACATCTCCACTCTTCTCGTTAAATTCATCCTAAATATCATTCATGCCTATTACTTTCATCATCTAAACCTCTGTTTATGATATAAGGCAATCCTAATCCTCAAATTTTCCTCATAATTTTCCTCTAATAACTGGTTACATACACCTCTCCTCTTCCTTGTAGCTCCCTAAATTTGATCAAACTTATAACTTAATTCACTATTTCGTTCTACTCTTTACCAACTTCAACCACTAAACCACCCTTAATCATTCAAGCCTAAGCTATCTGGGTAACTATGACACTTCCAACTCCATAATCAGGTTAATGAATCTGGGAAGGGATCAGTAGGGCTACGGTTTGATAGTAAGGCTTATGAAGAAAAGATTCGAATTCCAATGACAATGATTGTCTTTGTTGAAGCAATTCAACAAACACGGGGATCCAGGAATGATATCCTATACTCTTAAAGGTAATAACTATCTTTTAGGTTTATCAAACTATAATGCAACATCAAAGGTTAGGGGGTCTCAATCTTAGTATCTATTCACTCTCTACTTAGTCTACGTTCCTCAAACTACAGGATGAACAGGTTCCTTAGACTAACACGGCCGACACTAAGCCACAAACAAAATCTTACATCCTAGAAAGATGAGAACCTAAACTTATACTCCTATCCCTACACTAGCAAACAAACACACAGAGTCACACAAACAAAGCATGTAAGCCCATGCTTAAGGCCACTAAGGATTACCATAAGCTCTAATACCATTCTGTAACAGCCCGATTTTCGTAACTCAAAATAATTAACTTTTATTTATTAAAGTTGCCAAAAATGAGACCAATTTTTTTTTAAACATTGTTGAAGTGTCATTGGTGTACTAAGATTCTTTTTGTGAAAAACGAGTTGTTACTAAAACGAATACTTCCTTACTTGAGTCTCCCAAAAGCATTTATCATGGAAAACGGTTTGGTTTCAAATTCAATGTAGTTCTTTTACTCACATAAAAAGAGTTCATACAATTACCACAAAGTTTCATTCTTATACATCCTTAAAAGTAGGGCATGTTCCAAAATAAGCTGAATTACATAATTAGTTCATCACTTAGGTAATCCTTAACACAAAACAGTCACAACAACTTAAACTAATTACGCTATACTTAAACATTCCTATTGAAGACAATCAGATGAAGCTCCTTCTTCTTCTTACGTTCTTTCTTCGCTCCCGAGGGTGATGCCATTCGTGTTGCTGTTCCCTCATTGCCATTAGGCTCCAACACCACTCCGTCTAGTGTCGTAGAGTTCCGCTGCTTCTCATACTGCACCTTCTCCTCGTAGCTCCTATATCCTCGTACGGTGACTTGTCCCAAGCGCGACCCCAAATTAGCTCCGCTCAATTGATGTTCCGAGTCTGGAATCGCGATCTAGGTGTAGCCGGTCCATACCCAGCCGCATGGGGTGCGCTTCCAACCCCTTCCATACTTACTCCACGTGGTGACCTCCCTACAATACTCCATCTGCCCGTTGAGATACCAGCAGCACCGATATGCCAACGAACAGGAGAGAGTAAGCGATCCGAATGACGCATCGTCGACGGTGTGGGATTATAGTAGGCGAGATATCAAGACAATACAAACAAGACAAAGCAACATACACACAATACAGCATGCAAGCATGTTACCAACATCATTATCATTATTATCTTTTTCATTTTCTTGCCAACTTACTTTCTCTTCTTATAAACATCCTTTCTTTCTCATTCTCTTCCTTCTCATAATTTATAAATCTTTTCTTATCAAGTATTATCAATTCACGACCTTCAATGATTGGGGAAATTTAAGGTATCATCGAGGTATCCTTTTCGTTCTTAGCTAGCACTCATGTCTACATCTCCTCGGTCATCCACCCAACCAAGTCGGAAGCAAACAGGAGTACAGGACCTTTACCGTGCGGGCACGACAGCTGTCTCAACAATCAATTGGCTCCAAGCTAGGAGAACTGTAGAAAACTTGGGTACAGTCTCAAATCAAATCATATCATATCAATTCATATATAATCAAGGCACACTGTAGAAAACTCGGGTACAGTGGCAAATCAAGATGCCCCACTCCAGTCCCTCTCACTGTTCAAGATTTGCAATCTAGGGGCGTCAATACTATTCTAGTTGCGCTGCAGAACTTACCACGACATTGGACCCAGTCCCTACCACGTTCGTATACCACATGTGGAGTTCGTTCTGCCTAGAAAGTACTCAAGACTTCTTGACGTTTCACTGTCATCGTCCTCCCCTAATGCAATCACCACCTGAGTATCCGCAGATACCCATGGTTCCTTCCTCTCCACTACTTCGGTATCACACTCATAGCTCACCGCGTTCATATCTTTTAAAGTCTTTTATCTTTTTAATTAACCTAAGGTCGGCCCATTCTTCGTGCATCCCTTCAACGAGTCCCGACCACTACTTTCTCAATCTTTCTCTCATCTTTTCTCAATATAGCACAGAGTTGGGATCGCATCAACAACTTGCATCTCATTTCACAATCTGGCTCAACAATCTCATTTGTCAATATTTTCACAAAACAACCTTACATAAGCTTTCTCAAAATCTCACTTCATAAACTTTTCTCAAAATCACATTCATGAGTTTTCTCAAAATATCGTCTCGTCATCTTTCTCGAAGTAATTTTTTGTAAACTTTCACAAACTATCATTTTGTAAACTTTTTCATAAAATCTCCTCTCGTAAATTTTCTCCAAATCTAATTTCACAAACTCTCTCAAAATCTCGTTTCGCGAAGTTTCTAAAAATTTCTTTTCATAAAACTTCCAGAAATCTCCTTTCATAATTTCTGAAAATCTCGTTTCACAAAATTTCTAAAAAATCCCATTTCACAAACTTTTCGTAAAATCTCATTTCACAAGTTTTTCACAAAACTTCCTTTCACAATCTTTTTCAAAATATCATTTCACAAAATTTTCTGAAAATACATTTTATAATCTTTCTCAAAAACCTCTTTTCATAAACCTTTTTAAAAATCTCCTTTCATAAACCTTTTCAAAAACCTCTTTTCATAAACCTTTTCAAAAATCACTATATAAATTTATTTTCATGCAACTAAATCTCCTAAACTTATTTACACTACATGGCCGAATATAAACATAAGCCCAAGCAAAGATTCATTCAATGTTAAGAACATAAAATCATGAAGTCATTCATTCCATTTTAATTCCAAAAACGTGAGTTTCACTTGGAGGGTTTGCAAACTTTAATTTATTTTCTTCAACTTATTAAATCAAGCATCCCACCAAAGTCTTATTTTTCATATCAAAACCGAATGGAAAATAAATAGTTACAACACAATTTCAAACAAATTAATTTAACATTAATCCATGAAACATACTCATGACTTTTATGTCACTTCATGAAAAAGAACCCTAACCTAGTTAGCATGCATTGGCCGAAAACTCAACATAGTCAAGACAAGATTTTTGGTTCCTTTTTCAACATGCAAAATTTAAGATTCATGAGTTTAAATCATGCACATTCTCACATAAAACTCTAAAAATATTATTTCCTTTTGGAAGCATAAAACCATGTCATCATCATTACCTTAAATCAAGTTTTCATTTTAATTTTCATGCATGCACTTTAAAAATCATTGAACCAAGAAGAAATCAAGATGCATGTGCCTAGATCTTGTAGATCAAATCATAAACTCAATCACCATAGTATAAATCAAAGATAAAAATCATTTTGGGTAAAGAGAGGCCAAAAACGTGACATGCTTTGAAGAAAGGTTAATTCTTTTTGGCTCAAAACAACATGCATGTGCTAAAAATTAAACTTTTTCATGAACAAGTTAAAGATCAAGGCCAAAATCTAGACTTTATTAAGAAAGGTTAGATCTTTTATTCAAAAATCACATGCAAGGTCCAAGAACAAAACTTTTTAAAGATCAAAAACAAAAATCAAAGCTTTTTAAAGATCAAATCAAGATCAAAGCATTTTAACAACTCAAATCAACTTTTATAAGCCTAAAGTTAACATGCAATGACTTAGAATAAATTAAAATGCATCAAGACCTAAACTTTAAGTCATAGCCGAATTATAAAACTCATAATCTAGTGTTTTATAAGTTCATTTACTCTTAAAAATTCAAGATCAAGGTATAAGTAACACATGCATGTACATAAATCACCAAGATCATCATCAAACCACATGCAAGATCAAAGATCACAACTTTATCATTAAACAAGCTTAGATCATACATTTACTCATCAAATAATCGTATGAACACTTTACAAATCACAGTTTTTAAGCAAAAATATTTAGCATGCAAAGAGGCTTTACTTTAAATCCACAAAAATCTTAACAAGTCTTTAGATCTTTAAGGTTTAGTTTAGAAAACACCAAGATCCATCATATAAGTCTTAACCAAATCGTAAAGTCCTAGGTTTAAGTTATTACAAGTTACTTTTAGTCTTAAAATTCCAAGATCAAACATAAAAAAAACATGCAAAGAAAGAAAAGAAGGAAGATTACAAGATTAAAAGAAAATCTAAACTATTACAACTCCTTCATGCTCATTCGAACCACCCACCTAAGAAAAGGTTGATCTTCTAGCTACTAAGTTCTTGGATTTTCAAGGAAAGCTTTAGGTTTTTGGCTTGATCTCCTCTTCTTCCTCCTTTCTTCCTCACGGTTTATCTCTTCTCTCTCTCTCTCTCTCTCTCTCTTCCTCTAAGAGCTTAATGGACTCTTAGAAGTTGTGCTTAGGGAATGAAAGGAAATGAGGAAAAATGAATGGGAAATGAACTAAGGGTTGTGACTTATATAGGCAACTCGTGTAGTCCCTCTTTTGCCCTTGACTTGTTTTCGGTTTGTACATCAATGGGAAGGGCAATTTTGGCACTCCAATAAGTTGCATGGGTGGAGTTTATCAAAGGGACAAATGAGGAGTAAATTAAGGCTTTTGGTCACTTCATGCCTACTTACTTCTACTACTCTAAATTTTCTACCCATTTAACTTAATTTCCTTTAGGATTCTAATTTGCCTCATATACTTCTTATCTTGAAAAATTAAAATCCTAAACTTACATATATATATATATATATATATATACACGTAGCACACACACATGCACACACATACACATTATCTTTTTACTTCTTAATCATTTTTTCTTTAGAACCATATAATCACTAATTCACATACTAATTCAAATATCTTTAAGGAATCATATTAACGCAATTATATTTATACATCATACATCCAACACATATCATACATGCATAGGAAATAAGTCTCTTTCTCATAAAATAACTCTTATTTAGAAATCACCATTTCTTTAAAGGATAAAAATATTAAATACATAATCATTCCCAAAACTCAATTTCTAAAACTTATAATATCATTTCATGAAAACCATTCCTTTTAAAATCATTCTCCACTATGAAAATCATAAATTAAGAAATTCCTTCAAGGAAATACTCTTTTAAAAACACATCCTCAAAAATAAAGGAAGTAATCGATTACTTGGTGAGGTAATCAATTACCACCTCGTCAGACTTGAAAAAAATAAGTGGCTTGGAAGCCACACAAAAGAAGCTTCTCCAAGAAGTCATTCACTCACCACCACATATTCCATTTCCATGCAAAATAAACACACACACACACACACTCTCTCTCTCTCTTTCCTTCCTCATAATTCATTCAACCACATTCATTCATTCTTTCTTCTTCTTCATTTCCTCTTCTTCCTTCTCAAAGAACACCACCCAAATGGCCAAGCTCCATCACACTCCCTCATCACCAGCTCCTACACGCCTTCCCCACCATCACCATAGAGATTTCTCTCTCTTACCCAAGTGAGAGAGGAACTCCATTAATCTCCTTCAAGCTCTCTCTTTCTCTTTCAACCATGGACTAAGTGGAGATCGGTCAAGGGATATGGAACCCAAGGATATCGGGGGTAGATTCATGGTCTATGGAGCTTCAATTGAACCTTCTCTTCCTCTAAGGTAAGGGGGAGACACTTTTCTACACTTTGAGTTAGGGATAGTTAGAGTTTATAATAGGATTTGGGTTTAATAGTTAAATTGGAGTGTGGGTAATAAATTATCACTTGTTTAGAGTTGGATTAGGGGTGATGAGTTTATTATTGGTTGATTTTACATTGATTGAAATGTTTATGATAAACCCCCTTTTTGTATGTTATGAAAATAGGAAGTGAAGAACTGTAACACCCTCACAAATAATTAGTTAAAATTATGATTTATTAAAATAGGTACTTGAAAATTTCAACGAAAATCCTGCAGAGTTTCCTCTATTTTTCGGACTTTCCCAAAATTTCCTTTTCCCTGCTGAACCTGTATAAAGCATTTTCAAATAGTACCAGACAGCCAGGATACTTAAAACATAAAAAAATAATAATACACACACTATACTCATTTTAATCCTAAAGCCCGTTTTGACAAAATAATACAGGTTAAAGGGCGTTTAACTAATGCATAAATTAAATTCCATAATAATATTTATAAACATAGCAAAATAATCCTCTCATGACAACTCGATTACACTTCACGTGGTGGAGTGTATCCCTGCTCGGCCTGCGATGGTGTAAGCTTCGCCTCCTTACCTGTAATAACAACAGCAAGAGGGTAGCATTACACAGAACTTAGGAAATGATTTCTAAATAGATATAAAGTATGCTAAAACATTCCTAAAATTAAAATCATGCACATAATTCTTTCTTAAATATGTCTACTAGTCTTTCCCGCCTTTTTGCACATCTACAAGCACTGTAACACTTTTGTTCACATTTCACCAATAGCCTAATCATTCTCATTTTATTAGTTCCATCAGTACCTTTATTTAGTCGTTCTAATTTAACTGTTGTCACTTACTATTATGGGACCCCGACTCATCCCTTTTTCTTTCCTTATTTATCTTTTGCATTTACGTTCATTTTTCCGTTAATTATTCTTTCCATTTCATTTTTGTTTTTCCTCTAGGTTACAACTAAACTGCATCGCCCATGTTTACCTCTGGGTTACGGCTCAACCGCATCGCCCGTTTTCTTTCTTTTATCTCTGGGTTACTGCTTAACCGCATCGCCCATTTTTACCTCTAGGCTACGGCTTAACCACATTGCCCGTTTTCTTTCTTTTATCTCTGGGTTACGGCTTAACCGCATCGTCCGTTTTTACCTCTGGGTTACGGCTTAACCGCATCGCCCGTTTTCTTTATTTTATCTTTGGGTTACGGCTTAACCGCATCGCCCATTTTTACCTCAGGGTTACGGCTTAACCGCATCGCCCATTTCTTTCTTTCTTTCTTTTCTTTTCCATATATATTTTACTCTTCGTCATATTTATAAACTACCAAGAAAATGCATTCTCTAAGCTAAGGTAATACTCCCCCTTACCTTAACCGACGAATCAAAAGAAAGAACCTCAAACCCGAGGCTCTAACCCTCATTCTCGCTTTATCTCCGCACCGATTTAAGCCGAGGCTTGCCAACGAGAAGGAGCGGCGACCCGCGAAGCTTTAGTGACCTGGGTGATGAACGGGTCAATTGCAATTGATGTCGGTGAGTGGCGATGCGCCGACGGTCGATGTTGGTGGCGAGAACGATTACGGGCTGAACCAAGGCAAAAACTTCGAGCTTCAGGGCACCCGACACAAGCCTGGCACGGCCACGGGTGGCGGGTTCTGCCCTTGGCAGCGGCGTCAACCCAAAACCCGTAGAGAGAAAGATGGTTCGGGAGAGAGAGAGAGCACACAACGGGGAAGGCCAAGAGGGAGGGAGCACATAGCGGCGATGCAAGGATTGATGGTGGTGGTGGTTGTGGCAGCGACGAGGAGGTGGAGTGAGAGAAGGTCGATTGAGAGGGAAGGAGAGAGAGAAAATTCGTAGGGAGAGAGAGGAATAGGAAAATGGAGCTTGATGATGGAGATGGTGAGGGTGGTTGGCTCTTATGATGGAGTGGGAAATGAGGTTGGTGGTGGAGAATGGGTGATTCCAAACCCTTGGCCAAGAGAGAAGAGTGTGGGGGGAGGTGTGGTGGATGAAAAGGAAAGAGATGGGGTTTTAAGGTGCATTTCCGCACCAGCACTAGTGATGGGACCAAGAGTAGGAACACCTCAAACAAAGATCCTCTTGAAGGACTGGGTGGCCCAATGACTAGGTCCAGAATGAAGAAGGCCCAAGAAGAGCTCAAGAAAGTTTGTGCTACAAAGAACCCAAATTCACACCACCTAGGAATATTACAACCCAAGGAGCTAAACTGTTTTGTATTTCACCATGAGAAAGAAGCAAGTACCCTTATTGAAGACATATGACCTTGGCAGGGGTAGGAGAAGGACACTACAAAATCAAATGATGGCCATGAGTCAAGTTCTCTTCCTATCATCCTCACGGCCAGAAATTGAAGGAATCATAATGACAACACCAAGCAATATAACGGCCAAAACATAGCACAATTGTTCATTATTAAGTTTTTATTTTGTAACCCCTCATCCCTATTTCCCCTAGTTAATGATTCGGCTCTTAAATGCTTTTTATTATAGGTTTAATTATGTAACTCCCTTTCCTTTTTCCCTTCTTAAATTTCGGCCGTATGATTAGTGTGTGTAACTCCTTATAAGGAGATGGAGTGGAAGGAAATAAAGTTAGTTTTTGATTCTGCCAAAGCTTATCACGTTAACTTGAGAGCGATTCTCAATTTGGTTGGTTGAAGGGCTCAATTGGTGTGAAGCTAATTGAGAGACCAAGGCTTATCCTTGATTCAAGCATAAGGTGGCACCTCCCTTCCTATCATTGTTTCCCTCAAAAGTACCACTCAAATTGGTTTAATCTTCTTCTCTTAAATAGAAATCTGAAAACTTAAAGAAGGACAACAGTAAGGCAACAAAGCTCTCAAGAAACAAGAATCAGTTCTGAATCGAATTCATACATCCAATTCTTTGGGTGTATCTACTTGGTAATCAGAGCAAGGTCGTGGGGAAATTCAAAGGTGGCATCAATCCATTTTCGTTTAATGTTTTAGTGTTATCTTTAAATTCGTTCATTAGTAATTTGTTGCACTTCCTCTTGTCAAACTGTATTGTCTTGTGTAGAAGCATAAAATTGTGGTCTAAGTTCTTGTTCTTTTTTTGTTTTAAAAACCATTGCTGATTCCTGGGTTTAAAAATTGTGTTGATTTGTTTTGAGTCTTTCGTTGCTGTTTGTGTTTTGTTCATCGCTATTTTTGATGTTTTCAAAACTCAAGCCGTGGTTTAAATCCGCCATCGCTAATTTTGTTTTGATAGTGGTGTCGCTAAATAGAATCGTGATGCAATCCTTCTGGGTATAATCCGTGGCCGAGTTTGGGTGGTCTTTGTTGATGTTTTTTCTGTTGAGTTTGCCTCATAAATTTTTGTCGCTGATCTTTTCCGTCAGAAGTGTTTTTTTCTTTCTGGTCGTTATTCGTTCCGTTGCATCTAGCAACAAATCAGTGTCGTTACTGTTTGTGTGTAAGTCTGTTGTGGCAGAAAGGGTTGTGGCTGATTCTGTTAGAATCTTTTTGCAACATTTGACAGTCGTTGCTTTTGATGTAAAAAAAAAATTGAGTATGGATAACAGGTATCTAAATCTACCAAGACAACCGTGGGGACGTCTATACTTATCCTCAGATCAACAATAGAGGGAAGTAGTGTTTCAGTCAAGGTGCATGATACAAGGGAAGTTGTGCTCTCTCGTCATTGATGGTGGAAGCTGCACCAATGCTATTAGCCCTCAAATGGTTGAACGGTTAGGTTTAAAGACAATAACACACCCAAAATCCTATTGTATCCAGTGGCTCAATGAGAAGGGGACAATGATTGTGAAGCAGCAAGCTTTAGCAAAATTTGCTATTGGGAATTACAAAGAGGAGTTATGGTTTGATGTAATTCCACTTGAAAGCTCTCATGTTCTTTTGGGAAGGCCTTGGCAGCATGATACAGGAGCAATACATGATGGTGAAAGTAATAAGTTTTCTTTTCACCACCATCATAAGCAAATCGTTCTAATTCCCATGACACCAAAACAGGTAGAGGAAGAACAAAAGAAAATAAAAAAAAAAAGAAAGGAAATTGTTTCTGAAAGAAAAGAATGTCTCATGGCTTCCACTAGTGAAGTCAAACAAGCTCTGTATGAAAAACAAACTTTCTTTCTTCTAATTTGTAAACAATTATGCTTACACACAGTGGCTGAAATACCTGATGATCTGCCTGGAGAAATTAAGAGTCTATTGCAAGATTTCCTGGATGTCTTTCCACAAGAAGTCCCTGATGGTCTACCTCCACTAAGGGGAATAGAGCATCAAATTGATCTTGTACCAGGAGCCACCTTGCCCAATGGACCAGCTTATAGGAGCAATCCACAAGAGACTCAAGAGATTCAAAGACAAGTTGGAGATCTCATTGAAAAAGGTTGGGTAAAGGAGAGTTTGAGCCTTTGTGCTGTGCCAGTTCTATTGGTACCTGATGAGCATTTTATTTCCCATTATTCCTTGCATTATTTTACTCCTATTATTGATACTTGTTGCCTATTTGACATTGTTTAGCTTGATTTAGTGATTTAGAGTTTATTGGACTAATATTCTGAATATTGTTTAATTTGGGATTATTTAGCCTAATTAATTTTATTTCTATTTTCAGGTCATATTTGGCACAAGGGCTTTTTGGACATTTTGGGAATGAAGATTTAATGTTGGAAGAGAAGATATATGATGAAGTGAAGATTGTAATCTATCTTTAGGATTAGTTGAGATTTAGTTATATCTTTTAAGATTTAGATTTTATCTATAAGATATTTTTAGATTTAATTTAGAGATAAGCTTTCCTTAGGATTTGGGCCCATGATTTAGGCCCGTTTTGTGATTTAAAAAGCCAAATTCGTGTAAACCCTTGGAGAGACCTTCCATTCACGTTTTTTTACATTCTCTCTCATAGAGAAGGCATAGTTTTGCTCTCCAAGCTTGTGGAGGCTGCTAGGATTTCTCTCTCTTCCCTTTTCTACACGTTTTTGACTTGTTTCATCATGGAAGGCTAAACTCTTAGGTTAAATCCCTTTGGTAATGTATCACATACTCTTGAGGTTTTGTTCTTAATGCTATTTCGTTTTTATTCACTGTTTTCATGCTTATTGATATGTTATGGTTCGCTTAGTTCCATTATATAGAGATAATCCATGTGTATGAATGCTTAATTTATGCAAACTCGTAAAAACTCCATGCTTAGGCTTTTAATGCTTAATTAGAGGTTTGGGTTTTGGGGTGAGAATTGAATTTTCGCTTAGTATTTAATTCTCACGAGTTGGACAGTGAAGAGGAAAGAAATTGATCTTTTGTGACCGATGATAGAGTTGTGAACGAGAGCCAAAGGGGTTTATCCGCTTTTCCTTATCTGTTTCTTCGTTTTAATTTAATTCTGTTTTGATTTCAATTATTCAATATTCAATATAAAAAAAAACCCCCCTGTTTTCTATGCATACTATGTGTTCGACCTTTTGCTTGATAATATATTCCTTGGGAGACGACCTAGGAGTCACTTCCTAGTACTATACTTAAACTGTTTTTATTTGTATCGGGTACGGCCTCGATCAAATTTGGCGCCGTTGCCGGGGAATCTCGGTTCTTGCCAAAGGTCATTAGTAGTTAGTTAGTGTCGTAGTTAGTATAGTTATTATAGTGTGTCGTGTCTGATTTAGGGTCTAGTAGTCAATTCTGATAACCGGTTGAAGTTGCACTGTTTGCTGTTTTGCTATTTTGTTGCAATTAGTGTATTTGATTGATTCTGTGGTTGCTAGTTCACATAGTTGTGGGTGGAATTTTTGCACAAAAATTTATATCCACACTACTTTTATCATATAAAAAGGTTTTGAGGCACCACGATCACTCAGATCATCACTGGTTGTGAGTTCCAGAAAAATTTTCCAAGTTTTAGCAGCAGTTTCTTCAAATCGTCGCAACTTTTGACCCGTAACTCGGAATTTGACGAATTTTATATCAAATCGAAGGGAATTTTCTGAATAATCTGATTTTTCTCACTTTGTCAGAAAACTCCTTCGTCTAGATCCTGAAAAAGCCGTTTTACTATTTCTTTTTTATTTTACAAGTTTTATTTTCTTAGTTTTTGGTCTCTGATTTAATTGTTTAACTTGGTTCCCTTTTGAATTTTGTCCTCAAACTTTTTGTGGTATGTTTTCATGATTTTAGGGTGCTGAAAAAAATAAAGAAAAAAATTTTAAAAAAATAAAAAATTTTGTTGCCTACTTTGGTCATGTATATTAGTGACAGTTTGCTATGCTACATGGTGTTCTGTTCAGTACATGACTAGGGGCAACCCAAGCTACTTGCATCCATATAACCCTGAAATTGATAGAACTTATCACAGACTAGTTAGACAAAATAGGAACCAGTCCATAGGTAGTGAGTCTATTGAGTCTTTACATAGTGAGTCTGCTTCTTTTTCTTCTATTCCTATAAATTTTGATTCTTATTCTGATTATTCTGAAAATATGGCTCAACCTCCACCACGTGAGAGGACATTGAGGGAGCTGGCTGCACCTGATTTCACTATTGAAGATTTGTGCATCCAGTATCCCGATGACCCGTATGAGCTAAGGTCTGGACTAATTCATTTGTTGCCCAAGTTTAATGGTCTTGCAGGTGAGGATCCTCATAAACATCTCAAGCAGTTCCATATTGTCTGTGCTACTATGAAACCACATGATGTGCAAGAGGATCATGTTTGTCTTAAGGCATTCCCACACTCCCTAGAGGGGCTAGCCAAGGATTGGTTGTACGATCTGGCCCCTGGTTCTATCACAGTCTGGGATGACCTGAAGAGGGCATTTTTGGAGAAATTCTTCCCTGCATGCAGAACAACAGCAATCCGAAAGGATATATCAGGCATCAGGCAACAAAGTGGAGAAAGTCTCTATGAGTATTGGGAGAGATTCAAGAGACTGTGTGCGAGCTGCCCCCACCATCAGATCTCAGAGCAGCTGCTTATTCAATATTTCTATGAAGGTCTCAACCTCATGGAGAGAAACATGCTTGATGCTGCAAGTGGTGGTGCCCTAGGAGACATGACACCTTTAGAAGCCAGAGTCAAGATTGAGAAGATGGCTTCCAATTGTCAACAATTCTATGCAAGGGGCAACAGCGATGCAATCATAGTGAGAGGAGTGAATGATGTTGGCACAAGTTCTGGTAAGGTTGAGAAGCTTGAACAGAAGATAGATTCACTTACAACTTTGGTCACTCAATTGGCCATCAACCAAAAGAAGTTGTCTCTGCCTGCTAGATTATGTGGCATATGCACATCCGCTGAGCACCCCACATATGCATGCCCTTCTGTGCAGCAGCAACCAACGACTGGTGCTGACCAACCTGAGGCATATGCCGCCAACATCTTCAATAGTAGAAATCAGCAGCCACAGAACTTTGATCTCTCTACCAACAGATACAACCCTGGTTGGAGGAACCATCCCAACCTGAGATGGTCTGATCAGCAGCAACCTTCACAGGTTCAATTTCAGAACAATTCTAGACCACCATATGTACCTCCTCCAGTCTAGCAACAGAGATAACAACAGGCTAATTCTGCACCACCAGCTCCTAGTTTTGAGCAGCAGCCTTCATTGGAAGAGCTGATGAAACAGATGACCATGCAAAATCTCCAATTCCAACAGGAAACTAGAGCATCCATTCAAAGACAAGAGGCCTCCATTCAATCTTTGACCAATCAGATGGGACAGATGGCAACAGCAATCAACACTATGCAATCTCAGAATTCTAACAAGTTGCCATCCCAAACAGTGATCAATCCAAACCAAAATGTGAATGCCATTAGTCTAAGGTCAGGGAAGCAGATTGTCACACCCACGCCAGAATCTGACCTCAACAAAGATGATCTAGTTTCAACCAACAAGAAGACCCAAATGGTCGAGGAGAGTGAGCACACAAGTACCAGAAAATCCCATCCAGCTCAGCCTTCCTCAAGCACAACACCTGCTGCTGCCCAACAACCACCCCCCATTCCTCTTCCTTTCCCACCAAGGGGGGTGACTCAAAGCAAGAAAATGGAAGAGATTGACAAAGAGATACTTGACACATTCAGGAAGGTGGAAGTCAACATACCCCTTCTTGATGCAATCAAGCAAATTCCAAGGTATGCAAAGTTCTTGAAGGATCTATGCACACACAAACGGAAGCTCAAGGGCAATGAGAGGATCAACATGGGAAGAAATGTCTCTGCTCTTATAGGTAAACCCGTCCCTCATATTCCTGAAAAGTGTAAGGATCCTGGAACTTTCTCTGTGCCTTGTATCATAGGTAATACTAAATTTGAGAATGCTTTGCTAGATTTAGGAGCATCTATTAATGTTATGCCTATGTCTGTTTTCAAGTCTCTTTCACTTGGACCTCTTCAACCTACGGGTGTGGTTATTCACTTGGCAAATAGATCTACTGCCTACCCTGCAGGTTTGATAGAGGATGTCCTGGTTCGGTTTGAAGAGCTTATCTTTCCTGCTGATTTTTATATTCTTGATATGGAAGAGGACACCTCTCGTAGTGCTGTCCCTATCATATTAGGGAGACCATTTTTGAAAACAGCCCGAACCAAGATAGATGTGCATGCAGGTACACTTTCCATGGAATTTGATGACAGTGTGGTTCGATTCAATATTTTTGATGCTATGAAACATTTTTCTGATGACCACTCTGTCTTTCATGTTGACTTGATTGATGATCTGATTGATGAGCATGTTCTAGACTTTTTGCATGATTATGATTTGCCATCTTTCACTAGCTCATTTACTTGTTCTGCATGTTCTGATTCCGAAATGTGCACTGCATGCATTGAAATTGACCAGTTTTTAAATTCTGCTACTGCATCTGTTGATTCATATGATATAGATTCAGATCATGCTAACCCCATTTCTGTTTTGCATGAGTCTAATTCACTTGTTCAGGTGCAGGCGGCAGAATCCAATTCTGCTGCTCCTTTAATTCCATCTGTGATGCAGGCACCTTTATTGGACCTGAAGCCCCTTCCTCCTCATCTCAAATATGCTTACTTGGAGGCTGAGCAGAAACTTCCAGTGATCATCTCTACCTCCCTTTCTGTTGATCAAGAGAAGAAGCTGCTGGATGTGATTAGAGCAAACAAAAGGGCAATAGGAATGACTTTGGCAGACATACCTGGTATTAGCCCCTCCATGTGCATGCATCGGATTTTATTGGAGGATGGGGCTAAACCAGTGAGACAACCCCAGAGACGGTTGAACCCCCAGATTCTTGATGTGGTGAAGAAAGAGGTCACCAAGCTGCTGCAAGCTGGCATTATCTACCCCATTTCAGATAGCACTTGGGTAAGCCCGGTTCAAGTAGTTCCCAAGAAGTCTGGGGTGACAGTTGTCAAAAATGAGAAGGATGAGCTGATTCCCACTAGAGTGCAGAATAGTTGGAGAGTCTGCATTGATTATAGGAAGCTCAACCAGGCGACTCGCAAGGATCACTTTCCTCTTCCCTTCATTGATCAGATGTTGGAGCGCCTGGCAGGTAAATCTCACTATTGCTTCTT
Source organism: Crotalaria pallida (assembly GCA_037953625.1). Taxonomy (NCBI): domain Eukaryota; kingdom Viridiplantae; phylum Streptophyta; class Magnoliopsida; order Fabales; family Fabaceae; genus Crotalaria; species Crotalaria pallida. The sequence goes on from CM075654.1 coordinate 93,013,823, forward strand.
AGATGGTTTCTCTGGTTATTTCCAAATCTGTATTGCACCAGAGGACCAACATAAGACTACATTTACCTGTCCTTTTGGTACATTTGCTTATAGGAAGATGCCTTTTGGCCTATGCAATGCTCCTGGCACTTTTCAAAGATGTATGATGAGTATTTTTAATGACTTACTTGAGCATTGCATAGAGGTCTTCATGGATGATTTTAGTGTATATGGTTCCTCTTTTGATGCATGTCTTGATAGTTTGTCTAAGGTGCTTAATAGGTGCATTGAGACTAACCTTGTCTTGAATTTTGAAAAATGTCATTTTATGGTAGAACAAGGCATAGTCTTAGGGCACATTATTTCGCATAAGGGCATAGAGGTTGACCCTGCTAAGCTGCATGTAATATCACATTTGCCTTACCCCTCTTGCGTGCGAGAGGTGCGTTCTTTTCTTGGCCATGCAGGTTTCTATCGCAGGTTTATTCAGAACTTTAGCAAGATAGCCCTTCCACTATCCAACTTGCTTCAAAAGGATACCGCATTTGAGTTTGGAGACCAATGCAAGAAAGCATTTGATGAGCTAAAGAGAGCACTCACCACCACTCCCATCATCCAACCACCTGACTGGACTCTCCCATTTGAGCTCATGACCGATGCCTCGAATTATGCTTTGGGAGCAGTTCTCTCCCAAAGGGTTGGTAAGATGTCTCATGTGATTTATTATGCATCTAGGACTTTAGATTCAGCACAAGTTAATTACACCACAACTGAAAAAGAGTTGTTAGCCATTGTCTTTGCACTTGATAAGTTTAGATCATATCTATTAGGTTCTAAGGTTGTGGTGTATACTGATCATGCTGCTCTGAAGTATCTTTTGAAAAAGACAGATTCCAAACCTAGGTTGATTAGATGGATGTTGCTCCTCCAGGAGTTTGATCTTGAGATTCAGGATCGGAGTGGTGCGCATAACCTTGTCGCAGACCACTTGAGCAAAATAGAGAGAGAGGAGGATGCATTTCCTATCCGGGATGACTTCCCGGATGAGCAGCTTTTAGTTTTGCATGTTTCACATCCCCCTCCCCTTATTCCTTGGTTTGCTGATATTGTAAATTATATAGTTGCATCTGTTTTTCCACCCTTGGCATCCAAAGCTCAAAGAGACAAATTGAAGAGCGATGCCAAGTATTATGTATAGGATGACCCCTATTTGTGGCGTTTTTGCAGTGATCAGGTCATTCGCAGGTGCATTCCAGACCAAGAGATCCAATCGGTTCTCCAATTTTGCCATGCTTCACCAGTTGGAGGCCACCTTGGCACTCAAAGGACAGCACGAAAGGTGCTGGATTCTGGATTTTATTGGCCTACCATCTTCAAGGATGCATGCAAAATCTGCAGCTCATGTGAGCAATGTCAAAGGGCAGGAGGCACCCTATCTTGGAGGCAACAGATGTCGCAACAACCTATGTTGTTCTGTGAGGTGTTTGATGTCTGGGGTATAGATTTCATGGGTCCCTTTCCTGTTTCTTTTGGTTTTTATTATATCTTACTTGTTGTGGATTATGTATCCAAATGGGTGGAAGCTAAGGCCACCAGGACTAATGATGCTCAGGTTGTTGTAGATTTTGTCAGGACTAATATCCTTTGCAGGTTTGGCATACCTAGAGCCATAGTCAGTGATCAAGGCACACACTTCTGCAATAGATCCATGCAAGCTTTGCTCAAGAAGTATGGGGTTGTGCACAAAGTTTCTACACCATATCACCCCCAAACCAATGGGCAAGCTGAGATTTCAAACAGAGAGATCAAGCGGATTTTGGAGAAGATGGTGAAGCCTTATAGAAAGGATTGGAGCACACGATTGGAGGATGCTCTATGGGCCCATCGGACTGCTTACAAGGCACCCATAGGGATGTCACCTTATCGGGTTGTTTTTGGTAAGGCATGCCACCTGCCTGTGGAGATAGAGCACCGTGCATATTGGGCTGTGAAGCAATGTAACTTAGCTCTTGATCAAGCGGGTGAGGAGAGGAAGCTGCAGTTGAGTGAGCTAGATGAGATCCGTTTGGAGGCCTATGAGAATTCCAAGTTCTACAAAGAGAAGACCAAGAAGCTCCATGATAGCTCAATTTGCAGAAAGGAGTTCTTGGTTGGTCAAAAAGTGTTGCTCTACAACTCTAGGCTTGGACTCATGAGTGGAAAGCTCCGCTCTAAATGGATTGGACCGTTTTTAGTCACCCAGGTGTTTCCTTATGGCATTGTGGAGATCAAGAGTTAGTCCACAGACAAGAGCTTCAAAGTCAATGGCCACCGACTGAAGCCTTTCCTCACTACCCCTTCTTTGGATGATGCACCTGTGGAGGAAGCCTCATTGGTCGACCCCATTTTTGACCCACCATGATTTAGGGAGTCTTCTTTTCTCCTTCTTTACTACTTTTATTCCACTTGTCTATATCTGTCTGATTCTGCTATTTGTTTTATATTGAGGACAATGTGTGATTTAAGTGTGGGGGGGAGAGTAGTTTAGGTTGCATATTTTTGCTTTGATTTTTTTAGGTTTTGCTAAGTTTTGGGCATTTTCTTGCATGTTTTTGCTTCATTTTAGTAGAGTCTTGGTATCTTGTGTCTGAATTCATGCATTTCTGTGTGTAAAGTTGCTTTTGATAATTAAGAGGTGGTAACACTGTGATAGAATTGTCCCTTTTGTGAGGATTTGAGCCTTAATTGTGGGTGGATTGCTATATATGCCACCTAATTTTTCTTTCATGTGTGATTGCACTCTGGATTACTTGCACTCTAGAACTTGACTTGACTCTTGTTGATACTTGATATTCCCATGCACATTTTGAAATGATTTAGGCATTGTTTTTTTCTTGAATAAGCCACTAGCCATATGAGCCTACCTTGAATGAATTTATCCTTTGATAGCCCCTTTGAGCCTTTATATCCCTTTTCTTTGTTCTTTAGCTCATTACAAGCCTATGACTGAAAAACCATGATTGTCCTAACCTTAGGGAATGTTGGAGCTTTGGAATTGTTTTGGGAATGGGTATTAAGTAAGCGAGGGTGCTTTGTTCTTCATCTCTTGTGAGTTCTGGGTTTTGCCTCTATGGTCGGTGATGTAATTATGGCTTTATCTCATTATGCCATTTTTGTTGTTTCTTCTTTCCTTTCGTTCATGAAGTTCTGCAATGAAAAAAAAAATTGAAAAAATGAATGATGAAAAAAAGAAAGGAAGAAGAAGAAGAAAAAAAAAAGAAAAAAAAATGGAATAAAAGGTTGATTGAGGCATGGAGGATTGGAATTAGAGGTTGTTGTTATGTTTACCATTTCATTCTGGGGTGGATTGTGCTTATTTTTTTTACTTGTTCCCCATTGCTCCTCTATTCCCTGGGTTTTAGCTACATTTCCCATATTTTTATCCTACCTTGTCCTTGGCCCCATTACAACCCTGAAAAGACCTTTTGATCTTAATGTGCATGTGTGTTGATTGTTGATGTTAGAGGCTTGTCAAGCCTATGGTTGTGTTTGTTTTTCATGATGTGCCTTGAGTGTAAACACTGATTAACCTTAAACACTTGAGTGTAAACACTATTGAGTGATCCTTGTGAGTTTCTATCATCTTTGTGACTACCCTCTTGATGTCATTGGTTTTCTTTGCATATTTGAAATAATTGGATGATGTTCATGGATGCTTTGATTCTTTGGTCCTGATTCTCTTCGTGTGCTCGATTTTGCCCATTTCTTTGCATTTTCTAGAATTCATTGTGAAGTATGTAATCTCTTAGGTTTGCATTCATTAGTTTTAGTAATCTTGTTGCATGATTCACTTTGGTGCATATTGATCTTCTCAGTCCTAATTCTTAGTTTTGCCCAGGAGTGCAAAAGGATAAGTGTGGGGGTATTTGATGAGCATTTTATTTCCCATTATTCCTTGCATTATTTTACTTCTATTATTGATACTTGTTGCCTATTTGACATTGTTTAGCTTGATTTAGTGATTTAGAGTTTATTGGACTAATATTCTGAATATTGTTTAATTTGGGATTATTTAGCCTAATTAATTCTATTTCTATTTTCAGGTCATATTTGGCACAAGGGCTTTTTGGACATTTTGGGAATGAAGATTTAATGTTGGAAGAGAAGATATATGATGAAGTGAAGATTGTAATCTATCTTTAGGATTAGTTGAGATTTAGTTATATCTTTTAAGATTTAGATTTTATCTATAAGATATTTTTAGATTTAATTTAGAGATAAGCTTTCCTTAGGATTTGGGCCCATGATTTAGGCCCGTTTTGTGATTTAAAAAGCCAAATTCGTGTAAACCCTTGGAGAGACCTTCCATTCACGTTTTTTTACATTCTCTCTCATAGAGAAGGCATAGTTTTGCTCTCCAAGCTTGTGGAGGCTGCTAGGGTTTCTCTCTCTTCCCTTTTCTACACGTTTTTGACTTGTTTCATCATGGAAGGCTAAACTCTTAGGTTAAATCCCTTTGGTAATGTATCACATACTCTTGAGGTTTTGTTCTTAATGCTATTTCGTTTTTATTCACTGTTTTCATGCTTATTGATATGTTATGGTTCGCTTAGTTCCATTATATAGAGATAATCCATGTGTATGAATGCTTAATTTATGCAAACTCGTAAAAACTCCATGCTTAGGCTTTTAATGCTTAATTAGAGGTTTGGGTTTTGGGGTGAGAATTGAATTTTCGCTTAGTATTTAATTCTCACGAGTTGGACAGTGAAGAGGAAAGAAATTGATCTTTTGTGACCGATGATAGAGTTGTGAACGCGAGCCAAAGGGGTTTATCCGCTTTTCCTTATCTGTTTCTTCGTTTTAATTTAATTCTGTTTTGATTTCAATTATTCAATATTCAATATAAAAAAAAACCCCCCTGTTTTCTATGCATACTATGTGTTCGACCTTTTGCTTGATAAGATATTCCTTGGGAGACGACCTAGGAGTCACTTCCTAGTACTATACTTAAACTGTTTTTATTTGTATCGGGTACGGCCTCGATCAGTACCAAAGAAGAATGGTACATGGAGAATGTGTACTGATTGCAGAGCCATCAACAATATTACCATCAGGTATAGACATCCTATTCCTAGACTAGATGATCTACTTGATGAGTTGCATGGTGCCTGTCTTTTCTCAAAAATTGATTTAAGAAGTGGGTATCACCAAATTAGAATTAGGGAGGGAGATGAGTGGAAAACAGCTTTCAAAACTAAATATGGTTTGTATGAATGGTTGGTCATGCCTTTTGGATTGACGAATGCCCCTAGTACATTCATGAGACTGATGAATCATGTCTTGACAGAGTTCTTGGGAAAATTTGTTGTGGTTTATTTTGATGATATACTTGTCTATAGTAAAAATATGCATGAACATACCAATCATTTAAACTCTGTTTTGGAAGTTCTAAGAAAGGAACAGCTCTATGCCAACCTAGAAAATTGCATTTTTTGTAAAGACCAAGTTGAGTTTTTGGTTTTATTGTAAGTTCAAAAGGGGTTCAAGTTGATGAGGAAAAGATTAAGGCAATCCAAGAGTGGCCTACTCCCAAAACGGTGAGTGAAGTTAGGAGTTTCCATGGGTTAGCTAGCTTCTATAGGAGGTTTGTTAAGGATTTCAGTACCATAGCTGCCCCACTAAATGAGTTAGTTAAAAAGAAAGCCACCTTCACCTGGGGAGAGAAACAAGAGAAAGCTTTTAGTGTCCTCAAGAATAAGCTCACCCAAGCCCCCACTCTAAGACTACCAGATTTCTCTAAGACTTTTGAAGTAGAGTGTGATGCATCCAATGTTGGAATAGGAGCGGTTCTAATGCAAGAAGGGCAACCAATAGCTTATTTTAGTGAGAAACTTAGGGGTGCTGTGCTCAACTACCCTACCTATGACAAGGAACTTTATGCTCTGATCAGGACCCTTCGAGTGTGGCAACACTACCTAGTGTCCAAAGAATTCATCATTCATAGTGACCATGAGTCCTTAAAATACATCAGAGGGCAGGGTAAATTGAACAAGAGACATGCCAAGTGGGTGGAATTTTTAGGACAATTTCCTTATGTGATTAAACAGAAGAAGGGAAAAAGTAATGTGGTAGCAGATGCACTATCTAGAAGACAAATTCTCTTGAATATTTTGGAAACAAAACTTTTGGGGCTTGAACAAATCAAAAACCTCTACCAACAAGATCCAGATTTTGGTTCCATCCTAGAACAATGTGAAAAGTTGGCTTTTAATGGATACTATCTCCATGAAGAATTTCTGTTCAAAGAAAAGAGATTGTGCATTCCTCAATGTTCTGTGAGAGAACTCCTTACTAAGGAAGCCCATGAAGGAGGATTAATGGGACACTTTGGAGAAGAAAAGACTTTTGAGATTTTGAGAGAACATTTCTTTTGGCCACACATGAGAGTGGATGTGCATAGAACCTGTGACAAATGCCTTGTTTGTAGAAGAGCCAAATCAAAAAGCATGCCTCATGGTCTCTACACACCTCTACCAATTCCAAGCCACCCATGGGAAGACTTGTCAATGGACTTTGTTTTGGGACTGCCTAGGTCAAGATCTGGAAAGGATTCCATCTTTGTGGTGGTTGACAGGTTTTCAAAAATGGCACATTTCATTGCCTGCAAAAAGGTGGATGATGCTTGCCATGTGGCTGACCTATTCTTCAGAGAAGTTGTGAGATTGCATGGATTGCCTAGAAGCATTGTGTCAGATAGAGACTCTAAGTTCTTGAGTCACTTTTGGAAAACTCTGTGGGGAAAGTTGGGAACAAAGCTACTCTACTCAACCACTTGTCACCCACAAACTGATGGCCAAACTGAAGTGGTAAACAGGACTTTAGGAACACTTCTTAGATCTGTGCTAAAAAGAAACCTGAAGGCCTGGGAGGAATGCCTACCTCATGTTGAGTTTGCTTACAATCGAACTGTACATAACACGACTGACTTTTCTCCTTTTGAGATTGTTTATGGTTTTAACCCACTTACACCACTTGATTTACTTCCTATGCCAAACCATTTTGTGCTAAAACATAAGGATGGTAAATCCAAAGCAGAATATATTGCTAAATTACATGAACAGGTGAAGGAACGAATTGAAAAGAAGCAAGAAAGCTATGCAAAGCAAGCTAACAAGGGAAGGAAGAAGCTGGTGTTTGAACCAGGAGATTGGGTATGGGTGCATCTGAGGAAGGAAAGATTCCCTCAACAAAGAAAGTCAAAACTCCAGCCTAGAGGAGATGGACCTTTTCAAGTTTTGGAAAGGATTGGGGACAATGCTTACAAAATAGATCTTCCAGGTGATTATAATGTCAGTGCAACCTTCAATGTAGCAGATCTCACACTATTTGAAACAGATGATGAAGATCCAGATTTGAGGGCAAATCCTCCTGAAGAAGGGGAGAGTGATGGGACCAAGAGTAGGAACACCTCAAACAAAGATCCTCTTGAAGGACTGGGTGGCCCAATGACTAGGTCCAGAATGAAGAAGGCCCAAGAAGAGCTCAAGAAATTTTGTGCTACAAAGAACCCAAATTCACACCACCTAGGAATATTACAACCCAAGGAGCTAAACTGTTTTGTATTTCACCATGAGAAAGAAGCAAGTACCTTTATTAAAGACATATGACCTTGGCAGGGGTAGGAGAAGGACACTACAAAATCAAATGATGGCCATGAGTCAAGTTTTCTTCCTATCATCCTCACGGCCAGAAATTGAAGGAATCATAATGACAACACCAAGCAATATAACGGCCAAAACATAGCACAATTGTTCATTATTAAGTTTTTATTTTGTAACCCCTCATCCCTATTTCCCTTAGTTAATGATTCGGCTCTTAAATGCTTTTTATTATAGGTTTAATTATGTAACTCCCTTTCCTTTTTCCCTTCTTAAATTTCGGCCGTATGATTAGTGTGTGTAACTCCTTATAAGGAGATGGAGTGGAAGGAAATAAAGTTAGTTTTTGATTCTGCCAAAGCTTATCACGTTAACTTGAGAGCGATTCTCAATTTGGTTGGTTGAAGGGCTCAATTGGTGTGAAGCTAATTGAGAGACCAAGGCTTATCCTTGATTCAAGCATAAGGTGGCGCCTCCCTTCTTATCATTGTTTCCCTCAAAAGTACCACTCAAATTGGTTTAATCTTCTTCTCTTAAATAGAAATCTGAAAACTTAGAGAAGGACAACAGTAAGGCAACAAAGCTCTCAAGAAACAAGAATCAGTTCTGAATCGAATTCATACATCCAATTCTTTGGGTGTATCAACCAGTGCCTGCGCGCCTGGGCGCGGTTCTGGGGCGCTTGGGCGCACACCCTAGTTTAAGCGGAACAACTTGCATTCAAAATACCATATCTCCTTCGTTAACCGTTGGATCTTGCTCAAATTTTGAGACAAGCTTCCTAAGACACTCCTATTCACATCCAACGGTGGAATTTGTGTTAAAAGTTGTATATATTTTATTTCTAATTTCCTAATACAGGGTGTTTCTAACACCGAAAACACTGTTTTTAACATTCATTTGCTCTTCTTTAAATCTCCTAACCGATGTCAATGCTTCTTAAATCCTTTATGGAACTTAAAGGAAACATAATCCATCACCTTAAATCATTTTATGTATTTATTCTAACCTCTACTTATGCTTTAAAAATTAATTTCCCTTATAATTAAAATCTGGATGTTACAAGAACCCTAGGGAGTTGACTTATATTCTATGATCTGAGACATACCTGTGCATGTCGATTGATTTATTTGCGATGTTATTGATGGTTGTTTATATTTGTTTTGTTAATTGTTATTGTTGCATGTATTGTGTTGTTATTGGAGTGGTTCGCGTAGGACTGAGATATGCCTGTGCATATTGACTATCTGGGTATTGTGTGCGTGAGCATGTGCATGTTGTTGAGTCAGGGTTAAGGTTATTGAAAATTTATTCAATGCCGGAATATAAGATAAATGAATTGGAATGGTACTCCAATACTAACTTTACCGGTTAGTCAATTCTAATAACCGGTTAAGTAAGTATTAAGTACCATGTTTTATGATGAAATACCAAACGAACGACGACTATTGACTTCCTTTCCAATAATCTTAATTATCATGCATCATACATGGAGTTGAGGTTGGACGTTAGGGTATGGGATAGACTTTGTGAAGGTTCATTGAGAACCGAGGAACGTGAATGCTCGAGTGATCATGGTTGTTCTATTGAAACAACCGCAAGAAGCGTAGTGGGTGGAACCTTGATCTCTAAAGAAGGCACAGACTTGCTACCCGTGCCGGGGATCGGTTCTGCAAAACTACTACAATTCTATCGGTCACTCAGGATCCATTTCCGGGTCGCGGAGGGCGGTTTCAGCTATAGCCACTGGATTGGAAGGGGTCAAGTATCAGGCAAGCATTGGTTGCGAGGCGTTTATTCCTGACTAGTCTATTCCCAAGAGAGGAGAGAGATGTGAGGTGAAAAGAAAAGAAAAGAATGCAGTAACAGCTGTAAAGAAAAGTGAAGAAAAGAGTAGTAACAACTGCAAGAGAAAAGAGAAAAGAAAAGAGAAGAAAACCAACTCTATAAATGGATTCCATAGTGAAATATTGATATTGAGTATATGAATGAGAATGATGTGAATGAGATCCAGTTATAGGTTGGCATTTGTGAGGCGCTCATGCATTGCACGAGTCCTGATTATGTGATGTGTATTATTATTCCATTGACTGATTTAGTTATTATTCAAGAGTTTTATTATGAACTGTTTACTATCTTTTAATTCAATGTGTTTTGAAAAGGTTTCACCCCTTAGTGCTTTAACATTTTAGGTAAATGTCCTAGAAGCTTGAAGATCAGAGTGTCGCAGCGGAAGAGTCGAAAGAAAGGAACTCTAATTTATGTTGTTGTATATTGTAATTGAATACCCCCAAAATTGTTTATAAACTTGTTTTGTAAAGAAAATTTTTAGTTCCTCAATTATATGTATAGATTCTTATTATTTTTACACTACTTTCATTTATTTATAAATTAAAGGCAAAACTACTAGATTGGTCCCATAAGTTATTTTTTGGTTGCGATTTCGTCCCTTAAATTTTTTTCGTTTCAAATAAATCCGTAAGTTTGTAACTTGTTTCAAATAAATCCTTTCATTCAATTTTGTCTTAACACCGTTAACGGGAGCCTCCTATGTGGCAACCATTTATCTTACATGGCTAAAACTCAATGTTACACCCCCAAAATGATGTCATATGAGGCCAAAAGAGAAAACCAAAATAGTTAGGGATTGCCCAATAAGCTTCTATTTTGGTCTCATACAACATCGTTTTGGGGTGTAACGTTGATTTTTAGCCTTGTAAGGCCATTGGTTACCACGTAGGAGGCTCCCATTAACAGTGTTAAACACATAATTGGACGGAAGGATTTATTTGAAACAAGTTACAAACTTCCGGATTTATTTGAAACGAAAAAAAGTTAAGGGACGAAATCGTAACCAAAAAATAACTTACAGGACCAATCTAATGGTTTTGCCTAAATTAAAAGTAACCGGGGTGTTACAATTATGGTATCAGAGCAGTTCTTTCCTTTCGGTCTGGGAAGATGGTCCCGATCTCGCTGCGAACACTCTTATCTCAAACTTCTTGCCCATAGGTGAGACTTATATATAAGTTTTCTTTCAATGCTAAGTGTTGAGTTAGGGAAATCAGGAAGTAGTAGCACTTATATTATGTGGAACGAATAGCCAGTACTTTGGGGACTAAATATGAAATAATGTGTATGCCACTAACAAGAAATTTGTGAAAGGGATTATTGTGGGTATGGGACAAGAAATTGTAAACTGTTATAGGACTTTCATGCTAAAGTTGTCGGAAAGGAAATTTGAAGCCGAAACTTTTAAAAAATGAAATTTTCTGAAAGGTTTTCTTGTGTTACCTCAAACGGTTTGCCAAGTTGAATGGTCGGTTGAGGTTTGCACGAGACAACTAATTATATTTCCAAGGTTGTGTATACTCCCATACATCGGTTTCCTTTCTAAGAACCTTAGAACCAAATGAACCACTTGCGAGTGCTAGATATTCTCATAGGAATTTGAACACCAAACGTGTTTGTTCGGTAAATGATCGAAATTTTTAAAGGAATAAAAAGTGATTCAAGTTCCCTTAAGAATATCACATGTCCTACGTCACGACGCATATGTCAGGTCATCATTAGAGTCAATGGAAAAGGAAAGATTGTCTTGAGGGAATGATTAGAACCCCTCAAATGTTACTTGGGTGCCGACTTAGAGTTAGGCACAAAAGTAACCATTGCGTTACCAAAAGAAAACGGTTTTTTTTTAAATGTTAATTCCTTTTCCATGATTCAAATGTTGAATTGACTACATGCAAAACATGGGAAAGGAATAGAATATCAGATAGAACGGAAAAAATGGTGTAGCATGGACGCATGCAACACCCAGATATAGTATAACGTCTCGGTCCGACTAGCGTTATACCCCTGGCCAATGGCCGGACGCGCACATGCGTAAACATAAATCGTGTGCCTATATGGTATACCTATGACTGACCATGTGAAAGATTGTCCAGTACAAACTATATACCCAAAACGAGCAAAAATGAAGAGAAAAAGGAAAGGGAGAACATGGAACTTGTTTGCAAATAGTAAGTGTCGCCCGGAATCGGGCTTGTGCCTAACAAGAGGAAAAGAGTGATTGCACCCGAATCTTAGGAGAGATTACTAGGGTTCGAGGTGAACGTAAAAAGGTGACGACGCTTAACATTTGCAAACCAATTTCTCAGTGGCATAACGAACAAAAACAAGTTGTGAAATTTTAAAAGTAAGCAAAACCCATAGTATTGGACTAGTCGGAAATTAAAGTTTTATACAAAGGAAATCCTGATAATGTTAAGGCATCCGAACGAAGTACAGGAACTCCATCTAGATGGCGAGGACCATTACAACCGATTGAATGTGGTGTCGGGACTAGCCATTCCGATATTGCATTTATCGGGAGGTGACGTCGTCGAAAATCTAGGAGTTTGTGCATCTTCGTGAGTTAGTAAACGGTTTCCTATGTGTAAAACCTAAGTGGTAATTCTTTTGGTTATCCTCCCTTGTATATATATATATATGATTATTTAGTTATGCCTAAGGGTGTATATGTGAGTAGATTGGTGTCAAAGTAATTGGACGAGAATTAGAGGTGGAACCGTGTGAATCAAAATAGGATATTTCCTTGATCCTAATCTAACCGAGTGACCAAGCTCACCTCGATTAGACTGGTATCTAGGAAAACGAAAAGAATGTTTAAGTGAGACTGGTATTTGATTCCACAACTAATCTCTATTCTAATAACTTTTGTACCAGATGAGGAATAAGAATTGAGCACCGATCGATTGAACTTAAACCCAAGTTGTAACTTTTGAATTTATGAATGGAAGGAGATTTTTGCTTGATCGGGAAGGGGTTTGAATTCAATCGGCAAGGGGTTTGAATTCAATCGGCAGGTCCTCGAAATGTTCTTTGATTCTATTGATAGTATATATATGTATGTATTAATTGCGTGATGATGGTTGAGATTGTTTGTTTGTTGTATTTGTGTGCTTTATAACTTTACAAATTGAACTGTTTAAATTTTTACGAAATGACTCCAAAACATTTTTCAAAACTAATTGTATTTCGATTTCATTTGTGATTTTCAAAAGTCCCCAAACAAATCTTTAATTTTAATTTGAACAATGAATAAAATTACTATTTTTGAAATTGAATTCAAGTAATTGAATATATGTGTATGTACGTATATATATGTAAAGATTTCTTTGATTTGCTTTAAGAGGGATTTATCTGAACTCGGCAGGGATGGTTTCCCCACGATATCCTATGAAGGCCTATAGACTAACCTAAGACTGACCGATGTAGTAATCGCTAACGCGATGAGCCACCCAAGGCCTTTTTGGGAACCACTTAAGATGAGAGACCTCAAGACCGCACCGTACCAGGGTCGGAGTCGTGTTTCGTCACCATGAGAGTATACCAAGGTTAGTGTAAATCAAGGAGTACCCTAAGGAAGATTGGAAACCGAAACCCAGGGTGAATCGTAGAGTAACCCATAAGTAACACATCCTAGAACCTTCGAACCTTTCGAAATCGTAGGAAAACTAAAACACTTAGTAGAACCACAAGCCAATGATGCCATAGTTAAGTGGTAATCAAGGGCTATCAAAACCTTCTAAGACCAAAGCTTACAACCAAAGAACATGGAGTTGCAAACCTTACCCCTCAGCTTTAAATCATTGAAGAATAGAACGTCTCCAATTGTAGTTAGGTCACCATGACTTGATGATGTTTTAGGGTTGTCTTGTGAGCGCAGCAAATCGGAGCAGTTTTGGAAAGGACGGTTTGGGGAGATATAAGTTTTAACCAGAGAATCGGAGATCCGTTAGAGAAGTTTAGTAACCAAGTTCATAGTAGAGAACCATTCGAGTGAAGGAGTAAGAAACCTTAGTATCTGACTAGGAAGATGAAGGCTGTGTGAGAGAATTTTTGATTGACCTTTATGCAAGTCGAACCTTTAGTTAAGAAAGTACCTGTCAAGGAATCACCTCATCCTAAGAAAAACCTGACCACATTAGAAATTCCCTAAACGTAGCAAGGTAAGGTGTAACACCCCTAATTTCGTCTTCTGAATAAATGTATTTCTGTACTAGTTTATCAATAAATAATAGTTCCATGTTTTATAATTAATGTATGTTATGTGTTTGAATTATATGAAAAATAATTCATGATTGATAGTTTGCATAAAATATTGGCTATTGCAATTAAGTCCTTGGGAAGGACCTAAAAGCAATAATAGAAGGCTTGTTGGAGTTGGAATTAATTAAACAAGTTTTTAGTGAAATCTGGCCAAAAGACTCGGGTCTTTTGCAAAAGACTCGAGTATTCTGGGCCCGTCAGCACCAGATAGTGCTCGAATTAAATAATGCAGCCATAGGGACCCTGTGTTTGCCACGAACTCAGCTCCAACCATGTCATGGGACTCGTGGCACCTTGCATGAGCCCTTCCTCAGTCCTTATTGACCCTTGTGGAAGAAGGATTGACCAATTCTTCAACACTTGTGTAACATCCCGCGTTTTCTCGACTAGGACAAATAAAAAGAAGAAGAATAAGATATTGTTCTACAAAGGTTTTCAACGAGTATTTTATTCGATCACGAAGTAAAATATTGATTTTACAAAGTTTTAATAAATAAATATTTTTATGGAGTTAGTGAAAATGATTTTTATGAGAGAGGATTTTTTTTGTTGACGATTTGTTTTAAAAATGAATTTTTATGGACTTTCTTAGATGTATTAACTTCGAAAATCCATAACTTTTTAACCGTAACTCCGATTTTTATGATCTTTATATCAAAACAATCGTATCGAAATGTAGTTTTCAAAAATGTATCTTTCATAATTTTTTGGGTTGGTTTGCAAAAATTGTTTTTCAGTATGAAAAAGGACGAAATTCCAAGGAATAAATCATGAAAAATGGTTTTTGATTTTTAATAAATTTTTCCTTTTGGGATTATCTTTAATATATTAAATTATGATTTTAGAAAATGAAATAAGGGCTATAAGTGAAACCAATTAGTACAGTTTATTATTTAAAAGAAAAATGTGTTTAATGGTTAATATGTATGTTTGGTTATTCATTTTGTGATTAAAGTGTGTGATTAATTTATTAATGTGTGTAAGATATGTGAATATGTGCTAATATGTGTATGTATACTATGTGTGTGAATGGTATGTACATGTGTGTGTGTGTGCATGAGTGCCATGTTGTGTGAGTGCATGTAGAATATAGGTGTAATGTGTGTATGAGTGCCAAGTGTATGTGTGGGTGTATGTGTAGGCTTGTGAAGCCTTTGCATGTTGACTAAGTTAAGGGAAAATAAAATAAAAAGAAAAGAAAATGAAAGAAGAAACTAAGTAGGAAACTTAGTTAGAACTTAACCAAACTAAGTGCAAAACCTAACCAAAAGCCAACTAATAGTTAGCCCTAAAATGACCCCTAAGACCTAGACTAACCCACCTTGTCCCCTTGTTTTGCTAAACACCACCCATGCAAAATCTTGTGCGGACAAAACCGCCCCTCCCATTTGTACATAACCAAACCAAGACCCAAGGGCAAAGAGGGAATTCATGAATTGTCTTTAAATGTAAGTGGCCTTAGTTCATTCTTTTCATTCACTCCTTCATTTCCTACGTTGCCTTCATTCTTCCACCCATTCTTTCATTCTTTCACTTCCTTTCCTTTCACACCAACAAACACTAAGTTTCCAAGAGCAACACTAGCTCTTGAGAGACACATATACAAAAAAAAAAAAGGGAGAACCGTGAGGGAAGAGGAAGAAGGAAGGAGGTTCTAAGCCAAACCAAGGAAAGCTCTTTGGAGATCTAAGTGTTAGGAGACTAGAAGACCAACCCCTTTTCATGGTAGGACTTGAAGATCAAGAAAGAAGAATTGTAATAGTGTAGTTTTTTTCCCTTTTGTTTGTAGATCTATTTTATTTTTTTCTTGCATGTTTAATTTTATGGAGTTTATGTGTTGTTCTCTTTTGATCTTGGACTTTAAGGACTTAAAAATAATTTGTAATATGTGGTCTTGATGCTTGATGTTTCGTTTAAGGTTTCTTTTTATGGATCTAATATTTTCTAAACTAAAATCTTAAAGATCTAAAGAAAACTAAAAATTTGTGAAAATCTAAAATTAACCTTCTTGCATGTCTATTTTCTTGTTTAGATCCGTGGATCATGTATGTCTATGTGATGATTTTTGAATAAATTTATGATCTAAATTTGTTTTGTGAAAAAGTTCAAGTTCTAGTCTTGCATGTTTAATTTTCTTACTTGATTCGGTTCTATGTGCATGAAAAGGAAATTATTTTTAGTAAAAAGAGTTTAACTTAATGCATGAAATTTTTAATAAAATGAATTTATTTCCTTGATGTATGTTTCGGTGTAGATTTATATCTTTGGAAGTGAAATTTTAATTAAAGTATGTGATGCATGCATGTGATGATTTAGTGAAAAGAATTAAGCTTTGATGTTAGTTTTTCTTAAAGTCTTGATTTGGTTCTTAAATGTTGATACATGTCTCCTTTAAATTAAAATAAATTATTTTCATGAAAAATTAATTTGGTTTTCAAAAGAAATATAATTGACGGATTGATTTTTGGTGTTGATTGTATGTATAATAGTATCTTTGATTTTCATAATACAAAATGAATGAACAAAAGTGTATGCTGAAAATTGTGATGTATGTGTTTTTGACTTTGAAAAATAATGTTTTTGCGTGTTCAATGATTCTGGAATTTTGTCACTATTTTAAGTATGTTAAAAGGAACTTCTCTAAATTTTTGGATGATTTTTGGAAGTGAATTCCTATAGTTATGAGAACCAACTTTGTGAAAATGATTTTGAGAATATAAGTTTTTCAGTTTAAAGAGAAACAAAATATTCTAACTTTTGCTACTTGAAATGGTTTGAAATTTTTATGGTAGCTTCCTGGACATCTCTAGATGTTCTCTGTAAAATTTGAGGAGATTTGGAGTTGATTTGATATTTTTAATAAAGGCAAGACAGTGAATCACTTGGTTCAGATTTTCTGGACTTAGTGATAATTTTAATTGGAAAAATATAACTTTCACAATTCCAAATATTCTGAAAATTTTATGAGATAGTCTTGACTGTATAAGGAAGATTTATACCAATATTTATGAAGTTCTGGGTTGAGGAACTATTTTTAATAATAACGTTTTTGTCTCTGACCAGCAACAGTACCATGTTGTTTTCATGTGAAATTTGATTTGAAACCTAGCTTAGGGTTGTTTAAACGACTTGAAATTTTTATATGATGAACTTTATCATATATATGTATGTTCTTAAAATTTTGAGAATTAAATAAATTGATTTGATATAGTTTTGGATTTTACCTTTTGTGTTTTACCTTTAATCACACTAAGATTTCATTTGCATGTTTTTAATGAATATGAATTTTTATGCTTGATGTTATGACTTGGTTTGACTTGCATGATGATTATGATGTCTTGAAATGATTGAATAAGTGATTGTTTGATGATGTGTGTTGGATATGTATAGATTATTTAATTAACCAAGTGTTGTGTTTGATTTTGTAATTGGTTTGAAAACCAATGGGTTTTTGAAATAGTTTAACTTTAATTTAATTAAAGAACCTTGGAATTAGTGGTTGCTGCCCTTAATTCATTTCACAATGTTAAGTTTTAAAAATAAATCGTTTAAGTGTTTATTTTATAACAAAGTATTATACGAACCAAAGTATGATTTTTCGGTGTTTTTGAGTTTTGGTTTGTGGCTGTCCGGAACGGACCAGCAACCAAAACTAATGATTTTAAATTGTTTTGTAAATTGTTTTATAAAGATTTTAAGATATTTAAAGTATTTTCAAAAGTTGAAATTGATTTGAAAAAGTTTTAACGATTTACGATTTTCCGACGGAAAATAAAAAGAGTTTTCGAAAACGCGTCGTAATGTTGAGTAGTATGATTATTTAAGATAGACTTGTAATGCTAGTATCCTTCATTTAGTACAAGGTGCGTATAAGTCGAGAAGTGGAACGGCCGACTTGTTGGGAAGGACCCGCGACGATTTCAGATGCTGGAATGTGAGGTGAGAGATGCAGTAGGCCTAGGTCATCGTGACACGTAGACTCGGTTCTAAACGGAGTCCGTCAAGTCTAATTGAGTTTTTGTCATAGGTCATGAACCGCATAAATTTTATGTGATCTATATGTGCTAGATGTTTATCTGTTTTGTTAAATATGTTGCATGAATAATTTTGGAATTCTCTGTGAGCATATTGTTGGGTATGTCCTGTTCGGTATGAAAAGTTGAATGTGGTTATAAGTGATGCTGCGAATTATGAGAAAGAGTGAGATTTGAGATGTGGTGAGAAATTAAAGTGATACGATTGAGAAAGAGATAAAACGTAACGCGAATAAGATTGTGAAAGAAAACGTGATTGAAAGAAAGAAAAATGGTAACAAAGGTTGTGTAAGTAATGGAATACCAAGAGTTGTGATTGGAGAAGAGTAATGCTGTTATGAAAGTGAGACGTGGTTGAGTAGAGATGTGATTCCTCGTACATGTTTTTGGGAAGAAGCTTAGTGTTGAGTTGAGCTTGCTCCTCCATTAACACTCACCCAAAAATGTGATTTTTGAAAAAGGTTTTGAAAAGATACTTTTGAAAAGCTTTTGTGAAAATGGTATTTTTGTGAAAGTTTTTGGAAATATTATTTTTGAAAAAAATTTTGCGAAAGGATTTATGAAATGAGGTTTCTGAGAATGTTTGTGAAGCAAAAGTTTTGTGAAATCATGTTTTTGAAAAAGTTTGTGAAAAGGATATTTTGAGAAAGACGAGAAAAAGATACTGATGATGATGAGAATGATGCCGAGGAATACTGTTGAGTATGAGTTGTTGAGAATAATGCTGAGGTGCATGAGAATGTGATTTGAGGCCAAGGGCCGTTGAGTTTAGGGGGAACGAATTGCGATTAGTGGTCGGGCTTCGTTGAAGGGATGCACCAAGGACGAGCCGACTGTTAGGATTAAGCCGTTTAACTAAAACTCAAAACATTAAAAGACTTTAAAAGGCATTTACAAACGCGGTGAGGCATGAGTGTCGTATCGAAGTAGTGGAGAGGAAGGTACCCCGGATATCAAGGATATTCGGGTTGTGAATGCAATAGGGTAAGCTAGGGCGGTAAAATGCCATGAGGCTTTGAGTACTATTCTGGGTGGAATGAATCCCACATGTGGCGTACTAACGTGGTAGGGACTGGGTCTAATGCCGTGGTAAGTTCTGCACCCGGGACCGGAATAGTGCTGTCACCCCTATGGTATTTTAGGAACAGTGAGAGGTACTGGAACGGGGCATTTGTGATTGCCGCTGAGAGCGTGCCTTGATTATATGATATGAATTGAATTGATTTGAGGCAGGGCCTCCTGGTCTGGGACCATTTGTTTGTGTGACAGCTGTCGTGCCCGCATGGTAAAGGTCTTGTACTCCTGTTTGCTTCCGACTAGGTTGGGTGGATGACCGAGGAGATGTAGACGTGTGCGAGTGCAATGATGTTTTCCCCCTCATCATTGGTGCTAACCGTTTGATAAGATTTAATAATGATAAAAAGATTATAACAAAGAAAGCGTAAAGAAATTATGAGGATTGAGAAAGATTCAAAGAAAGAAAAGTATAAGTGTTTGTTGGAAAGATTGAGAAGAATTGAGATAAGACTTGAATATTCAAAGGCTTGTGATGCCAAGTGAAGCAATATGTGTTGTGATGATTTATGGTGTTGTCATGTTTTATTTACAAGTGTTTCCTATGTGCTTACATGAATATACTTGTCATATGCATTGCATGAATATTGTTAGTTCCTATGCCTTTATTGTATGCCTCTAGTTATTGTCCTACTGTCTGGTCATGTTGTACTTCGGGAATACTGACCATCTCTCCTACCATGTTGTCGTGTCGGGTCATTCCGATATTGCAACGGGTAGATGGTCGACCCTGCAGCAAATCGGTACGTCATCTTGATAAGACTGCTGCAGTGGACTTCGGATTAGAGGTCAAGACTAGTAATAGGTAATACCCTTGAGCACTGTACCCATTGCAACTACTTGGTTTACATTGTCGTATCATTCTGAACCCCACTTGGTATTTTATTGAGTATGGTTTTTGAAAGAATAAAGTTTTATAAAATGAAAATGTTTTCTCAAAACGGATTTATGAAGCCAAGTTACAAAGCGCGATGTTAAGTAACATCTCGGTTTGGAACTTGACCCGTGGGGTGTGACATGAGAATGTGATTTGATTAAGTTATAGAAATGTTTTGAACTTAAAGGTTCTCATGTCCACGTCACCTTGCTTTAAAAAAAATTCCCAAATTTTTACTATATTTTATTAAAGAGATAAGTGTTTTCAAGTTGCCAAAATCGGGGTGTTACAACTTGTGCCTTGAAAACCCAGATTAGGGTTCTTAGCTTCCAAAACAAAAATTCGTCTTCCTCTCCAAGTGATAACACACAAACCATATACCACAGTGAAGCTCACATCTTGAGCTTTACAGAGAAACAAAAATCGTGAGGTGAGGTTGAGTGTGCTAGGAGTTATGAGCTCTGCAAGATAGAACTTCCAAGTTTGCAAAACCAGAAAAACAGAGTCTTGGAGCTCACTTTGGAGCTCGATTGTGGTAAGCATAAGCACCCTCTTGACCTCAAACTTGTCCTTATCTCTAGTTCATGTTGCAGAGATTAAGTTCTAATCCTTTTCCCCAATTTTTATGCTTGTTTGCTATGTCAAAATCTCTGGTCTTGGAACCCCACCGAAACTGAGTTGCATATCCAGCAGAGAAGGGGAAATTAGTGGATTTTGGTGCTCTAGCTCATTTCTCTGCAAAGTCTTTGTTCAAACTCAACTTAGAGGTATGGGGGAAGCTAACCATTTGCTAGAATGAGAATGATATGCATTAGAAAATAGGATGAGCCACCATGAGGCTTAAGGGCATAATTTTGAAATAAGGAATTGGCTTGCAGGCCAATCTGAGACATGCTACTTGTTTGAGCAAGTTTATTTGGTTGCCTGTGAGCTTAATCAATGCTGAATTCATGCCAATCATGAGTAGAATTGATTTTGGTACCTTAAGTTGCATATAATGTGTTTTTCATGCATAATTGATGAATGAATTTGATTCTTTGTGAATCGATGTAATCTCAGTGTTGAGACATGTCTAAAATATGTAAAAAAAGTTCTATTGATCATTGGTTTAAGTTAAAATTGGTTAGAATCGAAAATGGTATGTTAAAACCAAGTTGTAGTGTATCTGCTGTCAAAAATACTCGAGTCTTTGGGAAAATACTCGAGTCTTTCCTGACGCAGGCTACCCAGAATTGCACGTAATACTCGAGTGTTTGGTGCAATACTCGAGTGTTTTGGATGAACTAATCGAGGTTTTCAGGAAAGACTCGAGTATTCTGGGCAGTCTGATACACAGTCTTCAGAAAAGGTGTGACACTCACTTTTTAATAAAGATATAAGATAGTTAATATGGACTTGATTTATATATTAAAGAGGGTAAATAAAAATCTTACAAATTAATCCAAAGAGTTATTGAACTCTTAAGTGTGAAAATATTTGTTTATATCGTGGTACTTAAAAATAAAAAAATTGTTATCATCAAAGTATGCGGAAGTAAAATATGAACCTTGAGCTATTAAACATCAAAACAGTAGGCATATATATATATATATAGAATATAAAAGTAGTCAAGGTACATCAAAGTCGAGATACCAAAGTTTTGAGTAGTACAAGTCCATAAACATAAAAACTAACATAAGAAAAGACAACCTCTCTGAGATCTCTCAAAATTATATACAATATAAATACAGAGCAAAATATGAAAATCCCAGAGTGGTGGTCCGATGATCCTCCTCCACAGCATGATCCTCCTCCTCAAAGTCTCCATCCAGAAGCTCCACGCATCCCACATACCAACCATCTATACTAAGCATCACCCGGTGGATCCCCACCTCCCCACTGGCTCCCAGTGGAGTGCTCGACTGGCTCCCCCTCACTCTCTGCCTCCTCAGGATCCTCCTCTACCTCGTCCGACTGAGTCGGTGCCCTACCACTGGGCACTGGGTCAGCAGAAGGAGTCCCACAAACTGGACTCATTGGACTAGCTAAAGGGGTCTCCTCTCGAATCACACGGGAAGCAGAGGGATGGGATCTAGTAGCTGCTCTAAAACGAAATGAGTGAAATCGACGAGCTGGTCGAGCCAGGGGTGATCCATGATAATATAACCATAAAACGGGGGTACATCCATGGTATAGATAATGGGTATGCGGAACCTACGAGGACGGACACGAGCCAAGGGGTTGGGGTGATAGAGGGTAACCTCTACCTCCCCCTCAAAGGTGGCTCGGTGGTCGTCGTAGTACCACACTCCAATAGGGAGTGGGCGCAACTCGATGCAAGCTAGATAGCGTGCCATCACCTACAATGGGCATAAGGGGTAAGTATAGTCCACGTAATCAAATAAGCATAATATTAAGCAAATAAATAACATGTATACCATAGACCAGTGATATACAAAACATGTGAACAAGCCAAATAAACTGATAATCAACTTTATAAATGATATGCCATGATGCTTGCACACAATCTTTCCAGTCCTGAGATTCTCCAACTATTGCTCTCATGCATGACCATCCAAACAACCCGTATACGTGCCTCGGACGTATAGTGAACCTGCTCGGAATACAATCCCAAACGACACTACCAAAGTGTACGTTGCGTCACCAAGACGTAACAGCATCTCCTATGCTGCCCACATTACCAAAATGTGTCATCGAGCAAGCCACACGACTATGCCTGGAACGTGGTCCAAAATACCAATTTCATTATCGATGTGCACATCTCGTCACCAAGACGAATACCCAACGTTCGCAACAACCAATGCTGGTCACATTACAAAAATGTGACTACAGGCAAGTCGTAACCAAATTGGTACTCCCAGAGTACCCTCCTCATGTTCCTCGAACATGACCAAATGATATACTATCACCACATCACCATGCATGAATGCACACAATCATCCCGTTTAGGGTTATCCACAAATTTCATAATGTGCAACATGCAGAACATTCAAGAATGCAATTACTAAAGTATCTGAACATTTCATATCTTCGTTTGGAACATGATTAACTCTTGGATTTAACTAAACTTGACTTAGTTGAAAATGGCATTGTTTTTAGCTTTCTGTTCAAAAAGACTCGAGTGATTTTTAAAAGACTCGAGTAGAGTTCTAATCTGTACTGAAATACTCGAGTGGTTCTTAGTAAGACTCGAGTGGATCTTAATTTTTCTACGAATTGAAGTCTCAGGTCTTTCTAAAATACTCGAGTGGTTCATGAAATACTCGAGTCTTCATCAATCCTGAAGACTCGAGTGGATCATGCACTACTCGAGTGGTTCATCAGAAAGGTGCATTATTAGCATTAGTCAGTACTCGACTCCTGGGTCAGAAACTCGAGTGTTGGTGCCACCGGACGCACTGGTGCGTCTGAAATACTTGAGTCTAGAGTCAAGGACTCGAGTGGTGATAGACAGACAACACTGAAAATTGAGTTTTAACACACCATTTTCATTTCTAATCAAATTTAATCAAAACCAATGCTTAACAGAGCTAACATTATGTAAACTAAACATGTTCCAACCCAAGGATAACATCATATCACACTAAATTGAGTTTGAGAACCAATTATGCATAAAAATCACATTTTCATCAACTTATCATACCAAATTCCATTCTAAGCATTTTCAACATGAAAATAACCTTAATACAGCTTGCATGCAACATATGGAACTTGCTCCAAACAACTTTGAAACTCAAGTAGGCCTCCAAGCCAAAAATCTAATTCAGGCTATGCCTATAGAGTCTCATGGTGACTCTACACTAATAATTCAATGAAATAAGCTTATTCTAGTGAACAATTAGCTTCACCCTTACCTCTAGGTCGTGAATTAATAGGGAATTTGCAGAGAGACTGGCTGGAACATTCTAACCCCCAAAACCCTTTGCATGCAGCCACATTTGAGCAGAGTCCAAAAACCAGGGATTTTAACATGCAATTTCGAAGGAGATATAAGGAGACGTAATTGAAAACCCTAGAACTCAAATTCTCAGAGCAATTCGACCAAATGGTCGATTTTCGTGAACAATCATGCTTATATAGCATGAATCGTTGATCATGCATGGAAACACGAAGGCCACTATCGAGTCTTCAAGTTGATTTCGTGTCAACGTTAATAATCGTTAAGTGCTGACTCATCAAACGCACTAACGAGTTCAACACTGACCAGCTGAAAGACTCGAGTCTTTTGGTCAAAATTTGAAAAATAAATATTTTAATTCACTTCCCTCCAAAATCTTTCTAATATTACTTCTAGGTCCCAAATCAGGGACTAATATGCATAAATCCTATTTTCACATATTATTGATTATCAAAATATTTCTCATGCAATTACACTTATCACAAGCACACACATAATCACATAATTAACTCTACATTAATTATAAAAATTATATTTATAATTTAAGGAAAGAATTTTGATTAACTTTCATGATTGTCATTCTATTACATCAGGAAATGAAAATTTGGGGTGTTACACTACTCCCCCACTTAATAGGAATTTCGTCCCCGAAATTCAACCTACGAAAACAACTCAGGATAATCCTTGCGGATCCTATCTTCCAATTCCCAAGTTGCTTCATATACATTTCCACTTTTCCAAATGACTTTGACTAGTGGAATCTCCTTTCCTCTAAGCTGCTTTACTCTTCTGTCCTCAATTCTAATTGGACCAGCCTTAAAGGTTAGGTTGTCTGGTAAGGTTAGATCATTAGGGCGAATCTGAAGGATTGAGGTTGGATCGTGCACATACTTTTTCAGCTGGGAGACATGAAAAACGTTGTGCAAATTGGATAAGGATGGTGGTAGAGCTATTTGATAAGCTACAGGACCTACTCGCTTAAGGATTTGGTAGGGACCTATAAACTTAGGTGAAAGCTTTTTAGGTTTCAAGGCTCTACTCACACCCTTCATCAGTACAATCCTAAGGAACACATGGCCGCCTTCTAAAAACTCTAGAGGTCTTCTCCTCTGATTAGCATAACTTTTCTGACAACTCTGAGCAGTCTTGATTTTTTCTTGAATCATTCGAATCTTTTCAGTTGTCTGCTGTACTACATCAGGACCAAGATGCATGTTCTCCCCCACTTGAAACCAACATAGCGGGGTTTGGCACTTTCTTTCATACAATGCTTTGAATGGTGCCATTCCAATACTTGCATGATACCAATTGTTGTATGCGAATTCAGCGAGTGGCAAAATCTGATCCCAACTTCCTTGTTCTTCCAATGCACAAGCTCACAGAATATCTTCCAAAGTTTGAATGGTCCTTTTCGTCTGCCCATCCGTGTGAGGATGATATGCCGAACTCATCTTGAGTCTTGTTCCCAGGGCTTGCTGTAGACTATACCAAAATCTTGACATTAACCTCGGATCGCGATCTGAAATAATACTGGAAGGTACCCCATGCAGCCGTACTACTTCCTTGATGTAAAGCTGGGTGAGCTTTTCCAATGAATAGCGCGTATTCACCAGAATGAAATGCGCCGACTTAGTCAAACGATCCACAACTACCCAGATTGCATCATGGTTTGCAACTGTCCTTGGTAATCCTGTCACAAAGACCATTGAAATGTTATCCCACTTCCACTGAGGGATATCTAAGGGTTGTAACTCCCCTCCAGGCTTCTGGTGCTCCATCTTAACCTTCTGACAGATTAAACAAGAAGCTACATAATCCGCTACATCACTCTTGAGACCCGACCACCAGAACATACTTTTTAAGTCTTGGTACATTTTAGTTGATCCTGGATGAATACTCATCTGACTCTTATGTGCTTCATCCAAGATTAATCTCCTGACTTCCAGATCCTTAGGTATGCAAATTCTCGTTTTGAAACGAAGAATCCCATCCGGTCCTTCAGAGAAATTAGACTCCTTCCCTCTGATCATCAACTCCTTTTTCTTTTTTAATTCATCATCCTCTTGTTGCAATCTACGAATTCGAGCCAAGAATTCATTAGAAATTTGCAACATACCCATCTTGATACAGGTTGGTTCCACTTGCATAACCAGACTCAAATCCCGAAATTCTTCAATCAAAGCGGCCTCTTTAATCATCATTGTAGTCATATAAATTGCTTTACGACTCAGAGCATCTGTCACCACGTTAGCCTTACCAGGGTGGTAATGAAGCTCAAAATCATAGTCTTTCAAAAACTCCATCCACCGACGCTGCCTCATATTCAATTCCTTCTGGTCAAACAAATACTTTAAGCTCTTATGGTCACTAAATACTCTGAAAATAGTGCCATAGAGATGATGCCTCCAAATCATCAGAGCAAACACTATAGCAGCAAGCTCCAAATCATGAGTGGGATAATTCACTTCGTGAATTTTCAATTGACGAGATGCATATGCTACAACCCTTCCTTCTTGCATCAACACACTTCCGAGCCCTTGCTTCGATGCATCACAGTATACCTCATACTCCTTGTGAGGGTTAGGTAAAATTAACACCGGTGAGGATGTTAATCTTTTCTCTAACATCTGGAAACTTTTCTCACACTTCTCATCCCAAATGAATGGTTGATCCTTCCGAGTCAACTTTGTAAGAGGTAGTGTGATTTTTGAAAATCCATCAATAAATCTCCTATAATAGCCAGCCAGTCCTAAGAAACTTCGGACTTCAGTGACTGACTTAGGTTGATCCCACTGCAGAACTGAATCAACTTTAGCTGGGTCAACTGCTATGCCTTCTTCTGAAATTACATGCCCGAAAAACTTAACTTCTCGCCAAAACTCACATTTGGAGAGTTTGGTATAAAGCTGCTTCTCCTTCAAAATATTCAACACTGTCCGAAGATGTTCAGCATGCTCCTCTGGATTCTTAGAGTATATCAGGATGTCATCGATGAACACCACCACGAATGAATCCAGATATGGTCTAAAAATCCTGTTCATATAATCCATGAAAACGGCTGGTTCATTAGTCAATCCGAACGGCATTACCACATACTCATAATGTCCGTATCGAGATCGAAATGCAGTCTTTGGAACATCTTCCTCCTTAATCCTGATCAGATGATACCCAGATCTGAGATCTATCTTAGAAAACACCGAAGCTCCCCTGATCTGATCCATAAGGTCATCAATCCTTGGCAAAGGATACTTGTTATTTACTATCACCTTATTCAACTGTCTGTAATCTACACACATTCTCAAGTTTCCGTCTTTCTTATTAACAAATAAAACTGGAGCTCCCCAGGGCGAGACGCTCGGTCTAATAAGTTGCTTTTGTAGTAACTCCTCTATCTGTTTCTTTAATTCGACCATTTTGGGTGGTGCCATTCTATATGGAGCAATAGAAATGGGACCAGTTCCGGGAATTAACTCAATTCCAAACTCAATTTCCCTCTTGGGAATACCTCCGGAAAATCTCGAACAACGAAAATTTCCTCTATAGACTTTTCTTCTTCCTCTAATCCAACAGCAGAGAACAAACAAAGATACTTCTCTGGAGTCAAGTCCTTATACAGAATTGCCTTCTTATCACAATCAATAACCACGTGGTTGCTAATCATCCAATCCATACCCAAAATAACGTCTAGTTGGGACAAAGGTAGACAGATCAAATCTATACAAGAGATTCGACCTAATACCTTAATTATACAATTAAGGCATATCTTTGAAGCGATCACAGGGAAATTTGTAGGAGTTTCTACCCTAAGGCAATTGGGTGACTCAGACACAAGCAACTTTAAACGATTCACACATTCGAAAGAAATAAATGAATGAGTGGCTCCTGAATCGAATAAAATCTTACAAGGTTGATCATTAAGCAGATAATTACCTTGTACGAGTCCTGGAGTCTGATTAGTTTCAACACCATTGAGGGTGAAAACTCTTCCTTGTACCACCGGTTTATCAGCAGATTCTCTTGGATTGTTCCTCCGTGGTTCCTTGCAATCACGATAAAAATGACCAAGTTTTTCGCAATTGTAGCATCCATTGTTGGTCCAACAAAACTTCCCATAATGATAACGTTTGCATTTCTCACAATAAGGAGCATTATTGTAAGAACTATTCCTGTCACCATGCACCATCTTCCCTTTTCCTCGATTCTTGTTGAAATAAGGACCCTTGTGGCGGTTATCATGCCCCTTTTTCCTCTATGGTCCATACCCCTATTGTTCCTTCTTTCCTTCCACAAACTGCAGAGCCTCAGCCTTCTTATCGTCCTCATACATCCTACACACGTCTACCAACATAGGGAAGCTTTGAATTCTTTGATAACTGAACACCGATTTCAACTCCGGTCTCAGACCTCCTTCAAGCTTAACACATTTACTCCTTTCATCAGGGTTCATCTGATAATAAGGAGAATACTTCATTAATTCTTCAAATCTTGCAGCATATTCACCCACACTCATGCTGCCTTGATTGAGTTGTAAAAACTCAACTTCCTTCTTTCTCCTTATATCTTCTGAAAAGTACTTGTTTAAAAACTTCTCCATAAATACTGCCCAAGTTATCTCTCTTCCCTCATGAACCAATAACTGGGTAGTATGATTCCACCAATGTTCTGCCTCTCCTTCCATCATGAACACAGCATATGCTATCTTCTGAGCATCAGAACATTCCAAGGTTCTAAAGATCTTGTCCATCTCCAAGATCCACTTATTAGCTTCTTCCGATTTGAACCCACCAGCAAACTTTGAGGGATTACAGCTTCTGAAGTCCGACCAAGTCTTAGCCTCAACAGCTGCTACATTAGCTAGCTGTGGTTGCTGATACTGATGTTGATTCTGCTGCATGTTTCCCAACACAGCAGTAATCCTATCCAGCATCTCGTTTGTATGGTTTCTATAGCGAGCTGCCATAGTAGACCTGCACTATGGACTTAGGTCATTAAAGGTCTATCTAAACTATTGAATGCTATCTAGTTCTATTCTATACAAGGCATTAACAAGACTTAAGCTACTTGAAATAAGTCAAATAGCGAAGAAGCTTTACTCATATGGAGAACTGTTCCGGCAGATCATGCTTGTGAGGATCAAGAATCAGGACCATTTTGCTCTGATACCACAAAAGGTGTGACACTCACTTTTTAATAAAGATATAAGATAGTTAATATGGACTTGATTTATACATTAAAGAGGGTAAATAAAAATATTACAAATTAATCCAAAGAGTTATTGAACTCTAAGTGTGAAAAGATTTGTTTATATCGTGGTACTTAAAAATAAAATATTATCGAATAGAGTTATCATCAGAGTATGCGGAAGTAAAATATGAACCTTGAGCTATTAAACATCAAACCAGTAGGCATATATATATATATAGAATATAAAAGTAGTGAAGGTACATCAAAGTCGAGATAGCAAAGTTTTGAGTAGTACAAGTCCATAAACATAAAAACTAACATAAGAAAAGACAACCTCTCTGAGATCTCTCAAAAATATATACAATATAAATACAGAGCAAAATATGAAAATCCCAGAGTGGTGGTCTGATGATCCTCCTCCACAGCATGATCCTCCTCCTCAAAGTCTCCAGCCAGAAGCTCCACGCATCCCACATACGAACCATCTATACTAAGCATCACCCGGTGGATCCCCAACTCCCCACTAGCTCCTAGTGGAGTGCTCGACTAGCTCCCCCTCACTCTCTGCCTCCTCAGGATCCTTCTCTACCTCGTTCGACTGAGTCGGTGCCCTACCACTGGGCACTGGGTCAGCAGAAGGAGTCCCACAAACTGGACTCATCGGACTAGCTAAAGGGGTCTCATCTCGAATCACACGGGAAGCAGAGGGATGGGATCTAGTCTGCTCTAAA
The DNA here is from genome assembly GCA_037953625.1 of Crotalaria pallida. Lineage (NCBI taxonomy): Eukaryota > Viridiplantae > Streptophyta > Magnoliopsida > Fabales > Fabaceae > Crotalaria > Crotalaria pallida. The sequence continues at coordinate 93,043,354 of CM075654.1, forward strand.
ACGAAATGAGTGTAATCGACGAGCTGGTCGAGCCGGGGGTGGTCCATGATAACCATAAAACGGGGGTACATGCATGGTATAGATAATGGGTATGAGGAAGCTACGAGGACGGACACGAGCCAAGGGGTTGGGGTGATAGAGGGTAACCTCTACCTCCCCCTCAAAGGTGGCTCGGTGGTCCTCGTAGTACCACACTCCCCTAGGGATTGGGCGCAACTCGATGCAAGCTAGATAGTGTGCCATCACCTACAATAGGCATAAGGGGTAAGCAATATAGTCCACATAATCAAATAAGCGTAATATTAAGCAGATAAATAACATGTATACCATAGACAAGAGATATACACAACTTGTGAACAAGCCAAATAAACTGATAATCAACTTTATAAATGATATGCCATGATGCTTGCACACAATCTTTCTAGTCCTGAGATTCTCCAACTATTGCTCTCATGCATGACCATCCAAACAACCCGTATACGTGCCTCGGACGTATAGTGAACCTGCTCGGATTACAATCCAAAACGACACTACCTAAGTGTACGTTGCGTCACCAAGATGTAACAGCATCACCTATGCTGCCCACATTACCAAAATGTGTCATCGAGCAAGCCACACGACTATGCCTGGAACGTGGTCCAAAATACCAATTTCATTATCGATGCACACATCTCGTCACCAAGACGAATACCCAACGTTCGCAACAACCAATGCTGGTCACATTACCAAATTGTGACTACAGGCAAGTCGTAACCAAATTGGTACTCCCAGAGTACCCTCCTCATGTTCCTCGAACATGACCAAATGATATGCTATCACCACATCACCATGCATGAATGCACACAATCATCCCGTTTAGGGTTATCCATAAATTTGATAATGTGCAACATGCAGAACATTAAATAATGCAATTACTAATGTATCTGAACATTTCATATCTTCGTTTGGAACGATTAACTCTTGGATTTAACTAAACTTGACTTAGTTGAAAATGGCATTGTTTTATCTTTCTGTTCAAAAAGACTCGAGTGATTTTTAAAAGACTCGAGTAGAGTTCTAATCTGTACTGAAATACTCGAGTGGTTCTTAGTAAGACTCGAGTGGATCTTAATTTTTCTACGAATTGAAGTCTCGGGTCTTTCTAAAATACTCGAGTGGTTCATGAAATACTCGAGTCTTCATCAATCCTGAAGACTCGAGTGGATCATGCACTACTCGAGTGGTTCATCAGAAAGGTGCATTATTAGCATTAGTCAGTACTCGAGTCCTGGGTCATAAACTCGAGTGTTGGTGCCACCGGACGCACTGGTGCGTCTGAAATACTTGAGTCTAGAGTCAAGGACTCGAGTGGTGATAGACAGACAACACTGAAAATTGAGTTTTAACACACCATTTTCATTTCTAATCAAATTTAATCAAAACCAATGCTTAACAGAGCTAACATTATGTAAACTAAATATGTTCCAACCCAAGGATAACATCATATCACACTAAATTGAGTTTGAGAACCAATTATGCATAAAAATCACATATTCATCAACTTATCATACCAAATTCCATTCTAAGCATTTTCAACATGAAAATAACCTTAATACAGCTTGCATGCAACATATGGAACTTGCTCCAAACAACTTAGAAACTTAAGTAGGCCTCCAAGCCAAAAATCTAATTTAGGCTATGCCCATAGAGTCTCATGGTGACTTTACGATTATAATTCAATGAAATAAGCTTATTCTAGTGAACAATTAGCTTCACCTTTACCTCTAGGCCGTGAATTAACAGGGAATTTGCAGAGAGACTGGCTGGAACATTCTAACCCCCAAAACCCTTTGCATGCAGCCACATTTGAGCAAAGTCCAAAAACCAGGGATTTTAACATGCAATTTCAGTTTAAAAATTAGGGAATTTGGTTAGGAATTATTCTCTGCAACATGGAATTAAGGTAGGAATGAAATTGAGGGTCATAGGGTCCACGAACTTACCAAAATCAGAGCTTGAAGTAAGCTCCAGACTTCAGTTTTCCATGTTTGACAGCAAAAGCTCCCTCTCTTTCGAGCTTCGATTCTTCCTCTACACGAACTCTTACTCTCAATTTCTATGTCTTTGTGAATATCGTGATGTGAGCTTTATAATGGTGTATAATAATCACTCTAACACTCAGAATTGAAGGAGATATAAGGAGACGAAATTGAAAACCATAGAACTCAAATTCTCAGAGCAATTCGACCAAATGGTCGATTTTCGTCAACAGTCATGCTTATATAGCATGAATCGTTGATCATGCATGGCGACACGAAGGCCACTATCGAGTCTTCAAGTTGATTTCGTGTCAACGTTTTGTAACACCCCTAATTTTCGTCTCCCGGATAATAAGGAAATTAATAATAAAAGTTTTATTATTAATTTATATGAATTTCCAAGTTTATGTTTTGTATTTAATTAGCCTAAAATATAAAAATAAGTTGAAATATTTTTATATGGCAGATAAATGCAAAATATAAGGATATTGCATTTTAGTCCCTGAACTAGGACCTAAATGTAATATTGAAAAGGTTCTTGGAGGGAAAGATTTAAAAATATTAATTTTTAAATTTTGTACTGATCTAACCGGTTAGTAATGCCCTGTAACCGGTTAGACGATGAACCCAGAAACTAGGTTAGTGGATTTTGATGAGTAATCACTTGATTAATTCGATTAATCGCCATGAATACAGCCTAAATCCAGTGGAAGACACGCGTCAACGTGCATGCTACTCCAATTTGCCAATAAATAGTTGAATTTCTGAAGAATTGGAGGTTGATTTCTACAATTTGTGTTGAAGAAGGGAAATTAGGGTTTTAAATTCGTTCTGAGCAATTCGTCTCCTTCCTTGAGAGTTAGAGAGCGAAACATACACTTATGAAAAGCTTGAATCAAGGGCTTTTCAGTGATATACACTTTGTGAGCTGAGTGTTCGTGTGGGAGGAAGAATCGATCTTAGAAGCTAAGAGTTGGAGACTGAATTCTGTGTTCTTCTGGTTTTGGAAGCTGGATTTCAGCTTTGATTTTGGTAAGTACAGTCCATCATTAAGCCTCAAATCTCTTCTAGCTCTTAGTGCATGTTACCTAGATTGAGTTCTAATCGTTTTCCCCAATTTCTTTGGCCAATTACTATGTCAAATTGGGTGGTTTTTGGACCCTGTTGCTGGACAATCGTGACTGGGAGCAGAACTTAGGAATTGTGAGGAGATTGTGGATTTTCTTCAAGTTCAGAGGTTATACTCATCAAAATCAACTTAGAGGTATGGGAGAAGTCTACCTTATACTAGATTTAGACTAAAAATCAAGAGAATTAGGATTTGAGTTAGCAAAACTCAAAAAGGGCATTATGTGTGTGAAGCACAAAGGCTTGGAGGCCAAATTTCAGCTCACAGTTGTTTTGAGCAATCTTATATTGATGCATGCAAGTGATTTAATGTGGAAATCAGAAGCTAAATGTATAATTTGTGATTTGAGGTATTGAATTGTGTTTGTATGGGTTTTTATGCAATTTGATGCACTAACCCAAATGCATGCAAAATTATATATGTTTCTGTGCTTAAACATATTTATTTAAGGTTTATGAACTCTGTTAAAGGTTGAAATTTGGTTAGATTTGAGTAGTGAAGAGAATGGTTTGTTAAAACTCATGTTTTAGTGGCTGACTGCATAATCTAACCGGTTACTCGAGATTCGTAACCGGTTAGACAGTGTAAAAATGCAAAAGAAAATAAGTTTACAAAATCAGTATTGTGGTCTTATAAATCCTACTCAAATCTAGGCCTCAATTTCATGGAAAACAATCTGAAAAACAAGTTGATTTCACTGTTATAGTTCAGATTGCAAACAAAGAGTTAATACCTTAGTGTAATGAGATAATTTCAAGAGGAAATTAGGCTCATTGGAGAATGAAATGTGATTTAGACCTTTGAATGATAAAAACAGTGGTTTTGAGGTATAAAACAATGTTAAACTTGTTTATGGATTGGGTAGAGAATTCAAGAAAAAGGGTTTTTCTGAATTACAATGGTAAACAGTTCAGGTCTGTAATTCTAGCCGGTTAGCCTGAAACTGTAACCGGTTAGTACCTGAATCTGAAAAATAAAAAGTTAAGTTTTTGAATACCATTGGTTATGTTTTTCCCAATCTAAGCTTAAGAGCATGTTTTTTGGAGATAATTCAAAGAAGAATTTTGTGCCAAAGATTATGCCTCAAATAAATCATTCAAAAGGGAAATTTGGAATATTTCTAAATCACATTAATTAATGTAAAGATAAAACCAACCCTGGTAATTGTGCATCCATATAGAATGGAAGTTTGGTTGGTAGGAACGTTTATCATATTCAGGGAATATGAGGAGGGTACTCCGGGAGTACCAAATTGTAACCTACTTGATGACACATTCTGGGAATGTGGCCAGTGTCCGGGACCTGGTTTTTATGCGTTCTGGGAACGTATGCGTTCTGGGAACGTGGTGCACACTCCGGGAGTGATGCTTATTATCCAAGTATGGTTTGGCATTACGTTCTGGGAACGAATGTCAGTGTTCCGGGAACACAAGGGTGTATTGGATGGACGTCCAAGATGGACTTTAGAGGCCTCAGTTGTGGATAGAAAATCATACATCATGCCACTTGCATTATAACAGATATAATGTTGAAAATTGGTGTGTTCATATGTACTTGCATTGTTATCTGTCCATGACATACTTGTGTTTGTAATTTTAGTCTTTATCAATTATGTATATGTGTATACTTACTCCCTGTGCCCTGTTTAGGTGATGGCCAGATACCTAGCCTGCATCGGGATACGCCCTATCCCTAGTGGCATATGGATGTATGAGGAGCACCGTGCCACTTTTGAAGGGGAGGTGGAGGTCACTCTCTACCACCCTAACCCTCTGGTGCGAGTGCGACCTCGTCTATTTAGGATCCCTTTAGTCTAAACTATGCATGTTCCACCCTTTTATACATATAGAGGACCACCCCCGGCTTGACCTGTGCATCGTTTTCATAGTTTTCGTTTTAGAGCTGTCACTCGTTCTCATCCTTCCTCCCATAGAGTTGTCACTGAGGAGACTCCTTCTCCTGGTCCGACTGGTTTCGAGAGGACTGCTTCTGCAGATCCTAGACCCAGTGGTGTGGTCTCTACCCAGTCAGGCGAGGTCGAGGAGGACCCCATGGAGGATGAGAGCGAGGAGGAGGTGCATGTCGAGCTGACTGTTTCTGCTAGAGGTGGACCCGCTGGTTCATAGGAGCCTGCATAGCGTGGATGTTTTGGATCCTAGATCCTAGGGATAGAGCTGTGGAGGATCTGAGGAGCTGCTGAGGACACGGATGAACTGCTCTGGGACTTCTATTTTGGGATTATGTGATATATTGTGTCGTGTCTAGGACACGGTGTATCAGATGCACCCCTAGCTCAAAGGTATAGAGAGACCCAAGAACTAGTGGATGGACTGTGGTTAGTGTGTGATTGTTTAGGTATGCTAGAGGTCCAGTTGGGACAACTAGGGTTTCCCTAATCACAGTGTGTGCGGATGTGCAATTAGGGAGAAAGAGAACGTACCAGAGCCCCTTGTTGAAGACAACTATTTATAGGGGTGGCATTGTACCTTGTGGGCCTGTACGGAGGGCCAGCACGGCAGCTGACGTGTCCCCTTTAGGATGTGGGATGAGTCATTCATCCTTATCCTGTAGTGGAGAATCTTATCCCTGTTGGCAAGTTAGGCTCACGCGCCCCTAGCTCGGACTCCTTAGGGGGTAAGCCCCATGTGGTCGGTCCTGAGGTGCCAGGATGGGTCCTAGGACAAGCGCTCGGCCTGGTAGGCGTGACCTATCAGATAGGGTAATCTGGTCGGCCGAGTATGCTAAGGGTAGACCGAGGGTCGGTCTATCGCATAAGCCCCCTAGCTCGGTAAGACTTCTTGAATCTTTAGCCGAGCTGATAATTCTTCAACGGTGTCCTTTTAAAGGGACCGAGCGTTAGGATCGGGGCAAGGTGATGAGTTCAGGACAGCTCAAAGTGCTTCGCTGTCCCTTATACTGACTGAGAGGACGTTTAAATGTCCTCTCATTGACACGTGCTGCTTGTGTCAGGTGTCATTATTATGCATGCTGCCGTTTGGGTTTTTGAAATGTTTCCCTCCACTGATTGCGCGACACGTGCCTCTTTGAGTGGCTCAATGTTGGACTTGGACTTCTGCTGCCAAGCCCAATAACTCAAAAAACGTGGGGAGGGAAGTTTCTTTTGAGTTTTAACTGCCCTTTACTCTTCTTCTTCCTCATTTTTTTTGAAACTCTTCCTTCTCTCATTCCTCTCTGTTCCTGCGATTTCTTAAGATCTCAGATTTCCTCCAACTATTCTCAAACCATTGCAGTCCTGCCTTATCTGACGGTTATTGCTTCCCCTTCGTTGCATCTATCAGTTAGTGTCAGTCCTCTTTCTACAGTTTCAGGTATTTTGACTTGGAACCTCTGGTTTTTGCTTCTGCCTTTTTCTTTTTTCGTTTGAACTGCTCATCCCTTAGGTTCTGGGTTCTTGGCTTTCGTTGGGTTTAGAGTTTCTTTCTGGGTTTTCTGGATTTCCTGAGTTTTCATCATGGGTGTTAACTGGTCATGGTATGAGGAGTTGTCAAGAATTTTGGGTTTAGGCGATATTGAGGATTCTTCCTCCTCTTCATCTTCATCTTCTTCTGATTTGGAAGTGCTAGACTTCCTGCCACCGCCTTTCCGCCACCGCATGGCGGATCCCATGGTGGAGATGCCGTTATCGGTGGAATTTCCTTAGAGTTTTGAGGAAAAGGAGAGTAGGAAGTTACAGTATCAAGCGGCGGAGGAGCGGGCCCAAGTGGCCCGCCGCCCCTCAAACCGTACTTGGGAAAAACCCTTTTGGGGAAAAGCCTTAAAGGTTAGGGGAAGATGTAGTAGGCTCGGCTATAGGACCAATAAACCTAGGGTTAGGTTGTTTAAAGATTTTGACTTTGTAGATTCTGACGCCGAGACTTCCCTTTCCCCAGGTATGGTTCGACGGTGCGTCACACATCCTCATGAATTTCCTGTGCCTCCGAACTCTGGAGCCTATGATTGGGTTGATTTGGAGGTGCTCGGTACGCCGTCAGCCTTAATCAACAACAATTCGAGTCATATCCGAGCTAACATACTCCCTTGCCCTGTGGATGGAACGGGGACATCTTATACAGTCAGTCCTCCTTCAGCCAATGACCGTGTATGCACAGCGATCGAAGAGAATCGCAAGGAGTTTTTCATGTACGAGGAGGTCATGATAAGGCTGGGTGTTAAAATGCCGTTTTCCGATCTAGAGATAGCTCTGCTCCAGCGGCTGCGCCTAGCTCCCACCCAACTACATCCTAGTGGTTGGGCGTTTGTCCGAGCGTTCCAAAAATTTTGTGAGGCTCGCCGATTGACATGCTCGCTCCGAGTGTTCCTATGGTTATACATACCACAGGTAAACATTTTTGAGAGAGGGTCAACCAAAAGACTGTGGGTATCGTTGAAGGCACGCAACGACCATGCCCTATTTGCCAAATACACTGATTCATGGAAAACCTTTAAACCTTTGTTTTTCAAATACCAATTTGTCGGAAGGGGGAATTGCTGGTTTATGGAGGATGGTCACCCTCGGTTTCCTCTATCCTGGTCGCCTGACTTTTTTAACAGACACCCGAAGCTTTACCAGTTTCATTATGAGACTGAACTGTCGGCCGACGAGAGGCATACATGTGATACCTTCTTCAGCTATCTTAAAGAAAATGGCCAAGTTGACATTAGGAACATTATTATTTTTCCACAAGAGCTTGTGAAAGCCGAGCTTGGTATATACACCTTTTTTTTTTTAAACTTTGTATATCTGATTTGTAGTTAAGATGGCTAGGGAGAACAAGGCAGCTAAACGTATGAGGGAGCTTGCTAAGTCAAGAACAGTTGAAACGGTCGGTTCTTCTAGCGGAGCCGTTTCCTCGGAAGAGACTCGATCAGTTACAGTGGCCGTGGCATCACCTGAGGTTGAAGTGGTGCAAGATGTTCGACCACCATCTGTTCGTTTGGTGGAGGTGGCTACTGGGAGTCCTGTTGCTTGGGTGGAGGAGGAGGAGGAGCAGGACCGAGTGCCCCTGTCAAAAAGAGCTAGGATAGATAAGGGTAAAGGCAAAGTTGTTGAGTTGCTGAAACCACTACAGAGAGGTAATTTGTGGTTTGACGTTTCGGATCCCGAGGAGGAGACCGTTTGGGCCCAAAAGCTGAAGGAGAAATTTGTTGACTTGGTTTACACTCCTAATGATGATAAGAGATTGTCGGACCAAACTGCTGCCACTTTGAAATGTCACTGTGATTTATTGGGCAGAAATATACTAAGGGCTGCTAGCTACATGTTCCACCTCAGTAAGCATGCCGAAGATATCAGTGCAACTCTTTCGGCCACTGAGAAGGAGAAAAGGAAAGCTGCTGCTCATCAAGCAAAAAATCTGTTAACTCAGATTAAGGAGAATGAGGCAAATCTTCAAGCTCTGACCGAGTCCAATGCCGACCTGCAGAGAAAACTTGAAGCATCAGAAAGAGCTCGGGAGACCGCTCAAAAGGCTTTGGAGGATGTTGGTGGAAGGGAGGCCGAGAAGGGAAGGCTGCTGCAAATTGCTCAAGAGAAACCGGCTGAAGCTCAACAGAAAGTTACCGAGCTGGAGGGTGTGCAGGGTCGGTTGACAAATTCTGAGAATGAGGTGGTTCGGTTGCAGGGGGAGTTGACAAAAGCTCGTTGGAAAGCTTTGAAGCATAAGGTTACTGCCAAGCGGAATCATTTCAATTGGGATCATGCAGTGAATGACTCTTTTGTGAATGCTGTTAAACAATTGTCCCTTATGAATCCGGGGATCCGAGTGTTAGGTGCAAGTCCAAATTTTGGTGTTGACGGTGATCGTATCATTGACTACGCCCACGAGGATAGGGAGGTGGACTTATCAGTGCCGAATCTTCCGAACCCCTTGGACTTGGAGAATGAAGACGAAGCTGATTTCGATGGGTCGGCCATTGCACTTTCCGAGGATGAAGACTAGATCTTTTTTATGCATTTCTTTTTGCTAATATTGCGTTTTTAATTTTTGTTGTTTGATGAAGTACTGAATGCTGTAATATGATCGGTTTGAACAGAATATTGCCTTTGAAATTCTTATGAAATGTTGATGTTTTACTTTCATCAGGATTTTTCACTGTCCTTTATTTCGTTGTAAACTGTTATTTAGATTTCGGATCTCCTACCTTTGGCCAAGGTGGGATCCTCGGTCCTCGGCTTACAGAAACTGTTTAAGTTTTTAGCCGGGCATCTACTAAAGTACTTGTGATTGTTAGTTTATAAGTCCCCGTTGGAAGGACGTGTATAAACACCCAAGTTCGCCTCGGTGGCGAACCGAGAGGAAATGGTTAGTACGTTAACAGTAAGAAGACAAGATGAATGACTGAAAAAGATAGATCTTCATTAAGCTCTTTTTGATCTGTTTGCAAACAATAGAAATCAAATGTAACATAAACATAGAAATGCTGAAATAAATGACATGGAATTTAAACAACAGAATTTTAAAATCATGGTTGAAGCTTTGCAAGAGTTGTGGTGGGACTCCATTAGCTGTAGTAAGGTTTAAGCTTGGTAGCATTCCAGGAGTTGTTCAGTTGTTGCTTTGTTAGTGTCTCCAATCTGTATGCCCCTGAGCCGGTTTTTGAGACGACCCTGTAGGGGCCTTCCCAATTCCTTGCCAGCTTTCCTTCTTTTGTGTTTTTCAAACCGATGTCGGCTCGTCTGAGGACCAAATCCCCTTCAGTAAAGCTTCTTGGGACCACCCACTTGTTGTATTCTCGGGACTGCCTTTCTTTTGCTTTTTTCTCTCGATCAGATGCGAGAGATCGGACCTCCTCGCTGAGAGTTAACTCTTCTTTTAACAAACCATCGTTCACTTCTACTGGACGTTCGGACACTCGGAAGGTGGGAATCCGAGTTTCAATAGGCAACACAGCCTCACAACCATACGTTAGTCGAAAAGAGGTTTCTCCTGTTGAGGTGTGAATGGTCGTTCGAATTGACCATAATACCTCGGGGAGGAGGTCAGCCCATGTTCCCTCGGCTTCATACAATCTCTTCTTCATTCCATCAATGATGATTTTATTTGCTGCTTCTGCCTGTCCGTTCGTCTGCGGGTGTTCGACCGATGAGAAATGGTGGGTGATGTGGAAGTGGTCGACCAGCTCTTGAAAAACCTTGGCTGTGAATTGTGTGCCATTGTCGGTCACCAGAGTGTGTGGGACACCAAAACGAGCGATGACTTGTCTAAGAAAGAATTTTTGGATTTTAGCTGAAGAAATTGTGGCCAAAGCCTCGGCTTCGACCCATTTTGTGAAATAATCAATTGAAACCACCACAAACTTTAGTTGCCCCGGAGCTGTTTTGAATTTCCCTATGATGTCCATGCCCCACTGATAAAAGGGCCATGGTGCGATCATTGAGTGGAGCTCCGTCGGGGGGCGTTGGAAAATCTTTCCGTGAAGCTGACAGGACTTGCATCTTTTTACATGTTCTGAAGCATCGCTTAGAAGTGTAGGCCAGTAATAGCCTGCTCGGAGTACTTTACGGGCTAGAGCCTTTGCACTTACATGGTGGCTCGAGATTCCTTCGTGGACCTCGTCCAACACGAGATCGGCTTCAGCAGGGTTCAGACACCTCAGCATAGGGGAGTTTATTCCCCGTTTATACAAAGTGTCACCGATCATGGCATATTGAGCAGCCTGCTTGACTATCTTTTTTCCTTGAGTGGGGTCGGTAGGCAGGACTCGAAATTTAAGATATTGCTTGATGGGGTCCATCCAATCGGTGGTCAGAGATAATGCCAGAACAACACTCGGCTGGTGGAAAGTTTCTTGGACTAGGCTTTTGTTGTTATCCCCACCCAAAAAATTGTAAACCCACGTGGAAATGCCGCAAACAGCTCGCGCGGCGAAAACCACCAGACCGAAAGGAACCGCCAGAGACTGGAAGAAGGCATCGCTGACAATGGAAGGGACTTGGAAGGAAGAAATCCTCCCCACCAAAGCATGCCTTCGGTAAGACTTGAAATCCCATCCCGCAGCCACCACTCAGTTCCAGCCCGAACTCACAGTGGTCCATACACCGTTCATTCTAGGCAAACAAACCCCAACCCCACCAATCGTGTACCAAACCACGGCTCCGGCCGCTCCGTTGACGCCCGTGTCTCCGAATAAGAAAGGGGACACTCCCAAGGCCGAAGGGAAACCCAGCTTGAAGAAATAATCAAACAACAAGCCCAAATATTGGAGCAGCAGGGAAGGGCCATAGCAGAGCTCCAGCAGATCCACATTCAGGCGGTTGCCGCACGGGCAGTAGAAACAACCCCAGTAACCATACCAGCCCAGGATCCTCAAGGCCCCATCGCCCTTCCCCCACCACCTCCAATAAATCCAGCCCTTGCAGCCACTTATGAGACCGATGATAGTGCTCACCCTGGCCACCCCTTTACTCCGCGAATCATGGCTTATGAGACACCCTCCGCATTCCTCGGCCCCACCAGTGTAGCGAAGTATAACGGGTTAACCGACCCCTTGGAACACATTTTATCTTTTGAAGGTGCTATGAACTTTTATGATGGAGGAGACCTAATGAAGTGTCGAGCCTTTTCTATGACTCTGCAACCACCCGTTCTGAGGTGGTACTCGGCCTTGCCTAGGAACTCTGTTAACTCCTGGGCAGAAATGAAGAGAGTTTTCCTGAACAGATATACTGCTAGCTGCGTCCAGCCAAAGTCCGACCACTCCCTAGCAGGTGTCATGCAACAACCCGAAGAACCCTTGAGAGAGTATCTGTCCCGTTTCCATTCAGAGGCAGGATCCGTTCCAAACCTTGAACCAAGCTTCTCGGTCTTCCTTTTCACTCAGGGACTTCGGAATGGAGACTTCAAAAACTCACTAGTGGGAAAACCGCCGAGGGATATGGCGGAGTTAAGACATCGTTCCACAAAATTCATAAATTTGGAGGAATTCAGCAAATGGCAGAGAAACAGGGAAAGAGGTGAGCGAGGGGAACCTTCCTCTCAGGGAAAACCAAGAAGAGATGACAGAAGAGATGACAGGAGGGAGGAACAAAGAAGAGGACCCAGAGGGGACAGAAGGTTCGGCGTTCCCCGAGCAAAATTCGAGCAGTACACTCCTCTCACGGTCCCAAGAAGTCAGATACTGCAGGAAACAATGCAAACCGACCTTCGAATGGTAGAAAGACCTTCCCCCTTAAAAAGAAGTCAGCGCCAAGACCGTTCCAAGTTTTGCTCGTATCATGAGGGATACAGGCACACTACAGACGAGTGCACTTGGCTAAGGGATGTCATCGAGCAGCTGATAAGAGATGGGAAATTACAACAGTATGTCAGAGAGGCACTCAACCGACATGCTCGAAGAAGGACCCCCTCTCCAGACAGAAACATCCGACCTCCAACCAGAGAAGCCAACCGTAACACCAATCAGCAACCATCCGACCCACAAAGAGTAGCCATGGTAGAAGTTACTACAGACCAATCCCCGCAAAACCTTAGAGTCAACACCATAGCACGAGGTTTCGCGGGGGGAGGAGAAAAGAGATCCGATAGGAAAAGATACATCAATCAAGTGCTTGCCGTCCATGACCATCCAATCCGAAAAAGAACCACAAAAAGTGTACCCATCTGTTTCTCTGATGAAGATCTTGAAGGGATCATCCCGGGTCACAACGACCCAATGGTCATTACTGCCCTGGTTGGCAACTAAGAGGTTGCCAGGATATTTGTCGATCAAGGCAGTTCGGCAGACATCATGTTCTTGAACCTTTTTGAAGCCCTAAAGTTAAAAACCTCCGACCTAACCCCATTCGAGGGAAAGTTAATCAGCTTTACAGGAGACGCGGTGGTTCGCAAAGGACACATCCAACTACCGGTAACACTTGGGAACCACCCCTCGGCCAGGACCGAGATAATCAAGTTTCTCGTGGTCGACTGCCCTTCAGCATATAATGTCATCCTCGGCAGAACATGACTACAGGCTTTCGGTGCGGTCGTCTCGACCGTTCATCTGGCCATGAAATTTGAAGGCTCCGATGGAACTGTTGTCGCTATACGAGCCGAGCAGGAAAAAGCTAGACTATGCTACAATGCTAGTTTAGCAAAGTTCAAAAGCCATGAAGAAATTCAGCCAAAGTTATGTTTGAACAAAGGAAATGTACTTTTGATAGACTTGGATGTAAGATCCGAGTTGGATGATACAAGACCAACCCCACAAGGTGAGTGGGAATTCATTGTGTTAGATGAAGAGCTCCCGAGCAGGAAGGTGAAGCTAGGAACCAATCTTTCAGAAACAATACGAGCAGAGATGCTTGAACTTTTAAAGAAAAACAAGGACCTTTTTGCATGGACCTCGGCTGATATGCTGGGGATTGATCCAAACCTAATTTGTCATCGTCTCAGCGTTCACCCGACCGCCAAGCCGGTAGCCCAGAAAAAGAGAAGGGTAGGCACAGAGAAAGCTGCAGTAATTGAGGAGAAAGTGGCCGAGCTCCTCGCCGCCGGATTCATCCGAGAGGTCAACTATTCCGAGTGGCTTTCAAACACAGTATTGGTCAAAAAATCAAACGGGAAGTGGCGCATGTGCGTCGACTACACCGACTTGAATAAAGCCTGCCCAAAAGACCAGTACCCCTTCCCCATTATTGACAAACTAGTGGACAACTCAGCTGGCTACCAACTCCTTTCTTTTATGGATGCATACTCGGGGTACAACCAAATCCCGATGTACCCTCCTGATCAGGAGAAAACGGCCTTCATCACCGAAAGGGCCACTTATTGCTACACGGTAATGCCTTTCGGATTGAAAAACGCTGGCGCAACCTACCAGCGGATGATGAACAAGGTCTTCTCGGGTTTGATCGGTCCTACCCTTGAGGTGTACATAGATGATATGATAGCCAAGAGCAAGAAAAAGGAAGATCATCCCCACAGATGGCGCCAATGTCGTGTCTAGGACACGGTGTATCAGATGCACCCCTAGCTCAAAGGTATAGAGAGACCCAAGAACTAGTGGATGGACTGAGGTTAGTGTGTGATTGTTTAGGTATGCTAGAGGTCCAGTTGGGACAACTAGGGTTTCCCTAATCACAGTGTGTGCGGATGTGCAATTAGGGAGAGAGAGAATGTACCAGAGCCCATTGCTGGAGACAGCTATTTATAGGGGTGGCATTGTACCTTGTGGGCCTGTACGGAGGGCCAGCACGGCAGCTGATGTGTCTCCTTTAGGATGTGGGATGAGTCATTCATCCTTATCCTATAGTGGAGAATCTTATCCCTGTTGGCAAGTTAGGCTCACGCGCCCCTAGCTCGGACTCCTTAGGGGGTAAGCCCCATGTGGTCGGTCCTGAGGTGCCAGGATGGGTCCTAGGACAAGCGCTCGGCCTGGTAGGCGTGACCTATCAGATAGGGTAATCTGGTCGGCCGAGTATGCTAAGGGTAGACCGAGGGTCGGTCTACCACATATTGTATATATTTTGAGAGGTCTTAGAGTGAGGTTTTATTTTATGCAGCTGGTTTGTATATATTTTTATAAACTCTTGCTATCTCGACTTATGTTACTTGCTACTGATGATACTGGTGGGGTTTTATCTTGAAATATATATATATATATATATATATATGCATATGATGTTTTATTTACCTCAGCAGTGCCCCACAAGTGTTACTTTTTACTTCCGCATACTCTGATTTTGACGTAAAAGGATTCAGCGATAAATTCATATTCTATGCATTCGATCAAAATTCAAGAGACAATAATACTTTTTAAGAAATGCTAAGAATTTTTTTTTATTATATTAGAAAAATATTGTCTCGAGAGTCTTTTGTAATTAAAGTATGGTTAAGCCGAATTCAAATGTTTGTTCCGATTAAAAGTGTTCATGAATGAGCAAGTATCAATTATAAACGAAAAAATTTCTAGTCCTAATTTTGATAGAAAGTATTTTACATTTGAAAATATTATTATTTTGGAGATATAGAAACGAGGGTGTCACACCTTGGGTGGTATCAGAGCATTGGCCCTGTCCTTCATGGCCCCGATGATGCAGCTAAGTATGAATTCAATGTTAGTTGAATATGTTTTGAGTAAGTTAGTAGCATTTATGTTTCAAAGACCTTTTAGTTGACCCAAAGCCCATAGTGCAGGTCTTTCTATGGCAACCAAAAATAGAAATATTACGAACGAAATGTTAGAACGAATCACGACCGTGCTGGAAGGCATGCAGCAGCAGCGACAGCAGCCACCTCAAGGGTGAGCTGGTAACCCACCTGTTGGCAACATGGCGAATCTTGACGCTAAGACTCTGTCGGAATTCAGGAAATGCAATCCACCAAGGTTTGAAGGCGGATACAAACCTGATGAGGCGAATAAGTGGTTGTACGAGATCAACAAGATTTTTAGAACTTTGAATTGTTCTGATGAGCAGAAGGTGACTTATGCAGTTTACACGCTTCATGGGGAAACTGAAAACTGGTGGGATCACACTGTCCAATTGCTGAATTTTGAAAGGAGAGTAATCAACTAGGGAGTGTTTATGGAGAAATTTCTTAATAAATACTTTCCGGAAGATTTAAGGAGAAAGAAGGAAGTAGAGTTCATGCAATTGAAGCAGGAGGATATGAGTGTAGGAGAATATGCTGCCAGATTTGAGGAACTGATGAAATATTCTCCCTACTACTTGAATAACCCTGTTGAAAGGAGTAAGTGTGTTAAGTTTGAAGGTGGACTGAGACCGGAGCTGAAGTCTATTTTCAGTTATCAGAGGATTCAGAGTTTCCCTGCACTTGTGGATATGTGCAGAATGTACGAGGATGACAAGAAGGCCGAGTTGATTGGAAGTCAAGGAAAAGGGGTTGGACAGAACTATGGACCACAGAGGAAGAAGAGGTTTGATCATCGGAGTAATGGTCCATATTCTCAGAAGAACAAAGGCAAGGGCAAAGCTGTGATTGATAACAAGAACAAGTCTCGCGATAATGCTCCTTATTGCGAGAAGTGTAGGCGTTATCATCATGGTCAATTCTGCTGGTCCACCGGAGGATGTTTCAAGTGTGGAAAACAAGGTCACTTTGCTCGTGAATGCAAGGAGTCTGCAAAAGATGTTGCAAAGGGATCTGCTGGCAAGAATGTGGTGCAAGGAAGAGTGTTTACCCTGAGGGGTAATGAAGCAACCCAAACCCCGAATCTCGCGCAAGGTAACTTTCTGCTTAGTAACCAACCTTGCAAAATCATGTTTGATTCTGGAGCTACACATTCTTTTGTTTCTCCTGAATGTGTAAATAGGCCGAATCTTGTTGTTTCCGATTCACCTTGTTATCTTAGTATAGATACCCCTACTGGAATACCGATTTTTACCGCTAAAGTCTGTTTAGGATGTAATGTGGAAATTTTGGGTCGTCTTTCCAAAGTAGATTTGGTTTGTCTCCCTAAGTTACAATTGGATGTGATCTTGGGTATGGATTGGTTGATGAAGAACCAAGTGATCATAAATTGTGAGGAAAAGACAATTCAATATAGGACCCTTGAACCTGAAGGTTATATGTGTTTGTTCTCTGCTACTGGAGAAAAAGAGTCGATGCCGATAGAAGAGATTCCTGTGGTGAGGGAATTTCCGGAAGTATTTCCTGAGGAGATACCAGGATTACCTCCGAAGCGAGAGATAGAGTTTGGGATTGATTTAGTCCCTGGAGCTGGTCCCATCTCTATTGCTCCTTATAGGATGGCACCACCAGAAATGGCAGAAATAAAAAAGCAGATCGAGGAATTGCTGCAGAAGCAGATGATCAGGCGAAGCGTTTCGCCTTGGGGAGCTCCAATACTGTTTGTAAAGAAGGATGGGAGTATGAGAATGTGTGTGGACTACAGGAAGTTGAATAAGGTCACCATTAAGAATAAGTACCCTTTGCCAAGGATTGATGACCTTATGGATCAAGTTAGGGGAGCTGTAGTATTTTCCAAGATTGATCTGAGATCGGGTTATCATCATATCAGGATAAAGGAGGAGGATATACCCAAGACTGCATTTCGATATCGATACGATCATTATGAGTATGTTGTGATGTCGTTCGGATTGACTAATGCACCTGCTATTTTCATGGATTATATGAACCGGATCTTTAGACCATACCTGGATTTATTTGTGGTGGTGTTTATTGACGATATTCTGGTCTATTCTAAGAATCCGGAAGAGCATGAGGAGCATCTCAGGATTGTGTTAAAAGTCCTGAAAGAGAAGCAATTATATGCCAAACTTACGAAATGTGAGTTTTGGTTGAATGAAGTGAAGTTTTTGGGGCATGTAATCTCTAAAGAAGGAATTGCGGTGCATCCAGCAAAAGTAAGTTCAGTGCTGAGCTGGGAACAGCCTAAGACTGTGATTGAGGTGAGAAGTTTCTTAGGGCTGGCTGGATACTATCGTCGGTTCATAGAAGGATTTTCCAAGATTGCATTGCCTTTGACCAAGTTGACTCGGAAAGATCAACCTTTCGTGTGGGACGATCGGTGTGAAGTTAGTTTCCGTGAGTTGAAAGAAAGGTTAACATCGTCTCCTGTGTTAATCTTACCTGATCCTCATAAAAGTTTTGAAGTGTACTGTGATGCATCTAAGCAAGGACTGGGTTGTGTATTGATGCAAGAAGGAAGAGTAGTGGCTTATGCATCGCGACAATTGAAGAATCATGAGGTGAATTACCCGACACACGATTTGGAATTGGCGGCGATCGTGTTTGCCTTAAAGATATGGAGACATCATCTCTATGGCACTACGTTTCAAGTATTTAGTGACCATAAGAGTTTGAAATATCTGTTCGATCATAAAGAGTAGAACATGAGGTAAAGAAGGTGGATGGAGTTTTTGAAAGATTATGACTTTAAACTCCACTATCATCCGGGTAAAGCAAATGTGGTTGCAGATGCTTTGAGTCGGAAAGCAATCCACATAAGTGCGATGATGCTTAACGAAGCAGCGTTGATTGAGGAATTCAGAGACTTGAGCCTGTTGACACAAGTGGAGCCAACAAGTATCAAGTTAGGGATGTTGCAGATCACAAATGAGTTTTTGGAAAGAATTCGTGAGTTGCAACAAGCGGATGGAGAATTGATGGAAAAGATGAGATTAGGTTCAGAAGGAAAGGAACCTGATTTCAAGATTGGGTTGGATGGAATCTTTCGTTTTAGGACAAGGATTTGTATACCAAGAGATCAGGAGGTTAGAAGATTGATTCTTGATGAAGCACATAAGAGTCGGATGAGTATGCATCCTGGATCAACCAAAATGTATCAGGATCTGAAGAAGATGTTTTGGTGGTCTAGATTGAAAAAGGAGGTTGCAGAATATGTGGCGGCATGTTTAATTTGTCAAAAAGCTAAGGTAGAACATCAGAAACCAAGAGGACAGTTGCAACCTTTGAGTATTCCCCAATGGAAGTGGGATAGCATCTCAATGGATTTTGTGTCTGGTTTGCCAAGGACAGCAGCAAATCATGACGCAATCTGGGTGATTGTGGATAGGTTGACCAAGTCGGCGCATTTAGTTCCGATCAATATGCGCTATTCTTTGAACAAGCTTACCCAGATCTATATTAAGGAGGTAGTTCGTCTTCACGGAGTACCTTCGAGTATTGTGTCGGATCGAGATCCCAGATTTTCTTCGCAATTCTGGAAAAGTTTACATGATGCTATGGGAACGAGATTGAAATTGAGTTTTGCGTATCATCCACAGACTGATGGCCAGACGGAGTGAACGATTTAGTCTTTGGAAGATGTGTTGCGGGCTTGTGCACTTGAAGAACAAGGAAGTTGGGATCAAGTGCTACCTCTTGCAGAATTCACATACAACAACAGCTATCATGCAAGTATTGGGATGGGACCGTTTTAGGCGTTGTATGGAAGGAAATGTCAAACCCCGCTATGTTGGTTCCAAGTGGGGGAGAATTTAGTGGTTGGACCGGAAATGATACAGCAGACATTTGAGAAGATTAAGATGGTTCAGGCAAAGATGAAAGCGGCTCAGAATCGGCAGAAGAGTTACGCTGATAAGAGGAGGAAACCATTAGAGTTTTCGGAAGGCGATCATGTGTTTCTTCGGATAGTTCCGATGAAAGGAATTAGCAGAGCCTTGAGAACCCGAAAGTTTTCGCCTAAGTGTATAGGTCCATACCAAATCCTTAAGAGAGTTGGTCCTATTGCTTATCAAGTAGCTTTACCACCCTCTCTATCCAATTTGCACAACGTCTTTCACGTTTCGCAATTGAAGAAGTATGTGCATGACCCATCAGCTATTCTGAAAATTCAACCTGACGACCTAACTTTGAATGAAAACCTTACCTTTGAGACCAGACCAGTTCAGATAGAAGATCGTGAAGTTAAGCAGCTCAGAGTAAAGGAGATATCTTTAGTAAAGGTCATATGGGAAAATGCTGACGTGTCTAAAGCTACATGGGAATTAGAGGAAAAGATGCGTCAAGAGTATCCGGAGTTGTTTATGTAAGTTAGAATTTCGGGGAAGAAATTCATTTTAAGTGGGAGAGTAGTGTAACACCCCTAATTTTCGTCTCCCGGATAATAAGGAAATTAATAATAAAAGTTTTATTATTAATTTATATGAATTTCCAAGTTTATGTTTTGTATTTAATTAGCCTAAAATATAAAAATAAGTTGAAATATTTTTATATGGCAGATAAATGCAAAATATAAGGATATTGCATTTTAGTCCCTGAACTAGGACCTAAATGTAATATTGAAAAGGTTCTTGGAGGGAAAGATTTAAAAATATTAATTTTTAAATTTTGTACTGATCTAACCGGTTAGTAATGCCCTGTAACCGGTTAGACGATGAACCCAGAAACTAGGTTAGTGGATTTTGATGAGTAATCACTTGATTAATTCGATTAATCGCCACGAATACAGCCTAAATCCAGTGGAAAACACGCGTCAACGTGCATGCTACTCCAATTTGCCTATAAATAGTTGAATTTCTGAAGAATTGGAGGTTGATTTCTGCAATTTGTGTTGAAGAAGGGCAATTAGGGTTTCAAATTCATTCTGAGCAATTCGTCTCCTTCCTTGAGAGTTAGAGAGCGAAACATACACTTCTGAAAAGCTTGAATCAAGGGCTTTTCAGTGATATACACTTTGTGAGTTGAGTGTTCGTGTGGGAGGAGGAATCGATCTTAGAAGCTAAGAGTTGGAGACTGAATTCTGTGTTCTTCTGGTTCTGGAAGCTGGATTTCAGCTTTGATTTTGGTAAGTACAGTCCATCATTAAGCCTCAAATCTTTTCTAGCTCTTAGTGCATGTTACCTAGATTGAGTTCTAATCATTTTCCCCAATTTCTTTGGCCAATTACAATGTCAAATTGGGTGGTTTTTGGACCCTGTTGCTGGACAATCGTGACTGGGAGCAGAACTTAGGAATTGTGAGGAGATTGTGGATTTTCTTCAAGTTCAGAGGTTATACTCATCAAAATCAACTTAGAGGTATGGGAGAAGTCTACCTTATACTAGATTTAGACTAAAAATCAAGAGAATTAGGATTTCAGTTAGCAAAACTCAAAAAGAGCATTATGTGTGTGAAGCACAAAGGCTTGGAGGCCAAATTTCAACTCACTGTTGTTTTGAGCAATCTTATATTGATGCATGCAAGTGATTTAATGTGGAAATCAGAAGCTAAATGTATAATTTGTGATTTGAGGTATTGAATTGTGTTTGTATGGGTTTTTATGCAATTTGATGCACTAACCCAAATGCATGCAAAATTATATATGTTTCTGTGCTTAAACATATTTATTTAAGGTATATGAACTCTGTTAAAGGTTGAAATTTGGCTAGATTTGAGTAGTGAAGAGAATGGTTTGTTAAAACTCATGTTTTAGTGGCTGACTGCATAATCTAACCGGTTAGACACTGTAAAAAGGCAAAAGAAAATAAGTTTACAAAATCAGTATTGTGGTCTTGTAAATCCTACTCAAATCTAGGCCTCAATTTCATGGAAAACAATCTGAAAAACAAGTTGATTTCACTGTTATAGTTCAGATTGCAATCAAAGAGTTAATACCTTAGTGTAATGAGATAATTTCAAGAGGAAATTAGGCTCATTGGAGAATGAAATGTGATTTAGACCTTTGAATGATAACAACAGTGGTTTTGAGGTATAAAACAATGTTAAACTTGTTTATGGATTGGGTAGAGAATTCAAGAAAAAGGGTTTTTCTGAATTACAATGGTAAACAGTTCAGGTTTGTAATTCTAGCCGGTTAGCCTGAAACTGTAACCGGTTAGTACCTGAATCTGAAAAATAAAAAGTTAAGTTTTTGAATACCATTGGTTATGTTTTTCCCAATCTAAGCTTAAGAGCATGTTTTTTGGAGATAATTCAAAGAAGAATTTTGTGCCAAAGATTATGCCTCAAATAAATCATTCAAAAGGGAAATTTGGAATATTTCTAAATCACATTAATTAATGTAAAGATAAAACCAACCCTGATAATTGTGCATCCATATAGAATGGAAGTTTGGTTGGTAGGAACGTTTATCATATTCTGGGAATATGAGGAGGGTACTCCGGGAGTACCAATTTGTAACCTACTTGATGACACATTCTGGGAATGTGGCCAGTGTCCGGGACCTGGTTTTTATGCGTTCTGGGAACGTATGCGTTCTGGGAACGTGGTGCACACTCCGGGAGTGATGCTTATTATCCAAGTATGGTTTGGCATTACGTTCTGGGAACGAATGTCAGTGTTCCGGGAACACAAGGGTGTATTGGATGGACGTCCAGGATGGACTTTAGAGGCCTCGGTTGTGGATAGAAAATCAAACATCATGCCACTTGCATTATAAGAGATATAATGTTGAAAATTGGTGTGTTCATATGTACTTGCATTGTTATCTGTCCATGACATACTTATGTTTGTAATTTTAGTCTTTATCAATTATGTATATGTGTATACTTACTCCCTGTGCCCTGTTTAGGTGATGGCCAGATACCTAGCCTGCATCGAGATACGCCCTATCCCTAGTGGCATATGGACGTATGAGGAGCACCGTGCCACTTTTGAGGGGGAGGTGGAGGTCACTCTCTACCACCCTAACCCTCTGGTGCGAGTGCGACCTTGTCGATTTAGGATCCCTTTAGTCTACACTATGCATGTTCCACCCTTTTATACATATAGAGGACCACCCCCGGCTCGACCTGTGCGTCGTTTTCATAGTTTTCGTTTTAGAGCTGCCACTCGTTCTCATCCTTCCTCCCATAGAGTTGTCACTGAGGAGACTCCTTCTCCTGGTCCGACTGATTTTGAGAGGACTGCTTCTGCAGATCCTAGACCCAGTGGTGTGGTCTCTACCCAGTCAGGCGAGGTCGAGGAGGACCCCGTGGAAGATGAGAGCGAGGAGGAGGTGCATGTCGAGCCGACTGTTTCTGCTAGAGGTGGACCCGCTGGTTCATAGGAGCCTGCATAGCGTGGATGTTTTGGATCCTAGATCCTAGGGATAGAGCTGTGGAGGATCTGAGGAGCTGCTGAGGACACGGATGACCTGCTCTGGGACTTCTATTTTGGGATTATGTGATATATTGTATATATTTTGAGAGGTCTTAGAGTGAGGTTTTATTTTATACAGCTGGTTTGTATATATTTTTATAAACTCTTGCTATCTCGACTTATGTTACTCGCTACTAATGATACTGGTGGGGTTTTATCTTGACATATATATATATATATATATGCATATGATGTTTTATTTACCTCAGCAGTGCCCCACAAGTGTTACTTTTTACTTCCGCATACTCTGATTTTGTCGTAAAAGGATTCAGCGATAAATTCATATTCTATGCATTCGATCAAAATTCAAGAGACAATAATACTTTTTAAGAAATGCTAAGAATTTTTTTTTATTATATTAGAAAAATATTGTCTCGAGAGTCTTTTGTAATTAAAGTATGGTTAAGCCGAATTCAAATGTTTGTTCCGATTAAAAGTGTTCATGAATGAGCAAGTATCAATTATAAACGAAAAAATTTCTAGTCCTAATTTTGGTAGCAAGTATTTTACATTTGAAAATATTATTATTTTCGAGATATAGAAACGAGGGTGTCACACCTTGGGTGGTATCAGAGCATTGGCCCTGTCCTTCATGGCCCCGATGATACAGCTAAGTATGAATTCAATGTTAGTTGAATATGTTTTGAGTAAGTTAGTAGCATTTATGTTTCAAAGACCTTTTTAGTGACCCAAAGCCCATAGTGCAGGTCTTTCTATGGCAACCAGAAATAGAAATATTACGAACGAAATGTTAGAACGAATCACGACCGTGCTGGAAGGCATGCAGCAGCAGCGACAGCAGCCACCTCAAGGGTGAGCTGGTAACCCACCTGTTGGCAACATGGCGAATCTTGACGCTAAGACTCTGTCGGAATTCAGGAAATGCAATCCACCAAGGTTTGAAGGTGGATACAAACCTGATGAGGCGAATAAGTGGTTGTACGAGATAAACAAGATTTTTAGAACTTTGAATTGTTCTGATGAGCAGAAGGTGACTTATGCAGTTTACACGCTTCATGGGGAAACTGAAAACTGGTGGGATCACACTGTCCAATTGCTGAATTTTGAAAGGAGAGTAATCAACTAGGGAGTGTTTATGGAGAAATTTCTTAATAAATACTTTCCGGAAGATTTAAGGAGAAAGAAGGAAGTAGAGTTCATGCAATTGAAGCAGGGGGATATGAGTGTAGGAGAATATGCTGCCAGATTTGAGGAACTGATGAAATATTCTCCCTACTACTTGAATAACCCTGTTGAAAGGAGTAAGTGTGTTAAGTTTGAAGGTGGACTGAGATCGGAGCTGAAGTCTATTTTCAATTATCAGAGGATTCAGAGTTTCCCTGCACTTGTGGATATGTGCAGAATGTACGAGGATGACAAGAAGGCCGAGTTGATTGGAAGTCAAGGAAAAGGGGTTGGACAGAACTATGGACCACAGAGGAAGAAGAGGTTTGATCATCGGAGTAATGGTCCATATTCTCAGAAGAACAAAGGCAAGGGCAAAGCTGTGATTGATAACAAGAACAAGTCTCGCGATAATGCTCCTTATTGCGAGAAGTGTAGGCGTTATCATCATGGTCAATTCTGCTGGTCCACAGGAGGATGTTTCAAGTGTGGAAAGCAAGGTCACTTTGCTCGTGAATGCAAGGAGTCTGCAAAAGATGTTGCAAAGGGATCTGCTGGCAAGAATGTGGTGCAAGGAAGAGTGTTTACCCTGAGGGGTAATGAAGCAACCCAAACCCCGAATCTCGCGCAAGGTAACTTTCTGCTTAGTAACCAACCTTGCAAAATCATGTTTGATTCTGGAGCTACACATTCTTTTGTTTCTCCTGAATGTGTAAATAGGCTGAATCTTGTTGTTTCCGATTCACCTTGTTATCTTAGTATAGATACCCCTACTGGAATACCGATTTTTACCACTAAAGTCTGTTTAGGATGTAATGTGGAAATTTTGGGTCGTCTTTCCAAAGTAGATTTGGTTTGTCTCCCTAAGTTACAATTGGATGTGATCTTGGGTATGGATTGGTTGATGAAGAACCAAGTGATCATCAATTGTGAGGAAAAGACAATTCAATATAGGACCCTTGAACCTGAAGGTTATATGTGTTTGTTCTCTGCTACTGGAGAAAAAGAGTCGATGCCGATAGAAGAGATTCCTGTGGTGAGGGAATTTCCGGAAGTATTTCCTGAGGAGATACCAGGATTACCTCCGAAGCGAGAGATAGAGTTTGGGATTGATTTAGTCCCTGGAGCTGGTCCCATCTCTATTGCTAATTATAGGATGGCACCACCAGAAATGGCAGAAATGAAAAAGCAGATCGAGGAATTGCTGCAGAAGCAGATGATCAGGCGAAGCGTTTCGCCTTGGGGAGCTCCAATACTGTTTGTAAAGAAGGATGGGAGTATGAGAATGTGTGTGGACTACAGGAAGTTGAATAAGGTCACCATTAAGAATAAGTACCCTTTGCCAAGGATTGATGACCTTATGGATCAAGTTAGGGGAGCTGCAGTATTTTCCAAGATTGATCTGAGATCGGGTTATCATCATATCAGGATAAAGGAGGAGGATATACCCAAGACTGCATTTCGATATCGATACGATCATTATGAGTATGTTGTGATGTCGTTCGGATTGACTAATGCACCTGCTATTTTCATGGATTATATGAACCGGATCTTTAGACCATACCTGGATTTATTTGTGGTGGTGTTTATTGACGATATTCTGGTCTATTCTAAGAATCCGGAAGAGCATGAGGAGCATCTCAGGATTGTGTTAAAAGTCCTGAAAGAGAAGCAATTATATGCCAAACTTACGAAATGTGAGTTTTGGTTGAATGAAGTGAAGTTTTTGGGGCATGTAATCTCTAAAGAAGGAATTGCGGTGCATCCAGCAAAAGTAAGTTCAGTGCTGAGCTAGGAACAGCCTAAGACTGTGATTCAGGTGAGAAGTTTCTTAGGGCTGGCTGGATACTATCGTCGGTTCATAGAAGGATTTTCCAAGATTGCATTGCCTTTGACCAAGTTGACTCGGAAAGATCAACCTTTCGTGTGGGACGATCGGTGTGAAGTTAGTTTCCGTGAGTTGAAAGAAAGGTTAACATCGTCTCCTGTGTTAATCTTACCTGATCCTCACAAAAGTTTTGAAGTGTACTGTGATGCATCTAAGAAAGGACTGGGTTTTGTATTGATGCAAGAAGGAAGAGTAGTGGCTTATGCATCGCGACAATTGAAGAATCATGAGGTGAATTACCCGACACACGATTTGGAATTGGCGGCGATCGTGTTTGCCTTAATGATATGGAGACATCATCTCTATGGCACTACGTTTCAAGTATTTAGTGACCATAAGAGTTTGAAATATCTGTTCGATCATAAAGAGTAG
The DNA here is from genome assembly GCA_037953625.1 of Crotalaria pallida. Lineage (NCBI taxonomy): Eukaryota > Viridiplantae > Streptophyta > Magnoliopsida > Fabales > Fabaceae > Crotalaria > Crotalaria pallida. The sequence continues at coordinate 93,069,394 of CM075654.1, forward strand.
AACATGAGGCAAAGCAGGTGGATGGCGTTTTTGAAAGATTATGACTTTAAACTCCACTATCATCCGGGTAAAGCAAATGTGGTTGCAGATGCTTTGAGTCGGAAAGCAATCCACATAAGTGCGATGATGCTTAACGAAGCAGCGTTGATTGAGGAATTCAGAGACTTGAGCCTGTTGACACAAGTGGAGCCAACAAGTATCAAGTTAGGGATGTTGCAGATCACAAATGAGTTTTTGGAAAGAATTCGTGAGTTGCAACAAGCGGATGGAGAATTGATGGAAAAGATGAGATTAGGTTCAGAAGGAAAGGAACCTGATTTCAAGATTGGGTTGGATGGAATCTTTCGTTTTAGGACAAGGATTTGTATACCAAGAGATCAGGAGGTTAGAAGATTGATTCTTGATGAAGCACATAAGAGTCGGATGAGTATGCATCCTGGATCAACCAAAATGTATCAGGATCTGAAGAAGATGTTTTGGTGGTCTAGATTGAAAAAGGAGGTTGCAGAATATGTGGCGGCATGTTTAATTTGTCAAAAAGCTAAGGTAGAACATCAGAAACCAGGAGGACAGTTGCAACCTTTGAGTATTCCCCAATGGAAGTGGGATAGCATCTCAATGGATTTTGTGTCTGGTTTGCCAAGGACAGCAGCAAATCATGACGCAATCTGGGTGATTGTGGATAGGTTGACCAAGTCGGCGCATTTAGTTCCGATCAATATGCGCTATTCTTTGAACAAGCTTACCCAGATCTATATTAAGGAGGTAGTTCGTCTTCACGGAGTACCGTACCTTCGAGTATTGTGTCGGATCGAGATCCCAGATTTTCTTTGCAATTCTGGAAAAGTTTACATGATGCTATGGGAACGAGATTGAAATTGAGTTATGCGTATCATCCACACACTGATGGCCAGACAGAGAGAACGATTCAGTCTTTGGAAGATGTGTTGCGGGCTTGTGCACTTGAAGAACAAGGAAGTTGGGATCAAGTGCTACCTCTTGCAGAATTCACATACAACAACAGCTATCATGCAAGTATTGGGATGGCACCGTTTGAGGCGTTGTATGGAAGGAAATGTCAAACCCCGCTATGTTGGTTCCAAGTGGGGGAGAATTTAGTGGTTGGACCGGAAATGATACAGCAGACATCTGAGAAGATTAAGATGGTTCAGGCAAAGATGAAAGCGGCTCAGAGTCGGCAGAAGAGTTACGCTGATAAGAGGAGGAAACCATTAGAGTTTTCGGAAGGCGATCATGTGTTTCTTCGGATAGTTCCGATGAAAGGAATTAGCAGAGCCTTGAGAACCCGAAAGTTTTCGCCTAAGTGTATAGGTCCATACCAAATCCTTAAGAGAGTTGGTCCTGTTGCTTATCAAGTAGATTTACCACCCTCTCTATCCAATTTGCATAATGTCTTTCACGTTTCGCAATTGAAGAAGTATGTGCATGACCCATCAGCTATTCTGAAAATTCAACCTGACGACCTAACTTTGAAGGAAAACCTTACCTTTGAGACCAGACCAGTTCAGATAGAAGATCGTGAAGTTAAGCAGCTCAGGGGAAAGGAGATACCTTTAGTAAAGGTCATATGGGAAAATGCTGACGTGTCTGAAGCTACATGGGAATTAGAGGAAAAGATGCGTCAAGAGTATCCGGAGTTGTTTATGTAAGTTATAATTTCGGGGACGAAATTCCTTTTAAGTGGGGGAGTAGTGTAACACCCCTAATTTTCGTTTCCCGGATAATAAGGAAATTAATAATAAAAGTTTTATTATTAATTTATATGAATTTCCAAGTTTATGTTTTGTATTTAATTAGCCTAAAATATAAAAATAATTTGAAATATTTTTATATGGCAGATAAATGCAAAATATAAGGATATTGCATTTTAGTCCCTGAACTAGGACCTAAATGTAATATTGAAAAGGTTCTTGGAGGGAAAGATTTAAAAATATTAATTTTTAAATTTTGTACTGATCTAACCGGTTAGTAATGCCCTGTAACCGGTTAGACGATGAACCCAGAAACTAGGTTAGTGGATTTTGATGAGTAATCGCTTGATTAATTCGATTAATCGCCACGAATACAGCCTAAATCCAGTGGAAAACACGCGTCAACGTGCATGCTACTCCAATTTGCCTATAAATAGTTGAATTTCTGAAGAATTGGAGGTTGATTTCTGCAATTTGTGTTGAAGAAGGGCAATTAGGGTTTCAAATTCGTTCTGAGCAATTCGTCTCCTTCCTTGAGAGTTAGAGAGCGAAACATACACTTCTGAAAAGCTTGAATCAAGGGCTTTTCACTGATATACACTTTGTGAGCTGAGTGTTCGTGTGGGAGGAGGAATCGATCTTAGAAGCTAAGAGTTGGAGACTGAATTCTGTGTTCTTCTGGTTCTGGAAGCTGGATTTCAGCTTTGATTTTGGTAAGTACAGTCCATCATTAAGCCTCAAATCTTTTCTAGCTCTTAGTGCATGTTACCTAGATTGAGTTCTAATCGTTTTCCCCAATTTCTTTGGCCAATTACTATGTCAAATTGGGTGGTTTTTGGACCCTGTTGCTGGACAATCGTGACTGGGAGCAGAACTTAGGAATTGTGAGGAGATTGTGGATTTTCTTCAAGTTCAGAGGTTATACTCATCAAAATCAACTTAGAGGTATGGGAGAAGTGTACCTTATACTATATTTAGACTAAAAATCAAGAGAATTAGGATTTGAGTTAGCAAAACTCAAAAAGGGCATTATGTGTGTGAAGCACAAAGGCTTGGAGGCCAAATTTCAACTCACTGTTGTTTTGAGCAATCTTATATTGATGCATGCAAGTGATTTAATGTGGAAATCAGAAGCTAAATGTATAATTTTTGATTTGAGGTATTGAATTGTGTTTGTATGGGTTTTTATGCAATTTGATGCACTAACCCAAATGCATGCAAAATTATATATTTTTCTGTGCTTAAACATATTTATTTAAGGTATATGAACTCTGTTAAAGGTTGAAATTTGGTTAGATTTGAGTAGTGAAGAGAATAGTTTGTTAAAACTCATGTTTTAGTGGCTGATTGCATAATCTAACCGGTTACTTAGACACTGTAAAAATGCAAAAGAAAATAAGTTTACAAAATCAATATTGTGGTCTTATAAATCCTACTCAAATCTAGGCCTCAATTTCATGGAAAACAATCTGAAAAACAAGTTGATTTCACTGTTATAGTTCAGATTGCAATCAAAGAGTTAATACCTTAGTGTAATGAGATAATTTCAAGAGGAAATTAGGCTCATTGGAGAATGAAATGTGATTTAGACCTTTGAATGATAAAAACAGTGGTTTTGAGGTATAAAACAATGTTAAACTTGTTTATGGATTGGGTAGAGAATTCAAGAAAAAGGGTTTTTCTGAATTACAATGGTAAACAGTTCAGGTTTGTAATTCTAGCCGGTTAGCCTGAAACTGTAACCGGTTAGTACCTGAATCTGAAAAATAAAAAGTTAAGTTTTTGAATACCATTGGTTATGTTTTTCCCAATCTAAGCTTAAGAGCATGTTTTTTGGAGATAATTCAAAGAAGAATTTTGTGCCAAAGATTATGCCTCAAATAAATCATTCAAAAGGGAAATTTGGAATATTTCTAAATCACATTAATTAATGTAAAGATAAAACCAACCCTGATAATTGTGCATCCATATAATGGAAGTTTGGTTGGTAGGAATGAGGAAACCGCAATTGGTGGTTGGAGAGACAAAGGAACCCTAGGAATACACCTAAAAGGGGGGGTTGAATAGGTGTTGAAGCTACCTTGAAAGATTTTCGAACGAAACAAATCGAAACAATCAAAACAAATGATTTTTGCAAATTCTACAGTACTTAATCGATTAAGCAAGTCGTGTACTCGAGTAGTACTCGATTAAGCTTGAACTTAATCGATTAAATATGACAGAAAACAGAAAAATCAATTTTTCATTCGAATACGAAAATCAATCAATTCACATGCAAGATCAGAGATTCAGCGGAAATGATTAACACCTATATTCTTATTGATTAACCTAGTTATGAAAATGATTTTCCCTTTATCAATTTGAACAATTAAAGATTCAATTCAATCAATTTATGAAAATCAATCTTTCTAGGTTTTCAACCAAGAACGCAATCAAATGACTTGAATATAAAGAGTAAGGGTTTAGAGATACGACACAGTGATTTATCCTGGTTCACTTTCATCCACTTGAAAGCTACATCCAGTCCCCTCTTCAACCAAGAGAGATTCTTCACTATGAGGAATTAGAGTTCTCAAATTACAAGTGATTGCCTCACAAGACTTCCTTCTTGCTAGCCTACAAGAGATAACCGACACCCTTGCCTTGTAATCCTATTGATCTTCTCTCTAATCTAACCTCTACCCCTTGTTGATAATCGACACAACAAGTCTTCAATTGCTTGATGATAATCCACACATCAAGGCTTCACTTGCTTGATTCACAACCAAGACTTCTTCTTCTTCTTTAATAAGAATGCACTTGCTTGATGATAAAATCGACACACCAAGACTTCTTGTTTGTTGTAGTGGCTTGCCTTCTTGCAAAGATTACAACACAATAGAAAACACAAAACAATCCTATGAATCTCAATCAAGAGTTATGACAATTCACCATAAGAGATTCAAAGGTTCTTGATCAAAGAATATGAAAATATGAGAACTTTGATCTTTTGAAAATGAGAGAGAATAGAGTGGCTTGATTCTTTTTAAAACTTGTATGAAATGATTCTAATTAATCACAAATAATAGGAAAAGGTTTATAAAGAATACCCAAAAGTTGTAGCACTTGAAAACTGATTTTGAGAAGTGAAAAACGTATTTTAAAAATCAGTTCAGCAGTACTTAATCGATTAAGCAAGTCGTGTACTCGAGTAGTACTCGATTAAGTTAACACTTAATCGATTAAGTTGGTACTGTACATGTTCAAAACTTGTTTTCTCAAAATCCAACCTTTCCTTTAAAACCTTTAAGCCACCTATTGATTCTAGGTTAAGTGAAAACTCAAATTATGATTTAATCATGACTTATGAATGAGATTCACTACCCTCTATAATAATCTACCCAAATAAAAAACCTATGAAGCTTGAGAGGCAAAAGATAAAAGAAATACAAATACACTCAAACTTAGGTCTTCATGAGCTTGCTTTCTCTCTTCTTCATTTGATGTTTGTTGTTGCTTGTTAAGCTTGAAACTTGATCAACACATGTAGCTTGTTCAAAAACACTTTGTCATTATCAAAACATTCATCATGTTCATCATGGAACTAACAAGGAACGTTTATCATATTCTGGGAATATGAGGAGGGTACTCCGGGAGTACCAAATTGTAACCTACTTGATGACACATTCTGGGAATGTGGCCAGTGTCCGGGACCTGGTTTTTATGCGTTCTGGGAACGTATGCGTTCTGGGAACATGGTGCACACTCCGGGAGTGATGCTTATTATCCAAGTATGGTTTGGCATTACGTTCTGGGAACGAATGTCAGTGTTCCGGGAACACAAGGGTGTATTGGATGGACGTCCAGGATGGACTTTAGAGGCCTCGGTTGTGGATAGAAAATCAAACATCATGCCACTTGCATTATAAGAGATATAATGTTGAAAATTGGTGTGTTCATATGTACTTGCATTGTTATCTGTCCATGACATACTTGTGTTTGTAATTTTAGTCTTTATCAATTAGTATATGTGTATACTTACTCCCTGTGCCCTGTTTAGGTGATGGCCAGATACCTAGCCTGCATCGAGATACGCCCTATCCCTAGTGGCATATGGATGTATGAGGAGCACCATGCCACTTTTGAGGGGGAGGTGGAGGTCACTCTCTACCACCCTAACCCTCTGGTGCGAGTGCGACCTCGTCGACTTAGGATCCCTTTAGTCTACACTATGCATGTTCCACCCTTTTATACATATAGAGGACCACCCCCGGCTCGACCTGTGCGTCGTTTTCATAGTTTTCGTTTTAGAGATGCCACTCGTTCTCATCCTTCCTCCCATAGAGTTGTCACTGAGGAGACTCCTTCTCCTGGTCCGACTGATTTCGAGAGGACTGCTTCTGCAGATCCTAGACCCAGTGGTGTGGTCTCTACCCAGTCAGGCGAGGTCGAGGAGGACCCCGTGGAGGATGAGAGCGAGGAGGAGGTGCATGTCGAGCCGACTGTTTCTGCTAGAGGTGGACCCGCTGGTTCATAGGAGCCTGCATAGCGTGGATGTTTTGGATCCTAGATCATAGGGATAGAGCTGTGGAGGATCTGAGGAGCTGCTGAGGACACGGATGACCTGCTCTGGGACTTCTATTTTGGGATTATGTGATATATTGTATATATTTTGAGAGGTCTTAGAGTGAGGTTTTATTTTATACAGCTGGTTTGTATATATTTTTATAAACTCTTGCTATCTCGACTTATGTTACTTGCTACTGATGATACTGGTGGGGTTTTATCTTGACATATATATATATATATATATATATATGCATATGATGTTTTATTTACCTCAGCAGTGCCCCACAAGTGTTACTTTTTACTTCCGCATACTCTGATTTTGACGTAAAAGGATTCGGTGATAAGTTCATATTCTATGCATTCGATCAAAATTCAAGAGACAATAATACTTTTTAAGAAATGTTAAGAAAATGTTTTTATTATATTAGAAAAATATTGTCTCGAGAGTCTTTTGCAATTAAAGTATGGTTAAGCCGAATTCAAATGTTTGTTCCGATTAAATGTGTTCATGAATGAGCAAGTATCAATTAAAAAGGAAAAATTTTCTAGTCCTAATTTTGATAGCAAGTATTTTACATTTGAAAATATTATTATTTTCGAGATATAGAAAGGAGGGTGTCACACGTTTAATAATCGTTGAGTGCTTACTCATCAAACGCACTAACGAGTTCAACACTGACCAGAATACTCGAGTCTTTCCTGAAAGACTCGAGTCTTTTGGTCAAAATTTGAAAAATAAATATTTTAATTCCCTTCCCTCCAAAATCTTTCTAATATTACTTCTAGGTCCCAAATCCGGGACTAATATGCATAAATCCTATTTTCACATATTATTGATTATCAAAATATTTCTCATGCAGTTTCACTTATCACAAGCACACACATAATCACATAATTAACTCTAAATTAATTATAAAAATAATATTTACAATTTAAGGAAATAATTTTGATTACCTTTCATGATTGTCATTCTATTACATCAGGAAATGAAAATTTGGGGTGTTACAAAATTGATGAACAACTTGAGTCTTTAAGCTAATACTCGAGTATTTTTACTAAAATTGCTGAAAAACACCATTTTTGGTCTAACCACTTTTATTTATACCTAACGACACATAAAGGGAATAATATAATACTTAGATTGATAAATTTTATCATCACGTTGTGCATGAAAGTGATACATTTCATTGATGTACTTATTGCATGTCGAGATTTATGGCTAATCGGAATTGAAAAGAGATTTGTGTGCATTCATGCATGGTGATAAGGTGATAAGTTATCGTTTGTCATGTTCGTGGAACATGAGGAGGGTACTCTGGGAGTACCAAATGAACACGACAAGTTTGATGACACATTCAAGGAATGTGGGCAACATTCGGGGGAATGTTGTTGAGGATGACACATACATTCGGACTGGAACGTTTTGGTACCAAGCGTAATTGTTATTGTTATTCGTTCTGGGAACATGAGATTGTACTCTGGGAGTACCAAAGGTTGTATGGCAAGCTTGATGACACATTCTGGGAATGTGGACAACATTCTGGGAATGTTGTTAAGATTGATGAGAATGCATCCTGGGGACGTGAACGTACAATCCGAATGGGACGTTTTGATATTGTGCCAAACTTGCTCGTTGCAACATGCTTGATGACACATTATTGGTAATGTGGCCAACGTTGTGGGATGCTGTTGATGTGGTTGCTACGTCTTCGGGACGTGACGCACACTTTGGTAGTGGAAACAATTTTATATTTTATTGATGATTAAAACAATTATTAGGAAGGTATAATATTATGTAACTATGATGTATTGGTGTTTTAAAAATTAAAAGTCTTTTTCCTAATTGTTGAACAGTGGCCGAATTATTTAGAAAAAATATATATAGAGTTTGATAATTTTCCTAATTGATTTAATAATTGTTTGATGTGAATAGATGATTATAGGTTTTTATTTATTTTAATTATGAAAATAATGAATTCTGGAAAACTATTTTAATTCTGGAAAGTTATTTTTTTATTAAGATATAAGACCCCAAATGTTTATTTTGATATTTGTTAGTAGTACTTAATTTGTATATAATTATTTAAGTTTGTTTGCTTTATTTTCTTAAGATAATGCAACAAATTGTTGTGGCTGTACAGCAGGTGAAATTATTGTTATCTGACTTAGATTTAATCATTTTAATATAATAGAATTCGTAAAAAGAATTTAGGAAAAAACGGCATGTGTATCTGATAAACCGTTTAGGAAAAAACTGAGTTTTAAGAAATAGTGTATATGTCGTTCAAGATTTTAAAATAGTTGCATCAAGAATAGAAATTATTTTGAAATGAACTGGTAATGTGTACTTTATGCTAAGATCTTTATTATAAGTAGTTAAAAATTAGCAAGGAAGTGTAAAAGTGATTTTGTGAATGTACTGATGCTTAAAAGTGATTTTGCTTTATAATCTGTAACTTAATTTCATTATCGATAGAGAAAAAGTATTTTTAACTTAGAATACTTGAGTTTATTTTCTCAATATGTTATATGTGTTTATAACATGATTATGCAAAAATTTGTTTACTGCTTGATTGAAATGTGCATCAAAGAAAAATACTTCAAATTCATGCTGTATGAATAGCCTGTAAATGGTAGTTGTTATAAGGTACTCAAGAGTGAGATCTGTGGTAAAGAAAAAATTGAGGTTTATTTTAGATATTTTGATTGTGTTTTAAAAGTTATATTATGATTGGAGATGATTTTCATAATTTAAAAAGCTAAAAAGAAAAAGTGATTTTGCAAGACTTGTAGGGTATGCTGTCCCAAAATTGTTTTATAAAGTAAAAATGTTATTTTATTTAGTTTGACTCTATTTCTAGACCATGGTATATGTATCCTTTAATAATAATTTGAAAAAGACGCATTTTCGGGTGATTTTGAAATGATGCAACTCTATCTTACCTGGTTGTCCAGAATTGTTTTTAATATGATTTTATGCTATTTAAATGTTGATTAGATAATAGGACTTGTGTTTTGTAAGTAGGAAAAAGAGGCATGATTTTTAGAGGTAAAGTTTATGAGAAAAGTGAATTTCAAGTTTGTGTGTAGTTGCTGTCCAAATTTGATAAATTGATTTAGGTAATTCTAAAAATGATTTTTATTTGCTAAATATATGTATGTATATGTTTGGGTATGAGTGTCATATTGTTTGATATGAAATGGGTGGTTGTATTTTGATATAGAGTTAAGTGTTTTTAAATAAATGAATGAATGCTATGAAAATTGATGTCTAATTGATATGATGCTTCTCTAAATGGTATATGTGTGACTATAGGAATTAGGTTAATTCATGCATGTATAAGTTTTATAATGTTGAGTCTCTTTTAAAGTAATATAAAGTTTAAGAAATCTATGATAGTCAAAATGTAAATGTTTGTTTATGTGTATACGAACATGGTAGTTGTTATATAAACAATGTAGTATGGTTTTTATGAAAATAAAAATGTATTCTTAAAGGTTTTCAAGTATTGGAGTGAGTTTTAAATTTTGTTTTGCAAAAAGGATTTCTTGATGTTAAAAGGATTTGTTTAAGTTATCTAATGCCTTAAAAAGGATTTCTGTTTTAAAAAGGACTTCTTTTTTTAAGGTACTTTGGTACTTTGGGTTTAGCCTTTACTTAGGTAGTACAAAGTACTCATTAGATATTAATTGTATGTCGTTCATCATTCAAGAATAAAGGAATCAAAAGTGAACGAGCTGCTGGGGTTGTGGACTCAAAGGTTGAAAACAGAGTAAGCGTGGATCTCAGGTGAGAGAGAAGCCTTCTTAAGACATAGTGGCATGTAGGGTAATATTAGGACGTTCCGTATCATCTCAAAGGTCGGAACTAGGAATCTATCGGTCGAGTAGTAAAACGGCAATTGAGTGTGCATCCCGCCGTTTATACGAAAAACACGATTCCTCGATATTTATGTCGGTTGCTAATTGATTATGCTATGTTGTATATTTTTTTGAATTGTATATTATATTTTGGAAATAATGATTCATCTTGTGGAAAGATAATTAATGTTCGGTGGTTCCTATGAAAAGAGTTCTTTGTGTTTTTCGACCGGTCGTATCATTCCAACCACATCCTAGTTCGGAAAGCAGATGGGACGCACAGGAACCCTAACCATGCTGGCATCGATGTCGAAGGGTACGCACCAACAAGTATCCAACAACCGAAGTAAAACATACCATTTAACAACTTAATACCTCAAATTGCAAATTAATCAACAAACTCATGAAATTGTGTTCATTACAGCTTGCATGCATCATATGAAACTTGCTCTAAACAACCATGGAGCATGAATTGGTCTCAAAACCAAAGTTCCTATTCAATCTAAGCCCTTAGAGACTCTTGGTGGCTCTCTAATGAAAATCATGGAATTTAAACTCTATCTAGTGCATAAAACAACTTCCCCTTACCTCTCAGACGTGTACCAACAGAGGATTCCAAAGAAAAAGCTCTCCAACACCAGAAATGACTTTGAGCACCACATGCAAGACAGTTTTGAGTGCATCACCAAGATTGAATTGGTTCACACATGAAACAGAGATAAGAATTGGGGAATTTAGTTTTTCTAGACTCTATGCAACACATACTAACTAGAGAAATCGAATTTGGGACTCAAAAGACTCGTGATCTTACCAGAAATTGGAATTAAAATGAGCTCCCAGAATCACTTGACAGAAAACAGCTTCCACTTCCAAGCCTTGATTCTTCCACCACACTCACTCTTAGCTCACAAATTTGGTATCTATACAAAGCTCGTGATGTGAGCTTTGTATTAGTGTATGATTTGTGGTTTAATTCAACACAGAGAAGGAGAATTGAAGGAAATGAATCAAGAACCCTAGCTTGAGTAATTTACCCGAATTTGACCAAATGTCTCAACAATTCGGGTTTCATCAGCTTTTATAGACACAAATCAAGTTCATTCACGCCGACACGAATGCATTGAGGTGTTGGTGATGGAGTATTCGTGTCGTGGAGAGGGAATCGTTGGTGATGACTCACCAAACGCACTAACTCGTGCAACTCTGTCTAGAATACTCGAGTTTTCTGAACAATACTCGAGTATTTTGCCCAATTTTTGAAAAATAATTATTTTATTTATTACTTTCCCTCCAAAATCTTTCCCATAATTACCTCTAGGTCCCAACCCAGGGACTAATATGCAAAATACTTATTTCATGCATAATTATATTTATTAAATAAATCCACGTGCACACACATTTCCTAACTACATAAACACAGATTTTAGTCAAGGATTAAAATAGAAATTATTAATTATAATTAATTTTATAATTAACATTTCATTAATCGGGGATTAAAATTTTGGGGTGTTACACTACTCCCCCACTTACAAGGAATTTCGTCCCCGAAATTCAACTTATACAAACAATTCAGGATAGTCCTGACGCATCTTATCCTCCAATTCCCAAGATGCTTCCATTACATCGCCACAGATCCAGACGACTTTGACCAAACAAATATCCTTTCCTCTAAGTTGCTTGACTCTTCGGTCTTCAATACGAATAGGCATTGCTTTGAAGGTTAAGTTCTCATGAATTTCTAGGTCATTAGGTTGGATCCTAAGGACAATGGTGGGGACATGGACATATCTTTTCAACTGAGACACATGGAATACATTATGTAGGTTAGCTAGTGACGGGGGCAGGGCTAATTGATAAGCTACTGGGCCGACTCTTTTAAGAACTTGGTAGGGACCAATAAACTTAGGTGATAGTTTCTGGGTTTTCAAGGCTCTACTAACACCTTTTGTGGGTACTATTCTAATAAACACATGGTCTCCTTCAGCAAACTCTAAAGGTTTCCTCCTCCTATCAGCATAGCTTTTCTGCCTACTATGAGCCGTCTTCATCTTCTCTTGTATCATCTTGATCTTCTCAGTTGTCTCTTGCACAAAATCTGGTCCAACCAGAGAACTCTCCCCCACTTGAAACCAGCATAATGGCGTCTGACACTTTTTTCCATATAAAGCTTCAAATGGTGCCATTCCGATGCTCGCGTGGTAACTATTGTTGTAGGAAAATTCTACGAGCGGCAACATTTGCTCCCAATTTCCTTGGCCTTCCAAAGCACATGCCCTCAAGATGTCCTCCAATGACTGAATAGTCCTCTCCGTTTGACCATCAGTCTGAGGGTGGTATGCAGAACTCAGTTTCAATCTTGAACCCAAGGCTCTATGTAGATCTTGCCAAAACTTTGATGTAAACCTCGGATCGCGATCTGACACGATGCTTGATGGTACCCCATGCAGACGAACAACTTCCTTGACATACAACTGAGTGAGATTTTCCAAAGAATAGCGCATATTAACGGGAATGAAATGCGCCGACTTGGTTAAACGATCCACGATCACCCAAATTGCATCATGACCAGTGGCTGTCCTTGGCAATCCTGACACAAAATCCATCGAGATACTATCCCATTTCCACAATGGAATTTCCAAGGGAAGTAACTCTCCTCCTGGCCTTTGATGTTCCACTTTCGCCTTCTGACACACCAAACAACATGCCACGTACCTAGCCACGTCTTTCTTTAAACCAGGCCACCAAAATACCTTCTTCAGATCCTGACACATTTTGGTAGCTCCCGGATGCATACTCATTTTGCTCTTATGTGCTTCATCCAAAATCATCCTCTTTACTTCCAGATCATTAGGCACACAAATCCTTGTTCAAAAACGAAGGATTCCATCCTTCCCCTCTTGAAACTCCAACTCCTTGCTTTCTTCCATAAGCTTCTTCTTTTCTTTAAGTCTCTCATCTTTGTGTTGCAATTCCCGAATTCTTTGCAGAAATTCATTAGTAATCTGCAACATCCCCATCTTGATACTTGTTGGCTCCACTTGCATCATCAGACTCATGTCTCTAAATTCTTCTATCAGTGCAGCTTCTCTGACCATCATCGTACTGATATGCATTGCCTTTCGACTCAATGCATCTGCCACAACATTTGCCTTCCCAGGGTGGTAATGGAGCTCAAACTCATAATCTTTCAAGAACTCCATCCATCGACGATGTCTCATATTCAACTCCTTTTGGTCAAATATGTACTTTAAACTCTTATGGTCGCTAAACACCCGGAACATAGTGCCATAGAGATAGTGCCTCCAAATCTTCAATGCAAAGACAACAGCTGCCAGCTCTAGGTCGTGAGTTGGATAGTTCATTTCATGAACTTTTAGCTGTCTCGAGGCGTAAGCGACGACTTTCCCTTCTTGCATCAAAACGCTTCCAAGACCTTGTTTCGATGCGTCACAATACACCTCAAAATTCTTCTGTGGGTCAGGCAAAACCAACACAGGGGATGAAGTCAACCTTTCTTTCAACTCTCGGAAACTCCTTTCACACTTCTCGTCACATATAAATGGTTGATCTTTCCGAGTCAACTTCGTTAAGGGTAACGCAATCTTCGAGAAACCTTCGATAAACCTTCTATAGTAACCAGCCAAACCAAGAAAGCTTCTCACCTCTGTGACCGACTTCGGCGGTTCCCATTGCAACACTGAACTTACTTTATCCGGGTCAACCGCTATTCCCTTGCTTGAAATCACATGCCCCAAAAACTTAACCTCCTCCAGCCATAATTCACACTTTGTAAGTTTGGCATACAGTTGCTTCTCCTTTAGAATACTCAACACTATCCTCAAGTGTTCAGCATGCTCCTCCGGGCTCTTGGAATAGATAAGGATATCGTCAATGAACACAACCACGAATGAATCTAAATAAGGTCTAAAGATTCGATTCATGTAATCCATGAAGATAGCTGGTGCATTAGTTAATCCGAATGGAATCACAACATACTCATAATGCCCGTATCGGGATCGAAATGCGGTCTTAGAGATATCCTCTTCTCTAATCCTGATCTGATGGTACCCTGACCTCAAATCAATCTTGGAAAATACTGAAGCTCCACGAACTTGATCCATAAGGTCATCTATCCTTGGTAAAGGATACTTGTTCTTGATGGTGACCTTATTCAATTGCCGGTAGTCGATACACATCCTCATACTACCATCCTTCTTCTTGACAAACAGAACCGGAGCACCCCAAGGTGACACACTTGGTCGGATCATCTGTTTTTGCAAAAGCTCCTCAATCTGCTTCTTCATCTCCGCCATTTCCGGTGGTACCATTCTATAAGGAGCGATAGAAATGGGGCCGGCTCCCGGAACTAGGTCGATGCCAAATTCAATCTCTCTTCTTGGTGGCAAACCAGGGATCTCATCAGCAAATACCTCCGGGAAGTCTCTAACAAAAGGAATCTCTTCCAACCTTGGACCATTCTCCTCTACTTCAGTGTTGAACAGACACATGTAGCCGGAGGGTTTTGGGTTTCTATAGGTCACTATCTTCTTATCACAATCGATGATCACTTGGTTTTGACTTAACCAGTCCATCCCCAAGATCACATCCAACTGTGCTAAGGGTAAACAGATCAAATCTACCCTAGAGGTTTGTCCTAACACTTCTATACAACAGTTAAGACATGCTCTAGAAACAACTACAGGAGCATTAGCAGGGGTTTCTACTTTCAAAGTATATAGAAATTCAGACATAGATAGACCCAAACGATCCACACATTCATATGAAACAAATGAATGCATTGCACCAGAATCGAACAAGACTTTTACAGAGCTGACCATTTAGCAAGTAATTACCTTGCACCAGATCAGAAGATCGGCTCGCTTCCACTCCGCTGAGCGTGAAAACCCTTCCTTGAACCATAGGCCTATCCGCAGCTCCTCTTGAATTAGCTTTGACTAGTTCCTTGCAGTCTCTCGCAAAGTGTCCCGATTTCCCACAGTTGAAACAGCCACTTGTCACAAAATGGAGCCTCGCTCCGAAAATTTCTTCCATCCGAACCACCAACCTTCCCCTTGCCTTTCCCTCGGCGATCATACGGACCCTTACTTCGGTTGTTGAAACCTTTCCGCTTCTGAGGTCCATAATTCTGGTTGTCCTTTCTTTCTAAGACTTGCAACTCTTCAGCTTTCTTGTCATCTTCATACATCCTACACATGTCCACGAGGGCAGGAAAGCTTTGAATCCGTTGATAGCTAAAGATCGAATTCAACTTGGGCCTCAAACCTCCCTCAAATTAAACTTGATACACTTGCTCCTTTCGTCGGGGTTGTTCTGATAGTAGGGAGAGTACTTCATCAATTCCTCGAACTTGGCCGCGTACTCACCCACACTCATACTCCCTTGTTTCAGCTGTAAGAATTCCACCTCTTTCTTTCTCCTTAGATCTTCAGGGAAGTATTTATTGAGAAACTTCTCCATAAATACACCCCAATTCACATCCCTTCCTTCATAATGCAGAAGCTGAACCGTGTGATTCCACCAATTCTCAGCTTCGTCTTCTAGCATGTAGACAACATATGCCACCTTCTGAGCTTCCGTGCAATCCAGGGTTCTCAGAATCTTGTCCATGGCATGAATCCACTTATTGGCCTCTTCCGGCTTAAATCCTCCTTCAAACTTAGGTGGGTTACAACTTCTGAAATCAGCCAGACTCTTCGCCTCGATGTTACCCACATTACACTGGTGAGGCGGGTTAACCGGTTGAGGTGGTTGCTGAGCTTGTTGCTGCATGGTCTCCAACACCGCGGTTATCCTTTCTAACATCGCATTAGTGTGATTTTGGTTTCTAGTTGCCATAATAGACCTGCGCTATATGCTCATGGTCACATATGTTGAACTAAAGAAACATTCCTCACACCACCTATACTAAGGCTATAGCTTATAACTTTAAATCAACATTCAATTGTGTCTTGTGCTCAAAAGAGACAAGATACAAACATTCATCACAATAAATATGCCCTGCGGATACCTGCTTGATGTTGATGGCTACCTTTCTGGAGCTACTTCCACTACTGCAGGATCTGACTTTTGCTCTGATACCACTCAGTGTGACACCCTTCTTACTACCTCAAGTTTAATATAGTAATTAAACTATCTTATCAGATAATATATGGACTTGCAAGTATTTAGAAAATGTAAAAAAAAATAAAATTTTCTTTCTTTAAGCGGGTGCACAAACCAAAACTTGGAATTCTTGGAGAAGAAATTCTAAATCATTTCAAATCAGTTGTATTGAGTTCGGCAATCTCTAAAACCTTTTCATGAGCGGGATAGCATTCGTATTTGAAATCGTCTTTATATGATAGAAAGTAAATGGAGCTATCCTTTTCGTAGCCGAGCTCTTTAAAAAGATTAAATCAGAGTAAGCGGAAATTATAGGACTATGCAACTAATAGAAATATACCATAGACTTTATATACATATATAAATAAAAAGTCAGGTGATACATAGTCCCAGCATAAGTCATGTCTCCAAGATCCATAACACAAGTCCATAACGGATCTATGCTCAAAATAAAACCATAGCCCTAGAGTCCTCATAGTATATCTAAAATATGTACATCTCAAAAATATAGACTCTAGAGGTGGTCACATAGATATGGCAGCATCAGTAGTAGCAGTGATAGTAGCAGAAATCTCCAAGTAGTAAAAGAAACATCCCCATCAACAACAACAGCAGTAGAATCTCCTCCATGGCATCTCCACATCGGATCCCCTGATCCTCATCATACACCCTATACACATACCTAGGGATCATCGTCCCTCCACTGACTCCCGGTGGAATGAACGACAGGCTCGCCTCCGCTCTCATCCTCCACGGGATCCTCCTCGATCTCATTCGATGGAGAGTGTACCCTACCACTGGGTACGGGGTCAGAAGATGGTGTGACCCTGACTGGACTCCTCGGATCAGAAGGGGGAGTATCCTCGCGGACGACTCTCGAGGAAAAAGGGTGTGAGCGGGTAGGTTTGAAGCGAAAACTATGATAAGAGCGAGCTGGCCGTGTGGGAGGTGGTCCATGATATGTGTAAAACGGGGGTACATGAATAGTGTATATGATGGGAATCCTAAATCTACGAGGACGAAATTGAATCAACAGGTTCGGGTGGTAGAAGGTAATCTCTACCTCTCCCTCGAACACCGCGCGATGGTCCTCATAGATCCATGTGCCACTAGGAAGTGGTCGGATCTCGATGCAAGCGATGTAGCGAGACATCACCTACAAGGGCATAGGGGTAAGCAATTCTATACACATAATCAATAGAGTATAAATATGTGAACAATAGGAATGTAAAGTCATGCAACAATAAACAACCATCACATTTAGCACTTAGCAGTTATTGAATGCAAGTAAGATGCTCATACTTGTTTCATTTATCACACTTAATTTAAATGAGTGGTGTGATGTCCTAGACGGTGAGGACCTCCAAGGGTAGGAGAAGACCTCTGAAGGTGCCTCTGTCCAGGGTTGATATGTGATGTTTGGTGGGAGTCCTCAAGTGGCTAAGGGAAAGAGCCAGGAAGTAACCCAAATCACTGGTGTGTGAAGGTTACAATTAGGGTTAGAGGACGTACCTGAGCCCCATGTAGTACGGAGCTACTTATAGGGGGGAGCTGGTTGCCCTAATGGGCTTGCTTTAGGCCCAAGTAGGGCCAGCCTGTACTGAGCTAAGAGTGGATAGGCTATCCTTGTGGATAAGGTTGTGAGCTGTCCTTGTGGATAAGGTAGTGAGCTGTCCTTGTGGATAAGGAAGGGGGATGTCATCATGTCCTAGGTGTCGGACATGGGAAGGTGTCGGACTTGGGAAGGTGTCGGACCTAGACGTCGGACTTGAGTGGGAACGCGAGGTCGGCCTGTATCTGGCGTCTGTTCGGCCGTTGAGCATTGAGCTCGGCCAAGGGCTTAGAAGGCTTCCTGAAGGGTCCTTAGGTCTTTGGCGAGGAATCTGAGGACCTCGGCTGGGCCGAGTCCATCACATAAGCCCCCCAGCTCGGTCAAGGCTATCCGAGCCTTGTTCCGAGGTTCTGGTTTAGGCTCTTTTCCCAAATCCACCTTATGAGGGCCAAGTCCACCACATAAGCCCCCCAGCTCGGTCAAGGCCATCAGAGCCTTGTTCCAAGGTTCTAGGGAGTTCAGGCGATAAGTTGCCGATATGTTGGATCCAGCTGTCTCTGACGTCCTTTTATTGAGTAGGTTTAACAGTCGTCTACTTGCCAGTACCGAAGTGACGTTTGCTCTTCTGGGATCTGACACGTGTCAAAAATCGCGACCCTCGAGGTGTCACCATCATTGTGACGTTGCTCGAGGACCCTAATTTCCGCTGCTATTCGCCACGTGTCTTAATATGAGTGGCTGTTCGCTGGGTTGGTCTTTTTGGGCTAGGCCCAGATTTCAAATTTGAGGGGGAAAACGGTTTCCCTTCCCCCTCTATCCCAGAAAACCGCTTCTCCTTCTTACTTTTTCCCTCACTTTCTCTCTCTTCACGCTATTGCCTTTTCTCTCGCTACCAGATATTCTCTCTTCCAAACCGCTCCCCTCTTCTCTCGAAATCGTTTGAAACCGTACCCTTTCTGGCGTCTTTCATTTTCTATTGCGCTTTCCTTTCTCCCCACCCCCAACAGTGGACATTGTTTGATCTTGCAGGCTCGAATTTTATACTCACCAGGTATGCTCATTTTCCCCTGTCTTCGACTTTGATACTGTCATTTCTTCTTTCTTTACGGTTTTCTGGTTTGCATGGTGAGGTATTAGGATTTCTGGTTCTTGGCTTCTGTTTTCATGGCGGTGGAGTTCTCCCGTCGGGTTTTGGGGCTCTGATTTTGGAGGTTAGGGCTGGGGTTTGGGGGTTTTTCTACATTCGGGTGTTTTGATTTTGGGGTTTGTTCCTGGGGTTAGGCCTTCTTTGGGTTAGGCATGTTTTGAGGCTTTTGGAGAGTTTTTGATTCACGTTTTTTGTTTATTTTTCAGAAAATCAAAGGAGTGGATTGGGTTCAGTATGAGTAGGGAATGGTTTAGGAAGTGGGCTGGGGTTGTCTCCCTGTTGTCTAGCAGTAGTGATGAGGAGGACGGCTCTCCCTCCTCGCCCTGTTCCTCAACGGAGGTGGACGAGGCGCTCCGTCGCCAAAGGGAGTATAGGCAGAAATACGAGAGGCGGGTTCTAGAGGTTGATCCTGTTGAGGTAGTTTATCCTCGGGATTGGGAGGAGAAGAGGGAGTGGATACGACAATACGCTTGGGCCGAGTTTGTTGACGGTAGGGAGCATGCCGATTTCGAGAGGATGAAGAAAGAGGGAATGTACGAACGAGGGGTACCTGTGGTAGAGGGGAGATGCTCGCCCCTCGGAACTACTTCGAGGGGATTCTCTGGGGGGTTATTTTTCGTAACCCGTAAGACTAATACCGAGCTCCCCTGTTCTTCCACAGGTACCATGCCGCTCCGGAAGTGCGTTCGTCGACCTGAACTTTACCCCGCACCTTTCGATGCCGATCAGTATGCGTGGGTTGATGTGGAGCCCAAAGGAATTCAGTCCAGCCTTTGCTCGGAGGATAAGCTTGCCGAGGTAAAGAGGGTCGTACTGCCTTGCCCAGGGGACACCACCGGAACTTCTTACGAAGTGCTCCCCTGTTCGGCAAATGACAGGATATGCAACCGGACTGACAATAACTCTTTTTTCTTTTATGCCGATCTGATTCACAATCTTGGCATGACCCTCCCATTCACCGACCTGGAGATGAGGGTCTTAAACGAGCTCGGACTAGCTCCCTCCCAACTTCATCCTAATACTTTGTCGTTTCTCCGAGCGTTCCAGAAGTATTGCGGAGCCAGATGTTTGGTATGCACAGTTCGATTATTTTTGTGGATGTACAACCCGTTCGTCAGCAATAAGGACGGGGTCACTGGTCGTCTTTGGGTGTCGGCCAAAGCCCGAGCTCATTGTGGGCTGTTCGGCATGTTCTCTGAGTCTTGGAAGCACTTTAAGCCGAGATTTTTTAAATACAAATACGTTGGAGCGGGGCTGCCTTGGTTTCGGTCCGAGACGGGGCCGAAGTTCCCTCTGGAGTGGACCTCCGAGTTCTTTAGTCGCCATACCAATACACCTCAAAGGTGGTCGGGTGTAACACTGGATGCCGACGAGTCTGTAACGGCTCACCATTTTCAAACAGAATATCGCGCTCGGAAATTCCAACTTGATGTTGGAGTTTTCATAAAGTGTCATGACGACGAAGTCTTGACGAAGATTGGTAGTTACTTTTGCTCTTGCACTTGTGCATTCTCTTTCAATTCTTTTACACTAATTAATAATAATATATTTTATTTTTTTTACAGAAGAACATTGGTCCGAGATGTCTTCCAGGGCGCTGAAAGCTGCTTTTGAAGCTCGGAGGAAGAAGAAGCTCGAGGTTCCTTCTGCCGACGCTGTGTCGTCCGAGGTTTCCGCTGATACGCTATCAGCCGACTCTGGTCCCCTCCATCCTACCCCTCCTGCCGTTATTATTGCTCCTCCTCCTCCTACCTCGCCGAGTCCTAGCACCGAGGTAGCCCTTGTTGTAGATGCGCCGCCCCCAAGTACTGGAACTCAATCAAGGCTGCCCGCAACCCTTACCAAACCATCACTCAAAGACACTCTTGTCAAAATGTCTGGTGCGGAGTGGAAGAAAAATGCGGAAGAGATGGCTTGCCAATTGAAGAGAGCCACCACCATGTTTAATGTGCTGGCCGAGGTGGCTGATGATGTGGCGGACGGTGTTTCGCCTGCTAAGAAAAAAGCTCGGTCGGCTATGGCGGCCGAGGTGGAAGAACTGAAGAGTAGCCAAAGGTCAGCTGAACAAAAGTTGTCTGAGGCTGAGGAGGAGCACCGCCGAAAAATGGAAGAGCTACGAAAAAGACATGAAGAAGATTTGGCCCAAGCCAAAGCAGATGCGAGGGAGGCTGGTCGGCAGGAGGGCCTTGCCGAGGTGGAAAGGGTTAGGAGTCTGCTGAAGAAGAGGGCTGCCCAAGCTCTTAAGCATAAGGTGGCAGCATATGAGTCGGACTTCGACCTTGAAAGGGTGGCCAGCAAGGTTTTTACCAGTGCGGTTGAGCAGATTCTTCATATGAATCGGGGGCTCCGAATTCGGTACATCGGCGCATCTTCCGGATTCGGAGTAGAAAATGGAAAGATGATTGACTATGACAAGGGTGGAGCTGAGGTCGACCTGGACCAGCCTGAGGAGAATCTGCCCAACCCTTTAGTTGAGAGGATGGATGAGGAGTTCGACCCGCGCTCGGTCGTCCTTTCTGACGTTGAAGATGAGGCAGCGTAAGTCCCTTATGCTGGGCGGCTTGTGATTTGTCTATGTCCTTTTATAACATGTTTGACAATGTGGAATTCTGTTTAGCTTATTGTACAACGTTTCTTTTTATTGCATGTTTAGGGCAGTTTTGGCCTGTTGCGTGTTGTCGTATTTATGCAAGTTTTTACTCTAACTCGTTGCAATGTACTATGTCCGCGGTTGTTGTTATGCAAGCCTCTTCTTCAACTCGTTGTGTGAGCGCGAGTTTTTCTCAACCAGCTTGTTGCATGTTTATTCGTTCGACCTCGGGTCCGGACCACGATTGATTAGGTGGCCGTCAGGAACTTTTTTAAGAAAGGATGCAAGTGTTTGACACTTGTTGCATGCTGGAACTTTTATGCAAGTTCTTGCTTTAACTTTTCGCATATATATGGCATCCGAGGTCTTTTTATAAGTAAAACTATTTTTGAGAATACGAGTCGTTTGCCAACTTGTTGTATTTCGGCCTGATCGGACCTAAGAGAACTTGTACCCAATCATTGGTGTTTGAAATAGTATATTAATAGATCGGACGACTCAGTAAGTGCAGTAGTCTTATAAGTGTTCCTCTGAATAAAGGTACTGTATATAAGTGCATACGGTAGGGAACTCGGATCTACCCACCTTAACCGAGGAGGGTGTCCTCGGCCCCGATGTAAAAAAGAGTGCTGAGTGAAGTTATGTGAAAACATTTCACAGCAGTCTGTTCTTTATCGGGTGTCCCTTGTACACTGTGCATATGAGCCGATCTTATGTGGAAGACGTTGGCTGTGCATAGCGCCATGCAACATTTAGGTGGCTAGTGCTAAATGAGAAGCTAGTACGTACGTATATAAAACTGTTGCACTTGAGTATGAGCAAGTTTGTACTTTTCATTAATTGTAGTCATGAGTACATTGCTTTTTCTTTTGAAAGGTGAATAACTCACAATGGAAATTGAAAAACATGAATAGTATTTGAAGGAAACAAATATAACAAAAGGAAGTTGGACTTGAACTCCTCAGATGAGGATGCTGACGGCTGCCAAAATATCTGAGGTAAACCTATTTGAACAGGTTCTCAGTGTTTTGAAGTTTTTGGGAATCCTTTAGTTCGGTAATTACCCAGAGTATGTTTCTATAACGCCTCTGTTGGGACTTATCGATCTCGAGCTCAGTTCCCGCTTTTCTGGCCGTTAGGGCCGATGTCTGATCCTCGGGGCGCGAGGTGATTGGACTTAGAAGACCCGGGTTTCTTTGCTTTCTTGTCATGGTCGGCTGGCTCTTTCATCGCTATCCTCTTCGGACCAGAGACGTCTTGTCGGATTTCCTTGTTATGGTCCTCCGAGGTGAGCTGATAGGAAAGGCTGCCGAGATTGTTGGTAATGTTGAAAAGTGAGGGCATTCCCATCTTGAAGCACCTGAGCTTGAGGGTCTGAAAAGCTCGGCTGAAGACATGGGCAAGAAGGTCACCTCGGCCCTCAATTCGGAGATGTACCGAACGGAGGGCGGGGTTAGTGAGAACTAGATGAAAGAGAAAATTCTCCCCGTGCAGGGAGTAGGAGAGGACTGAAAGAGAGAAAAGATTTCCTTTGATTGCATTTTGGATTTTTTGGAGGGGCTTGTCATTTATGATAGCATCTTTGCTTGGGGGAGAGGTGACGGGGGGAATTATCACCCGCTCTTCATGAGGAGAGGATATATGAATATCTCGTTCAGACTGGAATTCGGCCAATAAGACTCTTCCCTTGGACACTGTCGGATCGGTGAACTCTTTTTGCTTCTTTTTTCCCTCCCGTAGGCTCGCATTGTAGCAGAGCCGGGTCTTCACTTGGTCAGCTTTTACCGTAACAACCTTATCATCTGATCCAACAAACTTCATTTCCAAGTGCACTGTTGAGACTACTTCCCCAAAATCTTGTAGGCAAGTTCGTCCCAGTATTACATTGTACGGGGAATCGGAGTCAACCACCAGAAATTTGATGATCTCCGTTCGGGCCGAAGGCTGGTTGCCTAGGGTCACCGGGAGATGAATGGCTCCCAAGGGGCGGATTGCCTCACCTGTGAAGCTGATGAGATTACCTTCAAATCCTACGAGGTCGGCAGACCTCAACTTCAAAGCTTGGAAAGTATGCAGAAAGAGAATGTCGGCCGAACTCCCTTGGTCAACGAAGACTCGGGCGACCTCAAAATTGCCAATTAACGTCGTAATCACCATAGGATCGTTGTGATCTGGGATGACGTTTTCCATATCCTGGTCGGAAAATATAATGGGAACATTCCGAGAAGGCTTTTTGTAGACGGGTTTGTGATGAACTGCCAAAACCTGGTTGATGTATCTTTTCCTTCCCGCCCTCATCTCACCGCCGCCAGCGAAACCTCCCG
Source organism: Crotalaria pallida (assembly GCA_037953625.1). Classification (NCBI taxonomy): domain Eukaryota; kingdom Viridiplantae; phylum Streptophyta; class Magnoliopsida; order Fabales; family Fabaceae; genus Crotalaria; species Crotalaria pallida. Next base: position 93,093,251 of record CM075654.1, read on the forward strand.
AGATGGTGTCTACTCGGAAGTTTTCTGGCGACTTATCCAGGTCTTGAACCACGACCATGTTCACCCGTGATGGCTCCTCTTCCTTCTTCTCTGGGGACGGGTCGGCTTTAGCTTTTCCTTTATCATTATCCGGGCTGCGAGACCTTCTCCGACCTCGTCTTTCCACCGCCTCCCGGACATATTGTTGTAGCTTGCCTCTTCTTACCATATCCTCAATGACATCCCGGAGCCATGTGCATTGATCGGTATGGTGACCGTACCCGTCGTGAAAATTGCAGTATTTGGACTTGTCTCTGACATAGTTTTGATTTCTGAGAAAGGGGGGGCGGGGTACACTCCTAAGTTCGGTCTTCATGGTCTCTCTCCAGACATGAGACCGCGGGACCGTCAGGGGGGGTGTAAGAGTCATATTTGGTGATGTACGGACGTCGGCGGTCCTCTTGTGGAGAGCGACCTCGGTCTCCCTGATCTGCTCTTCCTCCTCTTTCATCCCTGTTGCCGCGAGGACGACCTCGGGGCAGGGCATTCTGCGAGGTGGCCTGAGCGTTTTCTAGCCTGCTCGACTGTCCCTTGCTGAATTCTTCAAGATTGATGTACTTGTTTGATCTCTGTCTCAGTTCGTCCATGTCCCTTGGTGGCTTTCCAATAAGTGAATCTTTGAAGCCTCCTTCGGCCAATCCTTGGGTCAAAAGGAGGACAACCACCTCGGGAGACAGATTTGGGACCGAACTGGACTCGCTGTGAAACCTGTGCAAGTATGCACGTAAGGATTCTTCTGACTTCTGGGTTACTGTCGCCAGCGTGTGGTCCGATCTGGGTTGCACATAGCTAGCAGTGTACCTGTTGAGGAAGACACGCTTCATTTCTGCCCAGTTGTTGATAGAGTTTTTGGGAAGCGTTGAATACCACCGAAGGACTGGGGCCTTGAGGGTCATGGAGAAAGCTCGGCATTTGAGCCGATCTCCTCCTCCGTGAAAGTTCACGGCTCCCTCGTAGGAAAGGACATGTTCCTGAGGGTCTGTAAGGCCATTGTATCTGGGGATGTTACTGGGCCCTAGGTACCCAGGTGGTGGTTCATAGGCCATGACGGCAGGAGTGAAGGGATGCCCAGGGTGGGAATCATCCAGCTCAGGTTGTTGCTGGTCGGGGGGTGGTGTAAGTTGTGTGACAGTCGTGTGTGGTGTTGCAAAGGTTTGTGGAGTTAACGGAGGTTGTGGTGGGAGAGGTGGTGGAGGGGGTGGTGGAGGGAACTCATTCGGGGCCGGAGCTTGAACAGCAGCTCGTTCAGCTAAACGTTGCATGGAAACTTGTTGGAGATCTGCAATAGCATTACCTTGTTGCTCTACGATTCTCATCTGCTGTCTCATCAAGGATAAGAGTTCAGCATCCCGAGAGAGTGTAGACTGTCGAGAGTGGGAACGGTGTGTTGTACTGACTGAGTGAGCACGTTTGCCGCGGTGGCGGTGCTGTTCAGTGTTGGTTTCTCCGAGCTCAGAGCGTAGCTGCACGCGCCGACCTCCGCCAGGAAGCTGGGTTGGATTTGCGGTGTCTCCCGTGTGGATGGTGTAGGGTCCACTATGGGTATGGGTGAATTCTGGTGGAGGAGGTGGCGGTGGAAACGGAGGTGATGGCGGGGGAGGAGGTGGAGGTGGTGGAGGGGGTGGTGGTGAGGACCTCGCTGCCCTATTAGCTTCCAGGTGCAGGCGCAGGTCCTCAGTCGACGGCACCCTTCTTGGACGCCCCCTCCTCCTCCTCTGGACTGGCTGTTCTTCAGACATGGTAAAATCTTCTCGGTGGGGGTGAAGTTTATCTGTTCCCCACAGACGGCACCAATGTGATGTCCTAGACCGTGAGGACCTCCAAGGGTAGGAGAAGACCTCTGAAGGTGCCTCTGTCCAGGGTTGATATGTGATGTTTGGTGGGAGTCCTCAAGTGGCTAAGGGAAAGAGCCAGGAAGTAACCCTAATCACTGGTGTGTGAAGGTGACAATTAGGATTAGAGGACGTACCTGAGCCCCATGTAGTACGGAGCTACTTATAGGGGGGAGCTGGTTGCCCTAATGGGCTTGCTTTAGGCCCAAGTAGGGCCAGCCTGTACTGAGCTAAGAGTGGATAGGCTGTCCTTGTGGATAAGGTAGTGAGCTGTCCTTGTGGAAAAGGTAGTGAGTTGTCCTTGTGGATAAGGAAGGGGGACGTCATCATGTCCTAGGTGTCGGACTTGGGAAGGTGTCGAACCTAGACGTCGGACCTGAGTGGGAACGCGAGGTCGGCCTGTATCTGGCGTCTGTTCGGCCGTTGAGCATTGAGCTCGGCCAAGCGCTCAGAAGGCTTCCTGAAGGGTCCTTAGGTCTTTGGCGAGGAATCTGAGGACCTCGGCTGGGCCGAGTCCACCACAAGTGGCATGATGTATGAATCTAGCTCTCAAGCCTATCTCCATCAATCTATGTCACTCTCTGACGTCCATCCCTGACAACCCAGCACTCATCAGTGCGTTGTATTCCTAGGTATACAACATTTCGTACATTCACCAAGAATGTACACGACAAGCTTGGAACCCGTGCCACCCAAGCACATCCCGTCATCCAAACGGACCGTCATCCAAACGGTGTAACCATATCGGCATCCACTAAGCCGACCACGTCTTCAACGTGTCATCAAGCAAGCGTATTGGCACTCCCAGAGGCCCTCCACATGTTACCAAAACATGATAAACGACCTACCATCCAAACTCCAAGATGGATGCATTAACTTAGTTTAAAAGGAATTGATTGATGTTTTATTCTTTTATTAATACCTTACGTGCCTCCCGAGCAACGTGTCATTACTCAAATGAAAACATCATGATGTCAATCAATTTCTTTTAAGTCCAGGATCACTTGGTTTATTGTCCTTTAAGTGTTAACAAAATGACTTAGAATTGAAAATGGTGTTTTTAAGTTTCTGACTAAAATACTCGAGTATTCTTCATAACTCTCGAGTAGTTCATCAGTTTCCTGTTTTACTCGAGTAATTCATCATTATACTCGAGTTGTTCATATCTTTTCAGAAAGTTAGGTTTCAGATTTTTAAGAAAATACTCGAGTAGTTCACGAGATACTCGAGTCATTCACCAATCCAGAATACTCGAGTAGTTCATGCATTACTCGAGTCGTTCATCAAACTTGACTCTTGTTGCATCTGTTAATACTCGAGTCCCAAGCCAGATACTCGAGTCGTGCGCCAAAATCAACACTGGTGCATCACGAAATACTCGAGTATCGAGCCATCTACTCGAGTTTTATCAGACAAAACAGACTGAAAACTTAGTTTTTACATACCATTTTCATTTCTAAACATTTCTAACCCAAACCAATGATCAAAATAGTTCATATACCATATATTGAACATGTTACAACACTTATCACATATCAAATTACAGATTTGACAGAGAATCGATTGTTAATGCATAAAACATACCATTTAACAACTTAATACCTCAAATTGCAAATTAATCAACAAACTCATGAAATTGTGTTCATTACAGCTTGCATGCATCATATGAAACTTGCTCACAACAACCATGGAGCATGAATTGGTCTCAAAACCAAAGTTCCTATTCAATCTAAGCCCTTAGAGCCTCTTGGTGGCTCTCTAATGAAAATCATGGAATTTAAACTCTATCTAGTGCATAAAACAACTTCCCCTTACCTCTCAGACGTGTACCAATAGAGGATTCCAAAGAAAAAGCTCTCCAACACCAGAAATGACTTTGAGCACCACATGCAAGACAGTTTTGAGTGCATCACCAAGATTGAATTGGTTCACACATGAAACAGAGATAAGAATTGGGGAATTTAGTTTTTATAGACTCTATGAAACACATACTAACTAGAGAAATCAAATTTGGGACTCAAAAGACTCGTGATCTTACCAGAAATTGGAATTAAAATGAGCTCCCAGAATCACTTGACAGAAAACAGCTTCCACTTCCAAGCCTTGATTCTTCCACCACACTCACTCTTAGCTCACAAATTTGGTATCTATACAAAGCTCGTGATGTGAGCTTTGTATTAGTGTATGATTTGTGGTTTAATTCAACACAGAGAAGGAGAATTGAAGGAAACGAATCAAGAACCCTAGCTTGAGTAATTTACCCGAATTTGACCAAATGTCTCAACAATTCGGGTTTCATCAGCTTTTATAGACACAAATCAAGTTCATGCATGCCGACACGAATGCATTGAGGTGTTGGTGATGGAGTATTCGTGTCGTGGAGAGGGAATCGTTGGTGATGACTCACCAAACGCACTAACTCGTGCAACTCTGTCTAGAATACTCGAGTTTTCCGAACAATACTCGAGTATTTTGCCCAATTTTTGAAAAATAATTATTTTATTTATTACTTTCCCTCCAAAATCTTTCCCATAATTACCTCTAGGTCCCAACCCAGGGACTAATATGCAAAATACTTATTTCATGCATAATTATATTTATTAAATAAATCCACGTGCACACACATTTCCTAACTACCTAAACACAGATTTTAATCAAGGATTAAAATAGAAATTATTAATTATAATTAATTTTATAATTAACATTTCATTAATCGGGGATTAAAATTTTGGGGTGTTACACCCACCATCTTTCGCCTGGTTCGTCCCAAAACCACACCGTACTGAGAGAGGAGCCGCTCTGATACCATTTGTGACATCCCTGGTAGGCAAATGGATTGCGACTATCTCCACATACCAACACGAGTCTTTTCAGTGTGCTTTGTCCTCACTCTCACACTTCCCGTGTAAACTTCCCAGGAGGTCACCCACGCTTAACCACGGAGTTCTTAAGTGATGGGCTACCGAAAAGAAGACGCATCTTGTTGATATGGGTAGTACCAATCAATTCATTTAAGTCTTCCTGTACTATGTATTCACATACCTACACAGTCTCAGGATTACCCTCTCATTTCGGTGTGTCGGTTCATTCATGTAACCTGTTGGTTTTGGCCTCAAAATCTCGAGAGGGGGGGTGAATCGAGTTTTATTAATGTATTGTGAAATCCTTTAAAAATTAAAAAATTGATTTGAGATGGAGAGATTAAACGTTTGAGACGGATCGCGAAAACGATTGATAAAAATAAATTGAGTAGCGCGGAAACGTAAATAATTGAAATATGCGGAAAATAAAGAGATAGGGATAGAAAAGCTTGCACCAGGAAATTTTATACTGGTTCAGCCTTTCCGTCGAAAGGCCTATTCCAGTCCCCAAGCGACCCGCTTGAGAGTTCTATAATCAGCAATAGAGCGGCACCCTATTACACCCAAGAGCACCCCGCACACTACTAGGAACCTCCGTTCGCTAGCGTCCTCAATATCACACAGCAGGGTTCCTCGCCCTACGACGTATCAAACGTCCACTAAGGGATTCTCTCCCTAACCACTAAGTTTTCAAATACAATGAATATGAGAGTGATTACAATAGCAATGTGTGTTCTCAACAACACAGATACAACAATATGCTCTTATGATAATGAAGTGCTTTTCTCTAAGAGTTAATCAGCCAATAAGGTTTTTGTTCTTCAAAAAGATATGAACGTGAAAACCAGAAGTTTAGAGAAGAAGAAGAGAGAACATGAGTTTTTAGAAAAGATGTCAGAAAAGAATAGAGAATTCTATCTGAATGTTGGAGTGAAGTTTTTATAAAAATAAAAAATTTAGAATAAATAAAATTTAGAATTAGTAAAACAAAATCAAAACAAAATAAAATAAGATTTGAAATAAGTTTTAAAATCAAACCTAAATCAAAACGATTTACGAAATAAAATAAAGATTTGATTCTTAAAACTAAAAAGGAAATGATTCAAATTTAAAATCATTTTCGAATTTTATAAAATAAATCAGAATCTTTTATATAAAAACAAATCAGGAAATAATAAAAAGGATTCTGACACGTTTTTCAATAAAACTTGAAGTAATCGATTACTTTCTGAAGGTAATCAATTATTCCTTCAAAAATAGAAATTCTTAAATACATTTGAAAAACAAGTAATCGATTAGACCAACAATGATTAATCGAATACACCAGTCCTGTTCAATATGTGATGCAACTCATTTAATCGATTAACACTAATCAATTAATCGATTACTGAGCCTCTGTTATGCATATGATGCAACATCATGTAATCGATTACTACAGAGCATGTAATCGATTACTAAGCCTCTGAAAAACATATGATGCAACAATTATAATCGATTACTTGAGCCAGGTAATCGATTACTCCCATGAGAAAGTAATTGATTAGCAAAGTTCACTTAATCGATTACAACCTCTCTGATTTTTATATGATGCAACAAAGTTAATCGATTATCTTGAGCAGTTTGTAACATCCTCACTTTTATTAGTTAATTTTAGTTTTTAATAAAATCAGAGTTTGAAAAATTCTTTTTAGCGTTTGATTTCTTTTAAAAGATTTCACGAAAATCCGGCAGAGTTTCCTTTGTTTTTCGGACTTCCCAAAAATTTCCTTCTAAAAACCTGTCAGTCCAGAATTATATAAAAACATAAACACGACAGATTAAAAATCAGTTCAGATCCTAACGCCCGATTAGTACCAATCTCAGGGCATATAACTACACATATATAAATTACAAAATATAACAGTTTTCAATATAATTAAAATAAAAGTCCACTCGTGGTATCGCACTCTCCACTCCACGTGGTGGAGGGTTTCCGATTCGGCCCGCAACAGTGTAAGCTCTGCTTCCGTACCTGTAAAATTATATCAAGAAGGGTAGCATTACACAGAACTTAAAAAGATAAATTCTACAAGAGAGATAGCAATAAACCAAGCCTAGCCTATTATTGACAACAGTTACTTATAACTTTCCATACCTCTGATTTCCAATAATTTTCCTCTATTTCTTACGTTCTTTAATTTCTTAATTTCTCTAATTGTTTCGACATTCTCTTTTCATTTCTTTTTCTTCTTCTCTTCCTTTTCCTTTTCTTTTTCTCTTTCTCTTTCCTTTCCTTATCTTTTCCTTTTTTTTCCTTATCTTTTCCCTTTTCTCTTTCCTTATCTTTGCCATTTTCATTTCCTTTTCCTTTATTCCTCTTTCCAATATGTGTAACCTCAATCAGAGATCTACACCTTCTTGTGTATGCAACCGCAAACAGACGATCTGCATACACCCACTATTTAGTTACGAGGTATGCAACCACAAACAGATGATCTGCATACCCCCCCAAAGTTTATCTACGATGTATGCTACCACAAGCAGATGATCTGCATACACCCACTATCGATTTACGATGCATGCAACCACAAGCAGATGATCTGCATGCACCCACAATTCATTTTCCGATGTATGCAACCACAAGCAGATGATCTGCATACACCCACTATTTATTTACGACGTATGCAACCACAAGCAGATGATCTGCATACGCCCACCTTTTATTTACGATATATGCAACCACAAGCAGATGATCCGCATATATCCACACTCTTATTTACGATGTATGCAACCACAAGCAGATGATCTGCATACATCCTTAGCCTCTTTCCTTTTATTTTCCATCGTTCCTTGTTATTTTTCATTATTAATTTACCTCAGTCTTTTCTCTTTCACTTTTAGTTCCTTAGTTCTCTTTAACCCTTTTTAGTTCTTGACCCTTCTTTTTATCTTTTTCCATTTAAGTGTTTCTCTTTACTAATGCTATTCTTCCTTTTAGTTAACTCTTAGTTGAGTCATATGTTCTATATTTTTAACTCTCGTTACTAGCCCGTAGTTATCACTTGGTTTCCCTTACTTCACAATTTACTTTACTGGTTATTCCTATTTCATTACTCTATTTAATTAACTACCCTTTTTAACTTAACTTAATTCCCTCATTCGACTCCGCACATATTCCTTGTTTCACATTCTAATACCTCTTTTATCCCATTCAAATCTTCACTTACTAATTTTCTTATTATCTTTCAACTTATTAGTTCTACTCCTTTTTACCTATTATGTTTACCCCTTTTACTCTTTTACTCTCGAGTTTAGTCTTCATATCCTTAAATTCTCCCTTGTCTGACCTTGTATACTTTTCTACATTTTCGTTCAATGTCAACCAGTTAATATACTAAATATGCTCATTTGTTTCGAACCTCGTCCTACATATACGTATTCTATTCCCTAAGGTGTGGTTTCCATTAATAATTCTAATTACTCTCTTTACGTCAGGGGGGAACTACCCTACGGTCCATTAACATATTGCTCTATTCCTAGTCACCACTATAGCATCCTAGAATTTACTTCTCAAGTAGAGGTAATACGAACCCTTCTTACCTCGGGACTTTAATAGAACCTGGTTTTGCGGCTCGTTAGAGAGGTCCTGCTTCGGTTCTCAACGCTCCGGTTTGTTGTTCGCATCACAGCGGTTCCTAAAATCCTTCGTCGTCTAACCATGTCATACGAATTAAATATTATCAATATAATGCGTTTTACGAAAAGGGGCTTTAACTTGAAAATCAAACAAGTTAATTTCGAAAACCTTTAATTAAAATTCAAGGATCAAAGTTAAATAAAATTAGAACCATAGTCCCCTAAATAAAGCTTTTTCTTGAAGATATATTAACTTTCAATACCAACATAATAGTCAAAATACATTAAAGTTAAGTAGTTTTAGCTTCAAGTCACAAAATCAAATGTCGTGACTCGACACCACTAATTTTGGATTGAAAGAGAGCGTTCTTTGTTCAAAAATAAGTCTAAACAGATCTCAAAAGTCCCAATAATACACTCCCCTTCAATTTGAAATTAATGCTCAACGTTTTGACTCGAATTAACGTTATGTCGTATATATCAAATTCCTAATTAACTAAGATATCATTTAGTTCAGGGAGAACTCAACCAAACTAAACGACAACTCACTTACTTAGGAACCCAGCACATTTAACAAAAGTACTTTTAAAATTAATCGTTCGACATAACAGTTAATTCTGCTCTAACATAAATCAACGTACTAATTAAAAATCATTATCAATGACAATATAATTAAAATCAACATAACCTATAATTACAAATTTAATTTCCAAAACAGTTTAATATTAAATAATTATTAACAATAATATTAAAATTAGTTTTAATATAAAAAATTAAAGCACAACATAGTGCAATTAGAAGAGTGTTAGGGATTTACCCTAAAATACGGTTTTTAAAGCCGGTTCGGTCAAACCGGTTCGGAGCGCAATAGAACGGCTGGCCCCGGTAACGATGATGGCGATACCGGCATCGATGGCGATAACGGCAACAAACCCAAATCGGTCAAGGAGAGAGACTCTCAAGCTTTGAGCCATAAACAACAAACACAGTCGGGCCATCGAAGGCGAACCATCCATGGGTGACGGCGGTGGCGGCGAGACCTCCAAGCAGTAACAGCAGCCGGGCTCGCGACCTCCACGGTGATGAGGTTTCGTGGTTGGCCACGAAGATCCGAGGAAGAAGAAGCGGAGAAAAGAGAGATGGGTGCTGCGACTGGTGGTGGTCGAAGGTGAGGCAGCGACGGAGGGAGGAGAGACTGTGGCGGAGAGAGAGATTGGAGCGAGAGGGATGAAGAACACGCCCGGTGGTGGTGGCTGGAACCACAGAGCAAGCGAGAGAGGAAAGGAATCGCATAATATGGAGGGAGACTTGGCTGGGAGGGGCGACGAGTGGCGGCTTTGGGTGGCTGGCAGAAGGAGGGAGTGGTGGAATGGGGTTAGGGCCGGCGGCCCTTTAAGAGAGAAGAGAGAGTTGGGGTTCTTCGTGAACCCCTTCTCTCTTTATTTATTTTTTTTTCTACCATCACTATTACTATTATTATTATTTATCTATTATTTTATTTTATTTATTCTTTTATTTTTTTAAAAAAAAAACTCAAAATACCAATAATCACTTTACATACTAAAATAAAAATTATAAAGTAAGAAACTTATAAATATTTCCAATAAAATATTTTCGTATGAAATATATCTGTAGTGGATCTGAGAAATAATCCACCACGATGTGTTTTGTTGGTTGTTGCAGCTGACGAGGGTGACCCCGGTCCTACGTACCCCCAGTGATAAGGGGATCAAGCCACACGTAGTTCTTGAGAGTAGGGATGAGAGAACATACCTTAGCCCCCATAGCATGGCGATACTTATAGGGGAAGTTGTGTTGTGGTGCCTTATGGGCCTGTTCGGCCCAGTAGGGCTGACATGGCTCTTAGAGGATAAGAAGGATGAGTTATTCACCCTTATCCTGTACTAGAGAGCTCATGCTTATCCTGTAGCGGTAGGATTTATTATTGGTTAACCCTACAAGCCCCCCAAGCTCGTATAGGCTCGAAGAGGCTGTGCTGAGCTTCTGCGGGAGCATACCTGAAACCCTAGCTGAGATGAGCTATTTATAGGGTTTGGAGGAGGCTGATATGGGTCGTTCGGGCCCTGTATCAGAGCTGTGCTGAACCAGGATTCTGTGAGATAATATCGGAGGATTATGCTCTGAGAATCTGGTTAGGATCAGCTGAAGATCTCATGTCTAGGCTGTTGCGAGAATCTAGGAGAGATTTGCGGAAGGGATAAGAAGGCTCGGTGAGCCTGAGTTTATCCACAAGCCGACGGTATGTCTCGGTCCTAGAGTCCCGAGCTTGATAGATTGGGGACCGATCATAGGGCTCGGTTCCATCAAGTCCGAGCCTGGCCCTTTGGTATGCTCAGAGTCCATGAGTCCGAGCGAAGAACTTTTATGATAGGTAAACCGAGTAAAATGCCCTTAAAGGAACCCTTTGGTGAGACTCGGGTCCGTATATGGTTGGTAGACCCTACAAGCCCCCCAGCTCGTAAGACTTTGAAAGTCTGTGGCGAGGTTCTGAGAGTTTGTGGTGACACAAAACATTGTTTGCGGCTGATAACTTTTTATTCGGAGGAGTGTCGTGGATGGTTGATTAGGACGTATAAGACTGTTCGCAGTCAAGGCCCTTAGCCATGTATCGTCATGTACTGAGTTCAAAGTCGAATTGGACTATTGTTTTTAAAGTCACGATGCTTTTAAGGAGACATCCTTTTATGCGCTTGCCATGGTGAAAGCCGAAAGGCTTGTGCCAATGTATGCTGGCACGACTCAAACTGTTATTTGAGTTCGAGGTGTGCCAAGATTATCACCAATTGGACCGTAACGTTTACGAGGGATTGCTTGTCGGAATGACAACCTTAGCCGAGGTGTATTCCTCGATCCGCGATGTATTGGGCCAGATATGAGCCGAGAGGCTTTGAGCCGAGAGGCTAAGCCAAGATATCGGGTCGCAATCCTCGTTTTCACTTGTAGCCTCGCCGATCTGGCTGGCTAACCGAGTTCGTGGGCAAGTGCGTAAGAACATGATCCGAAGTGAGTGAGTTTAACATATGTCCTTAATAAGGAAGGTAAATTATCAATTTGTTGCCTCATGGGACGTGGTGGTCCTCTTTGGCACGACATACTAGTCCCCTACTCGGTAAAGCCTGAAAAGGCATGTGTCGAGTTCATAAAGTCTGTGAAACGCTCGGGACCAAAGTGGGCGAAGAAAGGTTAGAGTATCAAGATCAACTCTGTACACCCTCCTTTACCTAAAAAAGAAGATCGAGAAAGCTCGTAGAAGATTGTGCCGAGTATATAAGAATTGTGAGACATTTATTGTTATTGTTCGAGGCACCCTCGGATCCCCTTTTTTTTTTTTTTTTTGTAGAGTCGGAGTCTGTTCCTTCCCCGAAGCAGTGAACATCGTGTTCGAGAATAGCCACTCGACCCGAAGAGTTGAAGGCTCGAATTACTTTCAAGACTCAGAGTCCATTCTATCCGCCGAGCAGTAAGCTTCATGGCCGAATAAGGTCACTCGAGTGGAAGTCATCGAAAGTTTATCGAGCTGATGAAGCGGCCGAGGATGCCGAGAAGGGAAAGAATGAAACCGAGGAGGCAAGAACAAGTAGAGAAGCCAAGGACGACCGTTTCCCTTGTCGGAACTGTTTAGTCAACTTCAATTGTTGAACCCCTCTTGAATCCGAGTAATTAGGGCGAAGGCAAGCTGATAGATCATCATAATTATAAAGCTGAAGCAAACTTTTACTCCATTGCATAACCAACCCCCTTACTCGCTAAAGCCTGAAGAGGCTTGTGCCGAGTTAAGAAGTCCTTTAAGGTGTGATAGTTGTTTTCCGCCAATTAGATCGTGTTCATCCAAGCCTCTTTGAGAGACTGTCGGATTCAGATCTGTGTAGGCGAACGCTGAGCGAAGGTTGAATATTTGCGAGTTGTGGGTGTGGAATTAGCATTGTGCGGTTCCTCGGAGATGCTGGGATCCGACTTAGATCATTAGGTGTTGGCACTGCGGACCGTTCTACCATATAGGTAAGGTCGCGATGGTGCGCAAACCAAGGAAAAAATGATCGACAACCGGTGTGAAGGATTTGAATTAAGTTGGGTCGTCATACTCGGACTCGAATTAACATAGGTCATCATGCTCGGCAGATCCGATTGTTATGTTTGTACCCTGTTGAAGGCGCTGTAATATTAGATGTCCATTGTGACTGAGTAGTCTAGCACCGATTAATTTGAGGATATATTTGGCGGTCGGAAGCTCGAAATGGGCCTTTTAGAGAAATGGGCCATCATAATCGTATCTCGCATGTGTAAACAGAATTAATAATTGGTAATGGTCGTTTGAACTGACAATGTATAATAACTAAATTGCAATAATGAGAATTATTGGCAAGTTTACAGAATAGAATATTGGTATGTAAATAGTATGATTCTAAAAATATCACACGCAATAATAATGGTAATGACAATAATTAAATATCGTGCAACCAGACAGGATTGCCCATGAAAAGATGCATGATTTCAGGTATATCACGCTCAATAATTGTAATGAATGACATTTATAGATATGCCAGAGTATTTAATGACACCAAATCAAATGATGAAAGCATTAATTCATCAAAAATGAGAATGCGCGATATATATATCAAATAATAAGCGACATGTAAAGGAATTATAAGGAACTAAGTATTAAAAGCACATGTCAGAAATATTGCGTTAGTTGAGTTAATATCAACATGTGCGCAAGGTAACCACATAGAATGCAGAGTAAATAGGAAAATAATATGAGAACGAGAATTCCTTCCCTGATTGAGTATTGCGACCCTGATTTAGTGAGGTGAGGAGCGTCGGTTTGAAGTATTTTATCAATCCTTTCCAAATGAGCTTTTGTTGAGCATCGAAGCCTGGCCTTCATTTTCTTTTAAATTAATTTAGGCCTGTTTAGCCCATATCAAATAAGCCCATATAGGTTGGACCATTTAGACCGTTTTCTCACTGGCTCGAGCTATCATACGTGTACCTTGCATCTGTGTACGAAAACAATAATTAATTAGTAATTGTTGTTCAAAGTTAACAATTTATAACGGTAATGATAATTACTAGCAATTAATAAATGACATGTAATCAAATTAATCATGCGCTAATGAGTGATATTGGCAATTGAATAAAAGCGTTACTTCCCTGTTTTTAGGAACGAGTTGTTGGGCCAATAGAGGTGTTGATAGTCCATTCCTCCCTTTTTTTTTTTGTAAATTGGGCAGCTGTACTTTTTTTTTGTAAATTGGGCTGCTGTACTTTTACTTTTTTTTTCTTTTTTTTTTTGTAAATTGGGCTGCTGTACTTTTTTTTTTATAACTGTTTGGGCCAATAGCCCATTAGGTCAAGGAACCCTAATGGGGTTGGCAGCAGCTACTTGCTACAGGCAAGGGGTGCAACGATGCACAGCGGCGGCGGCGGCGAATAGGTGGCGCTGCGGTGGAAACCACCGTGTGCAACGGCGAAGAAGAAGAAGCCATAGGAGCAATGACGGCGACATAACAACACCCGATTTTTGCGGTCGACTCGCGGTGGTGAGAGAAACAAGAAGACGGTTCTGTACACTATCGGAGGAGGAGCAAGTCACGCTGCAATCGCAAACAAACCGGAGTGAGGATCGTTCGCTCGCCATTTTGCCGTATGTCGAGCGTCGCGGTGGCGACCTTGGAGACTCGCCGGGGCTGGAAATCGTGAGGCGGTGGTTTTGGAGTTCCTGCTCGCGATTGCAATTCATGACTGCGATCTCCTTCGTGTTCTCCTTCCATGGTGGCAAAGGTTAGGTCCTTCGATTCGCGCAGGAAACAGAGGCGCCTGACGGTGGATGCGGTTGCGGTGTTGTTATGATTGAGATCAAAGGCGAGCCATCGGACTCGGATCTTGTCCGCCTCTGTGCTTTTTATTTAGAATATCAGAGGCGCTTGACGGCGCCATCACGGTCTGTGCTCTTCGCTGCCAACCCCGATAGAGGAGGGAAGGAGAAGCTCGCTGTTGCCTTTGACATAGGACTGCGATGGTGTCGTCGTCATCCACATCCCGTTACACCGATGGCGGCAGCGATGCAGATTTGAGCCACCCAATGATGGAGAGAGAGTAGGAGTGGCAGAGGAAGGTGGCGGTCGGATTAGGCCAGCGTAGACTAAGCGCAGTGATGAAGAGGAAGAGCGCCACCGTCGAATCCCCGGTTCACCGCCGTGAAGATGAGATGCCAGCAATGAAGCTGAAGTTTTTTTTTTTTTAATGTGGATGGGAATCGAAATTTATCGTCCCCACAGACGGCGCCAATGTAGTGGATCTGAGAAATAATCCACCACGATGTGTTTTGTTGGTTGTTGCAGCTGACGAGGGTGACCCCGGTCCTACGTACCCCCAGTGATAAGGGGATCAAGCCACACGTAGTTCTTGAGAGTAGGGATGAGAGAACATACCTTAGCCCCCATAGCATGGCGATACTTATAGGGGAAGTTGTGTTGTGGTGCCTTATGGGCCTGTTCGGCCCAGTAGGGCTGACATGGCTCTTAGAGGATAAGAAGGATGAGTTATTCACCCTTATCCTGTACTAGAGAGCTCATGCTTATCATGTAGCGGTAGGATTTATTATTGGTTAACCCTACAATATCAAAATAAAGTAAAACACATAAAGTATATTTTTAATATAGGATAACTATTTTAAATGAATTTACTTTTAGAACATAAAAGAAATGAAATATATTTTCGTAATTAACATAATATATTTTTATAAAAATACAAAACTAAATAATTGATTTTTAAGAAACATTTATTTAAGTCAATACAATTTATAAATATATTAGGAATTAAAATTAGGGATGTTACACAGTTAATCGATTACTCTCTCTTGCATACATAAAAATATACAGAGTTTTGTAACATCAAGTATTTTCACAAAGATTAAGATCCGCAATTTTATCCAATTTAATTAAATTATAATATTTCTATTTTTGCCTTTATTTTATTTGGTCATATTCATTTTAAGGGTAATTTGATAAGATTTTTTATTAAAAAGTTGATTTTGATTTTATATATATATACATATATATGTGTGGTGGTAATATATATATATATATATATAGGTACATCTAATTATAAATTTTTATTTAATAAATGAGAAAAAAATTATTTTTGGTGTGAAATTGTATTTCTGAATATTTAACAAATATTTTTATTAAGAAAAATTCTATTGGAATGATTTTAACTAAGATTTTGACGAAAAGTGAAATTTTTGGGTTATAGAACTATAACTTCAAAAATTCATATATTTTAAACCGTGCGTCGAAAAATTACAAATGATATGTCAAAACGATCTTATCGAAACGTAGATTATGAAAATGTAAAATTTTGATTTTTATTTTGGAGTTTTCGAAATTTTATCACTGCTACAGTACTGAACGAATTTTTGAGTTTTAAGTGTAAAGGTGTGATTTTAATGCATTAAATGACCTTTTGACTCAAGTGTATATTATTTTGAAAACAAAAATACATTTTTGAGGTTTTCTATTGGACCACCATCCAAATAAAATATATTTTCGTATTTTCCTTATTATAAAATTATTTGAAAGCTTATGAAGTGCATTTTTGAAGGAAATGATCTTAGAGCTTCAAAAATTCATAACTTTCAAACCGTAAGTCCAAAAATTATAAACTTTATATGAAAACGCTCGTATTAAAATGTAGTATTTGAATATGTGATTTTTATTTTGACATCTACGAAAAAGTACTGTACAGTAGGGAAAAACGAATTTTTGGTAGAAAAATTATTTTGGAGTATAAAATAAATTATTGGACTATAAAATAATTTTATGTATGCATTTAAATAATTATCTGAGCTTCCATTGGCTGCACCATCCAAATTCTGTATTTTTCTAAATTATTTCTGAATTATTAAAAATGAAAGCTTTTAGGTGATTGGTCAATTATGTGGTGAATTCAAAATGGGCCAATGGAAAATTTTCTCCTTATTTTTATATGGGTACACCGTCCAAATATTAGGAGGGAGAGAAGAGAATAATTTCTGAAAATTGTGAGGAATAAACCTTGAGTTAAGAAGCTATAGTTTTTAGAAAAGTCTCATTTAATGCTTGTGAAGTTCCAAGTGAAGAAGTAAAGTTGATGACTCACCATGGAGTAGGAGGGGGGATGAATTTCTCATCAGATTTTTGGGGAATATTTGCCTTCTCTTCACCTATAAATAGGCCATCACACCTCTCACCATTTCACACACACTACTTGTTGTTACTTTGAGAAAAAAAAATTATTCCAAGAGAAAAGAGAGAGGAAGGTGGCGAGTTGAAGGTAGGAAGAGAAGGAAAATTTTCTCACCTTGGGGAAGTCTTTTAGCTTTAGGAGGAGAGGTAACTCTAAGGCTATATTTTAATTTATTTCATCTCTTCTTCTATTGTTATTAGAATCTCTAATTTTTTTTATGATATTAAGAACTAAAAGTTTCTAATTCTTATTTTTTATATTAGAAAGAACTATGTTTTTGTTGGTAATATTTTGATTTGTGGTCAAATGAAATAAGGATAAGAAAAGGGACAAAAAAAAGTTGTTTAAAGAGAATGATCTCCCCTTTTCTTTAACCTTGAGATGACCGAATTATATAGCATAAAAAGGAAAAAGAATATTCTGAAATTTTGTGTTCTTACAATATAGGAATTTATATTTTATAGAAATTTTGTATTTGTTTGAAGTATGTTATTTCTTTTTGTTTGGATTCAAGATGAATGTATGAATAAGGAATGGAAACTACATAAGTTTAATGTATTATTTGAAGAAAAGAAAAGAATTGGTCTTTTTCCTTGTTTTATTTTTGGACCGTGATATATATATATATATATATATATATATATATATATATATTAGGTAGTAGTTGTTGTTATATGTGTGTATAATTGTTATGTGACTTATTTCTTAATAAGTATAAACTAGTGGATGATTATTTGATCTTTAATATTTTGATATGAGAATGAAATAATAATAGTTTTATGAAAATAAATAAAATTCTGGATTTTTTTTATGGTGTTGGCCGTGGGGTATGATTTTTTTTTTAGTAAAAAGTTACAAATGATTTATAGTGTTTTTGTTTGATAATTCAAGGAGTAATTGGTTAATTTTAATAAGGAAAAATAGATTAATAAGAATTGTATTTTTGTGTGAGGATATGACTATGTGATTAAGTTAAGTTGTGAGTTTAGTTGCTGTAAAAAAATGATTTTTATGAAAGATGTCTATTTTATATTTTATTGATGATTAAAACAATTATTAGGAAGGTATAATATTATGTAACTATGATGTATTGGTGTTTTAAAAATTAAAAGTATTTTTCCTAATTGTTGAACAGTGGCCGAATTATTTAGAAAAAATATATATAGAGTTTGATAATTTTCCTAATTGATTTAATAATTGTTTGATGTGAATAGATGATTATTAGGTTTTTATTTATTTTAATTATGAAAATAATTAATTCTGGAAAACTATTTTAATTCTGGAAAGTTATTATTTTATTAAGATATAAGACCCCAAATGTTTATTTTGATATTTGTTAGTAGTACTTAATTTGTATATAATTATTTAAGTTTGTTTGCTTTATTTTCTTAAGATAATGCAACAAATTGTGGTGGCTTTACATCAGATGAAATTATTGTTATGTGACTTAGATTTAATCATTTTAATATAATAGAATTAGTAAAAAGAATTTAGGAAAAAGCGGCATGTGTATCTGATAAACCGTTTAGGAGAAAACTGAGTTTTAAGAAATAGTGTATATGTCGTTCAAGATTTTAAAATAGTTGCATCAAGAATAGAAATTATTTTGAAATGAATTGGTAATGTGTACTTTATGCTAAGATCTTTATTATAAGTAGTTAAAAATTAGCAAGGAAGTGTAAAAGTGATTTTGTGAATGTACTGATGCTTAAAAGTGATTTTGCTTTATAATCTGTAACTTAATTTCATTATCGATAGAGAAAAAGTATTTTTAACTTAGAATACTTGAGTTTATTTTCTCAATATGTTATATGTGTTTATAACATGATTATGCAAAAATTTGTTTACTGCTTGATTGAAATGTGCATCAAAGAAAAATACTTCAAATTCATGCTGTATGAATAGCCTGTAAATGGTAGTTGTTATAAGGTACTTAAGAGTGAGATCTGTGGTAAAGAAAAAATTGAGGTTTATTTTTAAGATATTTTGATTGTGTTTTAAAAGTTATATTATGATTGGAGATGATTTTCATAATTTAAAAAGCTAAAAAGAAAAAGTGATTTTGCAAGACTTGTAGGGTATGCTGTCCCAAAATTGTTTTATAAAGTAAAAATGTTATTTTATTTAGTTTGACTCTATTTCTAGATCATGGTATATGTATCCTTTAATAATAATTTGAAAAAGATGCATTTTCGGGTGATTTTTGTGACACCCTTCTGGATTATCCAAATATAATATAGTACTTAAGCTACTATATTGGACAATATATGGACTTGTGAGTATTAAGAAAATATGTAAGTGAAATTTTTCTTTTTAAAGCGGGTGCACAAATCAACACTTGGAATTCTTGGAGAATAAACTCTAAAGCATTTCGAAACAGTTGTATCGAATTCGGCGATTTCTAAAACCTATTCAAAAGTTGGGTAACATTCGTCTTTTGAAATCGTGTTTATATCATAGAAAATAACTAAAGCTACCCTTGCTTTATTTGATAAAACTGATACCATCGAATAGTTTTCTCAGCCGAACTCTCAAATAGATTAAATCAGAGTAAGCGGAAATTATCGGACTATGCCGTGGATAGGAATATAAACATAGGTTTTAAATATAGGAGAGTCATAAGTACATAGCCCAACATCAGAGTCTCCAAGTTCCAAAATATACAAGTCCATAAACAGATCTACATAGTAATGTAACCAAACCCTAGAGTACTCCAAAAGTATATCTACAATATATATACCTAATCAAAATATAAACTCCAAGGGTGGTCACGTAGATCCGGTAGCATCAGATGTAGTAGTAGTGATAGCAGCAGTCTCCAAGGAACATAAGTAGTAAGGTAGTAGCATCATCATCAACACAGCAGCAGCAGCAAAGTATCCTCCACAGCAACTCCACATCGGATCCTCCATCCACATCATACACCATATACATATACCTAGGGATCATCGTCCCTCCAATCACTCCCAGTAGAATGCACGACAGGCTCGTCTCCGCTCGCATCCTCCACCGGATCCTCCTCGATCTCATCCGAGGGAGAATGTACCCTACCACTGGGTATCGGGTCAGGTGATGATGAAACCCTGACTGGGCTCCTCGGATCAGAAGGGGGAGTCTCCTCGCGGACGACTCTAGAAGAAAAAGGGTGTGAGCGGGCAGGTCGAAAACGGAAACTGTGATAGGAGCGAGCTGGTCGTGTGGGAGGTGGTCCATGGTATGTGTAAAACGGGGGTACATGCATAGTGTATATGATGGGAATCCTAAATCTACGAGGACGGAATCGAATCTAGAAGGTAATCTCTACCTCTCCCTCGAACACCGCGCGATGGTCCTCATAGATCCATGTGCCACTAGGAAGTGGCCGGATCTCGATGCAAGCAATGTAACGAGACATCACCTACAAGGGCATAGGGGTAAGCATGTCTATACACATAATCAACAGAGAATAAATTGTACAATGTGAATATGTAAATATGCAATCATAAATAACAATCACATTTAACACTTAGCAAGTATTGAATGCAAGTAGGATGCTCACACTTGTTTCATTTATCACAATTAATGCAAATGACTGGCATGATGCATGAATTTAGCTCTCAAGCCTATCTCCATCATTCTATGTCACTCTCTGACGTCCATCCCTGACAACCCAGCACTCAACAGTGCGTTGTATTCCTAGGTATACAACAATTCATACATTCACCTAGAATGTACACGACAAGCTTGGAATCCATGCCACCCGAGCATATCCCGTCATCCAAACGGTATAACTATATCGGCATCCACTCAGCCGACCACGTCAACGACGTGTCATCAAGCAAGCGTATTGGCACTCCCAGAGGCCCTCCACATGTTTACCAAAAACATGATATACGTCCTACCATCCAAACTCCAGAATGAATGCATACTTTACTTAAAGGGAATTGATTGATGTTTTATCCTTTTATTAATACATTACGTGCCTCCAGAGCAACGTGTCATTATTCAAATGAAAGCATCATAACGTCAATCAATTTCCTTTAAGTCCAGGATCACTTGGTTTATTGTCCTTTAAGTGTTACAAAATAACTTAGAATTGAAAATGGTATTTTTAAGTATCTGACTAAAAATACTCGAGTGTTTTCCATAATACTCGAGTAATTCATCAGTTTCCAGATTTCACTCGAGTAGTTCATAATTATACTCGAGTCGTTCATGTGTTTTTAGAGATTTAAGTTTTCAGATCTTCATAAATATACTCGAGTAATTCATGAGATACTCGAGTAGTTCATTACCCAGAATACTCGAGTATTTCATATATTACTCGAGTTGTTCATCAGTTTTTACTCTTATTGCATCTGAAATACTCGAGTGCCAAGCCTGACTCTCAAGTTGGTGCTCCAATTTTCACACTGGTGCACCACGAAATACTCGAGTGTTAAGCCATATACTCGAGTATTTGCAGGTAGAACAGACTGAAAACTTGGTTTTTAGATACCATTTCAATTTCTAAACATTTTTAACCCAAACCAGTGATCACAATAGTTCATATACCATATATTGAACATGTTACAATACTCATTTCATATCAAATAACAAATTTGACAGAGAATTAATCATTTATGCATAAAATACACAATTTAGCAACTCAACACCTCAAATTGCAAAATAAACATCACACTCATAAAACAATGGTCATTTAAGCTTGCATGCATGATTTAGAACTTGCTCAACACAGTCATAGAGCATGGATTGGTCTCCAAACCAAAGTTCCTATTCAAACTAAGCCCTTAGAGCCTCTTGGTGGCTCTCTAACACAATTAATGGAATTTAAACTCTATCTAGTGTAAGAAATTACTTCCCCTTACCTCTCAGACTTGAATCAAACAGAGAAATTCCAAAGAAAAGCTCCACAGCACCAAAACACTTTAAACTCCAACATGCAGAGCAGTTTGAGTGCAACACCAAAATGGAATTGGTTCAAACATGAAACAGAGAATAAAATTGGGGAAATTAGATTTTCTAGACTCTATGCAACATCAACTAACTAAAGGAACTGAATTTGAGACTCAGGAATTCATGAGCTTACCAGAAATTGAACTCAAAGTAAGCTCCAGACCAAGGCTTGACTAGAAACAGCTTCACTTCAACTCCTTGAATCTTCCACCACACTCACTCAATCCTCACGATTTTGGTGTTTATACAAAGCTCGTGATGTGAGCTTTGTATTCGTGTTTAGTTTATGACTTGAATCGAAACAGGGAAAGAGAATCGATTACTTGAATCCAGGAACCCTAACTTGGGTATAAAACTCGAATTTGACCAAAATCCTCAACAAATTGGTGTTGATAGGCTTTTATAGACGTGGGAAAGACTCATGCATCACGACACGACATCCATGGCGTTGGCATGGTGGTGATTTCGTGTCAACGAAGGGGAATCGGTGGTGGTGACTCACTAAACGCACTAACTCGTGCAACTCTGTCCAGAATACTCGAGTTTTCCGAGAAATACTCGATTATTTTGCCCCATTTTTTAAAAATAATTATTTTATTTACTTTCCCTCCAAAACCTTTCCTATAATTGCTTCTAGGTCCCAACCCAGGGACTAATATGCAAAACATTTATTTTATGCATTATTATATTTATTAAATCAATTCACACACATATACTAACTATATGAACACATATTTTAATCAAGGATTAATATAGAAATAATTAATTATAAATTAATTATAATTAACATTTCATTAATCGGGGATTAAAATTTTGGGGTGTTACAATTTTGAAATGATGCAACTCTATCTTACCTGGCTGTCCAGAATTGTTTTTAATATGATTTTATGCTATTTAAATGTTGATTAGATAATAGGACTTGTGTTTTGTAAGTAGGAAAAAGAGGCATGATTTTTAGAGCTGCTGGGGTTGTGGACTCAAAGGTTGAAAACAGAGTAAGCGTGGATCTCAGGTGAGAGAGAAGCCTTCTTAAGACATAGTGGCATGTAGGGTAATATTAGGACGTTCCGTATCATCTCAAAGGTCGGAACTAGGAATCTATCGGTCGAGTAGTAAAACAGCAATTGAGTGTGCATCCCGCCGTTTATACGAAAAACACAATTCCTCGATATTTGTGTCGGTTGCTAATTGATTATGCCATGTTGTATATTTTTTTGAATTGTATATTATATTTTAGAAATAATGATTCATCTTGTGGAAAGATAATTAATGTTCGGTGGTTCCTATGAAAAGAGTTCTTTGTGTTTTTCGACCGGTCGTTCCATGAAAAGGACTTGACATATTTTGTAAATATTATTATGAAATATAAGAATGGTTAAAGAATAATGTGAAATTGCGAAAGCGATAGTAGTGTACAGTGATGGTGCAAGCGGCACAAAAATAACTTTGCTAAATATTCCCTTTAAGTGACTGGCCACGTGGATGACTGTGTCGTGGTCTAAGTCTTGTGGAATCCACTGTACTATAGAGGGTGTTTGATGTTTCCCTTAGAGGTCGTGACCCGTTAGAAGCGAGGCTTAGAATGGGTCGACCAAAACTAGGATTAATGACAGACTTAAAAGACTTAGGAACCCCTCTCCTAAACCTACGCGTTGAGAGTGAAGTAGTGGAGAGGAAAGATACCGAAGACTTGGAGGCCGGTGTACTTTCAAGTGGTGATTGCGATAGGGGAGGGCAAGGACGGTGAACGTCAAGAAGCCTCGAGTGCTTCTCTAGGCAGGACAAGACTACAAGGACTTGTCTTTCAGTTGTAGGCAATGTCGTAGCAAGGAATTGCACGATCAACTAGAGAAAGTGCTGACGCCCCCTTGAGCAAATCTTAGATGGTGAGAGGGAACCCGAATGGGGCTAGATGTCGCTGTATTTTTGAAACTGTATTGATGAAATGATTTTACTTCGGTTGTTGGATACTTGTTGGTGCGTACCCTTCGACATCGATGCCAGCATGGTTAGGGTTCCTGTGCGTCCCATCTGCTTTCCAAACTAGGATGTGGTTGGAATGATGGAGGAGATGTAACGTGTGTGCTACCAAACCCTTGAGCCTCGGTGGTGGTACCCCCTCTTGAATTTCTGGTGGTTATGATAATGAAACTTAGAGCCTAAAGATAATTAAATATAATGGATATTATTTCATGAAGATTATCCTTTTGGTGGAAAGGACCCTATGGTATTTAGCTGAAGTTGTTTATAAGGGATAGGTAATAATGATGTGTATATTGTTTTATGATATGCTTGTATGGTCTTAATATTCCCCTATGGTAAGCCCGCGCCGTCGACAATCATATCGTTCGGAAGTGCTTACTCTATCTATTTCCCTTTCCTGTGAACATTGGGGAACAATGTTCACAGATGACAGATCATGTACTATCTCGAGTAGCGGTTGCTCAAGTCGGAAGAGGATCACGAGACGACATACATACGAGGAGGAAGCAGAAGCAGCAATCAAGGAATATTCCAGAAAGTTGTGGTGGAGGAAATGATAAAGACTAATATTCTAGGATAGTTTTTGTTTTGCATTCCATCTTTGGATGGGTAGGACACGATTACTCTATCCCGAATGTAACCCCAGTTGTAATATGGATTATTTTAAATGAAATAAAAGAAGTTCTTTTTGGTTATTGTATCATGTTCATATGTACCTAAATTATTTTCCGCAAGTTAACCATCAATTAAATATGACATGGAGAAAATGAGTTTTTTTGAAATGTGTTGGATGGTAACATCTTTTTTGGAAATAGAATTTTTATGACGCAAGTTAAGTATCAAATTATTTTGTAAACAAATGAATCAAATTGTTTTATGAAAATCTTTTTGTAAAAGAATTAAAATAAACTGATTTTGGAAATGTTTATAAAAAAAATGGCGCAAAATTTTAGTGAAAATTCTAAGTCCAAATTGGGGTGTTACATGATGCAACTCATTTAATCGATTAACACTAATCAATTAATCGATTACTGAGCCTCTGTTATGCATATGATGCAACATCATGTAATCGATTACTACAGAGCATGTAATCGATTACTAAGCCTCTGAAAAACATATGATGCAACAATTATAATCGATTACTTGAGCCAGGTAATTGATTACTCCCATGAGAAAGTAATTGATTAGCAAAGTTCACTTAATCGATTACAACCTCTCTGATTTTTCTATGATGCAACAAAGTTAATCGATTATCTTGAGCAGTTAATCGATTACTCTCTCTTGCATACATAAAAATATACAGAGTTTTGTAACATCAAGTATTTTCAGAAAGATTAAGATAGAAAACAATCTTTTCATGAAAAACACATTTTCTTCTCCCTTTTTAAATGAAAAACTTATTGGCCTTTTTAAACTCGTAAGAATAGAAACTTCATTACCTTACAAATGATCTAAGGGAAAAGGTTTCTAGTCTGTGTCTTGCTTGATTCTTCATTCTTGATCATGAAGGAAACTTGTGAGCTTGAACTTGAGTTGATTTGTTATCATCAAAACATCAGCTTGATATATACTTGAAGTCCATAACAGAGTTTGAAGCATGTCTTCCAACACTAGCTTGACTTCCAACATAACCCTCCCTTAGAAGCATGCCAGGAGCCGCTCCTTGTCCGTGCCTCTTGCACCGGCGATCACTCCCCGCCCTCATCAGCCCGGGTGTTACACGAACGACGACTATTGACTTCCTTTCCAATAATCTTAAATCTTAATTATCATGCATCATACATGGAGTTGAGGTTGGAAGTTAGGGTATAGGATAGACTTTCGTGAAGGTTCATTGAGAAAAGAGGAACGTCAATGCTCGAGTGATTATGGTTGTGCTATTGAAACAACCGCGGGAAGCGTAGTGGGTGAAACCTTGATCTCTAAAGAAGGCACGAACTTGCTACCCTTGTCGGGGATCGATTCTGCAAAACTAGTACAATTCTATCGGTCACTCAGGATCCATTTCCGAGTCGCGGAGGGCGGTCTCGGCTATAGCCACTGGTTCGGAAGGGGTCCAGTATCAGGCAAGCATTGGTTGCGAGGCATTTACTCCTAGGGTTAGCCAAACTTAGACCTTCCTTGGCCAACTTAGGTCCATTTACACCAGTCCCAACACCATGACAGTTCGAAGGCTTATCGCCCATTACTCGAACTAACTACGAAGATATTCAAGCATCATCAACGGTCCCACCCGGACGAATCAAGACCGAACACAAGATCGACACATCATCAAAGCTCACTTGGCATCCGCACAGGTCTGAACTCTGTCAGTTAACTCGACCTCGGACGGACCAGGACCAACTAGCTCTAACCGACCTCCTATAGGTTGAGAGCATTCCATCCGACATGGTCTTCATCAGGTCGGACCCCCTACATGGTCGCTAACCGACCATACACTTGGCCTCCCTTGAGAACACACCGAGTGGCCCAACTAGGGAAGGGTAGGCATTCATCCAACCTCGAGACGCCGTACAGGTTGAGCCATACACCCTACATCCTTAATACGGGCTAGACATGAGACCAATAGAACCGTCCAGGCTCTCTGATACACAATACTGCGCAGTCTATCCACTAGACAACCACAGATATTTATCAGATATTTTACAAAGCCTAACGTCAGCATGGTAACCGTAACGGGCCTCACCACAGGCCCATACCCGCACACACTATAAAAGGCATCATCATGTCTTGGGGTCAGGTAAGGTTTTCTCATCCCTATGTTGACACTCTGCACACACTCTTAGTTGACAAAGGGAGAACCAGGGTATTCCAATTGGATATTCAGAAACATTCCATTACCATCACACATAAACCCCTGATCTCACTCAGATTTCAGGACCATTAGTCATTGGTCTTGAGGTCCCCTAGGTTAGGGACATTTTGTAACATCCTCAATTATATAATATAAAATGTATTACTTTTTATAGTGATTTAATCTTAAAATGCTTGGGGTTTTATAAAAATTTTGGCGGAGGTTACTTTAAAATATGGACTTTCCCCAAGTTCACTTCATACCTGTCAGTCCATAATAGTTTATAAACAATTACAAAACTATAATTACATTGCATTAGGTTGTGACTTACTTTAGAAACAATTCAGAAAAGGATATTTTTATATCCTTCACAACCATCAGTACATTTATTCAAAACAAATGCTCTTATAAAGTCCTTTTACAAAAATAGAAGTATCTTTAAGCGGAGATAAGTAATTCAAAATTAAATACAACTTTAGTCAATGAAAATAATTTACATTACAGTATCCTAGAACGATTGCAATAAAATGAGACTACTAAAGTCTCACAATTTAATATACTCTCCTCATGTGAGAGTATATCTTCTCGGCACGGAAGCAGTGAATATCTTTCTCCAATGGTACCTAAAATGGTCAACTTAAGGGGTGAGTAATTTGAATGATAATTAAGGAAATCACTTAAACAACAGTAATAAAGCATAACTAGACATACCCACACATACATATCCCTATTCACCCTATTCCAATTAACTATACCATTCCTATACCTTAATGTTTAACTATTTTATATCACTATACCAATACATTTCCTTATACAATACCAATACATACAATGCTTTTATGCTCAATCATGAGTATGAATGCACTTTATACGATTATAGTTTAACTCCTGAATCCAATGTACACTTTCCATTTAACTTTAACCACTATAATACTTTAACACTTTTATTGGATTCAGTGAATTAAACCAAATATATATCCATGTATGCACTTCTCCATATCCAATAACAAAACACTTTCCAACCCTCACATACACCCTCCACTCTGGGGAAAAACCGACTAGGAGTAAGTATTTATCAACCTCTGATTTGGTACTTCACCCCTATAGGGTTCGTCATACTCGCTTGCACAACACTTCACCCCTCTAGGGTTCGTCATGCAATTTGGATTGATTCGCCCAAATTGGCTCTAGCAGAAATCACCCTCACTGGCCAAAACGAGCCAAAGTGATGGAATTACCCCGGTTTGCGTGGAACCAATCCCCAACACGGGAAGCAAACCTGTGTCCTTTGCAGGATCAAAGTTCCCCAAGATAATCCCAATAATTCACTTTTGCCCTCATCAATCGTTAAACGACGTGTGTTTTTCCCCGTACACCTAAGGTCCACCTTACTCCATAATGCACGTGTTTCTAATTCGTTTTATGTGGCTTTTGTTAATCGAACCTTTAATACTTTATATCCATTTGGTGGGGTTCTCTAACTTATGATTTATGGCCATAATATGTATATATATAAATCAACTAACACACATCACAACAATAATGATTATAACCATACCATTCATTCATGTAGTTCAACATAAAATCCTAGGTCCATATCAATCCACTAGTAGTTATTTAATTATAAGCAACACATACTATTCTTGATTAACCAAAAGTTCTTATTCATTTAGTTTCATAATAATTAGAAAAATTTATTACTAATATAAACCCTAAGTCCATAGCACAATCTCACACTCAACATGTAAAACACATAAGTCATATACCTCATATTCATCATACAAAACATGCAAGTCACATATTCACACCACAAAGTACATCTACTTATGCACTTATTACTATCACTAAGTCCCTTCCCTAATTAAAACCAAAGTACTCCCCCTTACCTCTTGAAGAGAAGAGGAGACAATGGGGTTCTCATGGAACCCACTCACCAACTCCAAATCCTAGCTCCTTAGCACTCCAATCCTTGATTCCTAGTGGTCCCCAAGCTCCCTTGATGATTATAACCCTTTATTCCATGGGTTGCTCAAGTTGGGGATCTAGGGTTTCAATTAGGAGTTCATGAGAGAGAGAGAGAGAGAGTTGTATGTGATTTAAGAGAGGGAAAACCATGGGAAGATGATGGGGTGAAGATTTGTGGCCTTGATTTTGTGTGGATTTGATTATCTATGAAAATTGGAGATGTTAGGGTTGAGAGGAGGAAGGAACTCGTGTGGAGAAGAGAGAGGAAACAATGAGGTTTTTTCTTCAAAACGTGTTTATAAAATTGATCTACTGCAATGTATCTGGATACATCACTAAGTATATGGATACTTCGAGTTGAAAAGCACTGGTTAATCGATTAACCATGCCATTAATAGATTTGTGCCAGAAAGTGGTGAAAATCTTAATCGATTAACTCAAGGCTTAATCGATTAGCTGGTTTAGCCCAACATTCCTTTGAACTTCAAAGTGTCATAACTTTTTCGTTAACCGTCGGATCTTGCACAAATTTGAAAGCAAGCTTCCTAGTAAGTCCAACTTCATAACCAACGGTGGAATTTAGGCTTGGAGCTATGGGTATTTAATTCCTAATTTCCTAAGATCCTACACTCTTTAGGTCATAATTACTCTTCTAAAACTCACTTCTAAACTAATTCTACTTTATCAAACCTATCCTTACTAAATCCTACATTCTAAACACATTCTAAACAAGATCAAAGACTTGGAAACAACACTACCCTTATAAAGACTCTATTAACTAAGGCACCTAATGATTTGGTAAAATTGGGGATGTTACAATTCTCCCCCACTTAAAGGAATTTCGTCCCCGAAATTCAACTAAGTTCAAAGAAATCAAAGAGACGTAGAGCTATATGCTCTAGTCATAAGGTGAATCTTATCCTAGGCAATGAAATGGTTATTACTTTTGGGGATTGCTCCCCCACTTAGAACGCAACTCGGGTGGATCTCAATAATAGAACTACTCTACTACTACCGAGGCTTCTTCTTACACTAGGTCTTACTATCCTATTGAGGTTCATTTCTAGGAAAACTAATCTATTCCTGCAACTCGGGAAACAAAAGTCTTAAACTTCCCTATGGCACATCACTCTTAACAGAACATAAACATCAACATCATAAAAACATTTTAAACAACAAGCACAGATAATATACTCAAAGAGAAACAAAACAGAAAGCATTTAACAATAAAAGGAATTAACACAACAAAGCATAATTCTAGAAAGAACAATTAAGAGAAATAACCAACATACACAAAACTTAAAACATTATTTATTTAAAATTCTCTATAAGATTAAACTTAACCCAAATACAAGGAATATCATTTCGAAATCTTATCAAAGAGTATATTTCTTAAAGGAAAATTGAAACATCAACTCAACATACGTTAGTAAAAATGGTCAATACATATCAAAATAGTCTTGCGTTGAATTGAGTTGAATAAGGGTTTTGAAAATATGCTGGATATTCATTTGATGCAGGGTTATGCATCTGGCAGTTCAAAAGGGTAAACCACATTTGTACACATAGAAGGTCACCCAAAATAGAATTGGTTACCCAAAAAGAGAATGAGTTTAAATTCCAACCCAAAGTTATTTAATATAAAAGAAATACGATTTTTGAGATGTGCCTACGCCGGGTGAATGCGATAGGTTGCTTGAAAGCATTTTCAAAAATCACTACTTTATGCTTTTCTAAAATTTCCTTTGTAAAAGGATGAAGGTCAAAGAATATATTATGCATGAATGCAGTTGGAAATAGGGATTAACAATGAAGGGTAAATACAGTGATGGTCTCTTGAAAATTCAGTTTGATAGAAGTTTATAATCTATACTGAAAATGTTATATGAAAAGATATGTTTCAATTCTTTATACATATATAAAATGAGTTGTCCTTTATACAAGGACTCAGTTCATTAAAGTATAAGTTTGATCATTTGCAAAATTTCCTCTAAAGAAAAGATTACATTTAAGAATATAGATATTATAAGAAAAGATTGAAATTAAGAATAGTCAGGCAAAACACAAGGCAAATAGCTTTGAAAACTTAATTTGATACTTAATGGATGAAAAATGATTTAGTACTTTTACAAAAATCGCCTTCGCTGGTGGGTGGAAAATGTCTTCATTTAAAATCATCACTAAATAGTACACAAGGTATATAAAAATAATTAGAGTTGGAACTAGTATGAAAAATACAAAACAAATGGTTCCAACGATAGTTTGATTTAATATATAATTGTAGGAAAAATTGAAATTACAATCATACTTATATATAGTTCAAACACACAATTCAATAACTCTAGAACAACCATAACCTACCCCCTATATATACCTATATATATACACCTAAGACTTAAACTCTACAAGCTTACGACTTCCACTAGACCCATACTAGACTATTCCGGACATAGGGTTCAAGGTTTCCTATTTGGTTCCTTAGGTTAGGATTTCGCCTAACTGCTTTCTATCTTAGAACCCTAGTTGAACTCTCTTATTGCTATCTAGACTCTGATGCTAAGACTCTTATAATGGGTGTTAGGACCGGGACTTTAATACCCAACAAACTACATTCCATGAAATAGTCAACATTGGTTTGAAAATTGTTTGCGATTATGGAATATAGCTTATTCATTAAATAACCCCGCATTTCCCTTGAGTTCTATGTGAACTTAAAGGAAAATATATAACATCCATTATCTTAATTGAGATTCTAAACTAGAATCTCGCTCTATGCTAAATACATTGCCTTTAACCCACCTTGTTATCGTCAATTGCATTTCTCAATTCCACATCGTAATAGAAAACAATGAAGTTCTAGCTTGTAAAGAAAAGATTTGGTCTTTGGTGATAAAGAACTTTCCAAAAATTATCTCTTTCCGAAAATAGGGGAAAACTCTTTGTAACTTATAAATCAATTTCATTTCAAACTTCAACAAAATTAGTTGATAATAGGAAAACATGTCAAGCATCCAAAAGTTCAAAGTATTCACAAAGATTTCCAAAATCATTTCACATTGGTTTTCGAATTAATTCAAAAGTTTGAGGATTCCTTTGTCAAAGAAAACAAGGATCCTCAATGATCATCAAATTCAAATAGAAGAAATTGCATGTATCGGTTGAAGTTTGATTTCATCCGCATTTTCAAATCTTAATACATGCCTTTCCTTTCATTTCAACTTTAAAGTTCAAATCTTGTTTCAAATTGACGTATGTCACATTCGGTGAATTCCTATTTAATCGACATTTGGTGTAATCCAAGAATGAACTACACCATCATTCCATCATTTAGGAATTCATTTTGTTAACAAGACAAGTTTAAAAGTTGGTGACGCGACATCCGACCAATTATCCAAGTTCGAATCAATTCCATACCTAGGAAAATAATAGAATACTTATATGCTTGACATTCGTTAGAATTCACACTATTAATATTTTTCAAAACAAAGTCTTAAAATAGTTTGATGCAAAAACACATTTACACTTTATAAATTTAGTAATGTATTTATCACCAGACATAATGTGGAATTGTAGAAAGGACTTAAATCTGATTAGAGACGACACTCAGTCATCCAAGTCAAAGGCAAGTACGCCGGGTTAACACCTATTCACTTCCGTTGCGCACTCTGATAAAGAATGCTCGGAGTGTCTATGATGCAATGATTCTTAATACCTCTCCTTTTCCTATTCATAGAAAATAAATTCGACAATTATTTCATTGGATTTCAAGGACTCGATGATTTGATCTTCCAATAAATGTAACCTCGAGGGGCCCTTCTCGATTCTACATCGCATTAGAGATAAAACCATTTTCGTACAACCTGAATTCCAATCAAATAACAAAGAAATAACTCATCTTCCATTCAAAATAAGACTTTGAAATTTCATTTCACGTAAAAGTTTCAATTCTTCGTCATATCCGAAGTTGACTTACTTAATTCAAAACTAAGGTTTAGTCCTTCCCGTTGGGGTAACACTTTCATGCTCTATCCCGTTGGGAGTTTTACTTCCCTTAGTCCCTACTTTTGGTCCGCTTCAAAGTACAACAAAGTTACAATTGAAAATTCTACTTAGTGTTGGAAGTCAAGCTAGTGTTGGAAGGCATGCTTCAAACTCTCTTATGGACTTCAAGTATATTTCAAGATGTTGTTTTGATGGTAACAAGCCAACTCAAGTTCAAGCTCACAAGTGTCATCCATATTCAAGATTGAAGAATCAAGCAAGACATAGTTTAGAAACCTTTTCCTTAGATCATTTGTAAGGTAATGGAGTTTCTATTTCTTTACGAAATCCAATGAATTTTTCATTTTAAAAGAGAAAAGAAGATAAATGTGTTTTTCATGAAAAAATGTTTTCTGCATTAATCTTTGTGAAAATACTTGATGTTACAAAACTCTGTATATTTTTATGTATATAAGAGAGAGTAATCGATTAGCTGCTCAAGATAATCGATTAGCTTTGTTGCATCATAGAAAAATCAGAGAGGTTGTAATCGATTAAATGAATCTTGTTAATCAATTACTTTCTTATGGGAGTAATCGATTACCTGGCTCAAGTAATCGATTATAATTGTTGCATCATATATTTTTCAGAGGCTTAGTAATCGATTACAAGCTCTGTAGTAATCGATTACATGATGTTGCATCATATGCATATCAGAGGCTCAGTAATCGATTAAGTGTTTAAGTGTAATCGATTAAATGAGTTGCATCATACATTGAACAGGAGTGGTGTAATCGATTAACTATTATTGGTCTAATCGATTACATGGTTTTCAAATGAATTTAAGAATTTCTATTTTTGAAGGAATAATCGATTACCTTCAGAAAGTAATCGATTACTTCAAGTTTTATTGAAAAACGTGTCAGAATCATTTTGATTATTTCCTGATTTGTTTTTATATAAAAGATTCTGATTTATTTTATAATATTCGAAAATTATTTTAAATTTGAATTATTTCCTTTTTAGTTTTAAGAATCAAATCTTTATTTTATTACGTAAATCATTTTGATTTAGTTTTGATTTTAAAACTTATTTCAAATCTTATTTTATTTTGTTTTGATTTTGTTTTACTTATTCTAAATCTTTTTGATTCTAAAATGTTTTTCTATTTTAAAAAGAAATTCACTCCAACATTTAGTTGATCATATTTTTTCAATCATTCATTCATTCTTTCCTGACAATCACGTTTCTCTCTTCTTCTTCTCAAAATCTTCTGATTTTCACGTTCATACTTTTGAAGAACAAAAAACCTTGTTGCCTGAGTAACTCCTAGAGAAAAAGTACTTCATTGTCATAAGAGCTTATTGTAGAATATGTGTTATTGAGAACACGCTATACTTGTTGTAATCACTCACATCATTTGTACTCAACCTTAGTGGTAGGGAGAGAATCCCGTAGTTGAACGTTGAGGCGTTCGTAGGGTGAGGAACCCTGCTGTGTGAATTGAGGCCCCTAGCGAACGGAGGTTCCTAGTAGTGTGCGGGGTGCTCTTGGGTGTAATAGGGTGCGGCTCTATTGCTGATTATAAGAACTCTCAGGCGGGTCGCTTGGGGACTGGACTAGGCCTTTCGACGGGAAGGCTAAACCAGTATAAAATTCACCAGTGCAAGCTTTTCTATCCCTATCTCTTTATATTTCCGCATATTTCATTTATTTACGTTTCCGCGCTACTCAAATTATTTTATCAATCGTTTTCGCGATCCGTTTCAAACGCTTAATCTCTCCATCTCAAAACAATTTTTTAATTTGTAAAGGATTTCACAATACATTAATAAAACTCTATTCACCCCCCTCTCGAGATTTTGAGGCCAAAACCAACAATTGGTATCAGAGCTAGTCTCTTGTGTTAAGACTTAACCGTCTCAAGAGTATGGCTTCAAACTCTTTGTTTGGTGGTGAAGGGAGTTCTATTAACCGTCCTCCCATGTTTGATGGGGTAGGGTAATCGTATTGGAAAGCCCGTATGAAAATTTTTATTCAAGGAGTCGGATTAAAAGTTTGGGATGCCATCGTAAATGGTCCCTATGTTCCTACCTATGTGGTTAATGGTAACACCGTCGAAAAGCCTATGGCTGAGTGGATGGAGGAGGAGGAACGTAGAGTCCAGTGTAACACCTACAACTAATTTCCCTTTTATACCCTTAGTAAAATAGTGAATTTAAATTTTTCTTTTTAACTTATAAAAATTCTCCTCTCAAACGGACGGAGTTCCCTTTGTTTTTCTGACCTTTCCAAAATTTAACTTGAGTTGCAACTTGTTAAAAACTATATATATATATATATATATATTCATCAAATCAACAGGCCATCAGGGCTATAAACATATATCACATCTAGTGCAACTTCGTGCACACATCAGAATAGTAGTGTATAAGACATCAGAGTTTCAGCAGATATATATACAAGTCATGGAAATAGTATTTTCCCAAAAAAGGACTCCTACCCAAAAGGAGTCGTCCTGGGCCCCTAAAAATCTATGTACAATATATACAACAAAAACGGATCAAATCACATCATCGGGCCTAGGACATTCCCATGTCCTAAAATATAAGTAACCTACTCTCCCTGTGAGGGAGAGTACTCCTGCTCGGCCTGGTCAAGTGCAAACTCTGCCTCAGTACCTGTGGAAATAGTAAGGAGTGAGTATTACACATAAAATGGGGAAGCAGTTTCCAATTACGACATAATGCTATACTAAACCCAACACATCTAACATTCAGATCACAACATAACAAAGCTCAACACATCACTAATCATTTTCAAATTATCCTTTGGTTTCTCAATTCAATTTTTCCCGCTTCGTTCTTAGTCATTATTTTCATAAAGTCTTTTATTCTCTCTTCTTCCATTATATTCAAATTTCTCTTTCATTTGTCCCGGTCACGACCTACTGCGTCCGCACTCGCGTGCAGGTCACGTCTTACTGCGTCCGGATATGTTTCTCTTTTATCTTATTCCGGTCACGACCTACTGTGTCCGCACCCACATGCAGGTCACGTCTTACTGCGTCCGGATATATTTCACTTTCATCTTATCCCGGTCACGACCTACTGCGTCCGCACCCACGTGCAGGTCACGTCTTACTGCGTCCGGGTACATTTCGCTTTCATGGTTTATAACAACATCACCTCTCAATCATATTAAAAAGTGCATT
Organism: Crotalaria pallida; assembly: GCA_037953625.1. Classification (NCBI taxonomy): domain Eukaryota; kingdom Viridiplantae; phylum Streptophyta; class Magnoliopsida; order Fabales; family Fabaceae; genus Crotalaria; species Crotalaria pallida. Next base: position 93,128,717 of record CM075654.1, read on the forward strand.
TTTCCAATAGACCACAACAATAAACACTTATAGTACAATTATCTTAGGTTACACATATATTCAGAATTTCACAAGTCACACCTATATTATCCAATTATCACAATTAAGCATGTATTCCACATATCACAATTTAATCTTATACTTCAATTAGCACAAAACAAGCATGTTATTATTATCATCACTATTGTCCTTAATTTACAAACTCTCGTTATTGACTACCCTATGGTGCAATATTCTAACTAACAAATAATTCTTAGTACCCATTATATACATATCGTAAACTAATCCCCAGAGTATGGTAATACCCACTAATACCCACTCCTTACCTCAAAATATCAAGAAGTAAGAGAAACCTTTGTTTGCCCTAACTTAGAACCTTGGGACATTGAATCTCCTAAGCCTTGCTTGCCACCTCAACAAAGCTAAAATCAAATGATGATAGACAACTCTATTAGGGGTATTATAGGATGGTTGGTTGTTGCCCTTCTCTTGATCTTGATTGGAAGACATGAGATTGAGATTTCTACATGATTAAGAATACTTGAAAACCCTAGGGAAAACAATAACAACTTTCATGAGGGAAGAAGAATAGGAAGGGATTCTTAACTTGTCACAAAGTTTTACTTACCCAAATGGTGATGAATTTGAGAATCCAAGAGGGAAATGAGAGAGAGGAAATGCGTGAGAGAGAGAGAAAGAAAAGGAAGGAGTTTCAATCCATAATCTTGATGCTAGCTTGGTGGGGTTTAGTGATTTTGAGTTTGATTTGCCCAAAATCAAAGTGTGTATGATGAGGATGATGGAATTTGCACTTGGGGTTCGAGAGAATTGATGAGGAAGAAGGAATGGTGTTGATGATAGATTATGAGGTGGTGTAGTGGTTTTCTTTTCTTATTTTTGCCTACAGACCACCAACAAATCGTGTGGCCCATAATCAAAAACTTGGCCCTCAAGATTAAATCCAATGGCTTAGAATATATCATCAGCTCACGCGCGCCTGGGCGCGACTTTTCGCGCTTGAGCGCGAGAAAAGCACCAGCCACGCATCTGGTGCATGGCGCATGGAGTTGGTGCGTGTAGCTGCAGCACTGGCGCGCCAATTCGCAAGCTGGTGCCTCTGAGGCACGCCTGGACGCACGGGGGGGCGCGCCTGGGTGCCAATCTACCTGTGAGAACACACCACTGTTCATTTACCCGCGCCTGGGCGCGGCCTGGCGCGCCTGAGCGCGACCGGTCTGCTGTTTGGCCACCAAATTCTACACACTTTAAATAGCCATATCTCCTTCGTTACCCGTCGGATCTTGCTGAAATTTTTATACAAGCTTTCTAAAATCCCCAATTTCATATCCAACGGTCAAATTTTTGTTATGACCTATAAATATTTTATTCCTTATTTTTCCTTACATTTAATATCTTTAGTTATTTTCCCACTATTTTTAGTCCTACTTAGTTAACACTTGGTTTTTCATTTACCTTCAACATTCTAAGTCTATTATCGAAATAATTAAACTTAGTAATTTAATTGAGGATGTTACAATTCTCTCCCACTTACCAGAATTTCGTCTTCAAAATTCAGTTGGCGTCGAACAATTGTGGATGAGACTGCCTGATCTTGTCTTCCAATTCCCATGTAGCCTCTTCCACATTGTTCCTGATCCAAATGACTTTCACCAAAGAGATTTCCTTGCCTTTGAGCTGCTTCACTTGCCTATCTTCAATTCTCACTGGCAAAACTTCAAAAGTCAAATTCTCCTTCAAAGGCAAATCATCCAAGGTGACCACATGTGAAGGATCATGGACGTATTTCCTTAGTTGTGAGACATGGAATACGTCATGAAGCCTTGCTAAGTGAGGGGGTAAGGCAATCCTGTAAGCTACCGGGCCAACCTTTTCCAGAATCTCGTAAGGCCCAACAAACCGAGGGGTTAGTTTCTTGGACTTAATCGCCCTACCAATTCCTGTAACCGGAGACACTCTTAGAAACACATGATCCCCAACATCAAATTCTAAAGGTCTCCTTCGCCTATCAGCATAATTCTTCTGGCGATCCTGGGAGGTTTTCATCTTGTTCTTGATCATGGTGATCTTCTCAGTTGTTTCTTTCACAATATCAGGACCTGTCAACATATTCTCACCTATCTGGAACCAACACAGAGGCGTCCTACATTTTCTTCCGTAGAGAGCCTCAAATGGTGCCATACCGATACTGGAGTGAAAGCTGTTATTATAAGTAAACTCCATCAACGGCAGTAACTGCTCCCAACTACCAGCCTGCTCCAGAACACATGCTCTCAACAAATCCTCCAGTGTTTGGATAGTACGCTCAGATTGTCCGTCTGTCTGCGGATGATAAGCCGTACTAAATTTCAGCTTAGTACCCAATGCCTGCTGAAGACTCTGCCAAAATTGGACAGAAATCTCGGATCGCGATCGGATACTATACTGGTGGGAACACCATGCAGCTTCACTATGTCCCTGATATACAACTAAGTCAACTTCTCCAGAGTGTAATTCTTGTGAATAGGGATAAAATGCGCACACTTTGTAAGACGGTCCACAACCACCCAAACTGCATCACATCTTGCAGTAGTCCTAGGTAGACCTGTCACAAAATCCATGGCTATGCTATCCCACTTCCACTCCGGGATATCAAGTGATCGCAATGGACCACCAGGCTTTTGATGCTCAATTTTAACTTTCTGACAAGTTAGGCAATGAGATACATGATCGGCTACATCGGTTTTCAACTTTGGCCACCAATAAATCTTCTTTAAATCTTGGTACATCTTAGTTGCACCGGGATGGAAATTCATTTTGGTTCGATGTGCTTCCCATTGAATATCCCTTCTAACTTCAAAATCCATAGGAACACATATCCGACCCCTAAATCGGATAATGCCATCAGAACCCTTTACAAAGTCGGGCTCTTCATTGCCTGCTGCCCCTTCAAACAACTTTTGCAATTCTGCATCATCAGCTTGTCTTTCTCTAATAAGACCAATCAAGTCGTTGGTAACCTGCAACATTTCTAGAACAATGCTCTTCTCTTTCACTTGCATGTTCAAGTTGAGGTCACTGAACTCTTGGATTAATTGCATCTCCTTCACCATCAGATTGCTGACATGTTGGAATAATTGGCGGTATTTGGCGAGAATCACCCAAGAGGGGGGGGGGGGGGGTGAATTGGGTGTTTAAAAGGCTTTGAAATTTAATCGCAATAAAACGATCTTTGAAAATATAACAGAGATTAAAACGAGCGGAAGACTTAAAGAACGAGTTTAAAACATTTTTAAGCGAGTAATTGAAATAATATTATTAAGAATATTGAAAACATACTATACACGAGATTGATTTAAAAATCATCACAAAGGAAAACACAATTCTCGTGTTATATAAATTAAAACTTGAAAATAACTTTTATCCGCGAAAATATGATTAACACAAAATAAACGTGCGGAAAATAAAAAGATAAGGGATAGGAAATTATGCACTAGAGATTTTTATCCTGGTTCGACCAACAATGCCTACATCCAGTCCTCAAGCGACCCACTTGAGCTTTTCACTAAGCCAAGACGCAACCGCATCCCCAAGTACATCCAGAGCACTCCGCAAGCTACTAGGAATCCCACCGTTCGCCAGGGACCTCGAATACAAATAGCCTAACTACTAGGAATCCAACTGTTCATATAGCGCTACCCAAAACAACAAGGGTTACCTCACCCTATGAACGCGACACACGTTCAATCCTAAGGGAAAACACTCCTTAATATCTAAGGTTGTCACACCCCTTACAATAAAATGGATTTGCACGAAGAAATGTGTGCAACTAACAATAAGCTCTCTAGATAGAGCAGATACAACAATAAAGTCCTATGGCAATAATATACTTAAGCAAACTCAAGGTAATAACACTAGATGATGATGATGATGATTTTTCTTCTTAAAAGATTTTTCAATTTCAAAAGAAGAAGAAGAAGTAGTAGAACTAGCGAGAAGAAGAAGAAAGAGTATATTTAAAATATAGAAGAAGCAGCCTGAATTCAAAACGAAATCATCCAGAAAAGGAAACAAATCATTCTGGCCATCAGGTTTGATTTCAGCACGTTTTTCAAAATTTGAATAAAGTAATCGATTACTTTGGTCAGGTTAATCGATTACTTGTTCTCAGGTTTTTCACAAAAGTTGCAGCATTGAATATAATCGATTATTAGCTTCCAGTAATCGATTACTTGTACCTAAATGACCAGTTCAAGGAAGTAATCTATTACAGGAACCTAATTAATCCATTACATACACTCTGGTTACAAGTTGCATCAAGTAATCGATTATTCCAGAAGGGGTAATCGATTACTCCACAATAAAATTAGTTTTTCATGAAAAAGTTGTAACCAAAGGTTTTCGCAAAACATTTTTCACAAAGAATATTCCTGGAGAAAAAGTTTAAAAAGCTTCTTCTAGGTTTTTAAGAATGAAAACAGATATCATCATCATATAGGTTATACCTAATTGCTTTAAGGATATTAGATGCTTTACAAAGATATCTAAGCCTAGACACTAGATCTTCAACTTGCATAACATCTTTGTAATCTTCAATGTACCTGAAACTGTTAAGAATATGTAACACCCTCACAATAATTTAGTTAATTTATGATTTTATAAAAATATGGACTTGAAAATTTTGACGAAAATCCGGCAGAGTTTCCTCTGTTTTTCGGACTTTCCCCAAAATTTCCTTTTGTACCTGTCCAGACCAGAATAGTTCAAAAGCTTAAATCATAAATATTACAATAAATGAAAACCTAATGCCCACAAATACTCAACTCTGGGCATACACTAATACACACATTTAATTATAAAAATACATTCTTAAAGTTAATTAAAATTCACTCTTGGTATCATGAAAGACAACCCTCGTGGTGAGGGTTTCCTGCTCGGCCAGCACTGGTGTATGCTCCACTTGAGTACCTGAAAAAAATATTAACCACACAGGGGAAGCATCACACAGAACTTGAAGAGAGATTTCTAAGGAGCTATATACAACACACCAAGACAATTCAAGCCTATGTTATACTACTTAATTTATGTTCTTCTTTCCTCTTTACCTTCTAACTGTTTCCCAATTCTTTTTCTTTCTAATTGTTTTCTTTTAGATAATCCTTAACCTCTAATTATTCTTGTTACTCATTACTTTCGTTATTTTCCTTTTTATTCTCATTTTCCATTTGTATTTCCATTTTAATTTCCTTTTTATTTCATTCTCATTACCTTTTTATCCTTTCCATTTCCTTTATTCCTTTTTAACCGACATGCCCTCACAGGCTCGCATTGGACATCCATCTTTCCTTTCTAATCGACACGCCCTCAAAGGCTTGCATCGATGCCGATACGCCTTCACAAGCTCGCATCGGGCTTTCATCTTTCCTTTTCAATCGACGCGCCCTCACAGGCTCGCATCGATGCCGATACGCCTTCACAGGCTCGCATCGGACTTTCACCTGTCCTTTCTAATCGACACGCCCTCACAGGCTCGCATCGATGCCGATACGCCTTCACAGGCTCGCATCGGACTTTCATCTGTCCTTTTCAATCGACACGCCCTCACAGGCTCGCATCGATGCAGATACGCCTTCACAGGCTCGCATCGGATTTTTATCTTTTACCTTTCTTTCTCTTTTTATGTTTATCAGCCTTTTCATTTCTGGTTTACAATATTATTCTCTTTTCTCTCATCCCGCTATTTAGGGACTTATCATCACATTATTTACTTTCCATTATTTCCAACATTTCACTTTACTAGTTTATTCTCACCTTTAACTAACTCTACCTAACTTGGTCATATGCCTGATATTTTAACTCTTGTTACTAGCACTTAATTAATTCCATTCCTTCCCTTCTCTTTTTCTTCTTCCCTTCCTTTGTTTCTTATTCCTACATCACTCATATTTAATAACACCTAGCTCATGCATTTAGAACCAATTATATTATTTTTTTTTCCGCTAACTCTCTCTTTCTTATTTTCCGTTTATTTCTTTCTTCTAATGGCTAATTACCCATTCACTCCATTTATTTCTATTAACCTTACTTTATCCTAACTTAGTTCTCAACTCATTCCTACACTTTCTTTATTTAATTCCGGCTCTCCATAGTTAATCTCTATTTCTTCCCTTTCTTACTTACGCTACTCACTCGTTCTTATAATTCCGTTTATTTATTTCTTTATTATTATCCCGTTTATTTTGTTGCTAATTGTTTCAACTCTTCTTTAACTAGATTTTCTCTCCTAATTATCTTCCTTCATTATTAGCGGGTTACTCTAAAGTTCATTAACGATTAACATTTCCCCCGGTCCTAGCGATAGATATAACTACCCAGAAATACACCCCTTAAGGACTGGTAATGAAACCCCTTACCTTGGGGTTCTATCAGAACCTGTTTCGAGGCACGACGAGGAGATCCTGTTTCTACTCACGGCATTACGCGGTTCGTTGCTCGCATTCTAGCTGGTCCTAAAGCCCTTCATCACCTGACTATAGTATTAAATCAAATAGAAATCAATTCATTGCGCCAGAAGCGACTCAGTTTGAAATTTCAATGTAAAATTAACATATTTCAAAGTAGAGTATTTCGTAAGTTTACCAAATCACGAAATCGTTTAATTATAATTTGCAAACCAAAATAACATATGATTTTAAATTAAGATCATTATCTTCTCAATAAAATAGTATAGCTTTTTATTGAAAATACGCTAACTTTCGAAACTAATATAATTACCAAAAATTCATTAAAGTTTAATTAGTTTTAGTTTTTGAAACCACAAAATCAAAGGTTGTTATTTAACACTATTAATTCCGAACTAAAAGGAAGCGTTCTCGGTTCAAAAATAAATCCAAGTTACCATTACAACATTAAAACAATTATACTTCCCTTCAGTTTGAAATTAATGTTCAACGCTTTAACTCGAATTAATGTTATGTCGTATATATCAGATTCCTAATTAACTGAGATATCATTTAGTTCAGGGACAACTCAACCAAACTAAACGACAGCTCACTTACTTAGGAACCCAACACATTTAACAAAAGTACTTTTAAAATTAATCGTTCGACATAACAGTTAATTCTGCCCTAACATAATTCAACGTACTAATTAAAAATCATTACTAATAACAATATAATTAAAATCAATATAAATTATAATTACATAATTAATTTCCAAAATAGTTTAATACTAGATAATTATTAACCATACTAGTATAATTAGTATTAGTATTATTATTATTAAAACATGGTATAGAGTAACTAAAAGGGTATTAGAGATTTACCCTCGAATATGGTCTTGAAGCAGCAGGGAAGACAAACCCGCTTCGGTTCACGACGATCCGGCTTACCCCGAACCAAGCAGCTACACCGGTCTGACCCGACTCAACCCAGAAACCAACTACGCGCTCCGGTCCAACCCGGTTCGTGGACGAACCGGTTCAGAACACACCCACACAGCAACAGCAGTTGCATCCATGGCAGCAACAGCACCACCTCCATGAAAGGGCAGCAACGAACAGTGGCGAAGCGGCGACGGCGGCGGTTCGAAGTGAGAAAGAGAGAGATCGCGCACGATGGTGGAGAGAGAGAGCGCGCGGCGGCACGAATGGTGGAAAACGGCGGCTGCGCGACTGGAGGAGGGGAAACTCGACTTCGACGATGAGGGAGGATGCGTGAGAGAGAGACGGAGGCGAAGCCGGAGGCACAAACCGAGGACGGAGAGCGGCGGCTCGTGGATTGCAGCGGCGGAGGAGAGCGCTCGCGGTTCCAGCAGTGGCGGCGGCGCGAGGAAAGGGAGAGACGAAGGGAGAGAAAGTCAAGGCGGTGATGGTGTGGTGGGTGGTGGCCGGCGACTGGTCCTTGAGGGAGAAGAGGGAGTTGGGGCTGCTAGTGTTGTTGCCCTTTTAGGGCCGGCTGGAGGAGGAAACAAGGAGGGGGGTTCGAAACCCCTTCCCTCTTTATTATTTTTTTTTTATTTTTTTATTATTATTATTGTTTTTCTTTTTCTTTTTTTTATATAAATACTTTTATTATTATTATTATTATTTTTATTTTCATATTATTATTAGTGTATGTTAGTATTATTTTAAAAGTACTATTAAACATATTTTTTTTTAAAACATATATACTAATGCACACTTTTATTTATTTATTCATTTTATTTTAAAATTCAAAATACCAATAATCAATTTAAATAATAGAATAAAAATTATGAAGTAAGAAACTTATAAATATTTCCAATAAAATATTTTCATATGAAATATATCAAAATAAAGTAAAACACATAAAGTATATTTTTGATATAGGTTAACTATTTTAAATGAATTTACTTTAGAACATAAAATAAATGAAATATATTATCGTAATTAACATAATGTGTTTTTATAAAAATACAAACTAAATAATTGATTTTTAAGAAACATTTATTTAAGCCCATATATCTTATAAATATATTAGGGATTAAAATTAGGGATGTTACATTTCTCTCCCACTTATTGAAATTTCGTCCTCGAAATTCCAGTTGTCCCTTATCTGGAAGGAGTATCCCTTGTCATAGTTTCCGACCATGTCATTTTAATTCCTTCGGTTCCAATCTTCCATTCCTTGGATTGAAATCCTCCCCCACTTAGCATCGACATAGTTATATCAATGTTGAGGGAGTAGTTTCGGTCGCTATCAAAAGTTGGTCGTTCCGATTCCCAAACATATTATTTTGAGATTGGAAATGACATGGGGTTTTACTAATGGTTGGTGAATATTGAGTTCGGTTAAGTTCCTGCAGTCTTGGCGAATGCATCCAGAGTGTATCCAAATCTTTTCACGAAGTATCTGAAGCTTGAAGAGAGTGAAGATGAAAAGAAGAGTTATGCAAGGAGGGTTTAATGGTCTCCACGAGGTGACCAAGGATGTTTTAGGCGACAAGGTTGAGAAATTGTGAGATAAGACCATGTCGTCGTTCTTCTGTTGGATATGTTATATTTGACGAATACGAGTGGATTGTCGGCATGAAAGTGTCAGGCACGCACAGGTATCGCCGGGTAATAACGTGGCTGAGTACATGTCCAGCAAGAAGACAACAGAGATTATTCTAGAGATTGCATCTTCAATGAAGAATCATCGAAAACGCATTTTCTACAAATTAATGATCGACTTGATTGGTCTTAATATGAATGGCAGTGGATGGATATCTGTCGGCTTCTTTGGCAACTATTTAAGAGTCTAAATAGATACTTAGGGAGTTTTAAGTTTCTGAATATCTAGTTTGGTTTTCAAAGGGTCTCAGGTGACCACTATAGAGTTCGCGAGGTCCTATTGGGGTTCTATGTCTAATGGTGCTTACCTTAGGCGAGGGTGATATCTTAAGGCTTTCATCTCCTATGTTCTGGCGTTAGGTTCGCTTCCGTTGCAAGGGTTGGTTTGTCTACCTTTCGATTAGTTAGCACGGCAAGATTTAAGACCATGTTGACTACTTGTCCGTACTATCAAATATGTATTAAATTTTCCAAGGTATGGAAATCGCACATACTTACATCTCTCCAAGCTCTTGCACCAAGTGAAAGAGTGAGTCGGCGTTTCTACCGAGCTGAGTTAAATGGAAGTAATTGAAGGTGTTGTCAGGAATTGATATGTCTAACTAATGGATGTTTATGAATTCTAACAGGTTCCTAAGGAGCGGGAGTTCGATTTGGTCCTACGGGGTTGGAATCTCCTATGTTGGTTGTTCTAATTAAATTGGAAATTGCAATGATATCATCTGTTAGTAAACGCAAAGACTGGGGTAGCTAATCCCAAATCTCACCTCTACTAAGAGCAATATCACTGTCGGGTCTGTCGATAACATTATCCCCTAACAGATGTAAAAGTTAGAGTGATCAGTTCTAACCTTACTCTCCATTAGTGACAGTATTATCAATGCGATTGGTGGGTCCCTAACTAGAATACTAGTGCTCGTCTCTTTTTTCTAAAAAGAATTGGACAAGTTCGTCTTATATAACTGAATCGGGACGGAGACTTGAGGTTCTGATGAAATTTCCTATCTTAGAGACATAATATGCCTCTACACTTCCCGTCTGGATTCCCTTCATCCTTTTCAACCATAAGATACATTCCTCCTCTTTGAGTTGAGCCAGGAATCAGCATATACCCCGATGAGGTCTCCCACATCATGGGCATAGTGGTGTAGCACATGAAACGGCAATCGCCTCTATTTGACTTGAGTCCATCTGAACTAATTCCCTTAGAATTGACACAACCTTAGCTCTATTACTAAATGTGTCTCCCATAATACTAGAGTTCAGTAATAGAAACAAGTTAAGGCACGAATAGTCGGATATTCCTAGAATTAACTAAGTCCGATATCATAGTTATGTAAATATACTGACTAACTATGGCTGGATTCGACAACAACTTTGGTCACTCGCTTGGTGAGTGTACCAATGGAGTAACTCATAACTCCGAGGTCGAGGAGAAACTGCTCTGATACCATAATGTAACACCCTCACAATAATTTAGTTAATTTATGATTTTATAAAAATATGGACTTGAAAATTTTGACGAAAATCCGGCAGAGTTTCCTCTGTTTTTCGGACTTTCCCCAAAATTTCCTTTTGTACCTGTCCAGACCAGAATAGTTCAAAAGCTTAAATCATAAATATTACAATAAATGAAAACCTAATGCCCACAAATACTCAACTCTGGGCATACACTAATACACACATTTAATAATAAAAATACATTCTTAAACTTAATTAAAATTCACTCTTGGTATCATGAAAGACACCCCTCGTGGTGAGGGTTTCCTGCTCGGCCAGCACTGGTGTATGCTCCACTTGAGTACCTGAAAAAAATATTAACCACACAGGGGAAGCATCACACAGAACTTGAAGAGAGATTTCTAAGGAGCTATATACAACACACCAAGACAATTCAAGCCTATGTTATACTACTTAATTTATGTTCTTCTTTCCTCTTTACCTTCTAACTGTTTCCCAATTCTTTTTCTTTCTAATTGTTTTCTTTTAGATAATCCTTAACCTCTAATTATTCTTGTTACTCATTACTTTCGTTATTTTCCTTTTTATTCTCATTTTCCATTTGTATTTCCATTTTAATTTCCTTTTTATTTCATTCTCATTACCTTTTTATCCTTTCCATTTCCTTTATTCCTTTTTAACCGACACGCCCTCACAGGCTCGCATCGGACATCCATCTTTCCTTTCTAATCGACACGCCCTCACAGGCTTGCATCGATGCCGATACGCCTTCACAGGCTCGTATCGGGCTTTCATCTTTCCTTTTCAATCGACACGCCCTCACAGGCTCGCATCGATGCCGATACACCTTCACAGGCTCGCATCAGACTTTCACCTGTCCTTTCTAATCGACACGCCCTCACAGGCTCGCATCGATGCCGATACGCCTTCACAGGCTCGGATCGGACTTTCATCTGTCCTTTTCAATCGACACGCCCTCACAGGCTTGCATCGATGCAGATACGTCTTCACAGGCTCGCATCGGATTTTTATCTTTTACCTTTCTTTCTCTTTTTCTGTTTATCAGCCTTTTCATTTCTGGTTTACAATATTATTCTCTTTTCTCTCATCCCGCTATTTAGGGACTTATCATCACATTATTTACTTTCCATTATTTCCAACATTTCACTTTACTAGTTTATTCTCACCTTTAACTAACTCTACCTAACTTGGTCATATGCCTGATATTTTACCTCTTGTTACTAGCACTTAATTAATTCCATTCCTTCCCTTCTCTTTTTCTTCTTCTCTTCCTTTGTTTCTTATTCCTACATCACTCATATTTAATAACACCTAGCTCATGCATTTAGAACCAATTATATTATTTTTTTTTCCGCTAACTCTCTCTTTCTTATTTTCCGTTTATTTCTTTCTTCTAATGGCTAATTACCCATTCACTCCATTTATTTCTATTAACCTTACTTTATCCTAACTTAGTTCTCAACTCATTCCTACACTTTCTTTATTTAATTCCGGCTCTCCATAGTTAATCTCTATTTCTTCCCTTTCTTACTTACGCTACTCACTTGTTCTTATAATTCCGTTTATTTATTTCTTTATTATTATCCCGTTTATTTTGTTGCTAATTGTTTCAACTCTTCTTTAACTAGATTTTCTCTCCTAATTATCTTCCTTCATTATTAGCGGGTTACTCTAAAGTTCATTAACGATTAACATTTCCCCCGGTCCTAGCGATAGATATAACTACCCAGAAATACACCCCTTAAGGACTGGTAATGAAACCCCTTACCTTGGGGTTCTATCAGAACCTGTTTCGAGGCACGACGAGGAGATCCTGTTTCTACTCACGGCATTACGCGGTTCGTTGCTCGCATTCTAGCTGGTCCTAAAGCCCTTCATCATCTGACTATAGTATTAAATCAAATAGAAATCAATTCATTGCGCCAGAAGCGACTCAGTTTGAAATTTCAATGTAAAATTAACATATTTCAAAGTAGAGTATTTCGTAAGTTTACCAAATCACGAAATCGTTTAATTATAATTTGCAAACCAAAATAACATAGGATTTTAAATTAAGATCATTATCTTCTCAATAAAATAGTATAGTTTTTTATTGAAAATACGCTAACTTTCGAAACTAATATAATTACCAAAAATTCATTAAAGTTTAATTAGTTTTAGTTTTTGAAACCACAAAATCAAAGGTTGTTATTTAACACTATTAATTCCGAACTAAAAGGAAGCGTTCTCGGTTCAAAAATAAATCCAAGTTACCATTACAACATTAAAACAATTATACTTCCCTTCAGTTTGAAATTAATGTTCAACGCTTTAACTCGAATTAACGTTATGTCGTATATATCAGATTCCTAATTAACTGAGATATCATTTAGTTCAGGGACAACTCAACCAAACTAAACGACAGCTCACTTACTTAGGAACCCAGCACATTTAACAAAAGTACTTTTAAAATTAATCGTTCGACATAACAGTTAATTCTGCCCTAACATAATTCAACGTACTAATTAAAAATCATTATTAATAACAATATAATTAAAATCAATATAAATTATAATTACATAATTAATTTCCAAAATAGTTTAATACTAGATAATTATTAACCATACTAGTATAATTAGTATTAGTATTATTATTATTATTAAAACATGGTATAGAGTAACTAAAAGGGTATTAGAGATTTACCCTCGAATATGGTCTTGAAGCAGCAGGGAAGACAAACCCGCTTCGGTTCACGACGATCCGGCTTACCCCAAACCAAGCAGCTACACCGGTCTGACCCGACTCAACCCAGAAACCAACTACGCGCTCCGGTCCAACCCGGTTCGTCCACGAACCGGTTCAGAACACATCCACACAGCAACAGCAGTTGCATCCATGGCAGCAACAGCACCACCTCCATGAAAGGGCAGCAACGAACAGTGGCGAAGCGGCGACGGCGGCGGTTCGAAGTGAGAAAGAGAGAGATCGCGCACGATGGTGGAGAGAGAGAGCGCGCGGCGGCACGAATGGCGGAAAACGGCGACTGCGCGACTGGAGGAGGGGAAACTCGACTTCGACGATGAGGTAGGATGCGTGAGAGAGAGACGGAGGCGAAGCCGGAGGCACAAACCGAGGACGGAGAGCGGCGGCTCGTGGATTGCAGCGGCGGAGGAGAGCGCTCGCGGTTCCAGCAGTGGCGGCGGCGCGAGGAAAGGGAGAGACGAAGGGAGAGAAAGTCAAGGCGGTGATGGTGTGGTGGGTGGTGGCCGGCGACTGGTCCTTGAGGGAGAAGAGGGAGTTGGGGCTGCTAGTGTTGTTGCCCTTTTAGGGCTGGCTGGAGGAGGAAACAAGGAGGGGGGTTCGAAACCCCTTCCCTCTTTATTATTTTTTTTATTTTTTTTTATTATTATTATTGTTTTTCTTTTTCTTTTTTTTTATATAAATACTTTTATTATTATTATTTTCATATTATTATTAGTGTATGTTAGTATTATTTTAAAAGTACTATTAAACACATTTTTTTTTAAAACATATATACTAATGCACACTTTTATTTATTTATTTATTTTATTTTAAAATTCAAAATACCAATAATCAATTTAAATAATAGAATAAAAATTATGAAGTAAGAAACTTATAAATATTTCCAATAAAATATTTTCATATGAAATATATCAAAATAAAGTAAAACACATAAAGTATATTTTTGATATAGGATAACTATTTTAAATGAATTTACTTTAGAATATAAAATAAATGAAATATATTATCGTAATTAACATAATGTGTTTTTATAAAAATACAAACTAAATAATTGATTTTTAAGAAACATTTATTTAAGCCCATATATCTTATAAATATATTAGGGATTAAAATTAGGGATGTTACAGAATATATATAAAAATGTGTTGTGTCATCATCAAAACACCAAGAGGGAAATCATGAGTTTCAACACTCAGTTTCAACATGACATGCAAAGTCTTACGACTTAGTGCATCAGCCACAACATTGGCCTTGCCCGGATGATAGTGAAGATTAAAATCGTAGTCCTTCAGAAACTCCATCCACCTCATCTATCTCATATTCAACTCCTTTTGATCAAAGAGATAGCGAAGGCTTTTATGATCGCTAAAGACTTCAAACTTTGAACCATATAGAAAATGCCTCCAGATTTTCAAAGCAAAAACTACTGCCGTTAACTCAAGATCGTGAGTGGGATAGTTCTGTTCATACTGCCTCTATTGCTTGGATGCATAAGCTATGACTTGTCCTTGCTGCATCAGCACACAACCTAATCCCTGTTTCGAAGCGTCACAATACACATCAAAGGATTGAGTCAGGTCCAGCAAAATCAACACCGGGGAACTAGTCAATCGTCTTTTCCATTCCTGGAAACTATCTTCACATTCCGGGGACAATTCAAACGGAACACCCTTCCGTGTAAGAGTAGTGAAAGGAAGGGCTAACTTAGAAAACCCCTCAATAAACCTCCTATAATACCCAGCCATACCAAGAAAGCTTCTAATCTCAGTAATGGACTTGGGTCTCTCCCACTTAAGCACCGCTTCCACCTTAGAAGGGTCAACAGCAACACCCTTCTCAGAAATGACATACTGATCGAGGCCGTACCCGATACAAATAAAAACAGTTTAAGTATAGTACTAGGAAGTGACTCCTAGGTCGTCTCCCAAGGAATATCTTATCAAGCAAAAGGTCGAACACATAGTATGCATAGAAAACAGGGGGGGTTTTGTATTGAATATTGAATAATTGAAATCAAAACAGAATTAAATTAAAACGAAGAAACAGATAAGGAAAAGCGGATAAACCAATTTGGCTCGCGTTCACAACTCTATCATCGGTCACAAAAGATCAATTTCTTTCCTCTTCACTGTCCAACTCGTGAGAATTTAATACTAAGCGAAAATTCAATTCTCACCCCAAAACCCAAACCTCTAATTAAGCATTAAAAGCCAAAGCATGGAGTTTTTACGAGTTTGCATAAATTAAGCATTCATACACATGGATTATCTCTATAGAATGGAACTAAGCGAACCATAACATATCAATAAGCATGAAAACAATGAATAAAAACGAAATAGCATTAAGAATAAAACCTCAAGAGTATGTGATACATTACCAAAGGGATTTAACCTAAGAGTTTAGCCTTCCATGAAGAAAAATACCAAAAACGTGTAGAAAAGAGAAGAGAGAGAAACCCTAGCAGCCTCCACAAGCTTGGAGAGCAAAACTAAGCCTTCTCTATGAGAGAGAATGTAAAAAACGTGGAATGGAAGGTCTCCCAAGGTTTACACGAATTTGGCTTTTTTAAATCACAAAACGGGCCTAAATCATGGGCCCAAATCCTAAGGAAAGCTTATCTCTAAATTAAATCTAAAAATATCTTATAGATAAAATCTAAATCTTAAAAGATATAACTAAATCTCAACTAATCCTAAAGATAGATTACAATCTTCACTTCATCATATATCTTCTCTTCCAAAATTAAATCTTCATTCCCAAAATGTCCAAAAAGCCCTTGAGCCAAATATGACCTGAAAATAGAAATAGAATTAATTAGGCTAAATAATCCCAAATTAAACAATATTCAGAATAGTAGTCCAATAAACTCTAAATCACTAAATCAAGCTAAACAATGTCAAATAGGCAACAAGTATCAATAATAGGAGTAAAATAATGCAAGGAAAAATGGGAAATAAAATGCTCATCAAATACCCCCACACTTATCCTTTTGCACTCCTGGGCAAAACTAAGAATTAGGACTGAGAAAATCAATATGCACCAAAGTGAATCATGTAACAAGATTACTAAAACTAATGAATGCAAACCTAAGAGATTACATACTTCACAATGAATTCTACGAAATGCAAAGAAATGGGCAAAATCGAGCACACGAAGAAAATAAGGACCAAAGAATCAAGGCATTCATGAACATCATCCAATTATTTCAAATATGCAAAGAAAACCAATGACATCAAGAGGGTAGTCACAAAGATGATAGAAACTCACAAGGATCACTCAATAGTGTTTACACTCAAGTGTTTAAGGTTAATCAGTGTTTACACTCAAGGCACATCATGAAAAACAAACACAACCATAAGCTTGACAAGCCTCTAACATCAACAATCAAAACACATGCACATTAAGATCAAAAGGTCTTTTCAGGGTTGTAATGGGGCCAAGGACAAGGTAGGATAAAAATATGGGAAATGTAGCTAAAACCCAGGGAATAGAGGAGCAATGGGGAACAAGTAAAAAAATAAGCACAATCCACCCCAGAATGAAATGGTAAACATAACAACAACCTCTAATTCCAATCCTCCATGCCTCAATCAACCTTTTATTCCATTTTTTTTTCTTTTTCTTCTTCTTCTTTTTTTTTTTTGAATTGCATTACATTGCAAAACTTCATGAACGAAAGAAAAGAAGAAACAACAAAAATGGCATAATGAGATAAAGCCATAATTACATCACCGACCATAGAGGCAAAACCCAGAACTCACAAGAGATGAAGAACAAAACACCCTCGCTTACTTAATACCCATTCCCAAAACAATTCCAAAGCTCCAACATTCCCTAAGGTTAGGACAATCATGGTTTTTCAGTCATAGGCTTGTAATGAGCTAAAGAACAAAGAAAAGGGATATAAAGGCTCAAAAGGGGCTATCAAAGGATAAATTCATTCAAGGTAGGCTCATATGGCTAGTGGCTTATTCAAGAAAAAAAACAATGCCTAAATCATTTCAAAATGTGCATGGGAATATCAAGTATCAACAAGAGTCAAGTCAAGTTCTAGAGTGCAAGTAATCCAGAGTGCAATCACACATGAAAGAAAAATTAGGTGGCATATATAGCAATCCACCCACAATTAAGGCTCAAATCCTCACAAAAGGGACAATTCTATCACAGTGTTACCACCTCTTAATTATCAAAAGCAACTTTACACACAGAAATGCATGAATTCAGACACAAGATACCAAGACTCTACTAAAATGAAGCAAAAACATGCAAGAAAATGCCCAAAACTTAGCAAAACCTAAAAAATCAAAGCAAAAATATGCAACCTAAACTACTCTCCTCCCCACACTTAAATCACACATTGTCCTCAATGTAAAACAAATAGTAGAATCAGACAGATATAGACAAGTGGAATAAAAGTAGTAAAGAAGGAGAAAAGAAGACTCCCTAAATCATGGTGGGTCAAAAATGGGGTCGACCAATGAGGCTTCCTCCACAGGTGCATCATCCAAAGAAGGGGTAGTGAGGAAAGGCTTGAGTCGGTGACCATTGACTTTGAAGCTCTTGTCTGTGGACTCACTCTTGATCTCCACAGTGCCATAAGGAAACACCTGGGTGACTACAAACGGTCCAATCCATTTAGAGCGGAGCTTTCCACTCATGAGTCCAAGCCTAGAGTTGTAGAGCAACACTTTTTGACCAACCAAGAACTCCTTTCTGGAAATTGAGCTATCATGGAGCTTCTTGGTCTTCTCTTTGTAGAACTTGGAATTCTCATAGGCCTCCAAACGGATCTCATCTAGCTCACTCAACTGCAGCTTCCTCTCCTCACCCGCTTGATCAAGAGCTAAGTTGCATTGCTTCACAGCCCAATATGCACGGTGCTCTATCTCCACAGGCAGGTGGCATGCCTTACCAAAAACAACCCGATAAGGTGACATCCCTATGGGTGCCTTGTAAGCAGTCCGATGGGCCCATAGAGCATCCTCCAATCGTGTGCTCCAATCCTTTCTATTAGGCTTCACCAACTTCTCCAAAATCCGCTTGATCTCTCTGTTTGAAATCTCAGCTTGCCCATTGGTTTGGGGGTGATTTTGTGTAGAAACTTTGTGCACAACCCCATACTTCTTGAGCAAAGCTTGCATGGATCTATTGCAGAAGTGTGTGCCTTGATCACTGACTATGGCTCTAGGTATGCCAAACCTGCAAAGGATATTAGACCTGACAAAATCTACAACAACCTGAGCATCATTAGTCCTGGTGGCCTTAGCTTCCACCCATTTGGATACATAATCCAAAGCAAGTAAGATATAATAAAAACCAAAAGAAACAGGAAAGGGGCCCATGAAATCTATACCCCAGACATCAAACACCTCACAGAACAACATAGGTTGTTGCGGCATCTGTTGCCTCCAAGATAGGGTGCCTCCTGCCCTTTGACATTGCTCACATGAGCTGCAGATTTTGCTTGCATCCTTGAAGATGGTAGGCCAATAAAATCCAGAATCCAGCACCTTTCGTGCTGTCCTTTGAGTGCCAAGGTGGCCTCCAACTGGTGAAGCATGGCAAAATTGGAGAACCGATTGGATCTCCTGGTCTGGAATGCACCTGCGAGTGACCTGATCGCTGCAAAAACGCCACAAGTAGGGGTCATCCCATACATAATACTTGGCATCGCTCTTCAATTTGTCTCTTTGAGCTTTGGATGCCAAGGGTGGAAAAACAGATGCAACTATATAATTTACAATATCAGCAAACCAAGGAATAAGGGGAGGGGGATGTGAAACATGCAAAACTAAAAGCTGCTCATCCGGGAAGTCATCCCGGATAGGAAATGCATCCTCCTCTCTCTCTATTCTGCTCAAGTGGTCTGCGACCAGGTTATGTGCACCACTCCGATCCTGAATCTTAAGATCAAACTCCTGGAGGAGCAACATCCATCTAATCAACCTAGGTTTGGAATCTGTCTTTTTCAAAAGATACTTCAGAGCAGCATGATCAGTATACACCACAACCTTAGAACCTAACAGATATGATCTAAACTTATCAAGTGCAAAGACAATGGCTAACAGCTCTTTTTCAGTTGTGGTGTAATTAACTTGTGCTGAATCTAAAGTCCTAGATGCATAATAAATCACATGAGACATCTTACCAACCCTTTGGGAGAGAACTGCTCCCAAAGCATAATTCGAGGCATCGGTCATGAGCTCAAATGGGAGAGTCCAGTCAGGTGGTTGGATGATGGGAGTGGTGGTGAGTGCTCTCTTTAACTCATCAAATGCTTTCTTGCATTGGTCTCCAAACTCAAATGCGGTATCCTTTTGAAGCAAGTTGGATAGTGGAAGGGCTATCTTGCTAAAGTTCTGAATAAACCTGTGATAGAAACCTGCATGGCCAAGAAAAGAACGCACCTCTCGCACGCAAGAGGGGTAAGGCAAATGTGATATTACATGCAGCTTAGCAGGGTCAACCTCTATGCCCTTATGCGAAATAATGTGCCCTAAGACTATGCCTTGTTCTACCATAAAATGACATTTTTCAAAATTCAAGACAAGGTTAGTCTCAATGCACCTATTAAGCACCTTAGACAAACTATCAAGACATGCATCAAAAGAGGAACCATATACACTAAAATCATCCATGAAGACCTCTATGCAATGCTCAAGTAAGTCATTAAAAATACTCATCATACATCTTTGAAAAGTGCCAGGAGCATTGCATACGCCAAAAGGCATCTTCCTATAAGCAAATGTACCAAAAGGACAGGTAAATGTGATCTTATGTTGGTCCTCTGGTGCAATACAGATTTGGAAATAACCAGAGAAACCATCTAAGAAGCAATAGTGAGATTTACCTGCCAGACGCTCCAACATCTGATCAATGAAGGGAAGAGGAAAGTGATCCTTGCGGGTCGCCTGGTTGAGCTTCCTATAATCAATGCAGACTCTCCAACTGTTCTGCACTCTAGTGGGAATCAGCTCATCCTTCTCATTTTTGACAACTGTCACCCCAGACTTCTTGGGAACTACTTGAACCGGGCTTACCCAAGTGCTGTCTGAAATGGGGTAGATAATGCCAGCTTGCAGCAGCTTGGTGACCTCTTTCTTCACCACATCAAGAATATGGGGGTTCAACCGTCTCTGGGGTTGTCTCACTGGTTTAGCCCCATCCTCCAATAAAATCCGATGCATGCACATGGAGGGGCTAATACCAGGTATGTCTGCCAAAGTCCATCCTATTGCCCTTTTGTTTGCTCTAATCACATCCAGCAGCTGCTTCTCTTGATCAACAGAAAGGGAGGTAGAGATGATCACTGGAAGTTTCTACTCAGCCTCCAAGTAAGCATATTTGAGATGAGGAGGAAGGGGCTTCAGGTCCAATAAAGGTGCCTGCATCACAGATGGAACTAAAGGAGCAGCAGAATTGGATTCTGCCGCCTGCACCTGAACAAGTGAATTAGACTCATGCAAAACAGAAATGGGGTTAACATGATCTGAATCTATATCATATGAATCAACAGATGCAGTAGCAGAATTTAAAAACTGGTCAATTTCAATGCATGCAGTGCACATTTCGGAATCAGAACATGCAGAACAAGTAAATGAGCTAGTGAAAGATGGCAAATCATAATCATGCAAAAAGTCTAGAACATGCTCATCAATCAGATCATCAATCAAGTCAACATGAAAGACAGAGTGGTCATCAGAAAAATGTTTCATAGCATCAAAAATATTGAATCGAACCACACTGTCATCAAATTCCATGGAAAGTGTACCTGCATGCACATCTATCTTGGTTCGGGCTGTTTTCAAAAATGGTCTCCCTAATATGATAGGGACAGCACTACAAGAGGTGTCCTCTTCCATATCAAGAATATAAAAATCAGCAGGAAAGATAAGCTCTTCAACCCGAACCAGGACATCCTCTATCAAACCTGCGGGGTAGGCAGTAGATCTATTTGCCAAGTGAATAACCACACCCGTAGGTTGAAGAGGTCCAAGTGAAAGAGACTTGAAAACAGACATAGGCATAACATTAATAGATGCTCCTAAATCTAGCAAAGCATTCTCAAATTTAGTATTACCTATGATACAAGGCACAGAGAAAGTTCCAGGATCCTTACACTTTTCAGGAATATGAGGGACGGGTTTACCTATAAGAGCAGAGACATTTCTTCCCATGTTGATCCTCTCATTGCCCTTGAGCTTCCGTTTGTGTGTGCATAGATCCTTCAAGAACTTTGCATACCTTGGAATCTGCTTGATTGCATCAAGAAGGGGTATGTTGACGTCCACCTTCCTGAATGTGTCAAGTATCTCTTTGTCAATCTCTTTCATTTTCTTGCTTTGAGTCACCCCCCTTGGTGGGAAAGGAAGAGGAATGGGGGGTGGTTGTTGGGCAGCAGCAGGTGTTGTGCTTGTGGAAGGTTGAGCTGGATGGGATTTTCTGGTACTTGTGTGCTCACTCTCCTCGACCATTTGGCTCTTCTTGTTAGTTGAAACTAGATCATCTTTGTTGAGGTCAGATTCTGGTGTGGGTGTGACAATCTGCTTCCCTGACCTTAGACTAATGGCATTCACATTCTGGTTTGGATTGATCACTGTTTGGGATGACAACTTGTTAGAATTCTGAGATTGCATAGTGTTGATTGCTGTTGCCATCTGTCCCATCTGATTGGTCAAAGATTGAATTGAGGCCTCTTGTCTTTGAATGGATGCTCTAGTTTCCTGTTGGAATTGGAGATTTTGCATGGTCATCTGTTTCATCAGCTCTTCCAATGAAGGCTGCTGCTCAGTACTAGGAGCTGGTGGTGCAGAATTAGCCTGTTGTTGTCTCTGTTGCTGGACTGGAGGAGGTACATATGGTGGTCTAGAATTGTTCTGAAATTGAACCTGTGAAGGTTGCTTCTGATCAGACCATCTCAGGTTGGGATGGTTCCTCCAACCAGGGTTGTATCTATTGGTAGAGAGATCAAAGTTCTGTGGCTGCTGGTTTCTACTGTTGAAGATGTTGGCGGCATATGCCTCAGGTTGGTCAGCACCAGTCGTGGGCTGCTGCTGCACAGAAGGGCATGCATCTGTGGGGTGCTCAGCGGATGTGCATATGCCACATAATCTAGCAGGCAGGGACAACTTCTTCTGGTTGATGGCCAATTGAGTGACCAAAGTTGTAAGTGAATCTATCTTCTGTTCAAGCTTCTCAACCTTACCAGAACTTGTGCCAACATCATTCACTCCTCTCACTATGATTGCATCGCTGTTGCCCCTTGCATGGAATTGTTGACAATTGGAAGCCATCTTCTCAATCTTGACTCTGGCTTCTAAAGGTGTCATGTCTCCTAGGGCACCACCACTTGCAGCATCAAGCATGTTTCTCTCCATGAGGTTGAGACCTTCATAGAAATATTGAATAAGCAGCTGCTCTGAGATCTAATGGTGGGGGCAGCTCGCACACAGTCTCTTGAATCTCTCCCAATACTCATAGAGACTTTCTCCACTTTGTTGCCTGATGCCTGATATATCCTTTTGGATTGCTGTTGTTCTGCATGCAGGGAAGAATTTCTCCAAAAATGCCCTCTTCAGGTCATCCCAGACTGTGATAGAACCAGGGGCCAGATCGTACAACCAATCCTTGGCTAGCCCCTCTAGGGAGTGTGGGAATGCCTTAAGACAAACATGATCCTCTTGCACATCATGTGGTTTCATAGTAGCACAGACAATATGGAACTGCTTGAGATGTTTATGAGGATCCTCACCTGCAAGACCATTAAACTTGGGCAACAAATCAATTAGTCCACACCTCAGCTCATACGGGTCATCGGGATACTGGATGCACAAATCTTCAATAGTGAAATCAGGTGCAGCCAGCTCCCTCAATGTCCTCTCACGTGGTGGAGGTTGAGCCATATGTTCAGAATAATCAGAATAAGAATCAGAATTTATAGGAATAGAAGAAAAAGAAGCAGACTGACTATGTAAAGACTCAATAGACTCACTACCTATGGACTGGTTCCTATTTTGTCTAACTAGTCTGTGATAAGTTCTATCAATTTCAGGGTTATATGGATGCAAGTAGCTTGGGTTGCCCCTAGTCATGTACTGAACAGAACACCATGAAGCATAGCAAACTGTCACTAATATACATGACCAAAATAGGCAACAAATTTTTTTTATTTTTTTAAAATTTTTTCCTTTATTTTTTTCAGCACCCTAAAATCATGAAAACATACCACAAAAAGTTTGAGGACAAAATTCAAAAGGGAACCAAGTCAAACAATTAAATCATAGACCAAAAACTAAGAAAATAAAACTTGTAAAATAAAAAAGAAATAGTAAAACGGCTTTTTCAGGATCCAGACGAAGGAGTTTTCTAACAAAGTGAGAAAAATCAGATTATTCAGAAAATTCCCTTCGATTTGATATAAAATTCGTCAAATTCCGGGTTACGGGTCAAAAGTTGCGACGATTTGAAGAAAGTGCTGCTAAAACATGGAAAATTTTTCTGGAACTCACAACCAGTGGTGATCTGAGTGATCGTGGTGCCTCAAAACCTTTTTATATGATAAAAGTAGTGTGGATATAAATTTTCGTGCAAAAATTCCACCCACAACTATGTGAACTAGCAACCACAGAATCAATCAAATACACTAATTGCAACAAAATAGCAAAACAACAAACAATGCAACTTCAACCGGTTATCAGAATTGACTACTAGACCCTAAATCAGACACGACACACTATAATAACTATACTAATTACGACACTAACTAACTACTAATGACCTTTGGCAAGAACCGATACTCCCCGGCAACGGCGCCAAATTTGATCGAGGCCGTACCCGATACAAATAAAAACAGTTTAAGTATAGTACTAGGAAGTGACTCCTAGGTCGTCTCCCAAGGAATATCTTATCAAGCAAAGGGTCGAACACATAGTATGCATAGAAAACAGGGGGGGTTTTTGTATTGAATATTGAATAATTGAAATCAAAACAGAATTAAATTAAAACGAAGAAACAGATAAGGAAAAGCGGATAAACCCCTTTGGCTCGCGTTCACAACTCTATCATCGGTCACAAAAGATCAATTTCTTTCCTCTTCACTGTCCAACTCGTGAGAATTAAATACTAAGCGAAAATTCAATTCTCACCCCAAAACCCAAACCTCTAATTAAGCATTAAAAGCCAAAGCATGGAGTTTTTACGAGTTTGCATAAATTAAGCATTCATACACATGGATTATCTCTATAGAATGGAACTAAGCGAACCATAACATATCAATAAGCATGAAAACAGTGAATAAAAACGAAATAGCATTAAGAATAAAACCTCAAGAGTATGTGATACATTACCAAAGGGATTTAACCTAAGAGTTTAGCCTTCCATGAAGAAAAATACCAAAAACGTGTAGAAAAGAGAAGAGAGAGAAACCCTAGCAGCCTCCACAAGCTTGGAGAGCAAAACTAAGCCTTCTCTATGAGAGAGAATGTAAAAAACGTGGAATGGAAGGTCTCCCAAGGTTTACACGAATTTGGCTTTTTTAAATCACAAAACGGGCCTAAATCATGGGCCCAAATCCTAAGGAAAGCTTATCTCTAAATTAAATCTAAAAATATCTTATAGATAAAATCTAAATCTTAAAAGATATAACTAAATCTCAACTAATCCTAAAGATAGATTACAATCTTCACTTCATCATATATCTTCTCTTCCAAAATTAAATCTTCATTCCCAAAATGTCCAAAAAGCCCTTGAGCCAAATATGACCTGAAAATAGAAATAGAATTAATTAGGCTAAATAATCCCAAATTAAACAATATTCAGAATAGTAGTCCAATAAACTCTATATCACTAAATCAAGCTAAACAATGTCAAATAGGCAACAAGTATCAATAATAGGAGTAAAATAATGCAAGGAAAAATGGGAAATAAAATGCTCATCACATACCCCAGAAAGTGCACTTCTTTCAACCAGAAACTACATTTAGAAAAATTTTCATAAAGCTGGTTGGCTTTGAGAACTTGCAACACCGTTCTCAGATGCTCGGCATGCTCATTTGGACTCTTAGAATAGATGAGAATATCGTCGATAAATACTATGACGAAAGAATCCAAATAAGGCCTGAAGATCCTGTTCATATAATCCATGAAGATGGCCGGAGCATTCGTGAGACCAAAGGACATCACCGCATATTCAAAATGCCCATATCTCGTCCTGAATGCCGTTTTAGGGATGTCCTCCTCTCGGATACGGATTTGATGGTATCCCGATCGAAGGTCAATTATAGAAAATACGGCTGCTCCTCTTAATTGGTCCAGCAAATCATCGATGCGAGGGAGAGGATATTTGTTTTTCACAGTCACATCATTCAATTGCCTGTAGTCGATGCACATTCGGAGACTACCGTCCTTCTTTTTAACAAAAAGAATCGGAGCTCGTCAGGGTGACACACTCGGTCTAATTAAGTCCTTAGCCAAAAGTTCCTCTAACTGCTTTTTCAACTCTGCTAAATCCGGAGGTGCCATCCTGTACGGGGCTATTGAAATTGGACCTATGCCAGGCATCAGATCTATGCTAAACTCCACTTCTCTGTTCGGCGGTAATCCGGGAATCTCTGCAGGAAAGACTTCCGGAAATTCGCAGACTATCGGAATCCGACCGACCTCTGCCTCCTCATTCATTTCCAGGGCAGATAAAGAAAGGTCACTGATAGTAACTGATTTCTGATGACAATCAATCAGAACATGGTGCTGAGACATCCAGTCCGTGCCCAGAATGACATCCAGTTTAGTTAGAGGCAAACAGATTAGATTTACTTTGAATTCCCACTCCAATACTCGAAGTGGGAAATCCAAACACATCATTGATGTGACTACAGAAGAATTTGTGGGGGTAGAAACAGATAATTTATAAGGCATTTCTATTGCAGATAATCCTAACTTCTTCATGCAGTCGGCATAAATGAATGAATGAGTAGCTCCACAATCAAAGAGAATACCACAAGGAATATCATTAACATAACCAGTACCTCTAACCAGCTCATCGGCATCAGTAACTTCCTCGCCATCCAGAGTATACACCTTGCCATTCTGTGTTACCCGATTGTCACTAGCTTTCTATACCATGGCCACATTCACCTCCTTCTTAACTGCATTTCTAGGACAATTCATCATAATGTGACCGGGCTGACCGCACTTGTAACAAATTATTCCCCCCTTGCTCGGATCCAATCTCCAGCAATCTCCCCTATGCTTCTTACCACAATGTGGACAATTCGGAATAGGACCAAAGGTACTCACTGCTTGGCCTGTTCTAGGCTGGGAGTAAGGACCTGGTCGCTGCACCGAACTCTTGCCCCTAATAGGACCTCCGGCCTTCTGTACATTTTTGTTTCTTTTCTCAACTGCCCGTTGTTTCCGACTCTTTTCATAAGTACTAGCCATATTGATCAATTGAGACAGGTTGGCGATGTTCTGATACTCAAAAGCCATCTTGATTTCAGAACGAAGTCCGGTTTCGAACATGATACACTTGGTCCTTTCATCAGCATCTCTATAACTCGCCGCATATCGGATCAGGTCTTCAAATCTAGCAGCATACTCACCAACGCTCATGTTTCCTTGCACTAGCTGCAGAAAGGTTATCTCCTTCTCTCTACGAACATCCTCAGGAAAGTATTTACCCATAAAACGGGTCTTAAACAAATCCCAAGTGATCACCTGATTGTTCGCCTCCAAACCCCTCCGCATTTGTTGCCACCAGTGTTCTGCTTCACTAGTCAACCTGTATTGTGCCAGCAGAACCTTCTGTTCATTCGGTGGTGCCATGGTATTCAGGATCTTTTCGAACTCTTGCAGCCAAAGTTGTGCCCCATCAGGGTTGAACCCTCCTTCGAACTTTAACGGTTCATTCTTCCTGAATCGTGCCAACCAATCAATCGCAACTGGAGCTGGTGGTTGAAGATTCATTGCTACTACGTCCGCACCCACGTGCAGGTCACGTATTACTGCGTCCGGATATATTTCACTTTCATCTTATCCTGGTCACGACCTACTGCGTCCGCACCCACGTGCAGGTCACGTCTTACTGCGTCCGGGTAAATTTCGCTTTCATGGTTTATAACAACATCACCTCTCAATCATATTAAAAAGTGCATTTTTCCAATAGACCACAACAATAAACACTTATAGTGCAACTATCTCAGGTTACACATATATTCAGAATTTCACAAGTCACACCTATATTATCCAATTATCACAATTAAGCATGTATTCCACATATCACAATTTAATATTATACTTCAATTAGCACAAATCAAGCATGTTATTATTATCATCACTATTGTCCTTAATTTACAAACTCTCGTTATTGACTACCCTATGGTGCAATATTCTAACTAACAAATAATTCTTAGTACCCATTATATACATATCGTAAACTAACCCCCAGAGTATGGTAATACCCACTAATACCCACTCCTTACCTCAAAATATCAAGAAGTAAGAGAAACCTTTGTTTGCCCTAACTTAGAACCTTGGGACATTGAATCTCCTAAGCCTTGCTTGCCACCTCAACAAAGCTAAAATCAAATGATGATAGACAACTCTATTAGGGGTATTATAGGATGGTTGGTTGTTGCCCTTCTATTGATCTTGATTGGAAGACATGAGATTGAGATTTCTACATGATTAAGAATACTTGAAAACCCTAGGGAAAACAATAACAACTTTCATGAGTGAAGAAGAATAGGAAGGGATTCTTAACTTGTCACAATGTTTTACTTACCCAAATGGTGATGAATTGGAGAATCCAAGAGGGAAATGAGAGAGAGGAAATGCGTGAGAGAGAGAAAGAAAAGGAAGGAGTTTCAATCCATAATCTTGATGCTAGCTTGGTGGGGTTTAGTGATTTTGAGTTTGATTTTCCCAAAATCAAAGTGTGCATGATGAGGATGATGGAATTTGCACTTGGGGTTCGAGAGAATTGATGAGGAAGAAGGAATGGTGTTGATGATAGATTATGAGGTGGTGTAGTGTTTTTCTTTTCTTATTTTTGCCTACAGACCACCAACAAATTGTGTGGCCCATAATCAAAAACTTGGCCCTCAAGATTAAATCCAATGGCTTAGAATATATCATCAGCTCGCGCGTGCCTGGGCGCGACTTTTCGCGCTTGAGCGCGAGAACAGCAGCAGCCACGCATCTGGTGCATGGCGCATGGAGTTGGTGCAGGTAGCTGCAGCATTGGCGCGCCAATTCGCAAGTTGGTGCCTCTGAGGCGCGCCTAGGCGCACGGGGGGGCGCGCCTGGGCGCCAATCTACCTGTGAGAACACACCACTGTTCATTTACCCGTGCCTGGGCGCGGCCTGGCGCGCCTGAGTGCGACTGGTCTTCTGTTTGGCCACCAAATTCTACACACTTTAAATTGCAATATCTCCTTCATTACCCGTCGGATCTTGCTCAAATTTTTATACAAGCTTTCTAAAATCCCCAAATTCATATCCAACGGTCAAATTTTTGTTCTAAGCTATAAATCTTTTATTCCTAATTTTTCCTTACATTTAATAACTTTAGTTATTTTCCCACTATTTTTAGTCCTATTTAGTTAACACTTGATCTTATGCTCCTATCCTTATGCTAGCAAACACACAGAGTCACACAAACAAAGCATGTAAGCCCATGCTTAAGGCCACTAAGGATTACCATAAGCTCTGATAGCATTCTGTAATAGCCCGCTTTTCGTAAACCAAAATAATTAACTTTGTGTGTTAAAATTTACCAAAAATGAGACCAAATTTTTTTTTTAAAAAAAACATTTGAAGTGTCCATGATACTAGTGTACTTCTTTACTGAAAATCGAGTTGTTACTAAAATCGTTCATCTTCATAAAGTGGCTTGATTCAAAAGCATAATAACATTTTCCCAAAAGATTACATTGTTTGTTCTTTCAAAATAGAGTATTCCATGATACAGAATTAAAACTCGGCTTAGTTACATAATTGGCACATTGCTTAGTAATCCTTGACTCAAAACACAAATCTGAACTTAAAACTAAATTTACTACTATCGCTTCCGCTGCGCTACTCTGATGAAGACCACCGGACGCAGCTTCCCTTTCCTCTTACACCTCTTCTTCATCCCCGAAAGTGAAGTCGCTTCTGTCATTACTTTCTTGTTAACGCTAAGCTCCAGCTCTAACTCATCCAGAGTGATGAACTCGACGTGATATTCCGTCTGCCCGTTGAGATATCAGCAGCACCAATATGCCAACGAACAGGAGAGAGTAAGCGTTCCGAACGACGAATCGTCGACGGTGTGGAATTACGATAGGTACGATAGAAGGACCATACAAACATACCATACAATATACAACATACAAGCACTCAACAAATCATAATATTCATATTATCAGTCTTATCAGCCTTATTATTATCCTTCAATTTCTTTCTAACTTTAATTTCGCTTCTCTTAATTACTCTTTCTTTCTTAATCTCTTTTTCCTTTCCATATTCAGAATTCCTCTTTACCAATCTTATCAATTCATCTCATTCCTTTACTTGGGGAATCATAAGATATCATCAGGGAATTCATTTCGTTCTCGGCTATCACTCACGTCTACATCTCCTCGGTCATCCACCCAACCTAGTCGGAAGCAAACAGGAGTACAGGACCTTTACCAAGCGGGCACGACAGCTGTCACAACACATAAATGGTCCCAGACCAGGAGGATCTCGTCCTCAAATCATATCAATAATATCAAGGCTCACTGTCCACGCAGTGGCAAACACAATGCCCCGTTCCAGTCCCTCTCACTGTTCTCGATTTGCAATCTAGGGGGCGACAGTATGTTTCTAGTGGGCCCGCAGAACTTACCACGACATTAGACCCAATCCCCACCACGTTAGTGCGCCACCTGTGGAGTTCGTTCTGCCCAGAAACATACTCTAGACTTCTTGATGTTTCACCGTCATCGTCCTCCCCTAATGCAATCTCGTCCTAAGTATCCGCAGATACTTATCGTTTCTTCCTCTCCACTACTTCGCACTCTCATACCTCACCGCGTATGTCTTTTAAGTCTTTTAATCTTTTTAATTATCCTAAGGTCGGCCCGTCCTTCGTGCAACCCTTCAACGAGTCCCGACCACTAACTTTCCACAAACTTTCTCTCATCAATTCTCACATAGCATAGAGCTGGGATCACATCACATCACAATCTCAAATCTCCTTTCTCAAACTTTCTCAACATCCTCGATTTGTCACATCATCTCACTTCGACATCTTTTCTCAACTTTCTCAAAATACCCTTTTCCAAAAACTTTCACCAAGTCTCTTTCATAAGCTCTCCCAAAACCTTGTTTTCATAAACCTTTCTCAAAAGTGTTGTTTCATAAAACTTTCTTCAAAACCATATTTCCCCAGACTTTCCTTAAAAATCTCTTCTTTTTCAAAAGTTCTCTCAAAAATCTCTTTCCGAGGTCTTTCACAAAAATTTCCTTTCAAGATTTTTTTGAAAACACTTTTTATAACATTTCTCAAAACCACTTTTCAAAAACATTTTCGAAAGAATTTCTTTTCACAAATACTTTTCTAAAAATTCCTTTCACCATTCTCCACAATATCTCTTTTCAAAAATCTCTTTTCGAAAACCTTTTCAAAAACCTTTTTTTTTAAAAAAAACTTCAACTTTGCTGAGCGCTAATGGAGGAGCAAGCTCAACTCGACACTAGTCCCAGACTAAAACCAAAACCAAGGAGCCCAGCTCCATTCAAATCCCATCTCCTTCACATAATCAACATCACTTTCCCAGCTCTGGCTCGTTCTCCACATTATCATCAATTCATTCCTCAACCTCAACTCTTTCTTTCTTTTCCAACACATATTTTGTTTCCAATCATTATTCCTTTCTCTTCGTACCTTATTACTATTACTCTCTCATACGTATAACTTTTCTTTTAGTTTCATTAATTTCGTTTCCTTATTCAGGACGTAACAGACGTCCTTCAGCCATTCACTCATCACAATCAGTAGTAATAAATATCATCAGATATAATTAAATAAATAAATAAAAGCATACATACAACATCGCACAATAGCATTGTGGTCTTCGTCACCTTCGTATAAGTGGCCACACAAAGCAAACAATTGCCACTATACTACTGACTCCGAACCACTTGGTTCCGATCTTTGAGATGATACGGAACGTCCTAATATATCACCTAACTACCACAGTGTCTTAGGAAAGCTTCTCTCTCACCTGGGTCCAGCGATTTAAGGCGTACCGTCTCCTCGTGTCCGTTGTGCTGCTAACTGCCCCAATCTCTTTCTATATCATTCCTCGTATTGCATAAAACACTTTACGTCATTGATTTATATGGGAAAAATCTTTTCTCAAAATATAACCGTTTTCGATCAGGGTTTTCTTAAATAAATTGTCACTTGAAAGCTTCACTTTAAATCATAGGAAAACGTTTTTAAATATAAGAAGCAAGTCCAAATAATTCTGGACAGCAAAATAGTTTTACAAAATTTCTTTAATAAAACTCCGAAAAACATCGTAAAAACATTCTTTGGTTTAAATAACATTTTTACGAGAAATTAGCATTTTTAAAATTCAAGTTTTTATCACAACATCAACTTTGGACAGCCATGAATACAAGTTAAAATCTCAAGTAAATCAAATCAAATTTTCTTAAAATCAACTTATGTTAAAGTTGTTCACACACTCACATACTTTTCAAATATAACTAACATGCAATCCTAATATAACTTCAAACAGATCAAACCACATCAACATTAATCACATATTTAATCATTAGAACAATTACGCAACTCACACATACTTCATTTTCACAACGTAAAACACTTAGACATGCAAGCATCCATACACTAGTTTAAATCAAGTTTTCAAACCAAACACATCAATATTTATTTTCCTTACTTTAAACAATCATCATGCACATTACGTTTCATGCATTTAAACTCCCTAAACCTATATAATCTATATAACCGAATAAAATCAAAGAGAATAGATCAAACATCACAATTTCAATCACATGAATCAACCTATTTTATAAATTCCATTTTTTTCTAATTCTAACCGAATACACATAAACACACCCATATATATATATATACATTCATTCAATCACACTCTTTTCCAAAACTAATTTAATTTATTTACTTTAATCCAATTCCTCAAAACATATTTATTTCTTTTAAGTCATTTTATTGAAAAAAAAATCCTAGTCTGGCTAACATGAATAGGCCGAATATCAACATGATAAAGCAAGGCTAAATTTTCAAATTTTCATCATGCATGCACATAGATCATGGATCAAGGCAAAGATCATTTTCCAAAAACTAATTTTCTCCATTTCTTTACAAAAACCGTGAGTTTCACAAGAAATTGAGCAAACAAAAATCTAATCTCTTAACACAATAGAATCAAGAATTATGTCAAAATCTTTAACCTTTAATAAAACTAATGCATTCACTAAAACATCTTTGGGTAAGACACTTTTCAACATGCATGTAAATAAAAATGATGATCTAGCATGGTTTCCTAATTCCCCTTAGACTTGACCGAATAATGACATGCAAGAAGGCAAAATCTTATAATTTCATTTTCTCATGCAAACACCCAAACTCATGGATCATGTCATGCAAGACTTAAAAGCATCATTTTAAATTTTCAACTATCAATCGAATCATCACACACACAAAATCTTGATTCAAACTCTTTTCATACTCAAAATTATTTTTAAAGCTTGTTAGGCTTATTTTCTTTTGAAAACCGTGACTCAAATATGAGAAATCAAGACTTCATATTCAAATTGGACATACAAAATTTAAGCTTCATGCTTTCTTTAAAGGTCAACCATAGGCCAAGACATGCAAAAGAAGATCAAAACAAAATATAAACTTAAACTCAAATCTTCAAGTAACCGTGGAGAACAAGCTAGAAATTAAAGCATTTTCACTTTTTAAATTAACATTTCTAAACATAAAATTAGCATGAAATCATTTAGATCAAATTAAAACATCAAGACCTAATTTTACTACCCATGACCGAATCACTTAGTTGTTGATTTTGTGATTTATGAGTTCATTTATTCTTAGAAATCCAAGATAAAAACATAAGGAGAACATGCAAAGAAAAATAAGAATCATAAGGCCACAAAATCAACATGCATGAGAAGATCAAAGCAATATATGAATTTTAAACACAACTTTAAACTAGAACCGTGATGAAGAAAAATTACAAGTAAGAAATCAAGGCTTTTCAACATCACATTCAAGATCAAAACACAAAAATAACATGCATGACACTTAGATCTCAAGATCATTCACAATTAAGTACATGCATCACAAAAATTTAAATAAAGTTCATTAGAGAGTCCTTTACAACACAAAATCATGCAATTACAATTCTTTCTACCTTAATTCCTAACTTAAATCTTCAAATCTCCTCTTCTTCTCCTCTAAGTTTGCTTCGGCCTCTTTCTCCTTCTAGGGTTGTTGGGGGTTTTCTCCTTGATTTTTGAAGAAGAATGTGTAGAAGAAAGGAATCAATGGTTTGTGGGTTAAGAAATTGGGTTCTCACTCTTCCTCTCCTCTTTTCTTTACACGGTTTCACTCTCTTTCTTTCTTTGTCTCAAGAGTTTGATGTGCTCTTGAGGTTAAGTGTTTGGGTTTGATGAAGGAAATGAAGATGGACTAACCAAGCACATACTCACTCACACCGTTATAAGGCCAAAGACAAGGGGTGGGATTTTCCTATTTTAGCCTCGGTTCAATGTGTGGGAGAAGGGAAATTCGGTCCAGCCACAAAATTGCATGGGAAGGGTCCCATCAACAAGGGAACATGGTGAAGAAAAATTCTTCCCTAGCATCATGACTCACTCCTCCTACCCTCCACCTATTTTCTATTCAAATTTCATTTTCTTAATGTATAAGGAAATCAATTCCATTTGGTTCTCTACTCCCTTCATGGCCGAATCACAAGCTCATGCACACACATACACACTTAATTTATTTCATGTTGATCATAACAACACATAGCATGGACTCATAGGTTAATGCATATATTCAACACATACATGAGCATGCATACAATCAACATTTTGATGGCATCTTGTTCACACGGCACACACACAGGTCATACATATAGATTCATGCATCACTCATCATTCACATATATATACACACCTATATATATATATACATTTACACATACATTACATTCTTTTCCACAATTAAATACTCATATAATCTTAGGCCTACTTATACTTACCAAAACCATATACACACACACTTAGGAAATAATTCTTGTTCATCTTAAAGGGATCCATACCAAGGCCACAAATATTTTTATAAAAATATCAAGCACATAAAACTTCAATTTCTAAACTTCGGACATTACTTTAGGAAATCATTTCTTTAAAATCCTTTATTATTTAGAAAACGTGAATTTAAGATAATCATTTAAGAAAATACTCTTTCAAAACATTTTTCTTAAAAATAATATTTCTTTAGTGTTTTAATTTAATACGAGGAATTTGCGGAGTGTTACATTCTCCCCAACTTAAAGATTTCTCGTCCCCGAGAAATACGTTGTGGATTGGGAAGCAGGGCACAAAATTCTTACGTCACTCTGATTTCCATAGGAATACTCCTCTCTCGCTGCGTGGTCGTGTTCCCCTTTGCAGGTATAATTCTCTTGCAGTGCTCCTCTTTTGTTGCTTTCGGATGGAGTAGTCGCACTCACACGACCGCTTGCATGTCGAATCGGGTTAAGTCCATTGGACTAGCCGAAGAAGGTGTTGCTCCCTTATTGGATCGCCGTTACAGAAAGTCCAGCCATAGGTATGGACTTAGGGAAAATCAAACAAACAAAATTCAAACATCTCCAAAAGCATGGGGTTTGATCTAAAATCCTTAAATATTCACTATTATCTACAACTTTAGGTTCTTACTAACTTACAAAAATTCACTCCTTCCTTCCGTTCTCCTTCTATCATTCCTCTAGCTTAAGGGGTTTTATTACAACCTGGGTTTACTTACTTCCTCAAACATCCTCACTTTTCTCCTTAGATTCATCCTAAACATCAGTCAAGCCTATCGATTTCACCACCTAATCCTTTGATCACTAGACACGGCAGTCCTAATTCTCAAACTTTCCTCAGGATTTCTTCTAATAACAAGTAACACACCTCCTTTCTCCCTTGTGACTCCCCAACTTTGGACAAATTTATAACTAAATCCACGGAGATCCTGTACTCTTACTTGGTTTCAACTATTTGTCCTTCCTTAATCGTTCAAGCCTAAGCAATCTGGGTAGCTATAGTACTTCTAATCCCGCTATTTGGACCAAGAAATCTTAAATAGGTTAAATGAGGCTACCGGTGGATAATAGAGCTCATGAAGAAAAGTTCGGATTTTAGCAATGCTAACTGTTTTGTTGAAGCAATTCAACAAACACGGGATTTCGGAAATAACATCCTATGCCCTCAAATATACCAACTATTCTTTGAGCAAAGGTATGTCTAGGTCGACAGACTGGATTCGTCAAACACTAAAGAAATACCAAAGGTTAAAGGGTCTCAGCCTACTCACTTTCTATGTTCCTCAATCTACAAGGGGAACAAGTTCCTTAAACTAACTCGGACGACACTAGGCCACAAACAAAGTCTTACATCCTAGAAAGATAAGAACCGAACCTTATGCTCCTATCCTTATGATAGCAAACACACAGAGTCACACAAACAAAGCATGTAAGCCCATACTTAAGGCCACTAAGGATTACCATAAGCTCTGATACCATTCTGTAACAGCCCACTTTTCGTAAACCAAAATAATTAACTTTGTGTATTAAAATTTACCAAAAATGAGGCCAAATTATTTTTTTTAAAACATTTGAAGTGTCCATGATACTAGTGTCCTTCTTTACTAAAAATCGAGTTGTTACTAAAATCGTTCATCTTCATAAAGTGGCTTGATTCAAAAGCATAATAACATTTTCCCAAAAGATTACATTGTTTGTTCATTCAAAATAGAGTATTCCATGATACAGAATTAAAACTCGGCTTAGTTACATAATTGGCACATTGCTTGGTAATCCTTGACTCAAAACACAAATCTGAACTTAAAACTAAATTTACTACTATCGCTTCCGCTGCGCTACTCTGATGAAGACCACCGGACGCAGCTTCCCTTTCCTCTTACACCTCTTCTTCATCCCCGAAAGTGAAGTCGCTTCTGTCATTACTTTCTTGTTAACGCTAAGCTCCAGCTCTAACACATCCAGAGTGATGAACTCCACGTGATATTCCGTCTGCCCGTTGAGATATCAGAAGCACCAATATGCCAACGAACCGGAGAGAGTAAGCGTTCCGAACGACGAATCGTCGACGGTGTGGAATTACGATAGGTACGATAGAAGGACCATACAAACATACCATACAATATACAACATACAAGCACTCGACAATCATAATATTCATATTATCAGTCTTATCAGCCTTATTATTATCCTTTAATTTCTTTCTAACTTTAATTTCGCTTCTCTTAATTACTCTTTCTTTCTTAATCTCTTTTTCCTTTCCATATTCAGAATTCCTCTTTACCAATCTTATCAATTCATCTCATTCCTTTACTTGGGGAATCATAAGATATCATCGGGGAATTAATTTCGTTCTCGGCTATCACTCACGTCTACATCTCCTCGGTCATCCACCCAACCTAGTCGGAAGCAAACAGGAGTACAGGACCTTTACCACGCGGGAACGACAGCTGTCACAACACATAAATGGTCCCAGACCAGGAAGATCTCATCCTCAAATCATATCAATAATATCCGGGTTCACTATCCACGCAGTGGCAAACACAATGCCCCGTTCCAGTCCCTCTCACTGTTCTCGATTTGCAATCTAGGGGGCGACAGTATGTTTCTAGTGGGCCCGCAGAACATACCACGGCATTAGACCCAGTCCCCACCACGTTAGTGCGCCACCTGTGGAGTTCGTTCTGCCCAGAAACATACTCTAGACTTCTTGACGTTTCACCGTCATCGTCCTCCCCTAATGCAATCTCGTCCTAAGTATCCGCAGATACTTATCGTTTCTTCCTCTCCACTACTTCGCACTCTCATACCTCACCGCGTATGTCTTTTAAGTCTTTTAATCTTTTTAATTATCCTAAGGTCGGCCCGTCCTTCGTGCAACCCTTCAACGAGTCCCGACCACTAACTTTCCACAAACTTTCTCTCATCAATTCTCACATAGCACAGAGCTGGGATCACATCACAATCTCAAATCTCCTTTCTCAAACTTTCTCAACATCCTCGATTTCTCACATCATCTCACTACAACATCTTTTCTCAACTTTCTCAAAATACCCTTTTCCAAAAACTTTCACCAAGTCTCTTTCATAAGCTCTCCCAAAACCTTGTTTTCATAAACCTTTCTCAAAAGTGTTGTTTCATAAAACTTTCTTCAAAACCATATTTCCCCAGACTTTCCTTAAAAATCTCTTCTTTTTCAAAAGTTCTCTCAAAAATCTCCTTCCGAGGTCTTTCACAAAAATTTCCTTTCAAGATTTTTCTGAAAACACTCTTTATAACATTTCTCAAAACCTCTTTTCAAAAACATTTTCGAAAGAATTTCTTTTCACAAATCCTTTTCTAAAAATTATCTTTCACCATTCTCC
Source organism: Crotalaria pallida (assembly GCA_037953625.1). Classification (NCBI taxonomy): domain Eukaryota; kingdom Viridiplantae; phylum Streptophyta; class Magnoliopsida; order Fabales; family Fabaceae; genus Crotalaria; species Crotalaria pallida. Next base: position 93,166,711 of record CM075654.1, read on the forward strand.
ACAATATCTCTTTTCAAAAATCTTTTCAAAAATCTCTTTTCGAAAACCTTTTCAGAAACTGCTTTTCAGAAACCTTTTTTTTTAAAAAAAATACTTCAACTTTGCTGAGCGCTAATGGAGGAGCAAGCTCAACTCGACACTAGTCCCAGACTAAACCAAACCAAGGAGCCCAGCTCCATTCAAATCCCATCTCCTTCACATAATCAACATCACTTTCCCAACTCTGGCTCGTTCTCCACATTATCATCAATTCATTCCTCAACCTCAACTCTTTCTTTCTTTTCCAACACATATTTTGTTTCCAATCATTATTCCTTTCTCTTAGTACCTTATTACTATTACTCTCTCATGCGTATAACTTTTCTTTTAGTTTCATTAATTTCATTTCCTTATTCAGGACGTAACAGACGTCCTTCAGCCATTCACTCATCACAATCAGTAGTAATAAATATCATCAGATATAATTAAATAAATAAATAAATGCATACATACAACATCGCACAATAGCATTGTGGTCTTCGTCACCTTCGTATAAGTGGCCACACAAAGCAAACAATTGCCACTATACTACTGACTCCGAACCACTTGGTTCCGATCTTTGAGATGATACGGAACGTCCTAATATATCACCTAACTACCACAGTGTCTTAGGAAAGCTTCTCTCTCACCTGGGGTCCAGCGATTTAAGGCGTACCGTCTCCTCGTGTCTGTTGTGCTGCTGATTGCCCCAATCTCTTTCTATATCATTCCTCGTATTGCATAAAACACTTTACGTCATTGATTTATATGGGAAAAATCTTTTCTCAAAATATGTAACACCCCGCAAATTCCTCGTATTAATTCAAAATATTAAAGGGATTTATTTTAAGAAAAGTGTTTTGAAAGAGTAATTTTCTTAAATAAATTTCCTAAATCACGTTTTCAAAGTAGTAAATAATTTTAAAGAATGATTTTTCATAAAATAATGTAATGAATTTTTAAGTTGAGTTTTTGGAAATGATGATGTGTTTAAAATGATCCTAAGGAAATGATGAATTCTTCAACAAGAAATTATTTTATGAAAAGGGTGATTTATTTTCTAAAAATATGTGTTTGATATTTTGGTGTATCATTATGCATGAATAATTTATTGGTCTATGTGTGCATGAGTATGTGTATGTGCGAATATATGTGTCTATATGTGTATGTACGGTTTACATGTATGTATGTTTAGGATTATGTGAAATTTGATTAGAAAGAAATGATGGTGTATGCATGAATGTATGTGTTAGTATGGTAGGTGTATACATCTGTGTGTGAGATACGTGTAAGTGTGTGCATGCATGAATATATATATATATATATATATATATATATATATGTGGGTGTGTGTGTGTGTGTGTGTCGTGTGTGAAGGTAAGTGGAAACCTAGAAATTTCCTAAGTTGTGACCAAGCTCTAACTAAATGAACCAAATCCCAACCAAAACCCTAACTAAGTGGATGGAAACCCTAAATATCAACCCACAAGTCAAAAGCCTAAGTAACCCCTAAGTGCCTAATGTCTCCTATATTGTCCCCTTGGCTTTGTTAAACTACACCCATGCAAAGTTTTGAGTTGCCAAAATTACCCCTCCCATTTGCACACCCTTGGCCGAATTTCACAAGGCAAATGAGGAAAAGCCTCATGTCTTTGCCTTTTCCTATAAAGGACCGAATGAGTGAAGTGTTGGTCACTTCCTTTACTCATTTACACCCTTCATTTCTTTCTTTCCCCTTCGTCCTCCAAACACATTTGTTGAGAGCAAAATCAAGCTCTCAACACATAGAGAGAAAGAGAGAGAGGCCGTGAGTTAGAGTAGAGAATAAGGAGAGGAGATCAACACCAAAACCTAAAATTCTCTTTGAAGAACCAAGACAATAGAAGCTAGAAGACCTTGGATTGGTGGGTAGTTCGAAAATCATGGAAGGAAATTGTAATAGCTTAGTTTTTCTTTGATCTTGTAATTTTTCTTTCTTTTCCTCCTTGCATGTTAATTTTCTAAGTTTCATTTTTTTGATCACGAACTTCTAAGACTCAAAGAAACTTGTAAACTTCTAACTAACGGATTCTATAACTCGTTTGTGGTCTTCTTGAAAGATCTTAAAGATTTTCAACATAAACCTTAAAAATCTAAAAAGTTTTGAGATTCTTGTAAAGTTAAAGTTGTATCTCTTTGCATGTTAATTTCTTAAAGTTTGAAGGAACTTATAAACGTCTAATCATCGGATTTCATAACTCATTTAAAGTTTTCATAAAAGATCTTAAAGTTTTCCAAGCCAAATCTTCTAGATCTAAGGGCTTGATGAAAATCTTGTGAAGTTTAAAGAAAATCTCTTTGTACGTTAAATTTTCTTCCTTAAACCGTGAGCTATGATGTTTCTAAGAGACGATTTGCTAAATAAATGTGAAACCTAAAGATCTTGGGTGTTGAATGATGACTTGGTGTTGGCTCTAGTGCTTGTGTGTGTGTTTGCATGTGTTATTTATGCTTTGATCTTGAATTTCTAAGGAATAAAAGAACTAATAAAACACTAGATCTTAAGCCAGGGGATTCGGCCATGATCTAAAAGACTAGGTATTGATGCTTTTTAATTTGCTCTAAGTGACTACATGTTAAGTTTATGCTTAGAAAAGTTGATTTGAGTTGTTGAGATGTTTGCTTTTAATTTGGTTTTGATAAAACTTTGATTTTGATTTCTTAACCTTTAAAAGCTTTAAATCCTTGTCTTAATCTTTGAAAAAGTTTGATCTTTGACACATGCATGTTGTTTGAACTAAAAAGACTAGATTTTTTCTAAGGTTCACCTCGGTTTTGGTCTTCTCCTATCCGAAGTGATTTTTTTATTTGATTCCTACTATCCTATTTGATTTCATAGTTTGATTTACAAGATCTAGGTGCATGCATGAGGTTTTGAGAAAAGGATCTCATTTTCTTAATGAACCTCACGGTTTTACAAAAGAAACCGAGGAAACATGTTTTTGGAAAAATAATTTCTTAACTTGATTCATGATCTGTGACCTTGCATGCTACTTTTCTTTGATTCAAAGACTTTTAAGAAAGCATAATTAAAATTAAAAAGTTGATCTTTTAATGCATACATGTTGTTTGTGAATCAAAAGGATTTAACCTTTTCTTCATGCATGTCATTCTTGAATCAAAAGATTTAATTTTTCCTTGGCGAACCATCACGGTTTTACAAAGGACTAAAGGAAATAAGTTTTTGAAAATTAATTTCTAACTTGATCTATGTTTAGTGTGCATGCATGATAAAGATTTGAAGTTGAACCTTAATTTTTATGATGAGATGTTCGGTCTAGACTTAGGAATCAAGAAATCATGTTGTGATTAATTCTCTTTAATTTAAGAATCTTGTGTTTTTGTGTGACTTATTTTCTTGATTTTATGAGGTCATATAGTATAATTAAGCCTAGGAAATTTAATTGCATGAAAATGAACTTATATAGCAAATTTTGAAAAGGAATTAAGTGATTTAAAGTAAGAAAACAAATATGCTTAAGTTATATTTTAGACTCAATTCGGTTTGTGAATGTGTGCATGTTTGAGTGTTTTGTCTTATGAAAATAAATACTCTGGAAATCCAACGTAACTATTCTTCATGCTAGTTGATGTGTGAATAGCGAATAACTTATATGATTTAGTTGTGATTGTGTGTTAAGTGATGTTTGGAAAATAATTGAGTTTAACATTAATTGATTTTAAAATAATTTGATTTATTTGGATTGTGGGATTGTATTTAGTGGCTGTCCTAAACTTATTTCATAACAAGAGTTTGAATCTTAAAGTAACTGTTTCAAGCTAAAGATTTGTTTAAAGCGGAAAATACTTTTACGGTGTTTTCGAGTTTTATTGAAGAGATTTCATAAAGTGATTCGTTGCTGTCCAAAGTTATTTAAAATTGCTCCTTAAATTTAAAAAAGTGTTCATGTGATTTAAAACATAGTTTTCAAGTGATATTTGATTTAAGAAAAACCTGGAATGAAAACGGGGCATTTTTCGGTGTTTTCGAACGCGTTTATGGTGCTGTCCAAATTGGGCCAGCAACCAAACCAAATGATTTAAACCATTTTATTAAATGTTTTCAAATGATTTTAAAATAATTAAAGTGCTAGGAAATATGAGGATTGTTTTGATAAAACAATAGTGTTTTAAGTCTTTTGATTAAGAACAGAAAGTGTCAAGAGATAAGAAAATATTTTTCTTAGAACCAGACAATAACGTAAGGGTATTTTATTTAGTATGAGGAATCTTAAAGACGAGGGATTGGGGCAGCCGGCAGCACAAGGACCCGAGGAGACGGTATGCATTTAATAGCTGGACCTCAGGTGAGAGAGAAGCCTTCCTAAGACACCGTGGTAATTAGGTGATATATTAGGACGTTCCGTATCATCTCAAAGATCGGAACTAAGTGGTTAGAGTCAGTAGTATAAGTGGCAATTGTTTGATTGTGTGGCCACTTATACGAAGGTGACGAAGACCACATTGTTGTGTGATGTTTGTGTGAATGATAGCATGCTTTTATATATTTATTTAATTGTGCCCTATGTTATTTATTGCTATCAATGGAAATGAGTAATATGTTGATGGACGTCTGCTACGTCCTGAACAAGGAAGTGAAAATGAAATAGATGAGTGTGAAAGTAATAAAGTAAAGACACAATGAGAAAAGAGTAATGAGTGAGAATAAGAGATGAGTTGGAAAAGAAGGAAAAAGTTGAGATTGGGGAAAGAATGAAATGATAGCGATGAGAACGAGCCAGAGCTGGGAAGAATGATGTTGTTTGTTGGATATGAGATGAGATTTAAGTGGAGCTGGGTTCCTTTGTTTTTGGTTTTAGTCTGGGAACTCGTGTTGAGTTGAGCTTGCTCCTCCACTAGCGCCAAGCAAAGTGGTAAGAGTTTGTGAAGTGAAGTTTTTGAAAAGATTTTGTAAAGTGACTTTTGAAAAGATTTTTGAAAACCGATTTCGAAGAAATCGTGAAAGAAGATTTTTGAAAAGATTTGTAAAGGGGGATTTTTGGGAAAAAGGTTTTCGAAAGGAAATTTTGGTGAAAAGAAGTCCTTGAAAAAGGTTTGTGAAACGAAATCTTTGAAAAGGTTTTGAAATGAGGTTGTTGAAGAAGTTTGTAAAAAAATGTTTTCAAAAGAATTTTTATGAAATAATCTTTTTGAAACGGATTTGTGAAAGAATGTGATTTTGAGGAAAGTTTTGTGAAACAATCTGATGATGAAACTTTGGAAGGACGTTTTGGAATTTATTTTGAAACCGTATTTTTGTGAATGTTGGTGAAAAGAGATTTTGCGGAAGTTTTTGGAAATGGTATTTTGAGAAAGCTGAGAAAAGATTGTTTTGAGGAAGGATGTTGAAATGATTGTGAGAAATGGAGTATGTTGAGAAAGTTTGAGGAATGAGATTGGAAATTGTGATATGGCCCCAGCTCTGTGCTAAGATGAGAGAAAGTTGTGCCAAGTTAGTGGTCGGGTCTCGTTGAAGGGTTGCACGAAGGACGGACCGACCTTAGGGTAATTAAAAATTAAAAGACTTTAAAAGACATTCGCGGTGAGGTATGAGAGTGCGAAGTAGTGGAGAGGAAGAAACGATAAGTATCTGCGGATACTTAGGATAAGATTGCATTAGGGAAGGACGATGACGGTGAAACGTCAAGAAGTCTAGAGTATGTTTCTAGGCAGAACGAACTCCACATGTGGCGCACTAACGTGGTGGGGACTGGGTCTAATGCCGTGGCAAGTTCTGCGGGCCCACTAGAAACATACTGTCGCCCATTAGATTGCAAATCGAGAACAGTGAGAGGGACTGGAACGGGGCATTGTGTTTGCCACTGCGTGGACAGTGAGCCTTGTTATTATTGATATGATTTGAGGACGAGATCCTCCTGGTCTGGGACCATTGTGTTGAGACAGCTGTCGTGCCCGCGTGGTAAAGGTCCTGTACTCCTGTTTGCTTCCGACTAGGCTGGGTGGATGACCGAGGAGATGTAGACGTGTGAGATGCTGGTAACAAAGGAAGTACTTCGATGATATTATGATTTCTTCCCCAATCATCGAAGGTCATGATTTGATAAGACGTGATAATAAAAAATCGAAAAGAGATTGAGAAAGTAGTTGAGAAAGAAGGAATGTGTATAAGTTTAGGAAAGCAAGAGAAATCATGATAATAATGATGATAATAGTGAAATGCTTGATTCTTGTGCTGTAATGATGATAAGTTTAGTAAAGTATGTTTGTATTGTCTTGATATCTCGCCTATCGTAATCCCACACCGTCGACGATCCGTCGTTCGGAATGCTTACTCTCTCCTGTTCGTTGGCATATCGGTGCTGCTGGTATCTCAACGGGCAGATGGAGTATTGGATGGAAGTCGCCGTGCGAGGCTACAGGAACTACAAAGAGAAGATTCGATATGAGGCTCGAGGGAACTCCACCACTCTCAATGGAACAGAGCCGGAATCTACTGGCAAGAAGGGAATCACAACAAAGAAGGCAACATCTTCGAGAGCAAAAAAAGGACGCAAGAAGAAGAAGGAACTCCATCTGATCGTGTTCTAAAGGATAGTTTAGGGATAGTGTGGTTAGATTAGTTTGTGATGATTGTTGAACCAAGGATTACCGAAGCCATGAGCCATTATGTAATTGAGCTAAGTTTTCAATCCAATTTGTGGGGCACATCTAAATTTATGTAAAGTTTGTGAAAACTGTTACGATAATTTTGAGTCAAGTTCTTTTACGAAAACGAACGTTTTGTGAAAAAGACGGTCTTCGTAACAACTCGGTTTTCGAAAGAGAGTGTTGAAGAACCTCAAGAACTTTTCAAATATATTTCCAAACACTCCGACAATGTGTTACAAAAAAAAAAATTTGGCCTCATTTTTGGTAACTTTAATAAGTAAAAGTTAATCATTTTGGGTTTATGAAAATCGGGCTGTTACAAAATATAACCGTTTTCGATCCGGGTTTTCTTAAATAAATTGTCACTTGAAAGCTTCACTTTAAATCATAGGAAAACGTTTTTAAATATAAGAAGCAAGTCCAAATAATTCTGGACAGCAAAATAGTTTTACAAAATTTCTTTAATAAAACTCCGAAAAACATCGTATAAACATTCTTTGGTTTAAATAACATTTTTACGAGAAATTAGCATTTTTAAAATTCAAGTTTTTATCACAACATCAACTTTGGACAGCCATGAATACAAGTTAAAATCTCAAGTAAATCAAATCAAATTTTCTTAAAATCAACTTATGTTAAAGTCGTTCACACACTCACATATTTTTCAAATATAACTAACATGCAATCCTAATATAACTTCAAACAGATCAAACCACATTAACATTAATCACATATTTAATCATTAGAACAATTACGCAACTCACACATACTTCATTTTCACAACGTAAAACACTTAGACATGCAAGCATCCATACACTAGTTTAAATCAAGTTTTCAAACCAAACACATCAATATTTATTTTCCTTACTTTAAACAATCATCATGCACATTACGTTTCATGCATTTAAACTCCCTAAACCTATATAATCTATATAACCGAATAAAATCAAAGAGAATAGATCAAACATCACAATTTCAATCACATGAATCAACCTATTTTATTAATTCCATTTTTTTCTAATTCTAACCGAATACACATAAACACACCCATATATATATATATATACATTCATTCAAACACACTCTTTTCCAAAACTAATTTAATTTATTTACTTTAATCCAATTCCTCAAAACATATTTATTTCTTTTAAGTCATTTTATTGAAAAAAAATCCTAGTCTGGATAACATGAATAGGCCGAATATCAACATGATAAAGCAAGGCTAAATTTTCAAATTTTCATCATGCATGCACATAGATCATGGATCAAGGCAAAGATCATTTTCCAAAAACTAATTTTCTCCATTTCTTTACAAAAACCGTGAGTTTCACAAGAAATTGAGCAAACAAAAATCTAATCTCTTAACACAATAGAATCAAGAATTATGTCAAAATCTTTAACCTTTAATAAAACTAATGCATTCACTAAAACATCTTTGGGTAAGACACTTTTCAACATGCATGTAAATAAAAATGATGATCTAGCATGGTTTCCTAATTCCCCTTAGACTTGACCGAATAATGACATGCAATAAGGCAAAATCTTATAATTTCATTTTCTCATGCAAACACCCAAACTCATGGATCATGTTATGCAAGACTTAAAAGCATCATTTTAAATTTTCAAATATCAATCGAATCATCACACACACACAAAATCTTGATTCAAACTCTTTTCATACTCAAAATTATTTTTAAAGCTTGTTAGGCTTATTTTCTTTTGAAAACCGTGACTCAAATATGAGAAATCAAGACTTCATATTCAAATTGAACATACAAAATTTAAGCTTCATTCTTTCTTTAAGGGTCAACCATAGGCCAAGACATGCAAAAGAAGATCAAAACAAAATATAAACTTAAACTCAAATCTTCAAGTAAACCGTGGAGAACAAGCTAGAAATTAAAGCATTTTCACTTTTTAAATTAACATTTCTAAACATAAAATTAGCATGAAATCATTTAGATCAAATTAAAACATCAAGACCTAATTTTACTACCCATGACCGAATCACTTAGTTGTTGATTTTGTGATTTATGAGTTCATTTATTCTTAGAAATCCAAGATAAAAACATAAGGAGAACATGCAAAGAAAAATAAGAATCATAAGGCCACAAAATCAACATGCATGAGAAGATCAAAGCAATATATGAATTTTAAACACAACTTTAAACTAGAACCGTGATGAAGAAAAATTACAAGTAAGAAATCAAGGCTTTTCAACATCACATTCAAGATCAAAACACAAAAATAACATGCATGACACTTAGATATCAAGATCATTCACAATTAAGTACATGCATCACAAAAATTTAAATAAAGTTCATTAGAGAGTCCTTTACAACACAAAATCATGCAATTACAATTCTTTCTACCTTAAGTTCTAACTTAAATCTTCAAATCTCCTCTAAGTTTGCTTCGGCCTCTTTCTCCTTCTAGGGTTGTTGGGGGTTTTCTCCTTGATTTTTGAAGAAGAATGTGTAGAAGAAAGGAATCAATGGTTTGTGGGTTAAGAAATTGGGTTCTCACTCTTCCTCTCCTCTTTTCTTTACACGGTTTCACTCTCTTTCTTTCTTTGTCTCAAGAGTTTGATGTGCTCTTGAGGTTAAGTGTTTGGGTTTGATGAAGGAAATGAAGATGGACTAACCAAGCACATACTCACTCACACCGTTATAAGGCCAAAGACAAGGGGTGTGATTTTCCTATTTTAGCCTCGGTTCAATGTGTGGGAGAAGGGCAATTCGGTCCAGCCACAAAATTGCATGGGAAGGGTCCCATCAACAAGGGAACATGGTGAAGAAAAAGTCTTCCCTAGCATCATGACTCACTCCTCCTACCCTCCACCTATTTTCTATTCAAATTTCATTTTCTTAATGTATAAGGAAATCAATTCCATTTGGTTCTCTACTCCCTTCATGGCCGAATCACAAGCTCATGCACACACATACACACTTAATTTATTTCATGTTGATCATAACAACACATAGCATGGACTCATAGGTTAATGCATATATTCAACACATACATGAGCATGCATACAATCAACATTTTGATGGCATCTTGTTCACACGGCACACACACAGGCCATACATATAGATTCATGCATCACTCATCATTCACATATATATACACACCTATATATATATATACATTTACACATACATTACATTCTTTTCCACAATTAAATATTCATATAATCTTAGGCCTACTTATACTTACCAAAACCGTATACACACACACTTAGGAAATAATTCTTGTTCATCTTAAAGGGATCCATACCAAGGCCACAAATATTTTTATAAAAATATCAAGCACATAAAACTTCAATTTCTAAACTTCGGACATTACTTTAGGAAATCATTTCTTTAAAATCCTTTATTATTTAGAAAACGTGAATTTAAGATAATCATTTAAGAAAATACTCTTTCAAAACATTTTTCTTAAATATAATATTTCTTTAGTGTTTTAATTTAATACGAGGAATTTGAGGGGTGTTACACCAATGAGTTTTTCATTTTAAAAGAGAAAAGAAGAAAAATGTGTTTTTCATGAAAAAATGTTTTCTGCATCAATCTTTGTGAAAATACTTGATGTTACAAAACTCTGTATATTTTTATGTATGCAAGAGAGAGTAATCGATTAGCTGCTAAAGATAATCGATTAACTTTGTTGCATCATAGAAAAATCAGAGAGGTTGTAATCGATTAAATGAATCTTGTTAATCAATTACTTTCTTATGGGAGTAATCGATTACCTGGCTCAAGTAATCGATTATAATTGTTACATCATATATTTTTCAGAGGCTTAGTAATCTATTACAAGCTCTGTGGTAATCGATTACATGATGTTGCATCATATGCATATCAGAGGCTCAGTAATCGATTAAGTTTTTAAGTGTAATCGATTAAATGAGTTGCATCATACATTGAACAGGAATGGTGTAATCGATTAACTATTATTGGTCTAAACGATTACATGTTTTTCAAATGAATTTAAGAATTTCTATTTTTGAAGGAATAATCGATTACCTTCAGAAAGTAATCGATTACTTCAAGTTTTATTGAAAAACGTGTCAGAATCATTTTGATTATTTCCTGATTTGTTTTTATATTAAAAATTCTGATTTATTTTATAAAATTCGAAAATGATTTTAAATTTGAATTATTTACTTTTTAGTTTTAAGAATCAAATCTTCTTTTATTCCGTAAATCATTTTGATTTAATTTTGATTTTAAAACTTATTTCAAATCTTATTTTATTTTGTTTTGATTTTGTTTTACTTATTCTAAATCTTTTTTATTCTAAAATGTTTTTCTATTTTAAAAAGAAATTCACTCCAACATTTAGTTGATCATATTTTTTCAATCATTCATTCATTCTTTATTGACAATCACGTTTCTCTCTTCTTCTTCTCAAAATCTTCTGATTTTCACGTTCATACTTTTGAAGAACAAAAAACCTTGTTGCCTGAGTAACTCCTAGAGAAAAAGTACTTCATTGTCATAAGAGCTTATTGTAGAATCTGTGTTATTGAGAACACACTATACTTGTTGTAATCACTCACATCATTTGTACTCAACCTTAGTGGTAGGGAGAGAATCCCGTATTTGAACGTTGAGGCGTTCGTAGGGTGAGGAACCCTGCTGTGTGAATTGAGGCCCCTAGCGAACGGAGGTTCCTAGTAGTGTGCGGGGTGCTCTTGGGTGTAATAGGGTGCGGCTCTATTGCTGATTATAAGAACTCTCAGGCGGGTCGCTTGGGGACTGGACTAGGCCTTTCGACGGGAAGGCTGAACAAGTATAAAATTCACCGGTGCAAGCTTTTCTATCCTATCTCTTTATATTTCCGCATATTTCATTTATTTACGTTTCTGCGCTACTCAAATTATTTTATCCGTTTCAAACGCTTAATCTCTCCATCTCAAAAAAAATTTTAATTTGTAAAGGATTTCACAATACATTAATAAAACTCGATTCACCCCCCTCTCGAGATTTTGGCCAAAACCAACATTAAGTCCACTTTGAATTGAAGATATAACCTGATAATCACTAAACTATCATTAGGACTATTTCCTCATTACTACTAAACTATGCTAACTCTAACTGGATGTGCATGCATGAACTATGACAATAAGCTGCTAAACTAACAATTGGTTAGTTACTCTCATGTGGAGTAACTCTTTGGGAGTAGGAAATCCATACTCCACGGCCGAGAATTGCAACCATTGCTTTGATACCATCTGTAATATCCTCAATTTTATAATATAAAATGTATTACTTTTTATAGTGATTTATTCTGAAAATGCTTGGTGTTTTATAAAAATTTTGGCGGAGTTTACTTTAAAATATGGACTTTCCCCAAGTTCACTTTATACCTGTCAGTCCAGAATAGTTTATAAACAATTACAAAACTATAATTACATTGCATTAGGTTGTGGCTTACTTTAGAAACAATTCAGAAAAGGATATTTTTATATCCTTCACAACCATCAGTACATTTATTCAAAACAAATGCTCTTATAAAGTCCTTTTACAAAAATAGAAGTATCTTTAAGCGGAGATAAGTAATTCAAAATTAAATACAACTTTAGTCAATGAAAATAATTTACATTACAGTATCCTAGAACGATTGCAATAAAATGAGACTACTAAAGTCTCACAATTTAATATACTCTCCTCATGTGAGAGTATATCTTCTCGGCACGGAAGCAGTGAATATCTTTCTCCAATGGTACCTAAAATGGTCAACTTAAGGGGTGAGTAATTTGAATGAAAATTAAGGAGAACACTTAAAAACAGTAATAAAGCATAACTAGACATACCCACACACACATATCCCTATTCACCCTATTCCAATTAACTATACCATTCCTATACCGTAATGTTTAACTATTTTATTTCACTATACCAATACATTTCCTTATACAATACCAATACATACAATGCTTTTATGCTCAATCATATGAGTATGAATGCACTTTATACGATTATGGTTTAACTCCTGAATCCAATGTACACTTTCCGTTTAACTTTAACCACTATAATACTTTAACACTTTTATTGGATTCAGTGAATTAAACCAAATATATATCCATGTATGCACTTCTCCATATCCAATAACAATAACACTTTCCAACCCTCACATACACCCTCCACTCTGGGGAAAAACCGACCAGGAGTAAGTATTTCTCAACCTCTGATTTGGTACTTCACCCCTATAGGGTTCGTCATACTCGCTTGCACAACACTTCACCCCTCTAGGGTTCGTCATGCAATTTGGATTGATTCGCCCAAATTGGCTCTGGAAGAAATCACCCTCACTGGCCAAAACGAGCCAAAGTGATGGAATTACCCCGGTTTGTGTGGAACCAATCCCCAACACGGGAAGCAAACCCGTGTCCTTTGCAGGATCAAAGTTCCCCAAGATAATCCCAATAATTCACTTTTGCCCTCATCAATCGTTAAACGACGTGTGTTTTTCCCCGTACACCTAAGGTCCACCTTACTCCATAATGCACGTGTTTCTAATTCGTTTTATGTGGCTTTTGTTAATCGAACCTTTAATACTTTATATCCATTTGGTGGGGTTCTCTAACTTATGATTTATGGTCATAATATGTATATATATAAAGCAACTAACACACATCACAACAATAATGATTATAACCATACCATTCATTCATGTAGTTCAATATAAAATCCTAGGTCCATATCAATCCACTACTAGTTATTTAATTATAAGCAACACATACTATTCTTGATTAACAAAAATTTCTTATTCATTTAGTTTCATAATAATTAGAACAATTTATTACTAATATAAACCCTAAGTCCATAGCACAATCTCACACTCAACATGTAAAACACATAAGTCATATACCTCATATTCATCATACAAAACATGCAAGTCACATATTCACACCACAAAATACATCTACTTATGCACTTATTACTATCACTAAGTCCCTTCCCTAATTAAAACCAAAGTACTCCCCCTTACCTCTTGAAGAGAAGAGGAGACAATGGGGTTCTCATGGAACCCACTCACCAACTCCAAATCCTAGCTCCTTAGCACTCCAATCCTTGATTCCTAGTGGTCCCCAAGCTCCCTTGATGATTATAACCCTCTATTCCATGGATTGCTCAAGTTGGGGTTCTAGGGTTTCAATTGGGAGTTCATGAGAAAGAGAGAGAGAGAGAGAGTTGTATGTGATTTAAGAGAGGGAAAACCATGGGAAGATGATGGGGTGAAGATTTGTGGCCTTGATTTTGTGTGGATTTGATTATTTATGAAGATTGGAGATGTTAGGGTTGAGAGGAGGAAGGAACTCGTGTGGAGAAGAGAGAGGAAACAATGAGGTTTTTGCTTCAAAACGTGTTTATAAAACTGATGTGCTGCAATGTATCCGGATACATCACTAAGTATCCGGATACTTCAAGTTGAAAAGCACTGGTTAATCGATTAACCATGCCATTAATCGATTAGTGCCAGAAAGTGGTGAAAATCTTAATCGATTAACTCAAGGCTTAATCGATTAACTGGTTTAGCCCACCATTCCTTTGAACTTCAAAGTGTCATAACTTTTTCGTTAACCGTCGGATCTTGCTCAAATTTGAAAGCAAGATTCCTAGTAAGTCCAACTTCATATCCAACGGTGGAATTTGGGCTTGGAGCTATGGATATTTAATTCCTAATTTCCCAAGATCCTACACTCTTTAGGTCATAATTACTCTTCTAAAACTCACTTCTAAACTAATTCTACTTCATCAAACCTATCCTTACTAAATCCTACATTCTAAACACATTCTAAACAAGATCAAAGACTTGGAAACAACACTACCCTTATCAAGACTCTATTAACTAAGGCACCTAATGATTTGGTAAAATTGGGGGTGTTACACATTTCCTATTTTCTAGATCTACTACATTGGCACCGTTTGTAGGGAGCGTTAAACTTTGATTCCCAACCACCGTCAGAAGATGGCCAAACTTCATCTAAACGCTGACAACGCCCCTGTCCAGCCCCCTCCAAAACAGCATCAGGACCCAGGCACGCCTGAAGTCCTCACGATCGCTGGAGGTCTTGCGAGTTGAGGCGAGAAACGGGCTGAACAGAGGCGTTACGTTGGCTAGATCCATGGCCGAAGGGCCACAAAAAGGGTTAAGCGAGAAGCCACCACCTCGCTTAGCTTCGACAACAGTGACTACAACAACATCCTAAGGGACCATGATGACGCCATGGTCATCACCGCCGCGGTAGGAAACTACACAGTCCACAGGATGCTGGTAGACTAGGGTAGTTCAGTGGATGTGATATTTGAACCCTTGTTGGGATCCCTGGGCCTGAAGAGGTAAGATCTATCCCCAGTATCAAGACCTATGGTAGGGTTCATAGGGGACGTAATATCCCCCTAGGCCGGATCCGCTTGCCTATGAGCATGGGAGCAGGACCATCTGAGTGGTCCTACTCAAACGCAAATGGTAAACTTCTACGTGGCCGACTGCCCTTCATCGTACAACGGTATCTTGGGCAGATCATGTATACATTCTTTTGGCGCAGTAGTATCCACCATACACTTAGCCATGAAGTTCCCTGGCACTGATGGACAAGTGGTCACGATTCGAGCTGACCTGGCGGAAGCACGAAAGTGCTACAACTCCTGTTTGGGGAAGAGAAAGGCAGAAGAACCGCTACAGTTGGAGAATCCCCATCTCGGTAAGGGTAGGATTAACCTTACTGACCTAGACGTTCGCAGCGAGGAAGACGAAACCCGTCCCGCCCTTGAAGGGGAGTGGGAGTATGTGCTTTTAGATGAGAACCCAGAGTATCGAATCAAGATCGGTGCAGGACTTCCCTAACCTATCAAGGAGGAGCTGGCAAACCTTCTCTGTGCACATAAGAAGTTATTCGCCTGGACGTCGGCGGACATGCCAGGATAGATCCAAACTTCATCTGCCACCAGTTAAGCGTATATCCTGACACAAAACCGATGGCCCAAAAAATGAGACAAGTGGGAGGCGAGAAAGCTGCCGCGATAGAAGAAAAAGTGCCCGAGCTCGAAGAAGCAGGCTTCATCCGAGAAATCAACTACACTGACTGGCTAGCGAACACTGTGCTAGTCAAAAAGCCAAACTGGAAGTGGAGGATGTGCGTGGATTACACTGACCTCAACAAGGTTTGTCCCAAAGACCAGTACCCACTTCCCCTCATGGACAAGCTAGTTGATAACTCGGCTGGATACCAGTTTGTCTCCTTTCTCGATGCATATTCGGGTTACAACTAGATTCTGATGTACCCCCCGGACCAAGAAAAAAATAGCTTTCATCACAGAGAAAGCAACTTGCTGTTACAACGCCATGCCCTTTGGCCTCAAAAACGCTGGCGCAACCTACCAAAGGATGATGAACAAAGTGTTCGGCGGGCTCATCGGTGACAAGATGGCAGTCTATGTGGATGACATGATTTCAAAATCAAAGAAAAAAGAAAACCATCCACAGGACTTGGCAACCATCTTAGATCGGGTTAAGCAACACAATATGCGTCTGAACCCCGAGAAATGCACTTTCGGGGTACCGGCAGGCTCATTCCTCAGATTTAATCTGCATCAAATTCATTCAAACTTCTCTCAAGATCCAGCTCTAGATAAGTTTAAATGGGATTGCTGGCATACACTGTAACACCCCAATTTGGACTTAGAATTTTCACTAAAAATTTGCGCCATTTTTTTTATATAACATTATCAAAATCAATTCAGTTTAATTCGTTTACAAAAAGATTTTCATAAATACAATTTGATTCATTTGGTTTACAAAAATGTTTTGGTACTTAGACTCGCGTCATAAAATTCCATTTCCAAAAAGAGATGTTACCATCCAACACATTTCCAAAAACTCATTTTCTCAAGGTCATATTTAGTCGATGGTTAACTTGAGAAAAAATAGTTTAATTACTTTATGAACATGATATATAACAAAAGAAACTTTTATTCCATTTCAAAGAATCATTTATTGCAACAGGGGTTACATTCGGGATAGAGTAATCATGTCCTACCCATCCAAAGATGGAATACAAAATAAGGAATCTACTAACTTAGACTACTATTCTTCATTGCTATCCTCCATCACAAGTATCTGAAAGATCCCTCGGCTTGCCGCTTTTGCATCCTCCTTATAGATATACTTCATCTCACGATCATCTTCCAACTTAAGCAACCATCACTTGAAATGCTACATGATCTGACATCTGTGAACATTGTCCCCAATGTCCACAGGGAAAGGAAAGAAGAGAGAGAGTCAACGATCCGGACAAAATAGTCGTCGACGGCATGGACTTACTCTAAGGGATCACATTAGAACTCACACACATACAACTTTGACAAAGCATAAGCTTTACATTATAACATTATCCCATTAACATCTCATAGTTATCATGGGTTCACCATAATCATAACATTACTACGTTATCCTTATCATATAATCAAAATTTAATCTCATTATTCAAGTGTTCCATACTCATAACTTTCCACTAAGTCTTTTCACAACCATCAATGATTTAGGGAGGGAAATCATTGAGGCAAGGGTAGATTAGCACACACGATACATCTCCTCCTTCAATATCCAACCACGTCCTAGTTCGGAAAGCAGATGGGACGCACAGGAATCCTAACCACACAGGCATCGAAGTCAAAGGGTACGTACCAGCTGAAACCACGCATGTTGGCCAGCAAACAAAACATAGTAAACAACTCGAGATCCGCCATGTTGGAACCATAAATATGGCCAACCGCCATGATCGTCGTAAGAAAATCAGTGACTTTTAGCCTTGTTCGGATTCCCTCTACACCATCTAAGATTTGCTCAAGGGGGCGACAGCTCTATCCCTAGTTGTACGTGCAGTCCTCGCTACGATCAACGCCCAGCAGGTGACCTTGATCATTGTAACATCGTCCCACCTAGGGAAGCGCTCATAGGCTTCTTGACGAGTTACCATCATTGCCCTCCCCTATCACAATCACCACTTGGAGGGATGCACGACCTCCAAGTATACGGTATCTTTCCTCTCCATTACTTCCCTCTCAACGTAGTTAGAAAGGATTTGGACCTAAAGTCTTTTAAGTCTTTTAAGTCTTTTATATCTTTTCTTAATCCTAAGTTTTGGTCGACCCATTCTAAGCCTCGCTTCTAACGGGCCTCGACCTCTAAGGGTAACAGCAAACACCTCCCTACAGTACAGTGGATTCCAGAAGACATGAAACCACGGCAAAATCATTCACGTGGCCAGCCACTTAAGGGGATATAATAAAGTCATTTTGCCGCCTGCACCATCACTGTACACTAACAACGATCATCAAATTTCCACAAGATTCAAAGAATCATTTCTCATAATTTCTTTTCATAGGAACAACAATTCAATATACATTGAGCATCCTTCCTTAGGATAAATTATTATTTCAAAAATAATCCCAACATATTTATGATCTCATCACAATCATTTTATCATTTCCAAAATCATTAAGGCAATATACCATATACAACTCCAGAATATACAACATGATATATCAATTATTAACAGACATAATATTGAGGAATCGTATTTTTTCGTAAGGACGGCGGAACACACACACATTTGCCGTCTTACTACTCAACCTATAGATTCCTAGTTCCGACCTTTGAGATGATACGGAACGCCCTAATGCTACCTCAGTGCCATTATGTCTTAGGAAGGTTGCTCTCTCACCTGAGATCCACGCTTACTCTGATTCAATCTTCGTGTCCACAGTTCCAACAGCTCGTTCACTTTTAATTCCCTTTATTTCTTAAACGATGAAGGACATACAATCAATGTCAAGCAAGTACCTTATACTATCTATTCACTAATGTAAGGACTAAACCCAAAGTACCAAAGTACCTTAAAACAGAAATCCCTTTTTAAAACAGAAACCCTTTTTAAGGCATTAGATAACTTAAAATAATTCCTTTTTGGAAAACATACTTTTAACAAATACCACTTTCTTAAATAACCTTTGAAATCAAAAGATTTTGTATTAGAATATACAACACTTGGAAAGTAAATCATTTCTTCGCCGAAAATCAAGACCTCTTAAACATTACTAAATAAAATCTTTAAAACCAATCATCAAGTCAAAATCACTTTTCAAAGACATACAACCATTATCATCCACACATTTATACAAATAAAACAACACTTTATTTAAACAAATAACATCAAATCATACTTTCACAGAATCACTTTTATAATTTCTTTTATATTCTATACACTTATATTAAAGGTCCTATAAAAATCCTCATACTAATTCATTCCAAAACAATTTTTATAGTTGATGCAACAAATCTAGAATTTTGGACAGCAGACCCTACAAGTCTTGAAAAATCACTTTTCTCACCACTGGTTTATCGGAAAGACATGCCACTTTTTCCTAAAATTTCTTTACAAGTTCTAGTATAAAAATATGGTTAAATATAAGTTGAACAAAATAATTTTTGCTTGCTGGACAGCCACCAAAATCTAGTTGCATCAATTCTAAAAATTGGAATAAACATGTTCTATCATTCATATACTACCATATACACATCCTAAGGTCTATAAATATAATACAAAATTTAGGACTTTAACCAATTAAATCAAAAGAGACTATTCGTACTTTCATTAACTCATAAATCAATTCCAAATTCTTATATAACAACTACCATTCAAAGATTAACATAAGCCACTGAAACAAATAACTTAAACTTGGTGCAATCTTTTATAATTATTTGGACAGCCAAGAAACACATTCTTAAAAATAAATTTTAACATTTACACAAACACCTAACACATCAATAATCATTCTAGAATATAAAGTTATTCATTTATCAAGTCAAAACAAGTTCTAGAGTTGATGTAACCCAACTAAAATTCTGGACAACATTATAATACAAACTCAAAAATCACTTTTCTTATAGTTAGTTTATTCAAAACTCATGTTACTTTTTCCTGTAACATAATTACAAGCTCTATTATCTAATCATGCAACTATAAAAATCTTTTCTGGACAGCAACACAAAATAAAGTTGCATTACTCCAAAAATTTAAACTAACAGACTCTAACCTTCCTATACATACTTTAATTACTTATAAACAAGTTAAGCATGATAAACACATATAAAAATCATTATTTGGGGCCTTATACCTTATGAAAATAATAATTTTCAGAATTGAGAAAATTTCCAGATCAGAATACATAATACACACTAATAACCATTCATTCATAACAAACAATCATCAAATCAATTAAGAAAATTATCAAACGTTGTTTTTCTTCTCTTCAATAAATTTCAGCCATAATTATATATATAAGAAAATACTCTTTAAATTTTCAAATACATTTAGTTATATAATTTCATATACTTAAAATAATTACTTTGACTATTAATAACATAAAAATAATCACTTCTTAAGGAAAATTACTTTTTGTACAGCAACTAATTTACAATGCTACTAACTACATAGTCATATATTTACACAAACACAAAATAAAATTACTCAGTTACTCCTAAAATTACCAAACAAAATAATATAAACCATTTTGTAACTTTTACTCAAAAATCAATTATTCCTCACTATTAACACAAAAAAAAATCCAGAATTCTATTTGTTTTCATAAACTATTTTCATTTCACTTTTACAACATCAGAGATCAAACAATCATCCATTTATTCAAACTCTTTTTAAGAAATAAGTCACATAACATTTATACACATAATAACAACAACTATTACCTAATATATATATATATATATATATATATATATATATATATCATGGCCAAAAACAAAACAAGGCAAAAGACTAAAATTTTTCTTTTCTTTTTAATACTACATTAAATCTTATAGTTTTTTTTTTGGTAAATAAAAAATTTTATTAATACCAACTTGCAAAATTCAAGCACTTACACAAAAGAGCCCAATGCCACCTTCTAGGAAGGGTTCATTGGGGAATAACAACAATCAAAGACTAAAGAAACAAACACAAAATTAAAAAAGAGCCAAAACTCTTTGCACTAAAACCCTATTCTGACACTTGCTGAAATCTCCTACCATGTTCCTTATCCTGACTGCAACTTCTCTAAGGACCACACGACTTCGAGCTTCTGGGTTCTGCTTCTTCAGCTGGAATCTCCGCCTACAACGCTCCATCCAGACTTCGTATACAGCCGCCGCAAGAACTGCTCTCACAATCTTCCTGTAAGTTTTCTCTCTAACTCCATAACTCACCCATTTTATCAATTTGCATCTGTCATATGAATCGATTTGCATGCACATCCAATTAGCAAGAAGATCAGAGTAAGTAGATCCTTACTCCAATTGCACTGAAAAAACAAATGATCGCTAGATTCTTTCTCCTGCTCACATAAGGGACAAACAGTCGAGCTTAGGCTTAGATAAGTCTTCAACCGATCACACGTATTAAGTCTGTTAAGCACCATTAGCCACATGATAAAACAATGTTTAGGAATGGAAAAGGAATTCCACACCACTCTATGAAACTTGAATTTCTCAAAGTTCCCACAGAGAAATCTGTAACCTGACTCCACAGAATACTCCCCATTCAACCATAATCCAGTAGCTACCCCCTGCGCCAAACGATTCCTAACTTTTAAAAGCTGTTTGAAGTGCCACCCTTGCTCCTGACGAGGCTGAGCCTCCCAAATGCTTTCATTCTTTAAGTAGATTTGATTAACCCACCTAACCCATAAGATATCCTCCTTATCAGCAATGTGCCAAATCTGCTTGCCCAGAGCAGCTTGATTCCAGACAACAGAATTCTTAAAGCCAAGCCCTCCACATCGTTTTTTCTTACAGACCTGCTCCCAGCTAACATTACCTGACTGCTTATCACCCCAAAGGAACTTTCGACAAATCTTCTCTACACCCTTTAGGACAGCCTTAGGAATGATGAAAACCGAAGCCCGATAGGTGTGAAGAGTGAGTAGAACAGAGTTTATCAAAATGCATCTTGCTTGGTAAGACAAATGCCTAGTCTTCCAACTATTCACACGAGCAGCCACCTTATCAATTAGCACCTTGCATGTAGCTATAGACCACTTCTTAGCAGAAATTGGAAAACCCAAATATCTGAAAGGAAATGACCCCTCCTTGAAACCAGTGCAATCCACAATTTGACTTATGAGAGGATCCTTCACTCCAGCTAGATAAACTTGAGATTTCTCCTGATTAGCCTGCAACCCAGAATTCATAGAGAACTCCTGCAAGGCTCTCATAATAACTCTAACACTCTTAGGATGCCCTTTACAAAAGGTCATAAGATCATCAGCAAAAATCAGATTGACAAGTTTCAATTCTCTATATAAAGGGTGAAACCTGAACCCTTTTTCTTCAGTAGCAGCCATCAACCTCCTTGAAAGCCCTTCCATGGCAATGACAAACAGTAAAGGAGAGATAGGATCCCCTTGCCTGATGCCACTATGATTTTTAAAGTGCTGAGAGTGTTGACCATTAATCACAATTCTAAAAGTCACAGTAGAAATGCACACCATAATCCAATTAACAAACTTTGAGGGAAACTTCAAAGCCTCTAGCATATCTCTTAAATAACACCAGCTTAAGGAATCATAAGCCTTCATAAGATCTATTTTCAGCAAGCATCTAGCCGAAACATTCTTCCTTCTATACAGCCTCATAAGATCCTGAACAATAAGCACATTATGCACTATGCTCCTCCCTTTTACAAAGGCTGTTTGATTATTATTAATAATCTTTGGTAATACATCCCTGATTCTGTTGCACATCAATTTAGAAATACATTTGTATAGTGCATTGCAGCAAGCTATAGGCCTGTAGTCCTTAGTTGATGTAGCATTGTCACACTTAGGAATCATTACTAGATCAGTGTGATTCCAAGATCTGAGTAACTTACCTGAAGAGAAAAATTCCTCAATTGCCATGCAACACTCATCTCCAACCTCATCCCAAGCTGCTTGAAAGAAACCTGATCCAAACCCATCAGGGCCAGGGGATTTGTCCTTGTCAATAGACCACATAGCCTGTTTAATATCCTCTCTAGAAAAAGGTTTAATAAGCGCTAGTTGCTCCTCCACATTCAAAACTGGCCCATACTGAGAGACAACATCCTCCAGTGACCAAAGAACCTCCTTCCTACCATACAACTTAGTATAATGCTTCACAAATTCATGCATGATACCCTTCTGATCTTGGATACTAATCCCCTCTTCTGTAGTTATGCTTAGGATTCTATTCTTGTATTGCCTGGATCTAATAGCATTGTGAAAATAAGCAGTATTCTGATCACCCTCCTGCACCCATCTATCTTTAGCCTTTTGCTTAAGAACAGAGATCGAATTGCTCAAAGCTTTCATATAGCTGAAATACACATCTTTTTCCTTCTTGTGGAGAATAGGGTCCTGAGGCCTCAAACTAATCTCTGATTGGATAAAGTCCAGCTCCTTCCTAAGCACTTGCTCCTGGAACACTGAATCAGCATACTCCCTAGCATTTAAATGCTTTAGAGGCTCCTTCAGCATCTTAAGCTTTTGCATTACCCTAAACTGGGCATGTCCAGCAATATCCATCTCCCAACACTCCTTTACAACACTCAAAAAGTCTTGGGCCTGAGCACACACATTGAAAAACTTGAAGCCCTTTGTAGAATTAATTACACCATCCCCACACCTGATCAGAGCTGGAGAGTGGTCTGAAATGCTATTGTTTAGATACTGAGTGTATACCAAAGGCCATGTGAGCAACCAATCTTCATTCACCATATTTCTATCTATCTTATTATAGATCCTATTTCCATCATTCTGCCTGTTGCACCAAGTAAACTTATTCCCACAGTACTTCATGTCCTGCAATCTACACTCCTGAATGCAAGCTCTAAACTCATCCATAGCCTCCCAGTCCACCTGATTACCCCCCAGTTTTTCAGAAGGATCCAGACATACATTAAAGTCCCCTGAAATAAGCCAAGGAAGATTAATTGTAGAGTGTATCCCCTTTAATTGCTCCCATAATTCTCTCCTCACCACCTGATCATTAGCACCATACACAAAAGTTGCATACCACTTCACTGAGTTAATAGGCATAGAGATAAAACAGTGAATCAGTTGACTTGAGCTCCTCAAGATAGTTAAATTAAACATATCAGGCTTCCATAGAACACATATTCTCCCTACTGGATGATGGTCAATATTAGAGGCATACTGCCAAACAGGGGCAAAATTATTCATAATAGTGCTAACAAAGTTTGCTCTTAATTTATTTTCTAAAATAGCCAACAATCCTACATTATTCATACAGCAAAGAGACTTTAACTCTCTTTGCTTTTGAGGGTTATTAAACCCTCTCACATTCCAGGTTAAGATATTATCTTTAACACTCTCACTTTTATTTATTAATTTAGGATTTTATAAAAATGGTAATTGAAAATTTTTTTAAATTAAAATACTTAAAAATATGTTTCCGGAAAATCGAACAGAGTTTCCTCTGTTTTTCGGACTTCCCAAAAATTTTCTTCTTAAAACCTGTCAGTCCAGAAATATTTAAAAAGATAAACCACAAAAATTTAACAGTCATAACAGATCCTAACGCCCAATTAGTACAAGTTTCAGGGCGACGACTATTTCATATTATAATTTACAAAAACAAAAGTCCACTCATAATATTCGATAAACATTCCACGTAGTGGAATGCAAATCCTGCTCGGCCATATTCCATGTAAGCTCCACTTCAATACCTGCAAAAATATAGCAAGAATGGTAGCATTACACAGAACTTAAAAAGATAAATCCTAAAAGAAACATAGCAATAAACTAAGCCTACCCTATTATTAATATCTGATACTCATAAATGTCCATATAATTAATTTTCCTTTAGCTATCCACTTATTCTCACTTTCTTTTATCTATTAATTCTATTATCACTTTTCCAGACTTTATTCCACTTTTAACCCGACATTCATTTATATATATCATTTCCCTTTTCATCCTTTCGTTTCCATTCTTTTTCTTTTACATTTATCAATTGGCCACAGGGTAGCCACGACCATTCTGCGACGATTATAATTTACAGTTATTAAGCCACAGGGTCACCACGACCATCCTGTGACGATTATTATTTATATTTATTAAGCCACAGGGTCACCACGACCATCCTGTGACAATTATAATTTATATTTATTAGGCCACAGGGTCACCACGATCATCCTGTGACAATTATAATTTATATTTATTAGGCCACAGGGTCACCACGACCATCCTGTGACAATTATAATTTATATTTATTAGGCCACAGGGTCACCACGACCATCCTGTGACAATTTATATTTATATTTATTAGGCCACAGGGTCACCACGACCATCCTGTGACAATTATAATTTATATTTATTAGGCCACAGGGTCACCACGACCATCCTGTGACAATTTATAATTTATATTTATTAGGCCACAGGGTCACCACGACCATCCTGTGACATTTATAATTTATATTTATTAGGCCACAGGGTCAACACGACCATCCTGTGACAATTATAATTTATATTTACAGGGTCACCACGACCATCCTGTGACAATTTATAATTTATATTTATTAGGCCACAGGGTCACCACGACCATCCTGTGACAATTATAATTTATATTTATTAGGCCACAGGGTCACCACGACCATCCTGCGACGATTAGCATTTAATTTCTTTCTCATTATTAATTCGTCTTAGTCTTTTCTCTTTACTTTTAGTTTCCTTAGCTCTCTTTAATTCTTTTAATTTCTTAACCCTTCTTTTATCTTCTTATATTTAAATGTTTCTCATTTTTAACTAGTTCTGCTTGATTACGCCATATACATTATATTTTAATTCTCGCTTCCTAGCTCTTATTTAATTCCCCGTACTCTTCCTTTTCTTTTTCTTTTTCCTTATTCTTTTTATTAATTATTCTAGTTTACGTCTAACTCCACTTATCTTTGATATAGTCGTTATATCTTAAACTCTCCTTTTCAAATTCTTAGTTATTCCATTAATTCTTTGGTCTCACACTTCTATTTACTTATTATTCCTATTTCATTACTCTACTTTAATTAGACACCCTTCTTAATTTAGCTTAGTTTCCATATCTTATTACAACATTTTATTTAACTTCCCTAACAACTCACTCTTTTTGTTTTATTAGTATCTTTTTTGTTAATTTCTTTTACCGATTATCTATTTTCCTTTTATATCTAATTCACTATTTTGTTTCTCTTCCCATATTTGATTCCACATATATTCCGTGTTCCACTTTCTAATCCCCTTTTCTTTTTATCTCATTTAAATCTTCACTTAGTATTTTACTTTTTGTCTTTTAGTTTGTTAGTTCTACTCTTCTTGCCTATTACATTTCCCTTTATTCTTTTACCCCCAATTTTAGTTAGTTTTTCCTTAACTAATTTCCCTGGGTTTTATTTTCATGTTTTCCTACACTTTCATTCTATTTTAACTCTTTTAATATCCTCTCATACTCATTCACTCCGGAACTCATTCTATACATATCCAATTTATTCCATTGTCATTTTAAATCAAGCTTTTATATTTGCGGGGACTACCCTAAGGTTCCTTGACTTATTCCTTAATTACCCTATTCTTAGTCACCACTATAGCATCCTAGAATTTACTTCTTAAGTAGAGGTAATACGAACCCTTCTTACCTCGGGTTGTCTTTTAAACAAAGAACCTGGATTGTGGCTTGATGTCGATGTCGGCGTCGGTGTTGCTCCTCGTTAGTGAGAATGATCGCGGCCGGATCGAGGCCAAAGCTTCACGCCTCGGAGTACCCAACACGAGCCCGGTGCGATCACGATCGATAACGACGCCGGTGAGATTCGGTTGAAGGAGAGAGAGAAAGCCCTAGAGGAGAGAGAAACATCAAGGGAGGAGGAAGAGAGAAAGGGAACTCAAATCAATAGGGAAAGAGAGGGGAAGGGGTGCTCATAGTGGTGGTGGTGGGTGGTGGTGGCTCATGGTGGTTCGTGGAGGATATGGTGGTGGAGAGAGAGATGGAAATCCAAGAAGAGAGAGAAAGAGATCAAGAGGGAGGAGAAAGAGAGTGGTTCTATGAGGAAGAGGAAAGGCCAAGGAGAAGGGTGGTGGCCCTTGGTGGCCCTTGTGGTGGCTGGAGGTGGTGGGGGTTGATTTGGGTGAGGGAGAGAGAAGTTGGGGTGGATGGAGTGAGGAGGAGGGTGGCTGGCGCACCAATTTAAGGTGCTGGTGCGAATCTATCGCGCCCGCGCGCCTGGGCGCGGGGTTTGGTGCGCCTGCGCGCGCCACACGCGCATCTGGTGCGCGATCAGATATCCTGCGCGCGCCTGGGCGATTCCTGCGTGCGCCTGGGCGGATTTCTATCTGATTTGGTGCATCTGATGCACCCTGGTGCGCCTGGGCGTGCACCGGTGCGCCTTGGCGTGCACCAGAAATTCCCAACTTCGATTCGTCGTAACTTTTTCGTTAACCGTCGGATCGGGCCCAAATTTTTAGACAAGCTTCTTAACCCCTTAAACTTCATATCCAACGGTGGAATCTAATTTCTTAGCATCCTATAATAAATTCCAAATTTTCTCGTACCGGCTGATCTCTAATACTTAAAACGTCGATTTAACTCCCGATTTCGCTTCGATAATTTTGCCCCTTGCTTCTGATGCCTCCTACACAACCCTTAATACTCATAATTACTACTCACCTTCCTCCCAAAATTCTTTAAGCGATTAATCTACCCATTCCCTACAATTTAAACTTATTAATTCACTCATTGTGATTGGAATTAAATTAGGGATGTTACAATTCTCCCCCACTTATTAGAATTTCGTCCCCGAAATTTCGTTCAATTTCCTCCAATGGAGAACCATCCCAATAGTAAGCTTCTAACTACGGTTTTCACTTCCCTTCGATTTTTACTTTCTGCTCCATATATGGTTAGGGCCATGCCCATTTAAACGTCTGTCTTCTGGCACGATGTACTATCTCCATGTACACAGGATCGTCAGTTTTCTTATTATTAAAGTTCCATCTCTCATTCCTTGGATTGAAATCCTCCCCCACTTAGCATTGACATATTTGATTATATCCATGCTAGGGGGTATGCTCATTCGTTGCTCAGAATAGAGTACACCGGTTCCCGACCGGTATCCAAGGCTGAAAAGAGGACACGTAGGTGACTATTTATCGGTAGGCATTGAATTATGCTGGGTTTCTACGACTTGGCAAATTCTCACCTATGCATCTGAGATGCTTGAAGCTTGAAGAGAGTCAAGATGAAAAGAAGAAACATGAAACATTCGAGGATGAGTCTCATGATCTTTATAAGATGACCTAGGGTGTACTGGGCACATGTCAAGCAAGAAGACAAGGGAGATTATCCCCAAAGTGCGCATTTTCAGCAGAGAGTCGTCGAAGGATGCGTTTTCTATGGATCTACGGCTGATTGATTGGTCTCGGTAAGGGTACCTGACGCAGTGACTAAGACTTGCTTCCTTTGAGGGAATTGTCCGGGAACTTGGTTAGACTCTTAGGTGAGTCTTAAACTATATCCTATCTAATTTGATGGGTTGCATGAGGATGCCTACAAGATTCGCTCGAGTCTCTCAAGGATTTTATACTCTACTACTCTCCTTTCCAATGCTACAAAAGAATTTAGAAAGAATTCTTTTCGGGCTGGTTCTGCTCCGACTAGGGGTCTACTTTAAAATTATTTAATTTGATTATTTCGGTTTTGGATGAAATGTGACAATGACATCGATTCACTAATAGGTGCAGAGATCGAGGTGATCAATCCCAATCCCACATCCATCAATAGCGATATCATCGTCATGATTGCTGATGTTATCGTCCCCTAGTAGATGTAAGAATCAGAGTGATCAGTTCTAACCTTACCTTCTACCAATGGCAATACCATCACTTTGTTTGGCGGATCTTTAACTAATGTACTATCAGCTTTCGATTTCTTCTAAGTTAAATCAACATGCATACTTTATGCAAAAACATCCTAAGTCACAATTGGGTACATTATCAATCGCTAAAAGTACCTCAGATAAGTTTATCCCTTGTTCTACGTGCTCATAGGACATTCTGCAGTGCGGTGTCCGGGTTTCCCACATCGGAAACAGAGACCTTCCTTCCTGCGCTGCTTAAACATCCAGCATATACGATTATGGAATCCTCCACAATGCGGACATGGTGGCCTAGTTCTCGGAGCATTCACATTCGGGGCTGCCTCATTCGGCACTACTGTTCTAATGCCAGTGTCAGTGTACGGATCAAATCTCTGAGCCGGTTCCCTGCCTCTGCTGGAACCTTCTGACCTCTGAGCTGCTTCGTTCCGATCTGCATCAGCCTTTCTCTTGAGCCCTTTTTCATAAGTGCTCGCCATATTGATCAATCGTGACAAATTATCAATATTGTGATACTCGCAAGAGAGGCGAATATCACCCCTAAGTCCAGCTTCAAACTTAACACATTTTCCGCGGTCACTTGCATTCCGATAATCAGAAAAGCGGATGAGATCCTCAAACCGAGCTGCATAGTCCCCAACTGACATAGAACCTTGAGTCAATTGGAGAAAAGCAATCTCCTTTTCCCTCCGAACATCTTCAGGGAAATACTTCCCCAGGAATAGATCCTTGAACATCTCCCAAGGAATTACAGGATTAGCTGCCACCAATCCTCTCCTCTGCTGATCCCACCAATGTTCTGCTTCATTGGTCAGCATGAATTCAGCTAATCGGACATGCTGCTCCATTGGTGGTTGAAGAGAGCGGAGAATCTTTTCAATCTCCTGAATCCATCTCAGCGCTCCATCAGGATCATTTCCACCTTCAAAGCGAGGCGGATTATTCTTTCGGAATCGAGACATCCAGTCAATCTCAATTGGAGTTGGTTGCAGAGCTGCTGATGCTGCTGTAGCTGCTGCAGCTGCAGCAGCTGCCATCTGTTCCCCCTGCTGCTGCTGCATCTGAGATAGATGCTCCAGAATGGCAGCAAGTCCCTCGTTACCAGCCCTTCTTCCAGCCATACTGTTTAACCAGGGAGAGCAGATCATTAAGGCTTAATACTTATATATATATATATACCTTAGTATGAATATCCTATTAATACCTCTAGACTCTTACTAGGTACACCAATTACTCGTTGGGTGAGTAATCATTGGAGTAGTATAACTCCAAGGCCGAGGAAAAACTGCTTTGATACCAAAATGTAACACTCTCACTTTTATTTATTAATTTAGGATTTTATAAAAATGGTAATTGAAAATTTCTTTTTAAATTAAAATACTTAAAAATATGTTTCCGGAAAATCGGACAGAGTTTCCTCTGTTTTTCGGACTTCCCAAAAATTTTCTTCTTAAAACCTGTCAGTCCAGAAATATTTAAAAAGATAAACCACAACAATTTAACAGTCATAACAGATCCTAACGCCCAATTAGTACATGTTTCAGGGCGACGACTATTTCATATTATAATTTACAAAAACAAACGTCCACTCATAATATTCGATAAACATTCCACGTAGTGGAATGCAAATCCTGCTCGGCCATATTCCATGTAAGCTCCACTTCAATACCTGCAAAAATATAGCAAGAAGGGTAGCATTACACAGAACTTAAAAAGATAAATCCTAAAAGAAACATAGCAATAAACTAAGCCTACCCTATTATTAATATCTGATACTCATAAATGTCCATATAATTAATTTTCCTTTAGCTATCCACTTATTCTCACTTTCTTTTATCTATTAATTCTCTTATCACTTTTCCACACTTTATTCCACTTTTAACCCGACATTCATTTATATATATCATTTCCCTTTTCATCCTTTCGTTTCCATTCTTTATCTTTTACATTCTCTTTTCTTTTTCTTTTACATTTATCAATTGGCCACAGGGTCGCCACGACCATCCTGCGACGATTATAATTTACAGTTATTAAGCCACAAGGTCACCACGACCATCCTGCGACGATTATTATTTATATTTATTAGGCCACAGGGTCACCACGACCATCCTGTGTTTATTAGGCCACAGGATCACCACGACCATCCTGTGACAATTATAATTTATATTTATTAGGCCACAGGGTCACCACGACCATCCTGTGACAATTTATAATTTATATTTATTAGGCCACAGGGTCACCACCACCATCCTGTGACAATTTATAATTTATATTTATTAGGCCACAGGGTCACCACGACCATCCTGTGACAATTTATAATTTATATTTATTAGGCCACAGGGTCACCACGACCATCCTGTGACAATTATAATTTATATTTATTAGGCCACAGGGTCACCACGACCATCCTGCGACGATTAGCATTTAATTTCTTTCTCATTATTAATTCGTCTTAGTCTTTTCTCTTTACTTTTAGTTTCCTTAGCTCTCTTTAATTCTTTTAATTTCTTAACCCTTCTTTTATCTTCTTATATTTAAATGTTTCTCATTTTTAACTAGTTCTGCTTGATTACGCCATATACATTATATTTTAATTCTCGCTTCCTAGCTCTTATTTAATTCCCCGTACTCTTCATTTTCTTTTTCTTTTTCCTTATTCTTTTTATTAATTATTCTAGTTTACGTCTAACTCCACTTAGCTTTGATATAGTCATTATATCTTAAACTCTCCTTTTCAAATTCTTAGTTATTCCATTAATTCTTTTGTCTCACACTTCTATTTACTTATTATTCCTATTTCATTACTCTACTTTAATTAGACACCCTTCTTAATTTATCTTAGTTTCCATATCTTATTACAACATTTTACTTAACTTCACTAACAACTCACTCTTTTTGTTTTATTAGTATCTTTTTTGTTAATTTCTTTTACCGATTATCTATTTTCCTTTTATATCTAATTCACTATTTTGTTTCTCTTCCCATATTTGATTCCACATATATTCCGTGTTCCACTTTCTAATCCCCTTTTCTTTTTATCTCATTTAAATCTTCACTTAGTATTTTACTTTTTGTCTTTTAGTTTGTTAGTTCTACTCTTCTTGCCTATTACATTTTCCCTTTATTCTTTTACCCCCAATTTTAGTTAGTTTTTCCTTAACTAATTTCCCTGGGTTTTATTTTCATGTTTTCCTACACTTTCATTCTATTTTAACTCTTTTAATATCCTCTCATACTCATTCACTCCGGAACTCATTCTATACATATCCAATTTATTCCATTGTCATTTTAAATCAAGCTTTTATATTTGCGGGGACTACCCTAAGGTTCCTTGACTTATTCCTTAATTACCCTATTCTTAGTCACCACTATAGCATCCTAGAATTTACTTCTTAAGTAGAGGTAATACGAACCCTTCTTACCTCGGGTTGTCTTTTAAACAAAGAACCTGGATTGTGGCTCGATGTCGATGTCGGCGTCGGTGTTGCTCCTCGTTAGTGAGAACGATCGCGGCCGGATCGAGGCCAAAGCTTCACACCTCGGAGTACCCAACAGGAGCCCGGTGCGATCACGATCGATAACGACGCCGATGAGATTCGGTGGAAGGAGAGAGAGAAAGCCCTAGAGGAGAGAGAAACATCAAGGGAGGAGGAAGAGAGAAAGGGAACTCAAATCAATAGGGAAAGAGAGGGGAAGGGGTGCTCATAGTGGTGGTGGTGGGTGGTGGTGGCTCATGGTGGTTCGTGAAGGATATGGTGGTGGATAGAGAGATGGAAATCCACGAAGAGAGAGAAAGAGATCAAGAGGGAGGAGAAAGAGAGTGGTTCTATGAGGAAGAGGAAAGGCCAAGGAGAAGGGTGGTGGCCCTTGGTGGCCCTTGTGGTGGCTGGAGGTGGTGGGGGTTGATTTGGGTGAGGGAGAGAGAAGTTGGGGCGGATGGAGTGAGGAGGAGGGTGGCTGGCGCACCAATTTAAGGTGCTGGTGCGGATCTGTCGCGCCCGCGCGCCTGGGCGCGGGGTTTGGTGCGCCTGCGCGTGCCACACGCGCATCTGGTGCGCGATCAGATATCCTGCGCGCGCCTGGGCGAGTCATGCGTGCGCCTGGGCGGATTTCTACCTGAGTTGGTACATCTGATGCACCCTGGTGCGCCTGGGCGTGCACCGGTGCACCTGGGCGTGCACCAGAAATTCCCAACTTCGATTCGCCGTAACTTTTTCGTTAACCGTCGGATCGGGCCCAAATTTTTAGACAAGCTTCTTAACCCCTTAAACTTCATATCCAACGGTGGAATCTAATTTCTTAGCATCCTATAATAAATTCCAAATTTTCTCGTACCGGCTGATCTCTAATACTTAAAACGTCGATTTAACTCCCGATTTCGCTTCGATAATTTTGCCCCTTGCTTCTGATGCCTCCTACACAAACCCTAATACTCATAATTACTACTCACCTTCCTCCCAAAATTCTTTAAGCGATTAATCTACCCATTCCCTACAATTTAAACTTATTAATTCACTAATTGTGATTGGAATTAAATTAGGGATGTTACATTATCCATTGGCCTTAGAGGCCAAATCTTTAATGACAATACCCATAAGTCACCCTCTAGTTCACCACATTTCCCTTCTCATCCTCAAAAAAGATCTCCTCAGGCAATTTATTAGGATTCATTTCAATTAGGATACTAGCATAATTTAGTCTATTTCTCTCCTTTGTAACCTTGTCAACCATAATAGGAGTACCCACCAGGCTTGCTATCTTACTCAAAGCAGATTGACTCCAGAATTTAGGACTAAGATTGGGTAGCTGAATCCAAACAGGTAATCTATCTAGATGGTCTTTCATTCCTGTCCTTCCAGTCCATAGTCCTAGAATTATTGGCTTTTTATCAAAGTGATAAATTCCAATTTCTAGAACCTCATTCCGTGCTTCTTTAGTATTAAACCTCACAACCATAGAGCCTTCACTCGTCATCAGGATTTTATCAATACCCAAATGACCCCACACCTTCTTAATGTAACCACTGAACACAGAATAAGGAGGCCTAGCCCCCAAGTAGGCATGGCAAAAAAAACCAGAACCGCGGGCACCCGCTCGAACCCGATCCGCCATTAGCGGGGAAAAACCGTTCTAATCGGGTATCGGGGCGGGGGCGGGGAAAACCTGCTTTTTCAATCACGGGGCGGGGGCGGGTGTGGTAATTATACTATCCGCCCCGCACCCGGCCCCGAAACCGACCCGCTCACACTATATATGCATATTATATTATATATTATATATAATTTATAATAATAGTAATAAAAAGAATATTAAAAATAATGTTTTGACTCTTAATAAAAATCACTTGTGAAAAATACTCTTTTAAAAAAACTGTTTTTAAAAGAAAAAGTTGGTATATTATAAAAGAAAAGCTCTTTTAGAAAAGTTGTTTTTAAAAGAAAAGCGGGGGAGGGTACGGTGCGGTTTTACCCGACCCCCGACGGGGGCGGGGGCGGGTGGGCTTTTATGATACCCGGCGGGGGACGGGGGCGGGGGCGGGGGCAATTTTTTGAGACGGGGGCGGGTGTGGGAAGTGCATAATCCGCCCCCGCCCCGCCCCGTTGCCATGCCTACCCCCAAGACATAGCACACAATTGCGTTCTGCCAATAAAGCAATTCATTCTCCACATCCTCCACTGCTATCTTAGTAATAGCCTGACCTTCCTTTAGCACTGGTTCAATAAAACTTAGTTTTTCCCCTACATTCCTCAACTTGGAAATATCAAAGTTTGCCCAAACAGAATGAACTGGCTGGTACGCCTGGGTTGTTGTTTTTGGCCCTGTCTCTATTTGAATCTCATGTTGCTTACTAATCACTTCAGCCTGTTTTTCTCCTTGATCCATAGGTATCTTACTCTGCACACGCTGCCTAAGGAGATCTATACTATGCAAGAGTTCTGCAGCTTTCTTGGGGGTCAAGCTATCTATATCCTCAAGCGCCTCTTCATCCGAAAGGCTGAGTTCCATAGAAGATGAACCCTCAGACCTCTTCGCAACGCTTGGAGATTTTTTGCTAGAAGACGATGGAGTTTTCGGGGGCCTTCCCCTCTTCCTAGCCATGGCGGCACACGGTGGAGAGCGTGACGGAGGAGAGAGAAGAGAGAAAACAAGGATTAAATTCAAAAAAACGATGATCTTAAATCTTATAGTTTCAATAACACAAATTTTCAGAATTTTATTTAGTTCCCATTCCTTATACATCCATCTTGAATCCAAACAGATACAAAATTTCTATAAAATATAAATTCCTATATTGTAAAAATTTCAAAATATTATTTATTATTTCCTCTTCAAAAATTCAGTCATCAAGGCCAAGAAAAAGGGGAGATTATTTTTCTCTTTAAACAATTTTTGCTTTGTCCTTTTTTCTTAAACCTCATTCATTTGACTTCCAACAAAGTTATATCAATAATCACAATGAAATTTTGTATTCAATACCAAAGAAGAGATCTGAGACTTTTAGTCTATGATTTTATAATCACAGAAGAGATTAAGAGATTTATTTATTTATTTTTATACAATAATTTTGGTCATCACAATAAAACAAAAGGGGAAATCTTAATTTCTTTAAACCTCATTTTGAGTCCCTTTCATTCCTTGTTCATATGACCAATAAATATCATTCCTATACACAATTTAAAATTCTATATCAAAAGAGTATTTAGAGATTTAAACTTGTGAATTACATAACCAAAAAGAAGATCATAACAATAACAAATATTTACAATACCTATTACATAAAAAGAATAAATTACCATCAAATAAAATTTAAATACTACTTCCTTCCTTCTCTAAAATATTCGGCCATCCTGGGATAAAAAGGGGAGATTACTTCTCTTTAAACAATTTTTTAGTCCCTTTTTATTCTTTTTTCATTTGACCAACAAAACAAAAACTTATATACATATATCATAATTCATTTTTCCATTGTATTATAATATAGCAAGGAAGAGATTAGAGATTTAGTTTTTAAGAGATTCATAGCCATAGAAAAGTATTATTATTTTAGTTATAACAAAGTAATAGCTTAAAAATAAGAAATTAAAATAAGAGTATAGAGTTACCTTTCTTCCTTAGCAAGATGACCTTCAAAATGAGTATGAAAATTTCCCTTCCTTCCCTCAAAGAGTGCCACGCCCTCTCCCTTCAATTTCTCCAGAGTTTCTTAATTTTTTTCTCTCAAAAATGGATTGTTTGTCATGTGTGAAAATAGGAGGGGTCTTGGGTTCTATTTATAGGTGAAGTGAGAATACATTTCCCCCAAAACTTTGATGTAAATTCGTCCCCCCTTCCCAAGTTGAGTCAACCATTTTCAATTTTTACTTTGGAACATGAATGTGCATTTATGGGGATTTTTCTAACTCCTAAAGCCTTAATTCCAAGAGATGCTTCCACTAATTTTCAGAAGATATTTTCCTCTCTTTTTCCTTCATTTTGGATGGCACTCCTTGGTCATAGTGAGGAGGAAATTTTCCATTGACTCATTTTGAATTCACCTCCTTAAAAACCAATCAAAATAAAGCATATAAAATCATACAGTTACTGCAGCAGAGAAATATTTTCGAAGGATACCTCAAAAAATAACAATTCTTATATTTTTAGAAACTACATTTCAATACGATCGTTTTCATATAAATTTTATAATTTTTGGACTTACGGTTTGAAAGTTATGAATTTTTGAAGTTCTAAGATCATTTCCTCCAAAAATGCACTTCATAAGCTAAATTAATTTATAATTTAAAAAAAATACGAAATTATATTTTATTTGGACGGTGCAGCCAATCAGGTATTTTAAAAATATATTTTGTATTCACATAAAAATTATTTTTGGGTCAAAGAGCCATTATATGCATTAAACCACACTTTCACACTTAAAGTTCAAAAATTCGTTCTGTACTGTAGCAGTGATAAAATTTCTAAAACTCCAAAATAAAAATCAAAACTTTATATTTTTATAATCTACACTTCGATATGATCGTTTTGATATATCATTTGTAATTTTTCGACGTACGGTTTAAAAGATATGAATTTCTGAAGATAGAAGACCTTAATCCTTCAAAAAAGCATTTCATTTTCTAAGATCATTTAAATCAAATATTATACCTTAAAATATTTCATCTTAAGAATATAATTTAAATATATTAGAGGAAACATGGGTATACATATAGTATACATATATATATATATATATCACGTATATATATGTATATATATATATATATATAAATCATATGATTTTAATTAAACCCAAGTATCACAATTTATCAAAAATCAAATATAATATTTTAAATTCAAATACAAATTCTCAAATAAATTGGGTAAAATTGGGGGTCTCACATACACCCAAGGTGTGACTTAAGTGTCGTAGACTTCAAATAGTGCCTAATAAAGCGCCTGAATTTCAAGAGGGTTTGCCTACCCCAACTAGTGGCCACCAAGTGTCACTCAAGGCTTACTTAGTGCTTCGGTTAAACCTAGAACAATATCGCAATTCGTGCAAGTGAACCTCTTACTTCCTATTTTTCTTTGGTCTTATTCAGTTCCAAAGCAGCAGTTTGATCACCATCAAAGGTCTTCTCGCTCCAACCGACTAAAGATTGTGAACTTGCGATCTTCTCCTTGTCTCTCACCCTTGAGTATCAACCAATCCAGGAGTTTTAGTCTTGTCTATTCAGTTTGGTTCCTCTTTCGCAAGGAAAGTTCTAACCGTAAGTTGTCGCATCCTGCGAGAAGTCTTTGGATCTAGTGATCTTAGGCTAGTTTTCTTAGAGCGAAAGCACAAACTCCTAGTGGAATTCTGAGGACTTTATTTCCTTTCGCTGATTAGATTCTTGCATCCTTCGTTGAAAGTCGTGTGGAAGATGATCAGAAGCTGATGAATTCAATTCCCTGATTCCTTGCATTGATATAACTAGATATGTCGATACCAAGTGGGGAGAACTTAGTGACCTAATTAAGGTCT
Source organism: Crotalaria pallida (assembly GCA_037953625.1). Classification (NCBI taxonomy): domain Eukaryota; kingdom Viridiplantae; phylum Streptophyta; class Magnoliopsida; order Fabales; family Fabaceae; genus Crotalaria; species Crotalaria pallida. Next base: position 93,204,327 of record CM075654.1, read on the forward strand.
AAACGGTGTAACAAACGGAAACGATAAGAAAAATCAAACGAGAACAAGAAGTCGAATGGGTTTGGGAGTATCCCGAGTTCAAGAAGGAAACCGAAGGGAAGTGCCGATGGGATGGTTCTCCGTTTAAGGAACTTAACGGAATTTCGGGGACGAAATTCTAATAATTGAGGGAGAATTGTAACATCCTGCATTTTAATTCCTCGAATAATTAGAATAGTAATGAGTTTGGAGTAATGGGAATAACAAGTTTGAGTCAGAAGTAGATGTGAAAAAGGGTCGTTTCGGTGTTCAAAACAAATAAAAGGAGAAAATTAAAAATAAAATATTTACAACTCTAAACATGAATTCCACTGTTGGATGTGAAGATAAGTGTCTTAGGGAGTCAGCCTCCAAATTTGAGCAAGATCTGACGGTTAACGAAGAAGATATAGCATTTTGAATGCGAGTGGTTCCATTAAGGCACGGGCCATGCTCGAGCGCACTGTGCCACTCGCTCAGGCGCACTAGTGTGCGTTATCAGACCCGTGGCGCGCCCAGGCGCGCGGGCACCGGTGCTGGTGCGGAAATTTCCATTTAAAGCCCCATCTCTCCACCATTCTTCCATATCTGATTCCTCCTTCTTCCCCACTCAATATCACACCTTCCATGACCTAGAGACCCTAAAGAACTTAAGTTTTGTGGCCATAATCATCATCCCCCAAGGTTCCAGGTGATGGATCCTCTTCCCATTTGATGAATCTCTCTCTCTTGGTGCTTCTCTCTCTAGGGTTTTCCCCCTCTCTTAGTTCCACCATCTCTAACAAGCTCAAGGTAAGTGGGAGCAAATTCTCTTTTCCTTTCCTCTATTCACACGAATTCCATCACCATCGTCTCTAATCTTGTCTTCTCTTTTCTTTTATGGAGGTTATGATTCATTATCTCCCTTGATTCTCTCTCTCCTTCATGTAAGGTGCTAGAATCATCAACCCCATTTTATTGTGGCTTCTCATCGTTCTCCGGCTTGTCTCCAAACCGCTATCCATCATCACCTCAATCGGTTCACTCGGTTTCAATTTTAGAGATAAAAATCTAAGGTTTGGCTCTCTCTCTCTACAAGGTTGATGTAAGAGGGTTGTATTACCTCTATTTAGGACGTAATTTCTAGGTTGTATATAGTGATGGCTAGGAATAGAAAAGATTAGTTATGAGAATAAACAATAGGGTAGTTGAGGTTGACAATATGTTAATAATGAAAATAAAGAACATGACCCACTCGGTGAAGTATGAATTAGTGTGTAGGTAGAAATGATAATAATAAGTTAGGAATGAATTAAATGAAATGAACCCCATTGTGTAAATTGTGATTTTTATGTGTAACTGGAATTGTCGATAATAAGTCAAGTAAGAAAATAAGGAAAGTGAGACCACTCAAATGTTTATAACGATTTGTGTGTTTGGATTGTATATGACGTTATGTGTGTGATTTGTTTGAGGGGTTGGGATTTGAAATGAACTTAAGGTATAAATATATAGTTAATGGGCATCATAAATTAAGGGATGATTTGGAATGTTTGTTTATGTATGGAAATGAGTGTTTGAATTGACTTAGAACTAGCTAGTTGGGTAATCTTAAGTAGTGAAATGAACTTCAACAAGCAATGAATAATGCATGTCACACAAACCTCACTAAAAAATGGGTTTTTGTGACGGTTTTTGGAAGTCTTTTACTATGGTTATAATAGTAGAAAAAAATTGCGACAATTGCATAACAGACAGTGTTTTTGAATGCGGTGAGTGTATGAGTAATTGATAACGAGAATAATGCTAAAGAACTTAGAATGAGAATAAGAGAGGTAAACAAGAATAAAAGCCAGGCTAATAGGTAAGATGATAGAAGAGGATTTAAGGATTTATTGGATAGAGATAATTGTGTATGTGTGTGTAATGAATGTATGAATCGCTTGATGACACTTAGTGGGATAAAATGAAAATGATGGTAAGATACTAAGGAAAGGAATGAGGGAAGTGAATAAATAATAGAGATTAAGGAAGAGCTAAGAAATTAAAAGAACTAAGGAACTAAAAGTGAAGAGGAAAGACTAAGACGAGTTAATGATGAGAAAGAAATAACAGACCGACACAGGTTGGTTGTGGTGACCCTGTGACCTAATAAAGATAAAAGATAACCGGCACAAGTTGGTTGTGGTGACCCTGTGGCCTAATAAAGATAAAAGAAAATAAAGATAAAAGATAATTGTCACAGGTTGGTTGTGGTGACCTTGTGGCCTGATAAAGACAAAAGATAATTGTCACAGGTTGGTTGTGGTGACCCTGTGACCTAATAAAGACAAAAGATAATTGTCTCAAGTTGGTTGTGGTGACCCTATGGCCTAATAAAGACAAAAGTTAATCGTCACAGGTTGGTTGTGATAACGAGAACCCTGTGGCCTAAGATGAACAAAAGAGAAAAGAAAGAGAACCAAGAAAAGAATGAGATAAAATGCCAAGAGAACTAAGAATGAAAAGAAACGTGAGAATAAGAGAAAGAGTAAAGAGAACTAAATGTGGAAATATAAATAAGAGAAATAAAAGAGTTAAAAGAAAAGTAAATGAGATTTAATGTATAAATGGCTACGTTTATTGTGTGTTAATAATAATGTAGGCTTAGTTTATTACAATGTCTTCTTAGAGGTTATTTCCTAAGTTATGTGTAATGCTACCCTTCTTGCTATATTCATGACAGGTACAGAAGGAGCTTGCACAAGTCGTGGCCGAGCAGGAGTACACTCCACCACGTGGAGTGTAAGGTTGTCAAGAGTGGACCATGATTGATATTATACATGTCGTTTTGGAAATTAATATATGTATTAGTGTATGCCCTGAAACTTGTATTAATCAGGCGTTAGGATTAACCTGGCTGTATTAATATTATACATTACCCTCTAAAGTTTCTCTGGTCTGAACAGGTACAAACAGGAAATTTTGGGAAAATCCGAAAAACAGAGGAAACTCTACCAGATTTTTGTTGAAATTTTCAAGTACCGTTTTTTTTAAACCTTAATTAACTAAATTAATGTGAGGGTGTTACAAAAGTCCTCTATAATAGTTTCCCATGATTGTTTCAATAACACAATCTAGTCATTATAATACTTTCGTCCGTCAATTCTATGAACCTTCACGAAACGTACTTCAGTCCATAGGATCTTCGCGTATATTTCCTAATTCCTAACGTCCACCTTACTCTATTATTAAACGTGTTTCTAATTCTTTTTAGTGGTTGTTGATAACCAAGCCTTTAATTATACTAATTTGGGTGTGTTCTCAAGCTTAAGGTACTTGACCATAGCAATAAGAAAACTTACATTTGCACATAATAATATCATTAATAGGATTAATAACATTCCATCATTCAAATTAATAACCATTCAAAATTTAATCGATATTTAAGTAACATCACCATCACTAATTCATATGAACCTTAGTTTCAAGAACCACATAATTCATTTAAGCCTTGCTAATATTCATTCATCAAAATCATTAAATTCCTTGGCATAACATAAAGTAATCAAGCATCATCATTATCATCCATTAACCAACATAACCCTAGGTTCATGACAAAATTAAATTTAAAAATCATACACATATCAAACATACACATCATTATATACATATTATCATAATTAATTCCTTCCCTTAATTAAGACAAATATCTCCTCTCTTACCTCTTGGAAGAGAGAGAATGGAAGAATTGCTAGAGAGGGAGAGGCTGCTCTTCAAGCTCCAATCACCCACTTAGCTCCTAGATTCTTGTTCTCCAACACTTTCTAAGCTTCTATGTTAATTCCTATGGCAAGAGCTCTTGATTTGTGAAGGTTGGGTTTTTGGGTGTTGATGGGGATATGAGGAGAGGGAGAGAATATGGGGTTATTAGTGAGGGAAATAGAAGGATTTGAGATGGGAAATTGATATGAAGTGGTGATTTGATGACTTATGGTGTTGATTTTAAGATTGGAAGAGCCTAGGGTTTGGGAGCATGGAATTCGGTTCTTGAGAGAGAAGAGGGAGGATGCACGATTCTGAGTCAACGTGGCCAGCACCAGGATTTAAATCCCGTGCGCGCTCAGGCGCGCGCTCAAGCGCATGTCCCTTGTGCTGCTAGTCTGGTGCGTCTAGCGCTAAAAGCTGGTGCGGGCTACTAGGTTTTGGTGCGCCATGATGGTGCGGTCTGATGCACCAGGATTGGGACCTGGTGCTGCGTCTGGGCGCCATTCTGGCGCGCCTGGGCGCACCAATCAGACATGTTGCTACATTTTTTTAACACAATTTAATCCATTCCAAAACCTCTCTAAAAATAAAACACATACTAAGCCATTAAAAATTCATTTTCTTAGAATTATATCCTACTAAAATTTATAACTACTTAAAATAAATTTGCTACTAAACGCATATAACAATTTAATAATTTTGCGGATGTTACAATACTCCCCCACTTACATGAATTTCGTCCTCGAAATTCGGCTTATCTTAATCATGAGGATTGGTAATCCTATCTTAAGTAAGGAGGTGTTCATTACTTTGGGGATTGCTCCCCCACTTAGGATGCAACTTAGGTTGGGATTTCAGGGCTACTTACTACTCATTCACTAATAATGTTGAAACACTACGTACTATGATTCAAACACAAAACATAGTACAAGATTATAGGAAATATATATCATCGTATTATAAACAATTCATTATAACATAATCATATTATCTAACTAAGCACTTTTGCTACTTGATATTAGAATTATAATAACATTCACAAGCAAAGCATTTCAATTAGTATTATCATTTGAAGTTTCATTCTATTAAGCAAGAGAGCATGCTTTTAAGGAGGAACAAAAGCATTAAATCAAACACAATTAAAAGAAATCAATCAACACATACACTTTACTATTCTTGAATTGAATCAACAATTTCAATACTTTAAGATTGTGATATTAGTTTATAAATCTATTCATAACAAAGGAGATATGATAATTACATTATCAAGGTTTGTGCATAAAGCATGAATGTGATTAGGAACAAGAATTAATATGAGAAGATGTAAAACGATTGTCTTTTAAAAATTTGATTTGATAGATGACTATAATCAAGATTGGAACTACAAATATACTCATCTAAGATTCAATTATTCATATATATATATATATATATATATATATATGTAGAATGAAATTCCTATTCACATAACAACTTGGCTTATCCATTCCAAATAATTAAACTTAGGTTCTACTTAGGATTTGCTAAACAAGTCTAGCTATTTCCTAATTCTTGGTCTAAAAGAGAAAGGTTTCTTGATAGAAAACGTTTTACTATACTTACGACTAACTAATTTCTATGAAGTTCAAGGTTTTCTAGTTCTATATACACTTAATGAGGAGACATAATACCTTGGGTTGACATCTAATCGCTTCCGCTACGCCACTCTGATTAGGAGTGGTCGGCGTTTACTTGGATAAGGAGAATAATAATTGTCTAATACCTTGGGTTGACATGCCTTGCCCTTATCTCTGCTAGGTTCACTAGTCTTTTGGGCAGCCCTAACATTCCTTTCATGAGTCTCCTTAGCCCTTAAGTCATCCTCAAAGGTGCGTCACATATTCGCCAGTAGAGGAAAATTGCGAATGCCCTGTGTTAGATCCGGTGTGATGGTTTTGATAATGACAAAGGTTTTGAACAAACTACAAATTTATTGATCAAGTTCAAGGCATGAAGAAGGTCAACAAACAAACAACAAACAACAATGATGAAGAGAGAGCAAACTCATGAAGATTCATTTGTGTCTTATATTGTAATATCTTTATTTGAGTCTTATAGTTTGATGAATTTGGGTAGAGTCATTAGAGGGTAGTGAATCTCTATCAAGTGCATGATTATATTATAATTTGAGTATTCACTTAACCTAAAATTAATAGGTGGCTTAAAGGTTTGAAAGAAAAGGTTTAGTTTTGAGAAAACAAGTTTTTAGAAGTGTTTTTTAGTGGCTAATCGATTAATGGGTTTAGTTAATCGATTAACACACATGTTACAGTGGTTAATCGATTAAGGCAATGAGTTAATCGATTAACACCTGCAGAACTGGTTTTTAAAATACGTTTTTCACTTCTCAAAATCAGTTTTTAAGGTTCCTAACTTTTGGGTATTCTATATAAAACCTTTTCCTAATCATTAGAACTAACTGACATCATTTTTCATATCAATTTTACATAGATCAAAGCCACACTATTCTGTCTCACTTTCTCAAGATCAAAGCTTTCATTTTTACATTCTTTGATCAAGAATCTTTGAATCTCTCATGTTGATATTTTCATAGTTCTTGAAAGAGATTCATAGGACTGTTATTGTTTTCAATTTGGTTGTAATCATTGCAAGGAGGCAAACATTCTACAACAAAGGAAGACTTGGTGGTTGTTCATCAACCAAAATCGTCTTGGAAGTCTTGGTGTTATATCAAGCAATTGGAAGTCTTGATGTGAGGTATCATCAAGCAAATTGGAAGACTTGTTGTGGGGTTATCAACAAGCAAGGGAAAAGGTTAGATTAGATTTCAATAGGGTTGCAAGACAAGAGTGAGGTATCTCTTGGAGGCTATCAAGAAGGGAGTCTTGAGAGGCATTTACTTGTAATTTGATAACTCTAATTCCTTAGTGAAGAATCTCTCTTGGTTGAAGAGGGGACTGGATGTAGCTCACGGTGGTTGTGAGTGAACCAGGATAAATCACTGTGCAGTATCTCTATTCCCTTAACTCTTTACATTCTTGTCATTTCATATTGTTCTTGGTTGAAAACCTAGAAAAGATTGATTTTTCATAATTGAATGAATTAGCTATTAATTGTGTAAATTGAATTGGGGAAAATCATTTTCATAACCTAGGTAATCAATAAGAATATTGGTGTTAATCAATTCTGTAACACCCCGCAAATTCCTCGTATTAAATTAAAATGCTAAGGAGAATTATATTTTTGAAAAGATGTTTTAAAAGAATATTTTCTCGAATAAATTCCTTATTTTATGATTCTAAAGTGATAAATGATTTTAAAGGGATGGTTTTCATAAAATAATGTTAAGAATTTAGAAATTTAGTCTTGAAAAGTCTATATAGTTGATATTTTTATGTTTTGAAGAAATTGTGATTTTCTTGTATGAGTCATTCTATGAGAAGAAAAATTTATTTTTCTATATGTATAGGTGTATATGAGTAGTTCGTGTGTGATGTATGAAAATAATATGCCTATGTGTGTGTATGTGCACGATTTTGATATGTATGTGTGTGCTTAGGATTATATTGAATAAATTAGTAAAATAAGGTGATGATGCATGAATATATGGGTGTATGTATTGATTTGATATGTGTGTATGTGTGTGTGTGGAACCTGTGCATGTATGTGAGGGGAAAGCCTAAGATTAATTTCTCTAAGTGTTGGACTAGTAACTATATGAACCAAGTGCTAACTATAATCAAACCAAGTAGGAAGAAAACCCTAACTAGAAGCCCAAGGAGTAACTAAACCTAGAGTGACATGGTTCCTTAATTTACTCCTCATTGTTCCCTTAGAGATGCTAACCTCCACCTATGCAAATCTTTAAATTGCCAAAACTACCCCTTCCATCTACCCCTTGGCCGAATTCTTTTGAGGACAAAAGAGGAAAATCTCATGTCCTTGCTTTTGTCTACATAAGTCGTCACCCATAGTCTATCCTCATTCATTTTCTTTCATTTCTTTCATTTCCTTCATCTTTCCAAACACACTTTGTTGAGAGCAAACATTAAGCTCTCAACACATACATAAAAAAAGAAGAGAGAGGGCCGTGAGTGAGAAGAAAGAAGAAGAGGAGAAACCAAGCCAAAAAAAACCCTACTTTCCTTGAAGAACCAAGTCCCAAAAGCTAGGAAATCAACCCTTTCTTGGTGGGTAGCTCGAAGTCATGAAGAGAATTGCAATAGCTTAGTTTTTCTTTGATCTTGTAGTCTTTCTTTCTTTTCTTCTTTGCATGTTGATTTTCTAAGTCTTATTTATGTAGATCTTGGACTTTTAAGACTAAAAATAATTTGTAAAGTTCTAATCAACGGACTTCATAACTTAATTAAATTTTCATGAAAGATCTTAAAGGTTTTCAAGCCAAACCTTTTAGATCTAAAGATTTGTTGAGATTTTGTGGATCTAAAGTAAAGCCTCTTTGCATGTTTAATTTTCTTACTTGAAAACCATGATTTGTGATGTGTTTGAGAGCTCATTTAATAAATGAATGGATGATCTAAACTTGCTTAATAGTAAAATTGAAATCTTTGGTGTTGCATGTTGATATGATAATGATCTTGATGATTTGAGTACATGCATGTCTTGTTTATGCCTTGATCTTTAATTTTTAAGAATAAATAAATTGGTAAAACCCTAGATCAAGAGCCAAATGATTCGGCCTTGACTAGAACTATGGGTCTTGATGCTCTTTAAACTATTTTAAGTCCTTGCACGTAAATCTCGTGTTTAGAAAAATTAATTGAAGTTGTTGAAATATTTAATTTTGGTTCAGTTTTGATAAAACTTTAAATTGTGGGTTTTTGACCTTTAAAAGCTTTAAATCTTATTTTGATCTTTAAATGCATGCATGTTGTTTTTGAACCAAAAGATTTAACCTTTTCTTCATGCATGTCACGGTTTTGACCTTTCTTACCTAAAGTGGTTTTGATTCTTGGTTTGTGCTATTTTAATTGATTTTATGACTTGATCTACAAGATCTAAGTACATGCATGTCATTCTTGAATAAAAAGATTTAATTTTCTTGAGAACCATCACGGTTTTACAAAGAACTAAAGGAAATAAGCTTTTGAAAATTGATTTCTAACTTGATCTATGTTTAAGGTTCATGCATGTTAAAGATTTGAATTTTACTCTTGATTTTTATTGGTATTGATGCCACGGTTTTATGCTTAAGAAAGGAAGTGGTATTCTAAAAACCATGTGTTTAAAAGTGCATGATTTGATTTGATGATTTTGAGGTGTTGCATGTTGAAAAAGTGCATCAAAATTATGCTTGTGCCATGATGGTGTTCGGCCTAGGTTAGATTTAATAGGTTAGGTTCTTTTCTTATGAAGTGACTTGAATTCATGATTATGTTTTGTGATTTAATGTTAAGTAAATTATTTAAATTGTGTTGTGTATGTTTAAATTTCTATTTGATTTTTGGATTAAAAACAAAGGAAATAAATAAACTAAAATGGTTTGAGAAAAAGTTGTGTAATGGAATAAGTGTGTGATTGTGAAAGAGTTATGTGAAAGTAAATGTTTGATTTATAGTTTAATTAACTAATTGGTAATTGCTTGTATGACCTAATTCATCTAAGTGTGGTTGTAGTTGTGTGCTAATTGATGATTGTATAATTGGCTTTGAAATTAATTGATTCTAAAATAATTTGATTTGATGTATTGGTTTGTGTTTGTGGCTGTCCTAAACTTATTTTTTTTAACTAAAGCTTGAATCTTAAAATAATTGTTTTAAACTAAAGGATTGTTTGAAGCAAAAAGTACTTTTACAATGTTTTCGAATTTTATTAAAGTGATTCTTTGCTGTTCAAAGTTGTTTAAAGTTGTTTCTTAAATTTAAAAAGTTGTTCATGGGATTTAAAACATAGTTTTCAAGTGGTATTTGATTTAAGAAAAAGCCAGATTAAGAACGGTGCATTTTTCGGTGTTTTCGAACATGTTTAAGGTGCTGTCCAAGATGGACCAGCAACCAAATAAATTAATTTAAATCATTTTATTAAAAGTTTTCAAATGGTTCTAAAATATTTAAAGTGCTAGAGAACATGGAAAGTGTTTTGATAAAACAAGAGTGTTTTATTTAATACGAGGAATGAGAGGTGTCTAAGTTATGAAAAAAAAAAGATTTTCATAATATAAGTTAATAACGTAAACGTATTTTATTTAGTACGAGGAATTTGAAAGAAGAGGGATTGGGGCAGCCGGCAACAGAAAGGATCCAAGGTGACGGTACGCACTTAATAGCTGGACCTCAGGTGAGAGAGAAGTTATCCTAAGACACTGTGGTGTTTAGGTGATATATTAGGACGTTCCATATCATCTCAAAGATCGGAACTAAGTGGTTTGGAGTCAGTAGTATAAGTGGCAATTGTTTGTGTTGTGTGGCCACTTATACGAAGGTGACAATGACCACATTGTTGTTGTGTGATGATTGTGTGAAATAGCATGCTTGTGTGTTTATTTATTTACTTATGCATAATGATAATTATGTTGTGAATCCACATGGATAATATGCTACTTCTGAAAACATAAATGAAATAGATAAGATTGTGAAGAAAAGACATAATGAGAAGGAAATAAGGATAAAGAATATGAGAGTTTTTGGAAAAGAGATAATGTTGAGAAAGAAAGAAAGAAAAAGATAAGAGTTGAGATTGGGGAATGAATGGATGGTAATGTTGAGAACGAGCCAGAGCTGGGGAGAGTGATTGTTGGAACACGATGTAAGTTGAGTGGAGTTGGGCTCCTTTGTTTTCGGTTTTAGACTGGGGACTAGTGTTAAGTTGAGCTTGCTCCTCCATTAGCGCTCAGCAAAGTTGTGAGTTTTGAAAAAGGGTTTTTGAAAAGCAGTTTTTGAAAGGAGATTTTGAAAAGGTTTGTGAAGAGAAATATTTTTGAAAAGGTTTTTGAAAAGAGGTTTTCGAGAAAGATTATAAAAGATATTTTCAGAAAAGTTTTGAAAAGAAATTTTGTGAAAAGCCGTGATTTTTCATGCCCCTATATTTACTAACATCAATCGGTTTACCTATGTCATCCTTGTCTAGGTAGCATGTTGTGCTCATGGGAGTGTATGCTTCTTTGCATTTGTCCATTCCGAATTTTCCATGGAGCTCCTTGCAATATTTTCCTTGATGCACAAAAATCCCCTCCTTGACTTGCTTGATTTGAAGTCCTAGGAAGAACTTGAGCTCCCCCATCATGGACATTTCAAATTCCTTTTTCATCAAATTAGAGAACTTTCTACACAAGGACACGTTAGTGGCACCAAAGATAATATCATCTACATATATTTGCACTAACAAAATGTCCTCTTTGGTTTTGTAGATGAATAGTGTATTATCAACCTTTCCCCTTTGAAAGCCATTTTCTAATAGAAAGGTACTTAATCGATCATACCAAGCTCTAGGAGCTTGTTTTAATCCATAAAGTGCCTTTTTCAACTTGTAAACATGGTTTGGAAACTCATGACTTTCAAAACCGGGTGGTTGCTTAACATACACTTCTTCATTTATGAAACCATTCAAGAAAGCACTCTTGGCATCCATTTGATAAAGAGTAAAATTTATAATTGATGCAAAGGCAAGCAAGATTCGGATTACCTCAAGACGTGCAACCGGAGCAAAGGTCTCATCATAATCAACACCTTCCTCTTGGTTGTACCCTTGGGCAACAAGTCTCGCTTTGTTTCTTATAATCAAACCGGATTCATCAAGTTTATTTCTATAAATCCATTTTAAACCAATTATGGTATGATCATCGGGTATAGGCACTAATTTCCAAACATCATTTCTAACAAATTGATTTAGCTCTTCTTGCATGGCCATAACCCAATGTTCATCCATAATTGCTTCCTTAATTGAATTTGGTTCGATTTGAGAAACAAAGGAAACAAAATGACAAATGTTTTGAATTGACCTACGAGTTAATACTCCCTTTGAAAGATCTCCTATGACATTGTCAATAGGGTGAGCTTTCACCGTTTTCCAAGCCGGATCAAGTTCATCTTTGACTTCTCCTTCATCCTTTGATCTTTCCATCTCTTTGTCAACATTTGAAATCTCAAGTTCATCATCACTACCCTCACATAAAACACTATCTTCTTTCGAAGACTCATTAAAAACAACATGAATTGATTCTTCAATAGTCATAGTTCGTTTATTATAAACTCTAAAAGCTTTACTATGAGAAGAGTAACCAAAAATATTCCCTCATCCGATTTAGAATCAAATTTTCCAAGTTGATCTTCTCCATTGTTTAAAATGTACACTTTGCATCCAAAGACATGGAAATGGGATATATTGGGTTTTCTACCTTTGTAAAGCTCATAGGGGGTTTTCTTTATCATGGGCCTAATTAAAATTCTATTCATTACATAACAAGTCGTATTAACGGCATCGGCCCAAAAGTATTGAGGTACTTGAGAATCATTTAACATGGTTCTAGCAAGTTCCTCTAGCACCCTATTTTTCCTCTCAACAACTCCATTTTGTTGTGGAGTTCTAGGTGCCGAATATTGGTGCTCAATTCCATGCTTATCACAAAATCTATCAAATTTATAGTTTTCAAATTCACCTCCATGGTCGGTTCGAATAATAATCACTTTTTGATTTACTTGGTTTTGTGCAAGTTTAATGTGGCGTTTAAAAGACTTGTAGGTCTCACTCTTAGCACTTAAAAACAATGTCCATGTAAATCTTGTAAAATCATCAACAATCACCAAGGCATAGTAGTTGCCACCAAAGCTTTTTACTTGAGAGGGTCCAAACAAGTCCATGTGAAGCATTTCCAATGGTCTTGTTATGGACACATCATTTTTGGAACCAAAATGATTTTTAGTTTGCTTGCACTTCTTGCAAGGAGTGCAATCACCTTTAATTTGAAAATTGAGCTTTGGTAACCCAACTACTAAGTCTTTGGAATGAAGTTTCTTAAGTTGATTTACATTAATGTGAGCGGTCCTACGATGCCATAACCAAGTATCACTTTCTTTGCTAATTAAACATTTTGAAACTAAAGAAGTGATATTATTCAATTCAATCATGTAAGTGTTATTAGACCTTTTTCCAACAAATTTGATAGACTCATCTTTGTCACTTTTTATGAGACAATGAGTAGAGGTAAATAATACATGGTTACCAATATCACATAGTTGACTAATGCTCAAAAGATTATGTTCTAATCCTTGAACATAAAGTACATTATCAATAACCAAGTTGGAAGAATTACCAATTTTACCTATACCAAGTATTTTGCCTTTGTTGTTGTCTCCATATGTGACATATCCTTTTTCTTTAGGAGTAAGCTCAATGAAGTGTCGCTTATCTCCCGTCATGTGCCTAGAACATCCACTATCAAGTATCCAAAGTTGCTTTCCGGTTCTAAGGCACACCTACAAGACACAATCACTTGCTCATTTTGGGTACCCAAATTATGTTGGGTCCCTTTTTGTTAGTCTTGGATGATTCTTCCTTCTTAATCCAAACATAAGTACCATTTTGAATTCCAAAAGATTTGATATGGCACTTATTGTTTGTATGTCCAAATTTTCCACAATAAAAGCAAGTTGGTTTCTTTGTAAAATCAATTTTTGAGAATGAACCAACCACTTTATTTTTCTTTTTCTTGTGGACATATCCTAGACCGGTTTTGTTTGAGTTGTGTCTAAGAGAACCAATTAACCGATCTAGGTTTTTATCACTTTTGTTAAAAGTGTTGAGTTTGATTTTCAAATCATTAACTTCTTTTTCAAGCACACAACACTTTTCACAATGAGTGATGGTATATAAGTGATTTGCATTCTCACAAACATGACTAGAGTTAGCAAGTTCCAAGGATGCATTTTGGAGTTTCAAATCATTAATAGATTTTTCTAATTCATTGATTTCCTTTTGATACTCCAAAAGCTTCTTTCCTTTTTCTTTGTTAACTTTAGCAAGTCTCTCAAATTGAGTTAACATTTCATTATATTCACTTAGCAAATCATCATAAGAAATAGTATGAGAGGAGGTGTAAGAATAATTAGATGATACCTCATCCTCACTCTCATTGTCTTTTCTTTCACTACTTGAGGAGGCTTCATTGTCATTCTTGGCCATGAGGCATAGCTTGGCTTCCTCATCATCCGAACTACTTGAGGATGACTTGGAATCCTTTTCCGGTTCATCCCAAACAATGTAAGCTCTTTTCCCCTTGCCATCTTGAGTCTTCCTCTCATTCTTTCTCAAGTGGGTGGGACATTCCATTTTTATGTGTCCTATCCCACCACACTCATGACATTTCACACTCTCACTTGAGCTCTTGTTTCTTTGCTTGTTATCCTTGGATCTTTTGTCTTGAGGTCTCTTGTCCTTAGAGAATGATGAACTACCCTTTTTGCCTTTGAGGAATTTGTTGAACCTCTTGGCAAATAATCCAATCTCTTCCTCATTTAGAGCATGATCGGAGCTTTCACTTGAAGATTCATCTTCATCCTCTTTTGACATTTTGGTTGAGGCTTTTAGAGAGATACTCATCTTTTTCTTGTCCGAATCTTCATTTAGGTGAAGTCTTGATAGTTCCATCTCATGTTCTTGGAGGTTTCCAAACAAGGTGATCAAGTCCATAGATTTTACATCCTTAGCTTCCTTGATGGCGGACACCTTAGGTTGCCATCTCCTATCAAGACATCTCAAGACTTTGTTAGTAGTTTCACCATCTCTAAATTCCTTTCCTAAGCCAATCAATTGGTTAACGATATGTGTGAACCTTGTTTGCATATCATTGATAGACTCATTAGGGAACATATGAAAGAGCTCATATTCATGAGTTAAAGCATTTAATCTTGAGTCTCTAACTTCACTAGTTCCCTCATGAGTAATTTGCAAGGTATCCCACATTTCTTTAGCCGATTGACATTGTGAAATCCTATGAAATTCATTTTTGGACAAAGCGGAGAAGATGATATTTTTGGCTTTTAAATCATATGAAACTTTCTTTTTATCATCTTCATTCCAACTTGTCCTAGGAATAACAATGGCTTCACCATTAATCACTCTTCTAGGAATATAAGGACCTTTTTCAATTGCATCCCAAATATCAGTGTCTATTGCTTCTACAAAGACTCTCATCCTAACCTTCCAATAAGAATAATCTTCACCATTGAAGAATGGAGGTCGGTTAAGAGACATAGACCCTTCTTGTTGATTGCTAGAGCCCATTGTTTCCAAAAGGATCTTTTTCGAAAAAGCTTTTACGCTCGATCTTTCGACCGAGCTCTGGTACCACTTGTTGGAAACCAACAAGCGGGCTTAGCAATTACTAGAGGGGGGGTGAATAGTAATATGGAAGCAACAGTGACTAATTTTCGGTGCAATTAAAAGATAATTGATCAAAAGCTTGTTTTTCTGAAACTGGGCAATTTACTCGAGGGAAATGAAGAACACTCGAGTGAAAGTCCACGAAATACTCGAGTGAATTGTAAAACACTCGAGTGTTTTATGCAGAACAGAAAGGAGCAGTTTCAGAGAAATTTAGCAAAATGATTCAATTTCTTAAAGACTAATCCAGGGCAGATATAAATCAAAGTAGAGGGCAATTAAACTAAGTTAAAACAAGTTGAAAACAAGTTAATTGCAACCAATTGCTACTAGAATTATAAAAGCCCCTTTCTAGAGAACTTAGGGTTTGGTTTTACTTGAAAACTAAGAAAGCTATAAAAAGAGAGAGACAACACCAATTTTATCCTGGTTCACACTCAATATAGAGTGCTAATCCAGTCCCCCTAATCAACTTAGGAGTTTCTACTAGTAATCAAATTGTTAGAAATTACAAGGATAAATTGAGATTCCTCACTCAATCCTAACCCTTTTCAAGAGTGTACCAAACTCTTGAAATTTCTACCCCAACTTGATTTGGTGATGAAGAGTCCCTTCTTCATAAGCTCCTTGGAACCTCCAAGAGCCCACCAAGCTAAGAATCCTCTTAGTCTTTGTGCTTGAGAACCTCTCAAGGCTTGAGAACTTGGATACCTCACCAAGTACTTGGATACCTCACCAAGATTTTCTAAACAAGCTAAAGTGTTTGAGTGTTTGAGAATTTTACAACAAATAATTCTCTTACAAATGAAGCACACTCTCTTAACTCACTAAGACAAATAATAAAGATGAATGCTTGGTTGAGTTTAGAGAGAGAAAATGATTTTAACACTTGAGAGAGAGAGAATCAATGATAGAATGTAAGCTTGTTCTCTTGGATAATGGCCACTATTCAGAATATAAGTAAGGGGACAAAAGGGAAGGAAAAACCAAGTTATTCTTCCTTTTTGTCCTCTTCTAACGTTTAAAAAATTTGTTGTCAGACCTAAATCACTCGAGTCTTTTTGGAAACACTCGAGTGTTTTGTGGTCAACTCTGATAGTGTTGCCTTTTTACTTTATCCAACGGCTATATTACTGAAAATTCATAAATCACTCGAGTGAATTGAGAATCACTCGAGTGAATTGGTCAATGTTGGAAAAATTAAGTTTTCTAACATTGTTTTCAATTCTCTTCTCAAGTCTGATTGGTTTTAATCTCAACCTTTCATGTATGAATATTATTTGACCTTATGTGAGAATAAAAACCTAAACTACCCACTCTCATAAATAAAATACATTAAGAATAAATGAGAATGAATAATTAAACTAAGCACTTGATCTTCTTTATTGTTGGGCTTGCATTCTTCAAATTAAGTCCATAATTTAATTACATTGTCATCATCAAAATTAATCTACCTTAATCGGAGATTTGATTTTACAAATGAAAGTTAAGAAGCAATCAAGAGATTGAGAATAAGTTTGGTAGAACAGAGAGACAATGAGGAGAATAATAATAACGATAAGAATGATAAGCTTGATTAATATGTTGTATGCAATTGTATGTTTTGTGTGCTTGTGTGGTCTTGGTATCTAGCCTATTGTAATCCCACACCGTCGACGATTCGTCGTTCGGATCGCTTACTCTCTCCTGTTCGTTGGCATATCGGGGCTGCTGATATCTCAACGGGCAGACGGAGTATCGTTTGAAGGTCATCATCAGAGAAGAGTTGAAGATGGAACGGAGTGGCAACCGCCAAGTAGCAATAGAGATGATTTCATCCTCGGGAGCGAAGAAAGGGTGCAAGAAGAATGGAGAGCTTCATCCGGGCGTCTTCATCCGAGTAGCGCAGCGGAAGCGAAAGTAGTGAATTTAGTTTAAGGTTATGATTTGTGTTTTCAGCTAAGGATTACCGAGCAATGAACCATCTATGTAATCAAGCCCAGTCTAAATTTTGTATTACGAAGTACTTATGTTCCGGGAGGATGAACAATGTAAATTGTTAAGACATTTTATAACGAGAAAAGTTTTATGAAAAGAATCGTTTTCGTAACAACTCGGTTTTCGATAAAAAGGGGTGTTGAGACATCAAGAACTTTTCAAGAACGTTTTCCAAACACTTCAACAATGTTTTGTAAACAAAAATTGGCCCTATTTTTGCAACTTTAATAAGTAAAAGTTAACTATTTTTGGTTTATGAAAATCGGGCTGTTACAAATTCCGCTTTATCTCTGATCATATGTGTTAATTGATTGATTTTCGTATTCAATTGAAAAGTGATTTTTCAGTTTTAACAGTGATTAATCAATTAACTGAAGTTGTTAATCGATTAACCAAAAGACATATTTCAGGCACTAATCGATTAACTGATCTGATTAATCGATTAAATCAAAGTTTTACAAAGGATTAATCGATTAATTGAAGGCTTAATCGATTAAGGGCTGAAACATTTTTGTAAAAATCATTCGTCTTAATTGTTTCGAAAATCTTTCAAGGTTTCTTAAACACCTATTCAACCCCCTTTCTAGGTTTTCTCCTAGGGTTTCTTAGTTAATTCATCCACCGATTGTAGTTTTTACAATTGGTATTAGAGCTCGGTCGAAAGACACGAGCATAGAGCTTTTTCGTAAAGATCCTTAAGGAAACTACAATGGGTTCTACGAATCCCTTTGGTGGTGAAGGTGCTTTGATAAGTCACCCTCCTATGTTTGGTGGAGAGGGTTATGCTTATTGGAAAGTTAGAATGATCTTATTGGTGGAGAGGGTTATGCTCATCATAAGATAGAGCGGAGGTGATGATATTCTTAGCTTTTAAATCATATTGAATTTTCTTTTTATCATCATCGGTCCACTTATCTTTGTGTGATTATTAGATAATTATCATGCTATTGTGGTTATTGTGATATTTCTTTAAAATTGATATCTTACTTTGTTAAGTGATATTATGATTTTTTTTAGTTCCTAATTGGTGCCATATTTCATTGTTATATTTCTTTCCAATTGGTATCACATCTCAAAGTATAGTTACAATTATTTACAATTAGTATCAATATTGTAAAGAAATGATCATTGATTCTCTATTTTGGCTTAAAATTTTATTGTCATATTACTTTTTGATAATGCCAAAAGGGGGAGAAAAGGTTGTTTTTGTTGTTTTTGTATAGGTGGAGCAAAAGTTGTTGAAGATAGGGGGAGAGTCAAGCTTATCTCAATTTGATTTCAAATGTAAAAAGCATTTATTGAGGGGGAGCAAGAGTCTCACCAAGTGATCAAAGTTCAAGCATCAACAACTTCAAACAACTTCAAAACATGCATATTTGAAGATAGGGGGAGAGTCAAGCTAATCTCAATTTGATTTCAAATGTCAAAAGCATTTATTGAGGGGGAGCAAGAGTCTCACCAAGTGATCAAAGTTCAAGCATCAACAACTTCAAACAACTTCAAAAAACTTCAAAACATGTTTGTCATTTTCAAAAAGGGGGAGATTGTTAGATCCGGTGTGATGGTTTTGATAATGACAAAGGTTTTGAACAAGCTAAAAATGTATTGGTCAAGCTCAAGGCATGAAGAAGGTCAACAAACAAACAACAAACAACAATGATGAAGAGAGAGCAAACTCATGAAGATTCATTTGTGTCTTATATTGTAATATCTTTATTTGAGTCTTATAGTTTGATGAGTTTGGGTAGAATCATTAGAGGGTAGTGAATCTCTATCAAGTGCATGATTATATTATAATATGAGTATTCACTTAACCTAAAATCAATAGGTGGCTTAAAGGTTTGAAAGAAAAGGTTTAGTTTTAAGAAAACAAGTTTTTAGAAGTGTTTTTTAGTGGCTAATCGATTAATGGGTTTAGTTAATCGATTAACACACATGTTACAGTGGTTAATCGATTAAGGCAATGAGTTAATCGATTAACACCTGCAGAACTGGTTTTTAAAATACGTTTTTCACTTCTCAAAATCAGTTTCTAAGGTTCCTAACTTTTGGGTATTCTATATAAAACCTTTTCCTAATCATTAGAACTAACTAACATCATTTTTCATATCAATTTTACATAGATCAAAGCCACACTATTCTCTGTCACTTTCTCAAGATCAAAGCTTTCAATTTTATATTCTTTGATCAAGAATCTTTGAACATAGTTCTTGAAAGAGATTCATAGGACTGTTATTGTTTTCAATTTGGTTGTAATCATTGCAAGGAGACAAACATTCTACAACAATGGAAGACTTGGTGGTTGTTCATCAAGCAAAATCGTCTTGGAAGTCTTGGTGTTTTATCAAGCAATTGGAAGTCTTGATGTTAGGTATCATCAAGCAAATTGGAAGGCTTGTTGTGGGGTTATCAACAAGCAAGGGAAAAGGTTATATTATATTTCAATAGGGTTGCAAGACAAGAGTGAGGTATCTCTTGGAGGCTATCAAGAAGGGAGTCTTGAGAGGCATTTACTTGTAATTTGAGAACTCTAATTCCTTAGTGAAGAATCTCTCTTGGTTGAAGAGGGGACTGGATGTAGCTCACGGTGGTTGTGAGTGAACCAGGATAAATCACTGTGCAGTATCTCTATTCCCTTAACTCTTTACATTCTTGTCATTTCATATTGTTCTTGGTTGAAAACCTAGAAAAGATTGATTTTTCATAATTGAATAAATTAGCTTTTAATTGTGTAAATTGAATTGGGGAAAATCATTTTCATAACCTAGGTAATCAATAAGAATATTGGTGTTAATCAATTCCGCTTTATCGCTGATCATATGTGTTAATTGATTGATTTTCGTATTCAATTAAAAAGTGATTTTTCAGTTTTAACAGTGATTAATCGATTAACTGAAGTTGTTAAACGATTAACCAAAAGACATCTTTAAGGCACTAATCGATTAACTGATATGATTAATCGATTAACTCAAAGTTTTACAAAGAATTAATCGACTAATTGAAGGCATAATCGATTAAGGGCTAAAACATTTTTTAAAAATCATTCGTTTTAATTGTTTCGATTCGTTTCTTTCGAAAATCTTTCAAGGTTTCTTAAACACCTATTCAACCCCCCTTTCTAGGTGCTCTCCTAGGGTTTCTTAGTTAATTTATCCACCGATTGTAGTTTTTACACCCTGGTAGCCAAAACCCACCTTGATCTCTGGACAGAGACCATTTGTAACACCCCAATTTTATTAAGTGTATAAAATAGGAAGTAAATTTTTTTAAAATTTATTTATTTAAAATATCGGATTATTTATACAAAAAGTATGTATAAAACATGGCGGATTTTCATTATTAACAGGTGTGTTAATATTGCTTAGTTCTTTCTTTCGTTTAGTCTACTCCGCTTACAGACCGTAAGTTCTATGATTTGGTCGTTGGTTATTTGTTTGTTGTGGCTGGCGAGGATGACCTTGGCCCTACGTATCCCACGGGAATCTAGCCACACGTAGTTCTTGCTTTAAGTTGGATTATGAGGATTTTTGGTCTTAGTTTCAACATAAAACTTATTCTAAATCTTTGTCTTTTAATAGTTTGATCAATTTTTCTTTATCCAAACTTAATTCAATTATTCTTTGAAAGATTCCCAATAATATTATCACAATAGGTCATGCAGAACAATTTCCCCAAGTAAGTGGAGAAGTCCCAGCTGTTGACTCTGTAACACCCCGATTCGGCAACTTGAAAACTTAAGTAAAACATAGTGAAAATTAGGGCCATTTTTTTTAAAAAAAAAAACAAGTGTAACACGACATGAGAACACTTAGACTTTTCGAAACATAGTTACAATTTAAAAACTCGTGTTCTCTCATAGCATAACACCTTTTCAAGTTCCAAACCGAGATGTCACAAGACACCGCACTTTGAAACCCGCTTTCAAAACATTTTCTAAAAAGGTAGCCCGTTACTTATTTCAAAACATCGGTGTGGAATAAGACATTTGCCGAGGTACAGCATGATAGAGCTAGGTAACTAAGCCAAGGGAAAACACCGAGCTTCTAGTCATGCACACCAAAGCTATCTTTCTATCTTCGCATCTTGGCAGCCCAAGCTCTCGGTCCACAAGAAGAGTTGTCGCCTCCAACCATCTCAGGAATCTCACTCAGAGAGTCGTCGGGTACTTGCCTTTCCTGGCACTACGCCATCTACCGGTTGCAATATCAGCATTTGCCAATACGACAACACGGTAGGAGAGAGTCAGTGTTCCGAACACTAACGGGTTGACCATGCGGTCTCAATGTAGATTCAAAATATAACTAGACAGATAATATAAAACAACATAACTAAGACAACATAGTGTACCATCATATCATCATCGACATGTATAACATGTAATGCACATAACATATATGAACCACATAAAACAATGCATATCAAAATATTCTTAATGTATCAATATCATCGTTCAAAGCCAAAACCTCCATTACGCTTGCATTACAATTTCTTTTCCATTCTTCCATCCATCGTGATTTTCCAAACTTATCGCGCATTCCAAGAATCCTTTCTTATATACTCGTCTTATAAACTTTATTCGATACTTAAAGTTTTGATATACTTTTCTTTTGAAACATCTTTGTTTATTAAGTTTTTATTATCTCGGTTAGCATCAATGATGAGGGGGAAGCATCATTGAGCTCACACACGTCTACATCTCCTCGGTCAACCACCCAACCTAGTCGGAAGCAAACAGGAGTACAGGACTTTACCACGCGGGCACGACAGCTGTCACACAAACAAATGGTCCCAGACCAGGAGGACTCAGCCTCAAATCATATCATATCAATTCACATATATATCAAGGCACGCTCTCAGCGGCAATCTCAAATGCCCCGTTCCAGTCCCTCTCGCTGTTCTCGATTTGCAATCAAGGGGGCGACAGTATATTTCTAGTCTGCAGTGCAGAACGTGCCACGACATTAGACCCAGTCCCTACCACGTTAGTACTCCACATGTGGAGTTGTTCCACCCAGAAATATACTCTAGACTTCTTGACGTTTCACCGTCATCGTCCTCCCCTCATGCAATCTCCTCCTAAGTATCCGCAGATACCTATGGTTCCTTCCTCTCCACTACTTCGATACGACACTCATACCTCACCGCGTTTGTAAATGTCTTTTAAAGTCTTTTAAAGTTTCACGCTTTAATTAGCGGCTTAATCCTAACAGTCGGCTCGTCCTTGGTGCATCCCTTCAACGAAGCCCGACCACTAAACGCAATCTATTCCCCCTAAATCTCAATGGCCCTTGGCCTCAAAATCAAATCTCATGCATCTCAGCACTATTCTCAACAACTCATACTCAACAGTATTCCTCGGCATCTTTCTCATCATCATCATTATCAACAGTATCTTTTACTCGTCTTTCTCAAAATATCCTTTTCACAAAACTTTTTCAAAAACATGATTTCACAAAACTTTTTCAAAAACATTATTTTCACAAAAGCTTTTCAAAAATCTCATTTCAAAACCTTTTTCAAAAATCACATTTTTTGATGAGTGCTAATGGAGGAGCAAGCTCGACTCAACACTAGGCTTCTTTCCAAAAACATGAACGAGGAATCACATATCACTTTCATAACCACGCTTCCGCTCGCCTCATCGGATGTTTCATTTCCTTTCAACTCAAATTTCACTTTCTTTCTTACTTTATCTCTTTTGCATTCCAATCGCATCAAGCGTTCTCTTTCTCAATCATTCCAACATCCTTCTCTTTAATCTTACTTATTGCCTATCTTTTGTGACATCCCCTATTTTCCAAACGACAAATAAATAAGTTTTTACTAAATATTCTGAGATATTGTTTTACGAGTGATTTTTGATGAATATTTTATCCGACTGTGTAATCAATTTTCGATTTTCTGGAATTTGGTAAACAAAGATTTTTATAAAGTTCAAGCGAATGATTTCGTTGAGTTTGAGTAATTTTATTGTTTGCGATTTCATTTGGGAAATGAATTTCCTTGTGCATCATTATGGATTTAACCTAATAGATTTAAGAATTGATTTAAAGGAGTTTTGATTTCATGATGGATTTCTACTCTTTGAAACTTAACCTACTTGTGTTTTGATTTCATGTGGTTGTTTTTCTAAGGTTTTCAATGAATGATTTTACTTAAGGTTTTAATTAAGGTTTTACTTTCTTAAATTGATTCATATGGTTTATGGTGGAAAACTATTTTTATTAAGTTCCAAGAAATCAAAGTCCAAATCTCCTTGATCTAGAGTAATGTCTCAAAACCGTAATTAGTATCATAATCCATGATTAAAACCCTAATCGAGTTCTTAATCCTTGATTGAGAACTTAATCACTCTCTTAAGACCTAAATCCTCAAGAATTAGTGAGTTAATCTAGAATTAATTTTCCTTAAACCCATGATTAAGTTTTTGGTTAGTACCTTAATCCTTGATTAAGCCCTAATCACTGAGGATTAGTGGACTAAACCTAGATTAATTAACCTAATCCTACCCTAATCACGATTAGCACCCTAATTAGTGCCTTAAACCTAATTAGCTAATCTAATCACCCAAGGCTCCATGTGGCCGAATTTTATGATGGATGGCTTGGCCACCAAGCCTACTTGCATGGTTGCCAAGTAGCATGCCCTTTTAGTCAAAACCATGACATCATCACCATGACATAAGCATGACCTAAGAGAAGAAAAAGTGAAGGAAAGGGAGGAAAGAAGGGGGAGGCCGTGAGGGCCTTGATGGCAAGACTTGGCCTCCAAGTCCTTAACTTAATTCCTAAGCATTGCAAACCAACCCTCCATGCAAACCCTTCTTGGCAATTAAGAAAAAGTGGAGGAGAATAAGGAAGGGACCAAACCGTGTGAGACTAAGGGAGTTCATTTCCACTCTTTCATTCTTCATCCTTCTTTCTTTCAAGCAACAAACAACAACACCAACACCCATCAAACCTCCCAAAACCGTGAGGGAGTGAGTGAATTCTCCATCATTCCTTCAACAATCACACACTTTCTTCCATTCTTTTCCTAAGCCAAACACAAAACACCAAGAGAATCATCAAACTCTTGGTGAGAAAAAGAAAGAGAGAAGGTGGCCGAATCTAAGGAGGAGGAGAACCAAACCTAGAACACTTTATCACCTAAGCAAGATCAAGCTAAACTAGTAAAGAGGAGGAAGAAAAACCATGGACCTTAGAGGATGAGTGAATAAACCGTGAGGAGAGAAAAGAAACCAAGGATTTTGGACTTGAAATTCTTAAAAGTTTTAACTAAGTAAGGATTTATTTCATGATCTAAAAGTTTTAAAACCTTTTTCTTTAATTCTTGTTCTTTTTCATTCTTTCTTTATAAAACTTTGATTTTGTTTGAAAAAGTGTTGATGCATGTTTGTTTTTGTCTTGGATCTAGTGATTTCTTTTACATGCATGTTGATTTTTCAACTTGATCTTAAAGTTTTGTTAAGAAAAGTGTTTTTCCTCATGATCTTGAGTTTTCCTTTTTGATCTCTTAAAAGCGTTTGAAAAAGAACTTGATTTTTAAGTTTTCATGAAAGATTCTTTAAAGACCTAATATTTTTGGTTGCATGCATGATTAAATCCATGCTTGATCTATGATTTGTTTGATGTTTGAGTTTTGATGTGAAGATCTTTGTGAATGATTGAATTTTCTTAGTGATTTTCCTTTATATTGGTCATGGTTTGATGATGATGTGATTGAAAGTTGATTTTCTTTTGCTTGATCCCTTGCATGTTATGATCTTGAAGTTTAGTGATGCTTTAAGTAAATAAAATTTATGTGATGATTGTGATCTTATGTGTTAATCACGGTTTTGCATGCTTAATTGGAAAGGCAAAAATTTCCTTAAGTCTAAGTGATGAACATGTGATTTCCATGAGTGTTGAGTTGATTTTATGTGTTAAATGTGAGACAAAAATTGTTTAAAGATTTGTTTGATGCTCACGGTTTTATATAGAAAAATATGCTAGGATTATGTTTTTACTTACTTGATGAATTATGTGAAGTTGTGGTTGGATTTGGAGTTGTTATCTTTAAGTCTTGAATCATTGAAAAATATTTTTGAAAACCCTAGTTAAGGTCACGGTTTGGACCTTAGCTTTTGAGTTAAATCTTCTTTGAATGAATATGTGTTGACTTCATGAAACTATGTGTTGAATTGTGTGTATGAGTGTATTATTGATTTTCATAAAAATAAATGAATGAACAAACTTGTTAAATGAAACGATGTTGTGCTGAAATAGTGATATGTGTGAGTTTCTAACTTTGATAAATGATCTTTATGGGTGTTCAATAATTCTGAAACTTTGTCACTGACTTAAGTATGTTAAAATGAACTTCTCTGAATTTTTATATGATTTTTTTAGAGTTGGTTTATTAATTGAAATGAAGTCATTTTGGTGAAAACGATTTCGGAAAAGTAAATTTTCGAGGAAAAACCTAAACCGAGTTTTCTGACCTAAACTACTCTAAATTGCTTGAAAATTTTATGGTAACTCCTTAAACATGTCTTGTGACTCTCTGTAGAATTTGAGGTGATTTGGAGTTGGTTTGATATTTTTACCAATTGAAAAATAGTGAACCATTTGGTTCGGATTTTCCAGACCTAGTGACTAATTTAATTGAAAAAGTATGACTTGCACAACTCCAAATAATCTGAAATTTTTATGAGATGATCTTGATTGTGTAAGGAAGATTTATACCAATTTTCATGCAATTCGGAGTTGAAACACTATTTTTAATTATGGCGTTTTGGCCTCAGGTCAGCAACAGTTCCATCATGCTTTTTATGCAAAATCTGATTGGAAACCTAACTTAAGATTGTTCAAATGGCTTGGAAATTTTATATGATTAACTTTAACAAATATTGGTATGTTATGGAAGTTTTGAGAATTGAACAAATTGATTTGGCATAGTTTTAGATTTTATCTTTTATGCTTTCCCGTAATTGAACAAAAGCTTTATTTAAATGTTTTTGACAAACATGAATTTTGTGCTTTGTTTTGTGACTTGGCTGGACTTATATGATGAGTTTAATGTCTTGAAATAATTGAGTGAATGATTGCTTGATGATATGTTTGGACTATGCATGATTGAGTTTGCAAGATTGATTGGTTACGGTGTTTCGGTCTAGGCTATTAGTTTGAAACTATGATTTGAAAATGTGCTATGTGCTATGTGCTAAATGGGTTGTTTTAGGTGATACATGCTAATTGAACTTATTTGTTTGAATGTCTGAAGATTGTTATTTGATAAAAGAAGTGAAGAAAAATGAGTTATTTAATAAGTTACGATGTTATAATTGATCTTTTGAAGTTGATTAATTTTTGAAAAGAATTTGACTGTTTGAAATAGTAATGGTTTTACTAGTTGCTGCCTTATTTGATTTCATTGTGTTATGTTTGAAAATAAATCATTTCAAATGTTCATTTTAACATGAAGTATTAAAGAGATTAAACAACAATTTTTCGGTGTTTTCGAATCTTGGTTGTGGTTGTCCGGAATGGGCCAACCACCAATTTGTTTTATTTAAAGTGTTTATATGCGTATGGTTCGGTTATATGTGCCTATATGTTTCATTACTTTGTTTGGTTGAGAAATTATTGATCAAAATGTTTATTAAATTGTTTTCAAGATGCTTAGCTTGTTTCTGGATTTAAATTGGTTTTGAATAATGAAAAATGAACTTGGGACTTAGCATGTGATGCTGTCCAGAATTTTTGTAAGATGTATTTCTTGTTTTGAAATGTTTTCAAAATGATTTGAAGTAGAGTTTTTAATATAAGATAAAGTTGGATTTTGATTTGAGAAAAACCTTGACGTTTTACGATTGTCCGACAATAAGTGAAAGAAGTTTTCAAAAATGCGCTTTGAGTATGACGATCATTTAGATAGACTAGTAACGTTAGTGCCTTCTATCTAGTGTAAGGTGCGTATAAGTCAGGAAGTCGGAGCAGCTGACAGTTGAGAGGACCCGCAACGATTTCGGACGAGGTATTTGCTGGAGTTGAGGTGAGAGAGAAGCTTCCCTAAGACACCGTGGTATTTAGGTGATCTATTAGGACACTCCGTACTCTCTCAAAGTCGGAGTAAAGGTCTATCGTAGTTAGTAGTATACCCGATAAATTGTGTGATTGCTTGTATCGAGGTATACGAAGACTCAGACCTATACCATTACATGGTATTGATTGACTGATATGCTTGTGTATGTTGAGATATAATGTTGCTTATATTATCATTGCATGTGCATATTGCATCATCCCGCGTTATAGAATAAGGATAGTAAAGACATTAGAAAACTATAAGAAATCCCCCAACGACTCGAGCGAAACTCCAAGGGGTGGAACGCGTGATGGCACCGGATGATGCAGATGCGCCGAATGTGTGAATGGAGCTGATGTTGTGACAATGATGAGGTCTTCAAGTATGGATACAACGGATGCTGAACTCTATAAAGAGTATATCTATGTGGTCGTAGCCACTTACTGAGAGTGTTTCCACATGGTCGTAGCCATGTGTTGAGAGAGTGTTTCCACATGGTCGTAGCCATGTGTTGAGGTGATTTCCATATGGTCGTAGCCATATGTTGAGATAGCCTCCATATGGTCGTAGCCATATGCTGAGAGCGAGTTGAGATAGGTCGGAGCCTATCTATTAATGTTTGATGGATATCCCGCATATGGTCGGAGCCGTATGTTGATGGTGGTTCTGAGTGGGTCGTAGCCCGTCAGAATGATGTTTGATATTTCGCATATAGTCGTAGCTATATGGCGAGGTTGACTCTGAATGGGTTGTAGCCCGTCAGAGAGATTGTGGATATCCTGCACATGGTCGGAGCTATGTGCCGAATGTGATTTTGGATGGGTCGGAGCTCATCAAACATAGTAGTCGAGTCCCATCAAAAGCAACCCGCATATGGTTGGAGCTATATGACGGAGGAGACTTAGTATGGGTCGACAATAGGACAAATCGAATAGAACCTTTTCGTTCTAAAACCCTTACCCGAAGTAGTGGAGAGGAAGATACGGTGTTTACCTGCGTGGTAATCACTTGATGATTGGGATAGGGGAAGGCAATGACGGTGACTCGTCAAGAAGCCTGAAGAGGAGTCTGTCTAGGCGGGAAAAGCTACAGGGGACCTGGGTTAACCATCCCGGGTAGGGGTGAGTAGTCCAGTGTCGTAGTTGAAGTACTGCATGATCACTAGACAGATGACTGACGCCCCTTGACTAAATCAGGATCAGAAGAGGGATGCTTGAACTCGGTGGAGGTTGACGCCCCTTGTCATGATATTATTTTCCCGGGCACTTTATATTCTATTTTGGCGTAGTCTCCTGAAGCCGGAGTGGTAGAGATCCTGTATTCTGATTGCTTTCGACTAGGTGGATGGATCGAGGAGATGTAAACCTGAACCTTAAACCCTAAAGCTTGAGTCCTGATGCGATTGACTTGAGATATGTGAACTATGAGACTTCGGCTTTGAGAAAGCGATACGATAAGAGATTCGACTTTGCGAGATAAGATGTTTAAGAGATACGATTGTGTGAGGCAGATTAATTAAGAGAATTCCCCAATGAAAAGATAAAGAGTTAGTTAATTGCGACGATTGCATCGCATCCTCATGCATCCTGCATACTTATCTGTTGTATTGTTGTGTTGTGAACGTGTATCATTGTGTGTTTGTATTGTCTTAATATTTTGCCTATCGTAAACCCACACCGTCGACGATACGTCGTTCGGAATGCTTACTCTCTCTGTCTTTCCCTTCCATGTGGACTTCGGTGTCGATGTCCACAGGTGACAGAGTAAGTAGATTTCCTTGAGAGTCGGTGCTTCAAGCGTTGGGCTACGAAGACACGACCGTGATGGAGTCTCAAAGAAGAAGAAGGCTCAGCTCGACTCGAGGATTCGATGGTGGATGATTCAACTTGCTGAGGAGCATCACGTTAGCGGAAGCCTGCTGTTACAGTGTCTATGTCCAAGTATTGTACTCCCTTACCAGGTACTTAGACATCATTAGCTGTATCCACATGTGCACCCGAAAGATGTTTTAAAAAGCTGGACAATCAATATTAAGTTTTTCGGTTAGACATAAATGAGATGGGCTTTCTAAATGTGATTGTGAAAACGAGTTTCAAAGTGCGATGTTTCGTAACATCTCGGTTTGGAGCTTGAAGTATAACATGAGATATGAGAATCCAATTTATGTTGCAAATTATTTGACGAAAGATTTTGGAAACTTGGAGATTCTCATATCCATGTCATGTTTCAAAAAAAAAAAAATTGGCCCAAATTTTCACCATATTAATTAAAGAAATTATATTTTCAAGTTGTCAAATCGGGATGTTAGATCTTTCACTTAATTATACTCATGTTTTGCATTCGCATTCTCTTTTCTCTTTTCGATCTCATCTCATCACTTTCACGGTTTCCTTATCATGGTTTCACTACTCAGACATAATCAAACAATTCCAAACAGAATTAAATATGCACAACTAGTAAACATTTAGCATGTAAGTAAAACAAGTAAACATTTAGCACACAGATTTCTATTGCCTAATTCGCAGTACTCTCACAATCCATCTA
Source organism: Crotalaria pallida (assembly GCA_037953625.1). Classification (NCBI taxonomy): domain Eukaryota; kingdom Viridiplantae; phylum Streptophyta; class Magnoliopsida; order Fabales; family Fabaceae; genus Crotalaria; species Crotalaria pallida. Next base: position 93,233,994 of record CM075654.1, read on the forward strand.
TTCGGATTGCGAGCAACCACGTTATGGGACCACCACACTCTCACTCACCTGGATGACGAATCATCCGAAAGCTTTCCAAGTTTCCCAGTCGCTAACCTTGCCACGTTTCCTTCGCGTCCGACACCCGAACTAGAACATTTTTCCCCGTGCGTTAGAACGTTTTCGATAATTTCTTAATTTCGTTTTAAAAACACTTTTAATTTCTTTCTTGCAAACTCATTACCAAAATCCAAAAATTTCACATCCAACTCAAATAAAAAGGCTTTCAGGAAAACTTTGAAACAATAAAATAATCTCTTTATTAAAACAAAATCCATCTCTCTTTATTCAGAAACACTTTGTTTATAAAAATCATTTTCTTGAACCATTAAACAAAATTCAAACTCTAGAAAATAAAGTTCTAAAACCACATCAAATTGATTCATTTAATTATTAAACATCAATCAAAGAAGGTCAGACATAGCATTTACAAATTCACATAACACAAATCACATTTTCAATCATTTAAAATCATTAATTAAATCATAACCTTAATAAATTAATTCAATTACCCTTAAGAAACTTAATCTTTTTAATTAATTCAACAAAACCGAATCATACACATGATTAACAAATAGATTTTTAAAACTACAATCATTGAATCCACATCATGAAAATTTCACTTTACAAAATCAAACCAACTTATTTATTTTCTAAAATCAAAAGATAAAAGAAATCACACATCACTTTCACATACCACCTAGATCATAGTCATTTTCAAAAGTTATTCCATGAAAACAATTTTTTCATACCAATTAAACACGCATTGGCCGAATCATGCACATGGAATTTTTGCAAGGATTAATGCACAAGTAAAGACATGAAATCATAAAATCATTTTCCTTCTTTTTAAGTTAAAACAGTGAGCACATAAAAGAAAATTTAACAATTTTAATTCATTTTTATTGATCAAACCAAACAACAATTTGAAACCACAAATCATTTCAAAGATTCACATGCATTTTCTTTTGGAAACTTAAATTATTTCATGTATGGACTTTTTAAACCTTAAATTCAATTAACCTTATCATGCATGTAACCTATATGAGAGACAAACATGGCTACCTACCTAATCCTAGGTTGGCCGAAACATCATCATGAAAAAGGACATGGTTTCTCCTTCATTTTCAACATGCAAGAATCATAAAATCAAATCAATTCATGGAAAACAACACATTACATTATTTATTCACATCAACCTTCACAAAATAAATTCAAGATCATAACTCTTCTCAAAACAAAAACAAGGATTTAATTTTTAACCTCATGAAAATAACATGCATGAACTTTCTTCAAAATGAAAAGCATGAATTTTATTATTTATGGGTCATGACCGAATTTCATGATGCAAAGAAACAAGGCTTTTCATTTATTTCTTAATGCACACAAAAGTCACAAAATCAACACCAAGCATGTAGGCTTCAAGACTAGTTATCAAACAACATGCATCAACAAAATCTTTTTCAAACATAAACTTAAGTTCAACATTTTCTCAAAACAACCATAAAGATTTAACTTCAACTTTATGAAAACAACATGCATGTGTTATAAATCATTAGATCTAGCTTTAAACTACACATGCATTTACTTTTTACAACATAAAAAGCATGGATCTTAAATAAATCAACTTGGCCGAATGGCCTATAACCAAATAAAACATACACAAAATCTAACACTTAAATCAAATAATGTTTATACTAAAAGAAATCAATTTAAAACTTGTTACTTTAATTCTTTTCCCAAAAATCGAATCAAACACAAAATAAAAACATGATTTTTCTCTTAAAAATTAACATGTAAACCAAAGATCTAAACATTTTTCACACATCAAATAAAGATAATTACATGCACACTCTTAAATCAAATAAGAACATCACTAAACTATCATGCAAGACTAGGAACTTAAACTTTTTCACAAATCAAGTTTAGATCATGAATTTTCTTGTCAAATAATCACAAACAAACACATAAATCACGGATCTAAGCAAGAAAATCAAACATGCAAGAAAGATTCATTTTAGGTTTTCACAAAAATCTTAGTTTACTTTAGATCTTTAAGTTTTTAGTTAGAAAAATACTAGATCTAGCAAGAAAACTTTAAACCGAAACATCAAACACAAGATCACATATTACAAATTATTTTAAAGTCTTTAAAGTCCATGATTAAGCAAGATCAAAGAATAACAACACATGAAATCATCTTTCAACTTAGAAAAATCAACATGCAAAGAATAAAAAGGAAGATCTATAAACTAGAAAAAGAAAAACTAAACTATTACAATTTTTCTCCAAGCTCTTCAAGTCCTACCATAAAAGAAATTGGTCTTCTAGCTCTTAAGGCTCTTGATCTACAAGGGAAAGGCTTGGTTGAACTTGGATCTCCTTCTTCTTCCTCTTCAAGTCCCACGGCTCCCTCTTCTCTCTCTCTCTCTCTATTTTTTTTCTTTTCTTTCTCTAAGAGGTTGATGAGTCTCTTAGAGTTGTATTTGTGTTTGTGTTGGTGTGGAGAAGAAACGAAGTAGGTGAAGAGAAGTGAAATGAGGAAATGAGCCAAGGCTTCTTGAATATATAGACCAATTCACACTTCCCTCTTTGCCCTTAGGTGGATTCGGCTACAACACAATTGGGAGGGGCATTTTTGGGCTTCTAAAATTTTGCATGGGTGGACTTTATCATATACAAGGGGGACAAAGTTGCATGGCTAGACTTTTAGGGGTCAAGCTAGGCTTAAGGACTTGTTAGAAGATAGTTAGGATTTTGCACTTGGTTTGGTTACAACACTAGGTTTTCTATTTGGTTTCTACTTTCTTAATCTTTAAGCTTCTAGAATTCATGCATACACACAGATGCACAGTTATACATACACACATATATATACGTAGCATACTCACACACCACCGTATCATGCACACACATATACATACATTTTACATTTTATTTCTTAAGCATATGTACTTAAACATTCTAATTATTAATTCACACACTAATGCAATAAATTCAAACAATCACGTTCACACAATTAATTCCATGCACCACACATCAAACACACATCAAAACAAGCACTTATCACATAAAAATTTCAAGCCAAATCAATAGATTTATTTTCTTCAAAACATAGATCCCAAAAATTCGTATTTCATATTTCTGAAAATAAATTTTTATAAAACAACCCAGAAAAATCTGAAATTTACATTTTTAATAAAATCTACGTTTCAAGACGATCGTTTTGATATAAAATTCATGAAAATCCGAGTTACGGTTAAAAAGTTACAAATTTTTCAAGATAACACTTCAAAAACTTCATTTCAAACAAAAATCACTTTTTAGGAAAAATCACAATTTCGCAAATCACTTTCATTTCAACAAAATCATTCACTTCTCTTTTATACAAACATTTGATTTATAAAAATCCAGAAAGTCGATACTTTGTTTCTTCTTCTCATAAAATTCTTTTAGGAAAATCTTTCATAAAACAGAGTTTCAGGGTTTATTTTAACAAATTTCGTTCTCGCAAGTACGGGAAAAATGAGGGATGTTACAGACTCACTTAAAATTCACTTACCTTAGAGCTCTTATCGCCCTTGGTGACAGGATTCGTTCTAAGACCTAGAGTAATGTATTAATCGGAAACCTAATTTTATTTTAACAGAGTGACGGCTTATTTTTCAAATATTTAATTAGGTATAAAAATATCTTATAATATTCAATTTGGCAGAATAATAGCTTATAATATTAATTTATTAAATATCTAAACTGGTAGAATAATAGCTATATATATATATTAAGTATTTAAACTGACAGAATTTCAACACATAATTGTTTACTTTTTCAAAAGTTCAAACTGATAGAATTCCATCTTGTAAATACTTCTAATTTCAAATATTTCGACAGGAAGAGTCCTGCCATTTAAAGTTCTATTTTTAAATATTCATAGAGACAGAATTTCACTATAACATTAATTATCAATTATCATATAAACAGAATTCTTAGAATATCACAATAATATTATTTTGATTGTGTCTATTCTGAGAGAGAGAGAGAGAGAAACCCTCTTACCTTAAGAGTAGATCCTTTTCCTTTCTCCTGGTGTCCTATGCTTTGATTTTCTTAAAATCAAGCTTTAAGGCCGGTTTCCGGTTAGGTTGTGTTGTGGAAGGGAGGCTTTTAAGATCGTTTTTAGACAAGAAATGGTACCGAAGGGTTTAAGAGTTTTAAGGTCAGTTTTCAGTTTTCTTCTGGTGTGGAAGGGTGAAGGGGTATTTATGTGGGTTTCAATTAGGTTACTTTAGCTACAGTAACCGCCATAGAAACCAAAGATATTTTTAATACCAGTTTTCGAGAAAGATTCCGGGAATATTCCTTAGAGACTTTTCAATGGCAGTTTCTATAGAATACTGGTCTCTTAAGGTACAGTATAGTACTCGTATTTCACTATTCATCTAGACAGTACCGTATTTCACTATTCATCTATACAATACAGTAATTCACTATTCATTTATACAGTTACTATTCACTTATACGGTTAGTATTCACTCTTTGCAAAAATGCCTACTCGGGGGTTTTTCAGTCTCCTGGTTCCGATTTTGAAGTCGGTTTTGTGATTTGAGATTCCGTGGTATTTGTTTTTAATTATTTTAGAAATTACAGAAATATTATTTTATTCTTTAAAAAATTTGGATGTTACAATTCTCCCCCACTTATAGGAATTTCGTCCCTGAAATTCAGCTTACACTAAACAGATAGGGGTGAGATTCTATTATTTTCTCCTATAAGTCCCAAGTGGCCTGTTCTATACTTTCACGACTTCCAAAAAAATCTTAATTAGTGGGTTCTTTTTGCTACGGAATTGCTTAGTTCGTCTATCCTAAATTTTGAATGGTTGAACTTCAAATGCGATGTTTTTCGGAAGTAGGAGTACGTCCGATGCTATTATTTATTTTTCGGAGTTGGGTTACATGAAATATATTGGACAACTGGGATGGAAAGGCGATTTGATTTTCCACTGGTCCATCTTTCTTCGTGATTTATCGTAACAAAAATTTACTTGCAAGTTCCATGATTTCGAGCTTAACTCTTTAGCTTCCTCCCCCACTTATGATACTACTACTTCCTGGGATCATTATCTCAACATTTTCCTTTGATTGGAAATGATGTGCTATTGGTTTCCGGGATTTTTAACTAAACTTACGGTGTATCTTTCCTTCCTTCTAATTAACATAGATTGATTGGTAATCCTAAACTTTGATTGTCCGTTCCATATTATCTATAAGGTGAGTCACCAATCATGGTTATGTCAGTTTTCGCTCTTTCGGGTGATTGGGTATTCGATGGGCATTTCCTAGTTTCTTGGTTGGCTTCCTTTGCCGGATTATCGTTTATATTCATCTTGGTATTGGAATAGTTTTCAATATAATTGATTTCAACTTAATATTCTCACCTTCTCTTAGTTATCTTTATTTGCTATTTGGACTTCTTCTTAAAATTGGAGACGGTTTTAGATGCCTCTCTGCATATGGTCACTACCTATTCTTGGCATACAAACGAGGTATTATTCTCTTCTTATTATGGGTGTACTCTAACTCTTCGTTGATTCCTAAGGTTGATGAGAACTTTTCTACAACCAAGGTTGTAGTTTCTGAGTTTTACAATCGGTATTTTCATTCACTTGGATCAAGGGTATTGTGGTCTTAATCATTCTGAGGTCACCAGGAAATCCTTATCATTAAATTTTCCTTTTCGACAAGGTTGAATACTATGGCGATTTCCTATGTCCTAATAGTACAGTCTCAAAGACCAAATTATCCTTTTTGGCAAGATGTTTTTCTCAATTTCTTAGTAATTCATTCCTTCATTTAAGACACTTCTTAGGTTGAGTTTTATTGATATCCTAATAAGGGATTCTTTCTTCTATTGGTTTCAAACTTTGCTTTCTTAGATCTTTCCTGATGAGTTTCTACCTAATTGTAGATTTTAAGTTTTATCCTATATTACTAATTGGTATTTTCACTTAGTTGTTTTAAAGGTATGGTAACTAACTATAAGCATCCTTTAGAGGTGTGACATTCTTTCTTAATTCTTATCTTAATTGTTTTCTACTTATGTTTTTCATACTAAAGGATTGGTGATTATACTTATGACTAAGAAGAAAATTTTGAAGGAGCTCTTGAGACCGTACTTGAGTTTGATGATTTGACTACTGTTGGAGTTGTCCCTATTGTTCAATTATTCCTAAGTATGCAGTTCTAGTTTCTTTTAGGAAAGTCTTAATTTTGAAGGTTTCTTAGCAAAATCCTATTGGTTTCTTCCTAATAGAATTATGGTTGAGTTTCTTGATAGTTCTTCAAATCCTTATTTTGGGTTTAGCCTATAGCATAAAGTTGGTTGAATATGGTAGGAAAACATGAACATATGGGTTCCTATAATTTCTCATGTTTTATATCAAATAATAATTTTATAACTCATTCATTTCTATCTTTATTCTGTTAAGATTCCTTATTACTGTCATATTGATAAGATTAATTTATTTGGGAGTATTGTTAAAATTGTATTCTTCTGCATATATAATACGATACTTAATTAATTGCATTTCTTAATTATTCATTCTTAATTTGTTATTTATAGATACGTTATTTTTAATAATTTTATGATCCAAAGTATACAGTTCTTATCTCTATCGAAAGGATGATATACAATTTATTAAATTTATATCTTATAAATTACACAATCTATCTCAATAAGTTCATATTCCTACTATTGCGTTAATTAATTGCTTATATTTTCTTACTATCCTCATATTAAAATGATGATTTTATTCATGATAATTGATTATAAATAATCACCATTTCAAACAATAGTACAACATCCAACAATTGTTTCAGTTTACCTAATCAATCTACGTTTTATATTATGAAGTAATTACACAATTCCTCTCTACTTACTGTTAATGTCATTCTTTCAATATTTATCTTTTCCAAAGTTTATATAATCATATATTTACTAAGCTGTATAGCAGGTTTTAAACATTGAGCATTTATATAGTCATATTAATCTAATTCTTTAAAACTTGATTATATTAAGAGTATAGATATTGTTTCACTCTCGTACTTTATTTGTATATTAATTCAAGATTTTCTACTAAGTATTTAATCCATTGGACTACGATAGCAATACCTCCAATGAATGTGAATATCGGGGTGGCCAGTCCCAATCCCACATTTCATTGACGGTAATTGCCCTCGATGTCCGATTCAAGTTCTTGTACTTTGTCTATTTATGAATTTAATTATATAGTACTCTTATAATCCTTTAGTTAGTTCAGTACTTAAGGTTTTTCTTTTCAAATTGTTTGCAACTGGAAAGTATTTTGTTTTCCATCTTCCCTGAAATTTCCTAGTGAGCTCTCATAGGTTTCAGGTATTATTTTATTTCGAAATCATTTTCCATACTTTCCATTTGCAAACAAATTTCTCTTTCTTTATCTTGCCCCTTCTCAAACTTTTACTATTGTACTGTTTATACGATACAATTATTATTTTCTTTTATCGTAGGTGTATCAGATCGTCACAATCTCATAATGTCCACCCGGTGAACTTTCTTTTTCTCTTTTCTCTTTTTCTCGATTTGATACCTTACGATTTTTAAAAATCTCCGCCCCCTCTCTAGGGAAAAACCAACCCGGGAGTAAGCGCTCCTCAACCAATGCTTGCACCGTACTTCACCCCATGGGTTCTTCATACACTTGAGTCGGACCATCCGCTCAAGTAGGCTGTAGCAGGAGCCACCCTCAACCGATTAGTACACGAAGTGCCTAAGCAACCGATAGAATTTGTTATGATGGGCCCAGAACCGATCCCCGACACGGTTCGCCCTTTCGACTCCCCGACCCCTTGGCGGATCAAGGTTCTTCCATAACAATTCCCGCGGTTGCTTCATTAACGCAACCTAGTCACTATATCACTCTCGTTCATCAACCCTACTAGACCTTCACGAAACGTCCTTCAGTCCGTAGGGCCTTCTCTTCATGTCGTTCCCTCCTTTTTATGGTTTTTCTATGTATAACAGATTACATTCTCAATTATACTTTCTTTAAATTGGATTGCTCAATTGACTTTGAACCACACTTATTACTTTGGTTCTTTTTCTCATTCCTTTCATAATTATTGGATGGATTCCAAGTCAATTGAGTAACCTCTTCTTTTTTTTTAATATATATAGAAAATTTTCTTGAGAATGTACTCTGTCTACATAGATCAGTTATACCAAGGTCATTGAAAAGGAAAACTAATTGTTTCGATAATTTTGTTTAAAAATTAAAGTGTTTGCTTTAGATACTGAAGTTTTCCTTTTCAGTGGCCCTAATATAAATCCCCAAACACAATGTTGAGGTGTATGATGTAATTGATTTTCAAGGGGACTTAAATCACATTTTGATTTATATATATTCCTTGTATTATGAAAATCAATATTTTTCACATTTTTGTCCCATTGAGAATTTATCGTATTAACCAAGTCTTTGGAAAGGAAATTACTTATGGAAACTCATATGTTTTCTTGATGTAATCATAATTTATCTCATGCTAACCTCAACCATTTTCTAAAATTGAGTATCAAGTTGAGTTAGTATGAGAGCATGGTTTAAAAAAATTTCATTAAATCTTCTAACATTGGTTTCCTTTCCAACAACTTCAGTATTGACACTATACACCATTCAACATTCAATTCATATTTCCTTAAAAAAATCATTTTCATTTGTCTCGTACAAACAATACTTTTCCTTTCAACTTTCTTTTTCTGGGGCATTCTTTTTCTTATTCAATTTCCTTAGTACTGACTAGTCATTCTTATTTTTATTTTAGTACACTCTGTTTGTATAAGATGTCTTTAATTCTAGGGAAAATCCTTCCTTATTCATTCCCATTAGTATTGAATTTAAAATATGCCTTAGTATCGGCGTGCAATTTTTTTTTCACTTTCCTCTTATTATTCCTCTGTAATTCCCACTTTCATTAACATTCTATGTATCACTGGTCTTTTCTTTTAAAATGTAAGGACTTACAGTGGAGTTGGGAACCACACCTTAGGCCTAAAGGAAGGAACTGCTCTGATACCATAAATGTAACACCCCGATTTTATTAAGTGAATAAAATAGGAAGTAAAAGTTTTTTTAAAAAAATTATTTTATTTAAAATATCGGATTATTTATACAAAAAGTATGTACAAATAAAACTTGGGGGATTTCCATTATTAACAGGTGTGTTAATATTGCACAGTTCTTTCTTTCCTTTAGTCTACTCCGCTTGCAGACCTTAAGTTCTATGATTTGGTCGTTGGTTATTTGTTTGTTGTGGCTGGTGAGGATGACCTCGGTCCTACGTATTCCACGGGAATCAAGCCACACGTAGTTCTTGCTTTAAGTTGGATTATGAGGATTTTTGGTCTTAGTTTCAACATAAAACTTATGCTAAATCTTTGTCTTTTAATAGTTTGATCAATTTTTCTTTATCCAAACTTAATTAAATTATTCTTTGAAAGATTCCCAATAATATTATCACAATAGGTCATGCAGAACGATTTATCCAGGTAAGTGGAGAAGTCCCGACTGTTGACTCACTAAAAATCCACTTACCTTAGAGCTCTTATCGCCCTTGGTGACAAGATTCGTTCAAAGACCTAGAGTAATGTATTAATCGGAAACTTTATTTTATTTTAACAGAGTGACGGCTTATTTTTCAAATATTTAATTAGGTATAAAAATATCTTATAATATTCAATTTGGCAGAATAATAGCTTATAATATTAATTTATTAAATATCTAAACTGGTAGAATAATAGCTAGATATATATATTAAGTATTTAAACTGACAGAATTTCAACATATAATTGTTTACTTTTTCAAAAGTTCAAACTGATAGAATTCCATCTTGTAAATACTTCTAATTTCAAATATTTCGACAAGAAGAGTACTGCCTTATAAAATTCTATTTTTAAATATTCATAGAGACATAATTTCACTATAACATTAATTATTAATTATCAAATAAACAAAATTCTTAGAATATCACAATAATATTATTTTAATTGTGTCTATTATGAGAGAGAGAGAGAGAGAAACCCTCTTACCTTAAGAGTAGATCATTTTCCTTTCTCCTGGTGTCCTATGCTTTGATTTTCTCAAAATCAAGCTTTAAGGCCAGTTTCTGGTTAGGTTGTGTTGTGGAAGGGAGGCTTTTAAGATCGTTTTTAGACAAGAAATGGTAACGAAGGGTTTAACAGTTTTAAGATCAGTTTTCAGTTGTCTTCTGGTGTGGAAGGGTGAAGGGGTATTTATATGGGGTTCAATTCGGTTACTGTATCTATAGTAACCGCCATAGAAACCAAAGATATTTTTAATACCAGTTTCTAGAAAGATTCTGGGAATATTTCTTAGAGATTTTTCAATTGCAGTTTCTAGAGACTAGAGAATACTGGTCTCTTAAGTCGGTTACTATTCATACGTACAGTATAGTACTAGTATTTCACTATTCATCTAGACAGTACCGTATTTCACTATTCATCTATACAATACAGTAATTCACTATTCATTTATACGGTTACTATTCACTTTTTGCAAAAATGCCTACCCGAGGGTTTTTCAGTCTCCTGGTTCCGATTTTGAAGTCGGTTTTGCAATTTGAGATTCCGAGGTATTTGTTTTTAATTATTATAGAAATTACAGAAATATTATTTTATTCTTTAAAAAATTTGGATGTTAAACCATTCTCAAACTTAATGCACTTTGACCTTTCATCAGGGTGATGTTGATAATAAGATAAGAACTTAATTAGTTCTTCAAATTTGGAGATATATTCACCCATGGTCATAGGGCCCTGCTTTAACTCCCAAAACTCTATCTCTTTTTTACGCCTTACATCTTCAGGAAAATATTTCTCCAGAAATTTCTCCTTGAAGAGTTCCCATGTGATTGGCCTTGCTTCCGCCTCAAGGAAGTGTCTGGTATCCTCCCACTAGTACTCAGCCTCTCTAGAAAGCATGAAATTAGAGAATGCAACCTTTTCCGCATCTGTGCATGGCATGGATCGAAAAATCTTCTCTAACTCTTGCATCCATCTTTGAGCTCCCTCAGGATTAAAACCACATTCAAATCTAGGAGGGTCTAATTTCTTAAACTCAACTATTCCATGAATCTCAGCCTGATGCTGATGTTGGTTGGCTTGGTTGGCTTGGTTGGCACTTGCTAGGACCAGGTTCTCCAAAGTATTGGTTTGGTTAGTGTTAACCCGAGAGAGGTTCTCCAGAACATTAGAAATTCTCTGGAGAACTTGTTATCTCGAGCCGCCATTTTGTAAGTCTGAAATTTAGATGGGATTGGTGTAACACCCCGCAAATTCCTCGTATTATTTTAAAACACTAAAAAGATTTATTTTTGAGAAAGTGTTTTTGAAAGAGTGTTTTCTTAAAGTGAATTTCTTCTTTCATGATTTTAAGTGGTGAATGATTTTGAAGAAATGATTTTTCATAAGAAAATATTATGAGTCTTAAAGTTGGATTTTTAAGAAATGATTATGTGTTGGATATTTTTGTGTTTTAAGGAAATTTTGTGTTTTAAGGAAATTGTGATTTTATGCATGGGTGGTTTTATGAGAAGAAAATTTATTTTCTATGTATGTGTGTATATGAGTATTTCGTGTGTATGTATGTATGATGTATAAAAATAATATGTATGTGTGTATATATATATATGTGCTACGTGTATGTATGTATGTGTATGGTAAGTATGTGCATGTATTACCTAGGATGAACCACATGGAGCCATTACTTAATGACCAAGTAAAAGGGAAAAAGAATAAAAAGAAATGAAAATAAGGAACTTGGCCCCAAGTAGGTTTTTAGGATTACCGAATTGCCCTTCCCACACACACATCTCATGACCAAACTCAAGGGCAAGAAGGAAATTACATTAGTTGTCTATATAAGTGTAACATCCCGTTATTTATAATACCTCTAGTAAAATAATTAAGTGATTTAATATGATGTTTTCAAGATTTGTGTGTTTTAATAAAATTTTGATTTCATTATTATAATTGAAATATGTTTTCTAGTCAAAATAAGTATAAATTTGTTATAATATGTTTTTCAAAAAAAATAAAAGAGTACTTTTATTTAGTTTAAATTAACATTTTGACAGGGAGCTCAAGTGGCAAGCCTTAGAGACATTTTTATAAATAGTTTCTTTAGAAAAATATGTTTAATTTAATATGTGAAGCGTCCCTGTAAATTTTCATAGTGCTCGGAGGCTGTTTTACTTTTAGCTTCTGGACTGGTTTAATAAATTATTGGTATAAGTTATATAAAATAATTTTCTATTTCAAAACTATAAATATTATATTTTATCAAGTTTAATATCAGGATTGAGAAAATATATTAACTTTTGAATTTCAATAATTTCTCTTACGCAATAGCTATCCGGAGGGACCGGTAATTTTATTATTTTCCAATTAGTTTTGAATAATTCAAAATACAATATTGTTTTACCTAAATGTATTTTATTTTTAATATCATTAAACTTTTAGTTATAATCCAAAATACCTACACACATTGATCCACAAATAAAGACAAAACATAAAATATATTTATTTTCCTAAAACAACTACTCTTCCCAGCGGCCCACCTAGTAGGCTAGTACTATTTACCTACCCAAGTGCCACCCCAAATCCCGTGTAGCCACCCACCAGAGAAGAAAATAAAAATAAAAGAAAGAGAAAGCAAATGAATGAAAGAAACAAGAAAGAAATATAGAGAGTCTGAGAAGATTCTAGAGAGAGAGAGAACAAAGGAAACACTCATGCTGCCCTGTACCTAATGCCTTGGACCAAATATTAGGAAAATGGCCACCACCGTATAGAAAAGATGAAAAGAAAAGACTCACCGGTAGAAAGAGAAAAAAATATACATCGAAGAGAGAAAGAAGGGAGTTTGCGACAGAGGCAAATTAAACAAATTTCGTTCCCTTTCAACTTCTCGATCTAATAACTCAAGATCCAACCGTCCAATCCCAAATTCTTCTTAGGTATATAACCTCCTCAACTCCCTTTATCCATCTACCTAATTTATTCGACGATCCGTCAATATTTTTATTACCTTATATTTTCAAATAAAGATGTTTTAGGGAAAAGTGATATATTTTTATTGTATAATGATATATATTTATTATTTTGACAAAAATGAATTTATTTGATATATATATTTTAATGTTATAATTAGTTTTATCATATGTCCCTATTTAGATCCAACACGCTTTTGACCTTGACCCTGGAGCAAGTCGCGGATGTAAACGGCTCTATCGTTATTGCTAGGATCTCCAAGGTAAGGGGAGTCTCTTTTCCACACTTTGGGTTAGGGATAGTTAGGGTGTATAATAGGATTTGAGTTTAATACTTAGACCGGGTTGTGGGTAGCAAAATGGTTGTGATTTAAAGTTGATTTAGGGATGATTAGCATGTTTATCGTTAATTTTATATTAATTAAATTATTTATGTTTAATTCTCTTTTTATTAATATTAAAGTAGGAAGTGAAGAACATTAGGGAGTTGACTTATGTTTAATGTACTCTGAGACATACCTGAGTATGTCGAATGATTAATGATATTTGTTGGTTGTTGATAAATTGTTATGTACACTAAGAGTTTTATATGCAATTATTTGGAAGGTGATCCTATATGGGAGTAGTTGATGGTGTATATGTATAAATATTGAAAATGGGTTTGTGATGTAAAAGGAATTAATAATGGGGAAATGGAAATGATATATATATATTTTTAATTATAACTTGAAATGTGTGGGTGTGAAGAATGTTTATATATGAGTAGTGTTTGTTTGGTGAAAAAGGATGATATATCTATATACATAATTTTGGGTTTTTGATTGTGAAAGTGATGAAGGTGAACATTGAATGTTATTTGCGATTACTTGATGAGTTGATGGATGATGTGTATGTTGTGCTTGATTTTTGTGAATGAGTTTTGATTTGGAATAAAAAGGAATGCAGTGTGGTTGATCCTTGGATGCCCCGGCACACTAGGTGCCCTGCTAGGTGGTGAATTGCCTGCTAGGGCCTAATTGCCTGTCAGGCGAATTGCCCATTAGGTCCTAAATTCCCGTTAGGCGTCGGTGCGCCAATGGATCAATACACTGCATAACCACCTGAAATAGATAATAAAATGTGGACTGGAATTGAGAGAATTGAATAATTAATGGAAAGGTAATTAATTGCGTTGTCCTAACGGGTGATGCCTAATGGTTGTCTCAGTCTTGACAGGTGTAAAGTCCCTAGTAGGTGCCGAATTGCCTAGCAGGTGCGCTAATTCCTAGTGGTACAAAAATAAAAAGAAAAAAGAGAATATGATTTGTATGTTGTCCTCTGACCGTGAGGAGACATACAATGTATATGTGGTTTGTATGTTGTCCTTTGACCGTGAGGAGACATACAATGTATAAGTGGGTATGTTGGCCTCTGACCGTGAGGTGACATACCGTATTATGAAATATGGAAAGAGAATGAATATGGAAATGTAATTGGATCTTTATAATTTGTAATTGTGATGCATTTTGTTAATTCATGACTTGATTTAATTATTATCCTTGAGTTTTTATTATATGCCTTTTTACTATCTTATAATCCACTGTGTTGTGAAAAGGTCTCACCCTTAGTGGTTAACATTTTAGGTGCATAATCAAGGAGTTTGAAGATCAGAGTGCGCAGCGAGCAATTCGAAAGAAGGGAATTCCAGTTGAAGCTATGTATATTGTGAATGAATTCCCCAATGTATATTGTAAACTTGTTTTGTAAAAAGAAATTTTTAATTCACCATTTTATTTTCACTAAAGTTTGTTAAACTTTTAAATATAAAATCGGGGTGTTACATTTATGGTATCAAAGCAGTTCCTTCCTTTCGGCCTGAGGGAAAGTTGTCCCAATCTCGCTGCGAACACTCTCATCTCAAGCTTCCTGACCAGAGGTGAGACCCATACAAGTGAAAACTTTTGAATGTCAAGAGAATTTGTATATGTTTAATACTATTGTTGAGTATATTTGAAATAAACTGAATAGGTTTATGTTTGCATTGGGAATACTGACAATTGACAACGTAAGAGAAATTATTTACGGAAACGGAAGAGAATCGAATTCTGTGGAAACTAAGCAGGATCCCTTAGTTATTCAAAGAATTGGATATTTTGAGTATTCACCCAAGTGCAAACAGGAAACCTAATTGGTATGAACATGATTAGTCGAGAGCGTAAATGTTGAGTTTTTGGACTAATCGAAAGTTAAAGTTTTATACAAAGGAAATCTGGTTAATGTCAATGCATTCAAGCATGTAGTACAGGAACTCAACTGAATTGCGAGGGCTACTACCACCGGTTACATGTAGTGTTGGAAATGGCCAATCCGACATTATATCTATCGGGAGGTGAAGTCACCGAAATTTAAAAGTTTGTGCACTATCGTGAATTAGTAAACGATTTCCTATGTATGAAACCTTAGTGCTAGTTCTTTTGTTTTGTTGCTCTTTTATGTTTGTTTGTGTATAATTGAATGTGTGCTCGATGAGTGGTTTGGTGTCAAAGTAATTGGACGGTGATTAGAAATGGAACCGCCTGGATTAAATGAGTTATGACTTCAATACTAATCCAACCAAGTGATTAAATTCACGTCGATTAGATTAGTATCTAAGAGAACGAAAAATTATGTTTAAATTAAATTAACGGTCGGTTCCGTAGCTAATCTTAATTCAAGTGACTATGACATCAAATGGAAAATAGGAATTGAGAACTAATCGATCAGATTCAAACCGTTGAACTATCCCAATTTGAATTACAAGTATAAAAGAAACTTTTTACCAAATTTGGGAAGCGGTTTGAATTCAATCAAAAGGTCCTCGAAATGTGTTTAGTTGTGGAATAGTTTAGTGTTAAAGTAAGCGAACAAAGGTTAGAGGTGGAACTATGAAAATCAAAATAGTTGATTGACTAGATACTAATCTAACCGAGTGATTTAGTTCACATCGACTAGATTAGGATCCACGAGAAACAAAAACGTTTATGTTGAACTGTTAGTGATTCCACCCCTAATTTGATTTCGATAACTTTAATACTAAATGAAAGATATGTATGGAGCTCCTATCGATTGGACTTGAACCCCAAGTGTAACAATAAAATTTTTATAAATGAAAAGAGGTGTATTTAATCGAAAAAGGGGTTTTAAATTCAATCGAGAGGTTCTCGACCCGAATTTCGCCTAGGTTGTTATTAGTATATGTGTATATATGTATACATGTTGATTGTTGATCGTAATTGTTGCATATGTGTGTTTGATATTTGTGCAACGTGGTGTATGTTTGATTGATGTATGTGCTTGATGCTACATGTGAACCTGAATCCTATTTGATGATTGTGAGTGAATATTCTTATGACTGTTTGTTTGGTAATATAAGTGTTCGAAATGAATTTCAAAGTGTTGCATCGAATCACAATCATTCCAAACGAATCGTGGAGTCGCACGACAAATTTTTAAGAAAGTAATAAAGAAAGGAAGGAATTCCTAAGTGATCGAACAGGGAATTAATTCATTTGTTTTTAAACAAGTCACCTGTCGATTAAATAGGAACTCTCTATAAGCGACATCTCGTGATTCGGAATGATATTCAATTTTCAAACTTGGAGTAAAAGGAAATGTAATTGTTCCAATTTTTGAAGATGAACTAAACTGAATTTTCTAAGTTAAAACCATATTCCTTTTTCTCTAAGTCTGATAATTTTTGTACAAGTTTGCACTCCTTCATCTAGGTTCTTACGAAATTAGATGAAGGTAGTCCTTTATGGTGAAGTACACAAATGCGTTTCTAAATGCTTTTATTGTATGGGATCTTATTTATTAAATTTTAATCCTCATACGTAGAGATTGTTAAACCAAAGATTTTGTCGTGTGTATGTGATTGTGATTAGGTGTTTATTGGGAAATCGGGGTTTTTATTACATAAAGTGGAAAACTGAGTTTGGGCTAGGGAAACTTGATTGACTTAAACATTTTTATATACAAGCCCCTAAGGCTGAATGATTGTTCCATGTAAAATCTCAAGCCAATTGGAGAAAGTTAATGTTTTTGAACAAATTTAATCTAACGTGCTCCGATCGATTCGATATTTATACTCAACCTTTGGCTAAGTACAAGTGATGTCCCTTAAAGTTTTGAGGTCATCCAGAGTTTAATTACTAATTTTCAAACAAATCTGATTTAGGTTTAGCCCCGACAATTACAATTCTTTGGCAAAATGGTCGTAGGGTTAAAACTGAACCTAATGAACTCTGAGTGACCTGAAAATTTATCATGATACTCTTGTATGTGTAGGGACACTACTTGGAAAATTTCAAAACATCAGGAAAATGAAGTGATGAAAATGTATTTTTATTACCCTCAGTAATCCTATTCCCCAAACCCTTTTCTTAAACCGATTTTCATATATGTGATGATTGTTAAGATTGTGTGGATAGATGAAGATTTACCCTAAGTTAGGCTAGATAGATAAGGACTAAGTTAGGAAGAGGTAGGGATTGAGTAATGCTTGTATTTGAAGTATATGATGTTGTGAATTATTGTTGCATATGTTTGAATTGTGTATGATGCATATGTGATTTATAACTGCCTAATTGATGAATGTGCTTGACTAGGATTTAGGAGTAGGGGATAGGTTGTATGTTTTGGGGTTAGGCTGTAATCAAACCCTTAAGGGTATTAGTGTTTAGGGCCTAATAATACCCTTTCCAAACCTCTGATATAAAATTCCGGAGGAAACCCAGTTGATCTTAGAAACCATTTCCAACTTCCTTGGGAAGCAAAACCCGAATTTTGGGAGTCCTATTAGTGGGACTCTTGAAATGTTAGTCGTAAGGAAAGTAAACCTTAGAGAACCTGTTAGAGTCTTCGCGTCGAGACTAACCAAATCAAACCATAAATTCGTACTCTTCATTGAGTGCAAGAGCTTAGTGGCGTACTAACGCAGAATGGTATGCCGTTTTCCAAGTGGGGGAGTAAAACCAAAGGAAGTGAGTATTGTAGTAGAAAACCCTTGTCCGGGATGGTTCTCCATTTAAGGATTTTGAACGGAATTTCGGGGACGAAATTCCAATAAGTGGGGGAGAATTGTAACATCCCGTTATTTATAATACCTCTAGTAAAATAATTAAGTGATTTAATATGATGTTTTCAAGATTTGTGTGTTTTAATAAAATTTTGATTTCATTATTATAATTGAAATATGTTTTCTAGTCAAAATAAGTATAAATTTGTTATAATATGTTTTTCAAAAAAAATAAAAGAGTACTTTTATTTAGTTTAAATTAACATTTTGACAGAGAGCTCAAGTGGCAAGCCTTAGAGACATTTTTATAAATAGTTTCTTTAGAAAAATATGTTTAATTTAATATGTGAAGCGTCCCTGTAAATTTTCATAGTGCTCGGAGGCTGTTTTACTTTTAGCTTCTGGACTAGTTTAATAAATTATTGGTATAAGTTATATATAATAATTTGCTATTTCAAAACTATAAATATTATATTTTATCAAGTTTAATATCAGGAATGAGAAAATATATTAACTTTTGAATTTCAATAATTTCTCTTACGCAATAGCTATCCGGAGGGACCGGTAATTTTATTATTTTCCAATCAGTTTTGAATAATTCAAAATACAATATTGTTTTACCTAAACGTATTTTATTTTTAATATCATTAAACTTTTAGTTATAATCCAAAATACCTACACACATTGATCCACAAATAAAGACAAAACATAAAATATATTTATTTTCCTAAAACAACTACTCTTCCCAGCGGCCCACCTAGTACTATTTACCTACCCAAGTGCCACCCCAAATCCCGTGTAGCCACCCACCAGAGAAGAAAATAAAAATAAAAGAAAGAGAAAGCAAATGAATAAAAGAAACAAGAAAGAAATATAGAGAGTCTGAGAAGATTCCAGAGAGAGAGAACAAAGGAAACACTCATGCTGCCCTGTACCTAATGCCTTGGACCAAATATTAGGAAAATGGCCACCACCGTATAGAAAAGATGAAAAGAAAAGACTCACCAGTAGAAAGAGAAAAAAATATACATCGAAGAGAGAAAGAAAGGAGTTTGCGACAGAGGCAAATTAAACAAATTTCGTTCCCTTTCAACTTCTCGATCTAATAACTCAAGATCCAACCGTCCAATCCCAAATTCTTCTTAGGTATATAACCTCCTCAACTCCCTCTATCCATCTACCTAATTTATTCGACGATCCGTCAATATTTTTATTACCCTATATTTTCAAATAAAGATATGTTTTAGGGAAAAGTGATATATTTTTATTGTATAGTGATATATATTTATTATTTTGACAAAAATGAATTTATTTGATATATATATTTTAATGTTATAATTAGTTTTATCATATGTCCCTATTTAGATCCAACACGCTTTTGACCTTGACCCTGGAGCAAGTCGCGGATGTAAACGTGGCTCTGTCGTTATTGCTAGGATCTCCAAGGTAAAGGGAGTCTCTTTTCCACACTTTGGGTTAGGGATAGTTAGGGTGTATAATAGGATTTGAGTTTAATACTTAGACCGGGTTGTGGGTAGCAAAATGGTTGTGATTTAAAGTTGATTTAGGGATGATTAGCATGTTTATCGTTAATTTTATATTAATTAAATTATTTATGTTTAATTCTCTTTTTATTAATATTAAAGTAGGAAGTG
This sequence comes from Crotalaria pallida, assembly GCA_037953625.1. Classification (NCBI taxonomy): domain Eukaryota; kingdom Viridiplantae; phylum Streptophyta; class Magnoliopsida; order Fabales; family Fabaceae; genus Crotalaria; species Crotalaria pallida. Next base: position 93,253,822 of record CM075654.1, read on the forward strand.
AAGAACATTAGGGAGTTGACTTATGTTTAATGTACTCTGAGACATATCTGAGTATGTCGAATGATTAATGATATTTGTTGGTTGTTGATAAATTGTTATGTACACTAAGAGTTTTATATGCAATTATTTGGAAGGTGATCCTGTATGGGAGTAGTTGATGGTGTATATGTATAAATATTGAAAATGGGTTTGTGATGTAAAAGGAATTAATAATGGGGAAATGGAAATGATATATATATATTTTTAATTATAACTTGAAATGTGTGGGTGTGAAGAATGTTTATATATGAGTAGTGTTTGTTTGGTGAAAAAGGATGATATATCTATATACATAATTTTGGGTTTTTGATTGTGAAAGTGATGAAGGTGAACATTGAATGTTATTTGCGATTACTTGATGAGTTGATGGATGATGTGTATGTTGTGCTTGATTTTTGTGAATGAGTATTGATTTGGAATAAAAAGGAATGCAGTGTGGTTGATCCTTGGATGCCCCGGCACACTAGGTGCCCTGCTAGGTGGTGAATTGCCTGTTAGGGCCTAATTGCCTGTCAGGCGAATTGCCCATTAGGTCCTAAATTCCCGTTAGGCGTCGGTGCGCCAATGGATCAATACACTGCATAACCACCTGAAATAGATAATAAAATGTGGACTGGAATTGAGAGAATTGAATAATTAATGGAAAGGTAATTAATTGCGTTGTCCTAACGGGTGATGCCTAATGGGTGTCTCAGTCCTGACAGGTGTAAAGTCCCTAGTAGGTGCCGAATTGCCTAGCAGATGCGCTTATTCCTAGTGGTGCAAAAATGAAAAGAAAAAAGAGAATATGGTTTGTATGTTTTCCTCTGACCGTGAGGAGACATACAATGTATATGTGGTTTGTATGTTGTCCTCTGACCGTGAGGAGACATACAATGTATAAGTGGGTATGTTGGCCTCTGACCGTGAGGTGACATACCGTATTATGAAATATGGAAAGAGAATGAATATGGAAATGTAATTGGATCTTTATAATTTGTAATTGTGATGCATTTTGTTAATTCATGGCTTGATTTAATTATTATCCTTGAGTTTTTATTATATGCCTTTTTACTGTCTTATAATCCACTGTGTTGTGAAAAGGTCTCACCCTTAGTGGTTAACATTTTAGGTGCATAATCAAGGAGTTTGAAGATCAGAGTGCGCAACGAGCAATTCGAAAGAAGGGAATTCCAGTTGAAGCTATGTATATTGTGAATGAATTCCCCAATGTATATTGTAAACTTGTTTTGTAAAAAGAAATTTTTAATTCACCATTTTATTTTCACTAAAGTTTGTTAAACTTTTAAATATAAAATCGGGGTGTTACAATAAGCCTTAAGCCATTAGTTCATTTCCATTCATTTCTTCTTTTCATTTTCTATTCCTAAACACTTGACTCCAAGAGTCCATCAAGCTCTTGGAGAGTGAGAGAGAAAGAGAGAGGGCCGTGAGAGAAGAAGAGAAAGAAGAGTAAAGACCCAAAGTCCCTCAACCTTTTACCTTTGATTTTCATTCCTCAATCACCTCCTTCTTCAAACTCAAGAAGAAACTCACCCATCACCCTAGGAGAAGAGGAGAGAGAGAGATCTTGAAGTTGAAGTTAAGTTTAGATCTAAGGTAGTTGTTTATGTTTTGAGAGTTTTAAGTGTATTTCATGTTGGATTGTAAAAGACTTTAAGATAAACTTTGATTGAACTTAAGATTTGTGATGTATGTGTTTATTTTTAAGTGATCTTGAAGTCTAAATGGCATGCATGTTATTCTTATGCTTAGATCTTGAATATTTGTGTTAAAAAGTTTTGATCTTTAATTTGAAATTTTTCTTTGTCACGGTTTTGTTTAAAGCTTGTGCTTAAATTTATTTGTTTGCCTTGATCTTCTCATGCATGTGTTGATCATACCTTGATCTTGGATTTTTAGAGTTAAATGAACTTGTAAATCACTAAACCAAGAACTAATGTAATTCGGCCATGAATAGAAAATTAGGTTTTGATGCTTTTAAATTTGTTCTAAGTCATTGCAAGTTAGCTTTGTGCCTAGATAAGTTGATTTAAGTTGTTGATATACTTGATTTTGATTTGGTTATGATAAAGCTTTGATTTTTGGGTTTTGACCTCTAAAAAGCTTTGATCTTTGCTTTAATCTTTAAAAAGTCTAGATCTATGTGTATGCATGTCTCGGTTTTGGTAAGAAAGCCAAGGAAATCAACTTTCGAAAAATGGTTTTGCTTTGATCTAAGTTCTTTGTTTTTGTATGTTAAAGATTTGAGCTTTTCTCTTAACTTTTGTTGATGAATATTCGGCCAAAACTTTGAACTAAGAGATCATGATTTCTTTTTCATAAAAAGGCACTTGCATGTGGTTTCTTTTGGATCCAATTTTTTTTTTTAAAAATGCATGCAAGAAAAAATAAAAATGAAAATTTAGTTTGAAGAGGAAAAGAGGTCACCGTTTTATGTTTGAAAAGGGAGTGGTATTTTTCAAAACCATGTGTTTAAAAGTGCATGATTTGATTTGGTAATTTTAAGAGTGCATGTTTGAAAAAGTGCATCAAAAACCTTGTTCTGCCATGATGATGATTCGGCCTAGTTAGGTTTAGTAGGCTAGATTCTTTTTCATATGAATTGACTTGAAGAAATGAGTATGTTGTAACACCCCTCAAAATCCTCATCCTATTTTAATGGCTAAAAAGGAATTATTTTTGAGAAAAGTAATTTTTTAAAGGATATTTTCTTAAATAGATTTCTCTATTCACGTTTTCAAAGTATTGAGTGATTTTAAAAAAATGATTTTCATGAAATAATGTTATGATTTTTAAAATTGATTTTGAAAATGCTTATGTGTTTAAGATTCTTTTTAGTGAAATAGTAAATGTTTCAACAAGAAGTATTTTGTAACACCTAAGTTTATTTACCCTTTTATACCCTTAATTAAAAATAGCAACTTTAAAAATTCATTTTAAACTTATAAATTGATTAGGAAAAACATTTAGTTACTTCTGATTCATACGAAAATCTCCCGTCAAAAGGACGGAGTTTCGTTTGTTTTTCGGACTTTCCCAAAATTTCTGTTTTCCTGCAACCTGATAAATAACATACTTTCAAATTCCTAAGCCAGCAGGGCTATTCACATATATATATATATATATATATATATATATATATATATATCAGCTAGTGCATCATCGTGCACGCATCAGAAACAAGTTTAAAACATCAGAATCTAAACATCAGAGTTAGCGGAATATAAACAAGTTAGGAAAACAGTTTTTCCCCAAAATAGACCCCTTTCCCAAAAGGAATCGTCCTGGGCCCCCAAAAGCTATTTACATTTATATACAACAAAAAGGATTCACATCATCGGGCCCAGGACATTTCCATGCCCTACATATCTAAAGGTAACCTACTCTCCCTGGGAGGGAGAGTACTCCTGCTCGGCCTGATCTTGTGAAAACTCTTCCTCAGTACCTGTGGAGATTGTAAGGAGTGAGTATTACACATAAAATGGGGAGGCAGTTTCCAATTAAGACATAATGCGACACTAAGCCATACACATATAACAATTCAAGCACAACATAATAAGAGTCAAAGTATCACAATTCATTTTCAAGTATTCATTAGTTTCTCAAGTCGATTTCATTTAACATTTTCTTAAGTCTTTCGTTCCATGTATTTTAATCATATTTATATTCCTTTTTATCTGTCCCTGGTCACGACCTACTGCGTCTGCACTCCTGTGCACTCACGAATTATTGCGCCCGGGTAATCCCCTGGTCACGACCTACTGCGTCTGCACTCCTGTGCACTCACGACTTACTGCGCCCGGGTATGTTTATCAATCCCCTGGTCACGACCTACTGCGCTCGCACCACCGCGCGATAGCGACTTACTGCGTCCGGGTATGTTTCTCAATCCCCTGGTCACGACCTACTGCGTTCGCACCACCGTGCGATAACGACTTACTGTGCCCGGGTAATCCCCTGGTCACGACCTACTGCGCTCGCACCACCGTGCGATAGCGACTTACAGCGTCCGGGTATAATACAATCTCCCCTGGCTGAGCCTGGGTATAATTCATTTAGTTCCTTTATCATTATCAATTCTTTAGCACATTTCCATTACTCAAAATTAACCACCACATTACCCATTTCCACTATCCAATGATCATAAATATATTTTATAACTTAATTAGCACAATTCAACATAATATCACATTTCACAACATAAGCATTTAATTCCTTTACCATCACCAAATAACAAATGAGACGTATCGACATCAAATTAATTTCCCTAAGACATAAATCTACTTGAACAATTATTCTATATTATATTAACCTAAACTAACACAAAAATCTTAGTACTCATTATATGCATATTGTAAACTAAACCCCAGAGTAAGGTAATACTCACTATAACCCACTCCTTACCTTAAATTAGCAAAGAGTAAATAGAACCTTAGTGAGCCCTAGCTCAAAATCTTGGGAATTTGAACTTCCTAAGTCTAGCTTGCCACCTCAATAAGGAAATGATGAAATGATGATAGACAACCCTATTTGATAGAGCACAAGAGGAATGATCTTTGTCCTTGCCTTGATTCGAGTTGGAAGGCATGAAACACAATCCCTATATAGCAAAAGTGCAAGAATCCTAGGGTTTTAGAACTCAATTTCTATGAGTCAAGGAAAGTTGAAATGGAAAGGGAAATAACTCTTGGCATGAAGCTACTTACCCAAATCAATGGTGGAAAAATTGAAAAGCCAAGGAGAATGAAGGAGGGAGCAATTCGTGAGAGTCAAGGGAGGAAGGAATGAGCTTTATCCCACTTCCATGGTGCAAGACTTGGTGGAGCTTGGTTGATTTTGGGTTGAAGTGCCCAAGAATCAAGTGTTTATGGTGGGTTGATGATGGAAATGTGTTGGAGATGGAGGGAAAATGAATGAAGTTGATGGAGTTGTTTGGTGATGAAAGGTGGTGAAATGAGGTGTGTTTGGTGCCTTTTGATCAGCCTAGGGTGATGGGAAAATCGTGTGGCCAGAAATCATGACTTAGCCACCAAGTTCAGATCCGACGCACCAGATTCAATCTGGTCTGCGCCACGCGCCTGGGCGCATGCCGGCCCGCCTGGGCGCGCGATCAGTGCAAGCACCAAGCTGGTGCATGGCTTACACGGTCAGCAGAGGTTTTGGCGCGCCAACACGGATTTCTGGTGCAGCTGGTGCGTGCTGCGACTCGCCTGGGCGCACGGTTGGCTGGCCTGGGCGCATTTTCCACTGCCTTGGTGCACCATGAATAGTGCACCCGCCTGGGCGCATGGCTGGTGCGCATGGGCGAGCTTCAGGGTTCCCAACCTTCGATTCGCCGTCACTTTTTCGTCGACCGTCGGATCGAGTCCAAATTTTTAGACATGCTTCTTCACCCCACAAACTTCCTATCCAACGGTGGAATTTATTTTCTTAGCTTCCTATAATAAATTTCTAATTTTCTCTTTTCGGTCGATTTCTAACATCTAAAACGCCGATTTAACTCCCGATTTCGCTTATTTGACTTTGCCCAAAGCCACAATTGCCTTCTATACAACTCCTAGGACTTATAATCACCACTCACATCTCTACCAAAATTCATTAAGTCACTTTTCCTATTTTTCTAAGGTTTTTAATAATTATTTCATTTAAATAAAAGCTTAGGATGTTACAATTCTCTCCCACTTACCTGAATTTCGTCCTCGAAATTCGTCGAACAATTGTGGATGAGACTGTCTGATCTTGTCCTCCAGTTCCCATGTAGCCTCCTCCACATTGTTCCTGATCCAAATCACTTTTACCAAAGAGATTTCCTTGCCTCTGAGCTGCTTCACCTGCCTGTCTTCAATTCTAACTGGCAGAACTTCGAAAGTCAAATTCTCCTTCAAAGGCAAATCATCTAAGGTAATCACATGCGAAGGATCATGGACGTATTTCCTTAGTTGTGAAACATGAAACACGTCATGAAGCCTTGACAAATGAGGGGGTAATGCAATCCTGTACGCCACTGGGCCAACCTTCTCCAGAATCTCATAAGGCCCAACAAACCGAGGAGTTAACTTCCTGGATTTGATTGCCCTACCAATTCCTATGATCGGAGACACTCTTAGGAACACATGATTTCCAACATCGAACTCCAAAGGTCTCCTTCGCCTATCTGCATAACTCTTTTGGCGATCCTGTGAAGTTTTCATTTTGTTCTTGATCATTGTGACCTTCTCCGTTGTTTCTTTCACAATGTCAGGACCTGTCAACAGATTTTCACCTATCTGGAACCAACACAAAGGCGTTCTACATTTCCTTCCGTAGAGAGCCTCGAATGGTGCCATACCGATACTGGAGTGAAAACTGTTGTTGTAAGTAAACTCCATCAAAGGCAGTAACTGCTCCCAACTACCGGCTTGTTCCAATACACATGCTCTCAACAAATCCTCAAGTGTCTGGATAGTACGCTCAGATTGTCCGTCTGTCTGCGGATGATAAGCTGTACTGAACTTTAGCTTAGTACCCAATGCCTGTTGAAGACTTTTATGATCGCTAAAGACTTCGAACTTTGAACCATATAGATAATGCCTCCAGATTTTCAAAGCAAAAACCACTGCCGCCAACTCAAGATCATGAGTGGGATAGTTCTGTTCATGTTGCCTCAATTGTCTGGATGCATAAGCTATGACTTGCCCTTGTTGCATCAACACACAACCCAACCCTTGCTTAGAAGCATCACAATACACCACGAAGGATTGAGTCGGGTCCGGCAAAATTAACACTGGGGAACTAGTCAATCGCCTCTTCAACTCTTGGAAACTACCTTCACATTCCGGGGACCACTCAAACGGAACACCTTTCCGTGTAAGAGTCGTCAATGGAAGAGCCATCTTAGAGAATCCCTCAATAAATCTCCGATAATACCCAGCCATACCAAGAAAACTTCTTATCTCAGTGATGGACTTAGGTCTCTCCCACTTAAGTACCGCTTCCACCTTAGAAGGATCAACAGCAACACCCTTCTCAGAAATGACATGCCCCAGAAACTGCACTTCATTCAACCAGAAACTACATTTAGAAAGCTTTGCATAAAGCTGTTTGGATTTGAGAATTTGCAGCACTATTCTCAGATGCTCATCATGCTCACTTGGACTCTTAGAATAGATTAGAATGTCGTCAATGAAGACTATGACGAAAGAATCCAAGTACTGCCTGAATATTCTGTTCATATAATCCATGAAGATAGCCGGAGCATTAGTGAGACCAAAGGACATAACCACATATTCAAAATGTCCATATCTCGACCTGAATGCCGTCTTGGGAATGTCCTCCTCTCGGATACGGATTTGATGGTATCCCGATCGAAGGTCAATCTTAGAAAATACAGCTGCTCCTCGCAATTGGTCCAACAAATCGTCGATGCGAGGGAGAGGATATTTGTTTTTCACAGTCACCGCATTCAATTGTCTATAATCGATGCACATTCGGAGACTTCCGTCCTTCTTTTTAACAAAAAGAATCGGAGCTCCCCAAGGTGACACGCTTGGCCTAATCAAACCCTTAGCCAAAAGCTCCTCTATCTGCTTTTTCAACTCTTCTAACTCCGGAGGTGCCATCCGGTACGGGGCTATAGAAATAGGACCTGCACCGGGCATCAGATCAATGCTAAACTCTACTTCTCTGTTTGGCGGTAATCCAGGAATCTCTGAAGGAAAGACTTCTGGAAATTCGCAGACTATCGGAATCTGACTAATCTCCGCCTCCTCATTCGTCTCCAAGGCAGATAAAGAAAAATCACTGATAGTAATTGATTTCTGATGACAATCAATCAGAACATGGTGCCGAGACATCCAGTCCATGCCCAGAATGATGTCAAGCTTAGTTAGAGGCAAACACATTAGATTGACTTTGAATTCCCGCTCCAATACTCGAAGTGGGCAATCCAAACACATAGTTGATGTGACTACAGAAGAATTTGTGGGTGTAGAAACAGATAATTTATAAGGCATTTCCATTGCAGACAACCCTAACTTCTTCATGCAATCGGAAGAAATAAATGAATGAGTAGCTCCGCAATCAAAGAGAATACCACAAGGAATACTATTAACATAACCGATACCTCTAATCAAATCATCAGCATCAGTAACCTCTTCGCCGTCCAGAGTATACACCTTGCCCTTCAGAGTCACCCTGTTGTCACCAGCTCTCTGAACCTTAGCCACATTCACCTCCTTTTTGACTGCATTTTTAGGACAATTTGTCACAACGTGTCCCGGCTGTCCACACTTGTAACAGGTTGGACCCTTACTCGGATTCAATGTCCAGCAATCTCCCCTGTGGTGTCTACCACAATGTGGACAAGTCGGAATAGGACCAAAAGTGCTTACTGCTTGGCCTGTTCTAGGCTGAGAGTAAGGACCTGGTCGCTGCACCGAACTCTTGCCTCTGACAGGACCTCCAGACTTCTGCACATTCTTACTGCGTTTCTCAGCTGCACGCTGCTTGCGGCTCTTTTCATAAGTGCTGGTCATGTTAATCAACTGAGACAGGTTGGAGATGTTCTAATATTCAAAGGCCATCTTGATCTCAGAACGAAGTCCGGTCTCGAACTTGATGCACTTGGTCCTTTCATCTGCATCCCTGTAACTTCCTGCATACCGGATCAAGTCCTCGAACCTAGCAGCATATTCCCCGACGCTCATGTTCCCTTGCACGAGCTGCAGAAAAGTTATTTCCTTCTCCCTTCGAACATCTTCAGGAAAGTACTTGCCCAGAAAATGATTCTTGAACAAGTCCCATGTAATCGCCTGATTGTTAGCCTCCAAACCCCTCCGCATTTGCTGCCACCAATGTTCCGCTTCACTAGTCAGCATATACTGTGCTAGCAGAACCTTCTATTCTTCTGGTGGTGCCATAGTATTAAGGATCTTCTCGATCTCTTGCAACCATAGTTGTGCCCCATCGGGATTGAAACCACCTTCGAACTTCTGCGGATCGTTCTTTCTGAACCGCGCCAACCAATCAATAGCCACTGGAGCTGGGGGTTGAGGAATCATTGCAGCTGCTGTTGCTGTTGCTGCTGCTGCAGCTGCTGTTGCGATGTTATTCCCCTGATCCTGTTGCATCTTAGCCATCTGCTCCAGAATAGCTCGGATCCCATCATTATCGATTCGTCTACCAGCCATTTTGTTTAGTCATGCACAAGGCCGACAGTTAATGCTTAATAGCACAATTAATAGTATAAACATCCTATCAATAAACTCTAGACTCTAAACTATAATTATCGATTACTCGCTCGGTGAGTAGTCACTGGAGTAACTCATAAATCCAAAGGCCGAGGGAAACTGCTCTGATACCAAAAAATGTAACACCTAAGTTTATTTACCCTTTTATACCCTTAATTAAAAATAGCAACTTGAAAAATTCATTTTAAACTTATAAATTGATTAGGAAAAACATTTAGTTACTTCTGATTCATATGAAAATCTCCCGTCAAACGGACGGAGTTTCGTTTGTTTTTAGGACTTTCCCAAAATTTCTGTTTTCCTGCAACCTAATAAATAACATACTTTCAAATTCCTAAGCCAGCAGGGCTATTCACATATATATATATATATATATGCTAGTGCATCATCGTGCATGCATCAAAAACAAGTTTAAAACATCAGAATCTAAACATCAGAGTTAGCGGAATATAAACAAGTTAGGAAAACAGTTTTTCTCCAAAATAGACCCCTTTCCCAAAAGGAGTCGTCCTGGGCCCCCAAAAGCTATTTACATTTATATACAACAAAAAGGATTCACATCATCGGGCCCAGGACATTTCCATGCCCTACATATCTAAAGGTAACCTACTCTCCCTGGGAGGGAGAGTACTCCTGCTCGGCCTGATTTTGTGCAAACTCTTCCTCAGTACCTGTGGAGATAGTAAGGAGTGAGTATTACACATAAAATGGGGAGGTAGTTTCCAAATAAAACATAATGCGACACTAATCCATACACATATAACAATTCAAGCACAACATAATAAGAGTCAAAGTATCACAATTCATTTTCAAGTATTCATTAGTTTCTCAAGTCGATTTCATTTAACATTTTCTTAAGTCTTTCGTTCCATGTATTTTAATCATATTTATATTCCTTTTTATCTGTCCCTGGTCACGACCTACTGCGTCTGCACTCCTGTGCACTCACAACTTACTGCGCCCGGGTAATCCCCTGGTCACGACCTACTGCGTCTGCACTCCTGTGCAGTCATGACTTACTGCGCCCGGGTATGTTTCTCAATCCCCTGGTCACGACCTACTGCGCTCGCACCACCGCGCGATAGCGACTTACTGCGCCCGGGTATGTTTCTCAATCCCCTGGTCACGACCTACTGCGTTCGCACCACCGTGCGATAACGACTTACTGCGCCCGGGTAATCCCCTGGTCACGACCTACTGTGCTCGCACCACCGTGCGATAGCGACTTACAACGTCCGGGTATAATACAATCTCCCCTGGCTGAGCCTGGGTATAATTCATTTAGTTCCTTTATCATTATCAATTCTTTAGCACATTTCCATTACTCAAAATTAACCACCACATTACCCATTTCCACTATCCAATGATCATAAATATATTTTATAACTTAATTAGCACAATTCAACATAATATCACATTTCACAACATAAGCATTTAATTCCTTTATCATCACCAAATAACAAATGAGACGTATCGACATCAAATTAATTTCCCTAAGACATAAATTCTACTTGAACAATTATTCTATATTATATTAACCTAAACTAACACAAAAATCTTAGTACTCATTATATGCATATTGTAAACTAAACCCCAGAGTAAGGAATACTCATTATAACCCACTCCTTACCTTAAATTAGCAAAGAGTAAATAGAACCTTAGTGAGCCCTAGCTCAAAATCTTGGGAATTTGAACTTCCTAAGTCTAGCTTGCTACCTCAATAAGGAAATGATGAAATGATGATAGACAACCCTATTTGATAGAGCACAAGAGGAATGATCTTTGTCCTTGCCTTGATTCGAGTTGCAAGGCATGAAACACAATCCCTATATAGCAAAAGTGCAAGAATCCTAGGGTTTTAGAACTCAATTTCTATGAGTCAAGGAAAGTTGAAATGGAAAGGGAAATAACTCTTGGCATGAAGCTACTTACCCAAATCAATGGTGGAAAAATTGAAAAGCCAAGGAGAATGAAGGAGGGAGCAATTCGTGAGAGTCAAGGGAGGAAGGAATGAGCTTTATCCCACTTCCATGGTGCAAGACTTGGTGGAGCTTGGTTGATTTTGGGTTGAAGTGCCCAAGAATCAAGTGTTTATGGTGGGTTGATGATGGAAATGTGTTGGAGATGGAGGGAAAATGAATGAAGTTGATGGAGTTGTTTGGTGATGAAAGGTGGTGAAATGAGGTGTGTTTGGTGCCTTTTGATCAGCCTAGGGTGATGGGAAAATCGTGTGGCCAGAAATCATGACTTAGCCACCAAGTTCAGATCCGACGCACCAGATTCAATCTGGTCTGCGCCACGCGCCTGGGCGCATGCCGGCCCGCCTGGGCGCGCGATCAGTGCAAGCACCAAGCTGGTGCATGGCTTACACGGTCAGCAGAGGTTTTGGCGCGCCAACACGGATTTCTGGTGCAGCTGGTGCGTGCTGCGACTCGCCTGGGCGCACGGTTGGCTGGCCTGGGCGCATTTTCCACTGCCTTGGTGCACCATGAATAGTGCACCCGCCTGGGCGCATGGCTGGTGCGCATGGGCGAGCTTCAGGGTTCCCAACCTTCGATTCGCCGTCACTTTTTCGTCGACCGTCGGATCGAGTCCAAATTTTTAGACATGCTTCTTCACCCCACAAACTTCCTATCCAACGGTGGAATTTATTTTCTTAGCTTCCTATAATAAATTTCTAATTTTCTCTTTTCGGTTGATTTCTAACATCTAAAACGCCGATTTAACTCCCGATTTCGCTTATTTGACTTTGCTCAAAGCCACAATTGCCTTCTATACAACTCCTAGGACTTATAATCACCACTCACATCTCTACCAAAATTCATTAAGTCACTTTTCCTATTTTTCTAAGGTTTTTAATAATTATTTAATTTAAATAAAAGCTTAGGATGTTACAATTCTCTCCCACTTACCTGAATTTCGTCCTCGAAATTCGTCGAACAATTGTGGATGAGACTGCCTGATCTTGTCCTCCAGTTCCCATGTAGCCTCCTCCACATTGTTCCTGATCCAAAGCACTTTTACCAAAGAGATTTCCTTGCCTCTGAGCTGCTTCACCTGCTTGTCTTCAATTCTAACTAGCAGAACTTCGAAAGTCAAATTCTCCTTCAAAGGCAAATCATCTAAGGTAATCACATGCGAAGGATCATGGACGTATTTCCTTAGTTGTGAAACATGAAACACGTCATGAAGCCTTGACAAATGAGGGGGTAATGCAATCCTGTACGCCACTGGGCCAACCTTCTCCAGAATCTCATAAGGCCCAACAAACCGAGGAGTTAACTTCCTGGATTTGATTGCCCTACCAATTCCTGTGATCGGAGACACTCTTAGGAACACATGATTTCCAACATCGAACTCCAAAGGTCTCCTTCGCCTATCTGCATAACTCTTTTGGCGATCCTGTGAAGTTTTCATTTTGTTCTTGATCATTGTGACCTTCTCCGTTGTTTCTTTCACAATGTCAGGACCTGTCAACAGATTTTCACCTATCTGGAACCAACACAAAGGCGTTCTACATTTCCTTCCGTAGAGAGCCTCGAATGGTGCCATACCGATACTGGAGTGAAAACTGTTGTTGTAAGTAAACTCCATCAAAGGCAGTAACTGCTCCCAACTACCGGCTTGTTCCAGTACACATGCTTCAACAAATCCTCAAGTGTTTGGATAGTACGCTCAGATTGTCCGTCTGTCTGCGGATGATAAGCTGTACTGAACTTTAGCTTAGTACCCAATGCCTGTTGAAGACTCTGCCAAAATCTAGACAGAAATCTCGGATCGCGATCGGATACAATACTAGTAGGAACACCATGCAACTTCACTATGTCCCTGATGTACAACTGAGTTAACTTCTCACGAGTATACTTCTTATGGGTAGGAATGAAATGAGCACACTTTGTAAGACGGTCCACAACCACCCAAACTGAATCACATCCTTCAGCAGTCCTTGGTAAACCCGTCACAAAGTCCATAGCTATACTGTCCCATTTCCACTCCGGGATCTCAAGTGATCGCAAAGGACCACCAGGCTTTTGATGCTCAATCTTAACCTTCTGACAAGTTAAGCAATGAGACACATGATCGGCCACATCAGTTTTTGTCGTGTCTGGGACACGGTGTATCAGATGCTTCCCTAGCTCTAAGGTATAGTGAGACCCAAGAACTAGCGGATAGACTGAAGTTAGTATATGATTATCTAGGTATACTAGAGGTCCAGTTGGGACAACTAGGGTTTCCCTAATCACAGTGTGTGCAGTTGTGCAATTAGGGAGAGAGAACGTACCAGAGCCCCTTGCTGGAGACAGCTATTTATAGGGGTGGCATCGTACCTTGTGGGCCTGTATGGAGGGCCAGCAAGGCAGCTGACGTGTCCCATTTAGGATGTAGGATGAGTCATTCATCCTTATCCTGTAGTGGAGAATCTTATCCCTGTTGGCAAGTTAGGCTCACGCGCCCCTAGCTCGGACTCCTTGGGGGGTAAGCCCCATGTGGTCGGTCCTGAGGCGCCAGGATGGATCCTAGGACAAGCGCTCGGCCTGGGTAGGCGTGACCTATCAGATAGGATAATCTGGTCGGCCGAGTATGCTAAGGGTAGACCGAGGGTCGGTCTACCACATAAGCCCCCTAGCTCGGTAAGACTTTTTGAGTCTTGAGCCGAGTTGATAATTCTTCGACGGTGTCCTTTAAAGGAACCGAGCGTCAGGGTCGGGGCGAGGTGATGAGTGCAGGACAGCTCAAAGTGCCTCGCTGTCCCTTCTACTAACTGAGAGGACGTTTGAATGTCCTTTTATTGACACGTGCTGCTTGTGTCAGGTGTCATTATTATGCATGCTGCCCTTTGGGTTTTTGAAATGCTTCTTTCCATTAATTGTGTGCCACGTGGCCTTTTCGTGGCGCGATGTAGGCTTTTGGGCTTTTGTGATTTAGGCCCAAATTTTCAAACGTGGGGGGAAGTAACCCCTTCAACTACTCTTCTTTCCTCCTTTTTTCATAATTTCCTTCAAACTCAGACTTCTGACATTCCTCTTCCCTCTGAAATTCGTCTTCTTGGCTTTTGGATTATAATTTCTCTATTCCATTACTCTTCTGTTCTTGATTCCCCAGTCCGTTCGTGCCAGTTCTCATCTTCAAATCTCAGGTATTTTGATTTTCTTCTTCTGTTCCTGTTTTTCGTTTTTCTTTCCTTCTCTGCTGAACCGTATTCTCCATAGGTTCTGGGTTTTTGGTTGAAGATTTTGTTTCTGTATTTGCTAGTTTTCTGGGTTTATTTCTAGGTAAGTTTAGACTTCATTATGAGTATCAATTGGCTTCAGTATGAGGAGTGGTCTAGGATTCTGGGTTTGAGTGATCTTGAGGATTCCTCCTCTTCTTTTTCTTCTTCTTCTTCTTCTTCCTCCGATCTGGAGGTGTTGGACTCCCTGCCCTCACCTTTCCGCCATCGCATGGCAGATCCTATGGCGGAAGTACCATTATCAGTAGACTACCCTCGGAATTCCGAGGAGGAGGAAAGTAGGAAACTGCTGTATCATGCGACGGAAGAGCGGGCCCAACTATCCCGCCGCCCTTCGAACCGTTCCTGGGAGAAACCCTTCTGGGGAAAAGCTGTTAGGGTTAGGGGAAGGTGTAGTAGGCTCGGCTATAGGACTAATAAACCTAGGGTTATGTTGTTTAAAAATTTTGATTTTATAGACTCTGACACCGAGTGTTCCCTTTCCCCAGGTATGGTTCGAAGGTGCGTCATACATCCTCAGGAGTTCCTTGTGCCTCCGAACTCTGGAGATTATGACTGGGTTGATTTGGAGGTGCTCGGAACCCTGTCAGCTTTGGTCAACAGCAGTCTAAGTCATATCCGAGCCCACATACTCCCCTTCCCCACGGATAAAACTGGGACGTCCTATGTAATAAGTTCACCGGGAGCCAACGACCGAGTATGTACAGCGATTGCCGCGGATCGTAAAGAGTTTTTCATGTATGAAGAAGTTGTCATTCGGCTGGGGGTGAAGTTGCCCTTCACTGAAATAGAAATAGAGCTGCTGCGTCGGTTACGCTTGGCTCCTACTCAACTACACCCTAGTGGTTGGGCCTTTATTCGAGCCTTTCAAAAGTTTTGCGAAGCTCAAAAGTTGACTTGCTCGCTCCGAGCGTTTCTATGGTTGTATATACCGCAAGTGAACATCTTTGAGAAGGGGTCGCACAAGAGATTGTGGGTGTCGTTGAAAGCACGCAACGGACATGCCCTTTTTGATAAATTTACAGATTCATGGAAGACCTTTAAACCTTTATACTTTAAGTATCAATTCGTCGGAAATGGGGACTGTTGGTTTATGGAGGGTGATCAATCTCGGTTTCCGTTGTCTTGGTCGCCCGATTTTTTCAATCGCAACCCCAAACTTTACCAGTATCAATACGAGTCCGAGCTATCGGTAGCCGAGAGGATAACTTGTGATACCTTCTTTTCCTATCTTAGGCGGAACGGTCCAGTAGATATCAGGAATATCATTCTTTTTCCCCAAGAGCTTGTAAAAGCCGAGCTTGGTACATTTTTTTTTTAACACTTGGATTCTTGTTTTTGCAGAAAAAATGGCTAAGGAAAACAAGGCGGTTGCTCGTATAAAGGAACTTGCTAAAGCAAAGGCGGTTGCTGGGTCAACTGGTTCTCGGAGTGGAGACATGTCCTCGGAAGCCACTCGCTCGGTGACTGTTGCCGAAACTTGTCCTTCCGAGGTTGAGGTGGTGCAGGTTGAGGTGGTGCAGGTTGTTCGACCTGGGCCGACTAAGGGGGGGGAAATAGCTACGGGGATCCCGTTGGTGCAAGTGGAAGAAAAGGAGGATGAAGAGGATCGGGTGCCTCTTGCCAAAAGGGCTAAGTTGGATAAAGGCAAAGGCAAGGCTGTGGAGGTGGTAAAGACGAAGGTTGCCGACCTTCAAAGGACCAATCTGTGGTTCGATATGTCTGACCCGGACGAGGAGAGTGTTTGGGCTAGGAAGCTAAATGAGAAATTCGTCGGCTTGGTTTATACGCCAAACGATGAAAAAAGGTTATCGGATCAAACGGCAAGCACCTTAAGGTGCCATTGTGACCTCTTGGGCCGAAACATGCTGAGGGCTGCGAGTTATATGTTTCATTTAAGCAAAAATGCTGAAGACATCAGTGCTACCCTCTCATCGGCTGAGAAAGAGAAGAGGAAGGCTGCTGCTGCCGAAACTAAACATCTGTTAAGTCAAGTTAAGGAAAGTGAGGCAAATCTCCGAGCTCTAACAGAAGCAAACGCCGAGCTTCAAAAAAGATATGACGCTTCTGAGAGAGCTAGAGAGACTGCTCAAAAGGCCCTGGAGGATACGGTTGGAAAGGAAGCTGGGAAAGGAAGGTTGCTGCAAGTGGCCCAGGCGAAGCTGACTGAAGCTTGTCAAAGGGTTAATGAGCTGGAAGGTGTTGCTGGTCGTTTGACGAGTTCGGAGGCGGAAGTGACTAGGTTACAAGGGGAACTGGCCGAAGCTCAAAAGGAGCTGATCAAAACTCGTCGGAAGGCTTTGAAGCATAAGGTGCTGGCTTGCAAGAACCACTTCAACTGGGATCATGGTGTTGTTGACTCTTTTATGAATGCTGTGAAACAGTTAATGCTCTTGAACCCTGGAATCCGAGTGGTTGGGGCTAGCCCATACTATGGGGTTGATGGTGATCGGATGATCGATTATCGTGATGATGCTGAAGTGGATTTATCAGCACCCAACCTGCCGAACCCCCTGGAGTTGGAGCAAAGCGAAGAAGATTTTGATGGGTCGTCCATTTCCTTTTCCGAAGACGAGGATTAACTCTTTTGAGATGTATTTTGTTGTATTTTGCTAAGTGATTTTGTAATTTGAACTTGTTTAGATTTCCTTTTGCAACATTGCTCTGTAAGAAGTGAATCTTATTCTGTTCTTCATGATCTAACATTGTGTTTTATCTCGTTATAAACTGTTGTTTAGATTTCGAATCTCCAACCTATGGCCTAGGTGGGATCTTCGTTCCTCGGCACTACGAAACTGTTTTTAGTTTTTGGCCGGGCATCTTATTAAAGTACTTGCAATTGTTAGTTTATATGTCCTTGTTAGAAGGTCATGTATAAACACCCAAGTTCGCCTCGGTGGCGAGCCGAGGGGAAATGGATAGTACGTTAACAGTAAGAGAGTATGAGAGATAATTGAAACAAAAGACTTCATTGAATTTCCTTGATCCGTTTGTAAACAGGAGTCAAATACAAAAAAGGATAACTAAGAGCATGCTAAAGATAAATGACAGGAATTTTAAATGATAAAATTTCCTCTTTGCAGACAGTGTTGTGACTCCCACTTAGCTATAGTAGGGTTTGAGCTTGGTGGCGTTCCAGGAGTTGTTCAACTGTTGATTGGTTAGTGTTTCGAGTCTGTAGGCCCCCGAGCCTGTCTTTGAGATCACTCGGTAGGGACCTTCCCAGTTCCTTGCCAACTTCCCTTCTCTTGAATTTTTCAGTCCAATGTCAACTCGTCTAAGGACCAGGTCTCCCACTGCAAAACTCCTCGGAACCACCCATTTGTTGTACTCTCGGGACTGCCTTTCCTTGGCTTTTTTCTCTCGGTCCGAGGCTAGAGATCGGATTTCCTCGCTGATGGTTAGCTCTTCCTTTAGCAAATCTTCGTTTACTTCTATTGGTCGCTCGGATATATGAAAGGTAGGGATCCGAGTTTCAATAGGTAACAGAGCCTCACAACCGTAGGTCAGTCGGAATGGGGTTTCTCCTGTTGAGGTGTGTATGGTTGTTCTGATTGACCATAATACCTCCGGAAGGAGGTCAGCCCGTGAACCCTCGGCATCCAACAATCTTTTCTTCAAACCGTCAATGATGGTTTTATTCGCAGCTTCAGCCTGCCCGTTGGTTTGTGGGTGCTCGACTGATGAGAAGTGGTGGGTGATATGGAAGTGGTTGACAAGTTCCTGGAAAACCTTAGCAGTGAATTGGGTACCGTTGTCGGTGACCAGGGTGTGTGGGACACCGAAACGGGTGATGACTTGTCTGAGAAAGAACTTCTGAATCTTGGCGGAAGAGATTGTAGCCAATGCCTCGGCCTCAATCCACTTTGTGAAATAATCAACCGCAACCACCACAAACTTTAGCTGCCCCGGAGCTGTTTTGAATTTTCCTATGATGTCCATGCCCCACTGATAGAAGGGCCATGGTGCAATCATCGCGTGTAGCTCCGTTGGGGGGCGTTGAAAAATCTTTCCATGAAGCTGACAGGATTCGCATTTTTTAACATGTTCCGAGGCGTCGCTGAGGAGTGTAGGCCAGTAGTAGCCCGCTCGGAGCACCTTGCGAGCCAATGCCTTTGCACCCACATGGTGGCTCGAGATTCCTTCATGAACCTCGGCCAGTACCAGATCAGCTTCCGCTCGGTCCAGACACCTTAGCATTGGGGAGTCTATTCCCCGTTTGTACAAAATGTCGCCGACCATTGTATATTGAGCCGCTTGCCTGACTATCTTCTTTCCTTGGGAGGGGTCGGTAGGTAGGATTTGGAACTGGAGATACTGCTTAATGGGGTCCATCCAGCTGGTGGTCAAAGTTATAGCTAAGATAACACTCGGCTGGTGAACAGTTTCTTGGACTAGGGTTTTGTTGTTCTCAGGTCCTTTAGTACTGGCAAGCTTTGACAGGATATCTGCTCGGCGGTTAGAAGACCTAGGGATGTGGGTGATAGAGAATTGGGGGAAAAGATCTGTGAGAGTTTTGACTTGTTCTAGATATTTCTGAAGGATTGGTTCTTTGGCTTGGAACTCACCTTTGACTTGAGACACAACTAGCTGGGAATCACTGAAGACTTCAATTTCTAATGCCCCCATTTGATGGGCCATTCGCAAGCCGGCTATCACCGCCTCGTATTCTGCTTGGTTGTTCGAGGTGGGGAAGTCGAACTTGAGGGAGTACTCTACACAAATGCCTGCTGCGTTTTCAAGGATTATCCCTGCTCCTGCCCCCTTATTGTGGCTGGAGCCATCAACATAAATTTTCCATGGTTGGGAGGAGTTGGAATAAGTAGAATCTGATAGCTCTGAAACAAAATCTGCCAAAATCTGGGACTTGAGAGTTTTCCTTGGCTCGTAGGTGATGTCGAACTCTGATAGTTCAACAGACCACGAGACCATCCTTCCAGCCAAGTCAGGTCGGTTGAGAACCTGCCTGATCGGCTGAGTTGTTCTGAGTACTATGGGGTGGTTCTGAAAGTATTGCCGGAGCCTCCTAGCAGCAACCACCAAAGCAAAGGCGAGTTTTTCAATTTTGGAATATCTTATCTCAGGCCCTTGGAGGGCCTTGCTGACAAAGTAGATGGGACGCTCGGTTTCTGAGTCGTCTCTGACCAAGACCGAGCTAACAGATGTCTCACTTACGGACAAATACAAAAACAAACTTTCCCCTTCCCGAGGACTGGTGAGGACGGGAGGGGCCGAGAGGTATTGCTTGAGCTCTGTAAACACTTGTTCACAAGAGTCGTCCCAATGAAAATTCTTGTTTTTTCTGAGTAATTGGTACCATGGTAAAGCTTTCTTGGCTACTTGAGGTAAAAATCTGGAGAGGGCTGCCATCCGACCAGTTAGCCTTTGAACTTCTTTGACATTAGATGGGCTGTGCATGCTCAGAATAGCTTGACATTTCTCTGGGTTGGCCTCGATACCCCTCTCCGTGAGCATGAAACCTAAAAAGGCCCCGGCTGGGACCCCAAAGGTACACTTATCGGGGTTCAGGCGCATGTTGAATTTTCTGATTCTACCCAAAATAGCCGCTAGGTCCCGAGGATGGTCCTCCTTCTTCTTACTCTTTGCTATCATATCATCAATGTACACCTCGAGAGTAGGTCCGATCATTCCTAAGAAGATCTTGTTCATCATACGCTGGTAGGTTGCGCCAGCGTTTTTCAACCCGAAAGGCATTACCGTGTAGCAGTAAGTTGCCCTTTCAGTGATGAAGGCCGTTTTCTCCTGATCAGGAGGGTACATCGGGATTTGATTATATCCCGAGTATGCATCCATGAAAGATAGGAGTTGGTAGCCAGATGAGTTGTCCACCAGTTTGTCGATGATGGGGAGGGGGTACTGGTCCTTTGGGCATGCTTTGTTCAAATCGGTATAGTCGACGCACATGCGTCATTTCCCATTCGACTTCTTGACCAGAACGGTGTTGGAGAGCCACTCCGAGTAGCTAACCTCCTTATGAACCCGGCGGAAAGGAGCTCGGATACCTTCTCCTCTATCACTGCAGCCTTTTCGGTGCCAACCCTTCTCTTCTTTTGGGCGACCGGTTTGGCGGTCGGATGAACGCTGAGCCGATGACAGATCAAGTTCGGATCAATCTCCGGCATGTCTGCCGAGGTCCAAGCGAAAAGATCTTTGTTCTTCTTTAAAAGCTCGAGCATTTCTGCTCGTATTTCTTCTGGAAGGTTGGTTCCTAGTTTCACTCTTCTGTCTGGTAGTTTTTCATCTAAAACAATGAACTCCCATTCTCCTTCAGGGGTCGGTCTTGAATCATCCAAATCGGACCTAACATCTAGGTCCGTCAAGAGTACACTTCCCCTGTTCAAACTTAACTTTGGCTGAATTTCTTCTAGAATCTTGATCTTTGCCAAACTGGCATTGTAACACAGTCGAGCCTTCTCCTGCTCGGCTTTGATGGAAACTACAGTCCTGTCAGTGCCTTCAAACTTCATAGCCAGATGGACAGTTGAAACCACCGCGCCGAAAGCCTGCAAGCATGTCCTGCCAAGGATGGCATTGTATGCCGACGGGCAATCGACGACGAGGAACTTGATAATCTCGGTTCTTGCCGAGGGGTGGTTCCCAAGGGTCACTGGCAGCTGGATGTGTCCTTTGGGAACCACTGCACCTCCAGTAAAGCTGATCAGCTTTCCCTCGAAAGGGGTCAGGTCCGAGGTTTTTAGTTTCAGTGCTTCAAAAAGGTTCATGAACATGATGTCTGCCGAGCTACCCTGATCGATGAATACCCTGGCAACCTCGTAGTTACCGATCAACGCAGTGATGACCATAGGGTCGTTATGACCCGGGATCACCCCTTCGAGATCATCATCAGAAAAGCAAATGGGAACACTTTTTGTGGCTCTCTTTCGGATTGGATGGTTGTGAACTGCGAGGACTTGATTGATGTATTTCTTTCTGTCGGACCGTTTCTCTCCTCCTCCCGCAAAACCTCCAGCAATGGTGTTGACTCGCAGGTTTTGCGGGGATCGATCCGTCGTGGCTACCTCTATCATGGCCACTCTCTGCTGACTGGTTGGTTGTTGTTGGTTGGTGTTTTGATCGGCCTGCCTGGTTGACGACCGGCCATTCCTATCTGGGGATGGAGTTCTTCTTCGAGTATGTCGGTCAAGTGCTTCCCTGACATACTGCTGTAACTTGCCATCCCTAATTAACTGCTCGATCACATCCCTGAGCCAAGTACATTCATCTGTAGTGTGCCCATACCCACCATGATACGAGCAAAATTTGGAGCGGTCCTGTCGATGACTTCTCTTCAAGGGGGGTGGTCTTTCTACTGTTCGGAGGTCAGTCTGCATTGTTTCCTGCAGAATTTGGCTTCTTGGAACTGTGAGAGGGGTGTATTGCTCGAATTTCCCTCGGGGAGGTCCGAATCTCTTCTCCCCTCGAGGTCCTCTCCTTTGATCCTCTCTTCGGTCATCCCTTCTGTCATCTCTTCTCTCGTCTTTTCTTGATCTTCCCTGGGAGGATGGCTCCCCACGCTCGCCTCTGTCTCTGTTTCTTTGCCATTTGCTGAATTCTTCTAAGTTTATGAACTTAGTAGAACGATGTCTCAGCTCCGCCGTATCCCTCGGCGGTTTGCCCACTAGTGAGTTTTTGAAATCTCCGTTTCGGAGACCCTGAGTGAAGAGAAAGACTGCAAAGCTTGGTTCTAAATTAGGAACGGTCCCTGCCTCCGAATGGAAGCGTGAGAGATATTCCCGCAAAGGCTCTTCGGGTTGCTGCATAACGCCTGCTAGTGCGTGGTCGGACTTTGGCTGGACGCAACTAGCGGTGTATCTGTTCAGAAAAACTCTCTTCATTTCTGCCCAAGAGTTAACAGAGTTCCTGGGCAAGGCGGAGTACCATCTTAAGACGGGTGGTTGTAGAGTCATCGAAAAAGCTCTGCACTTCATCATGTCTCCACCGTCGTAAAAGTTCATAGCTCCTTCAAAAGACAAGATATGCTCCAAAGGGTCGGTTAACCCGTTATACTTGGAAACACTTGTTGGGCCGAGAAATGCTGAGGGTGTCTCGTATGCCATGATTCTCGGAGTGAAGGGATGGCCAGGGTGAGCAGTGTGGTCGGTTTCATATGTGTCTTCCAGGGTTGTGTTTATGGGGGGTGGTGGAGGTAGAGTGGTGGTTGGGTGGGGGATCAGCTGAGTTGCTGGGGTTGTTGCTAATGCCCCTCCGGCCACCGCCTGCATATGGAGCTGTTGGAGGTCGGCGATGGTCGTTCCCTGCTGTTCCAGGATCTTAGCTTGTTGCTTAATGATTTCTTCCAACTGGCGCTCCCTTTGACCTCGGGAGTAATCCCTATCACCTCCAGAAACACGGGCGTCAATGGACCGGCCTGATCCGTGGTTTTGTGCATGATTGGGGTTAAGAGGGTTTGGGTTTTCAGGGTTCGTTTGCCTGGAATGGACGGTGTAAGGACCACTATGCGTGCGAGCTGGAATGGAGTGGTGGCTCCGGGCTGGAATTTGTCTTACTGATGGCATGCTGGGATGTGGAGGGTTTCTCCCTTCAAGATCTCTGTCGTTGTCGCCACTGCCTTCTTGCAAACTCTGATGGTTTCGCCCTGCTTGGCGGTTTGCACCACGCGATGTGGCGTTTCCTCGCGTCTCTACCATTTTGGGGTGGGAATAGCAGTTTATGGTTCCCCACAGACGGCGCCAAATGTCGTGTCTGGGACACGGTGTATCAGATGCTTCCCTAGCTCTAAGGTATAGTGAGACCCAAGAACTAGCGGATAGACTGAAGTTAGTATATGATTATCTAGGTATACTAGAGGTCCAGTTGGGACAACTAGGGTTTCCCTAATCACAGTGTGTGCAGTTGTGCAATTAGGGAGAGAGAACGTACCAGAGCCCCTTGCTGGAGACAGCTATTTATAGGGGTGGCATCGTACCTTGTGGGCCTGTACGGAGGGCCAGCAAGGCAGCTGACGTGTCCCATTTAGGATGTAGGATGAGTCATTCATCCTTATCCTGTAGTGGAGAATCTTATCCCTGTTGGCAAGTTAGGCTCACGCGCCCCTAGCTCGGACTCCTTGGGGGGTAAGCCCCATGTGGTCGGTCCTGAGGCGCCAGGATGGGTCCTAGGACAAGCGCTCGGCCTGGGTAGGCGTGACCTATCAGATAGGATAATCTGGTCGGCCGAGTATGCTAAGGGTAGACCGAGGGTCGGTCTACCACAGTTTTCAACTTCGGCCACCAATAAATCCTTTTTAGATCTTGGTACATCTTTGTTGCACCAGGATGAAAATTCATCTTGGTTCGATGTGCTTCCCACAGGATATCTTTTCTAACTTCGAAATCCATAGGAACACACATCCGACCCCTAAATCGGATGATGCCATCAGAACCTTTCACAAAGTCGGGCTCTTCATTGCCTGATGCCCCTTCTAACAACTTTTGCAGCTCTACATCATCGGCTTGCCTTTCTTTAATAAGACCCATCAAGTCATTAGTAACCCGCAACATTTCAAGAACGATGCTCTTCTCTTTCACTTGCATGTTCAAGTTGAGGTCACTAAATTCTTGAATCAATTCCATCTCTTTCACCATCAGATTGCTGACATGCAAAGTCTTACGACTTAGTGCATCAGCCACAACATTGGCCTTGCCCGGATGATACTGAAGATCGAAGGCATAGTCTTTCAGAAATTCCATCCACCTCCTCTGTCTCTTATTTAACTCTTTTTGATCGAAGAGATAGCAAAGACTTTTATGATCGCTAAAGACTTCGAACTTTGAACCATATAGATAATGCCTCCAGATTTTCAAAGCAAAAACCACTGCCGCCAACTCAAGATCATGAGTGGGATAGTTCTGTTCATGTTGCCTCAATTGTCTGGATGCATAAGCTATGACTTGCCCTTGTTGCATCAACACACAACCCAACCCTTGCTTAGAAGCATCACAATACACCACGAAGGATTGAGTCGGGTCCGGCAAAATTAACACTGGGGAACTAGTCAACCGCCTCTTCAACTCTTGGAAACTACCTTCACATTCCGGGGACCACTCAAACGGAACACCTTTCCATGTAAGAGTCGTCAATGGAAGAGCCATCTTAGAGAATCCCTCAATAAATCTCCGATAATACCCAGCCATACCAAGAAAACTTCTGATCTCAGTGATGGACTTAGGTCTCTCCCACTTACGTACCGCTTCCACCTTAGAAGGATCAACAGCAACACCCTTCTCAAAAATGACATGCCCCAGAAACTGCACTTCATTCAACCAGAAACTACATTTAGAAAGCTTTGCATAAAGCTGTTTGGATTTGAGAATTTGCAGCACTATTCTCAGATGCTCATCATGCTCACTTGGACTCTTATAATAGATTAGAATGTCGTCAATGAAGACTATGACGAAAGAATCCAGGTGCGGCCTGAATATTCTGTTCATATAATCCATGAAGATAGCAGGAGCATTAGTGAGACCAAAGGACATAACCACATATTCAAAATGTCCATATCTCAACCTGAATGCCGTCTTGGGAATGTCCTCCTCTCGGATACGGATTTGATGGTATCCCGATCGAAGGTCAATCTTAGAAAATACAGCTGCTCCTCGCAATTGGTCCAACAAATCGTCGATGCGAGGGAGAGGATATTTGTTTTTCACAGTCACCGCATTCAATTGTCTATAATCGATGCACATTCGGAGACTTCCGTCCTTCTTTTTAACAAAAAGAATCGGAGCTCCCCAAGGTGACACGCTTGGCCTAATCAAACCCTTAGCCAAAAGCTCCTCTATCTGCTTTTTCAACTCTTCTAACTCCGGAGGTGCCATCCGGTACGGGGCTATAGAAATAGGACCTGCACCGGGCATCAGATCAATGCTAAACTCTACTTCTCTGTTTGGCGGTAATCCAGGAATCTCTGAAGGAAAGACTTCTGGAAATTCGCAGACTATCGGAATCTGACTGATCTCCGCCTCCTCATTCGTCTCCAAGGCAGATAAAGAAAAATCACTGATAGTAATTGATTTCTGATGACAATCAATCAGAACATGGTGCCGAGACATCCAGTCCATGCCCAGAATGATGTCAAGCTTAGTTAGAGGCAAACACATTAGATTGACTTTGAATTCCCGCTCCAATACTCGAAGTGGGCAATCCAAACACATAGTTGATGTGACTACAGAAGAATTTGTGGGTGTAGAAGCAGATAATTTATAAGGCATTTCCATTGCAGACAACCCTAACTTCTTCATGCAATCGGAAGAAATAAATGAATGAGTAGCTCCGCAATCAAAGAGAATACCACAAGGAATACTATTAACATAACCGATACCTCTAATCAAATCATCAGCATCAGTAACCTCCTCGTCGTCCAGAGTATACACCTTGCCCTTCCGAGTCACCCTGTTGTCACCAGCTCTCTGAACCTTAGCCACATTCACCTCCTTTTTGACTGCATTTTTAGGACAATTTGTCACAACGTGTCCCGGCTGTCCACACTTGTAACAGGTTGGACCCTTACTCGGATTCAATGTCTAGCAATCTCCCCTGTGGTGTCTACCACAATGTGGACAAGTCGGAATAGGACCAAAAGTGCTTACTGCTTGGCCTGTTCTAGGCTGAGAGTAAGGACCTGGTTGCTGCACCGAACTCTTGCCTCTGACAGGACCTCCAGACTTCTGCACATTCTTACTGCGTTTCTCAGCTGCACGCTGCTTGCGGCTCTTTTCATAAGTGCTGGTCATGTTAATCAACTGAGACAGGTTGGAGATGTTCTAATATTCAAAGGCCATCTTGATCTCAGAACGAAGTCCGGTCTCAAACTTGATGCACTTGGTCCTTTCATCTGCATCCCTGTAACTTCCTGCATACCGGATCAAGTCCTCGAACCTAGCAGCATATTCCCCGACGCTCATGTTCCCTTGCACGAGCTGCAGAAAAGTTATCTCCTTCTCCCTTCGAACATCTTCAGGAAAGTACTTGCCCAGAAAACGATTCTTGAACAAGTCCCATGTAATCGCCTGATTGTTAGCCTCCAAACCCCTTCGCATTTGCTGCCACCAATGTTCCGCTTCACTAGTCAGCATATACTGTGCTAGCAGAACCTTCTGTTCTTCTGGTGGTGCCATAGTATTAAGGATCTTCTCGATCTCTTGCAACCATAGCTGTGCCCCATCGGGATTGAAACCACCTTCGAACTTCTGCGGATCGCTCTTTCTGAACCGCGCCAACCAATCAATAGCCACTGGAGCTGGGGGTTGAGGAATCATTGCAGCTGCTGTTGCTGTTGCTGCTGCTGCAGCTGCTGTTGCGATGTTATTCCCCTGATCCTGTTGCATCTTAGCCATCTGCTCCAGAATAGCTCGGATCCCATCATTATCGATCCGTCTACCAGCCATTTTGTTTAGTCATGCACAAGGCCGACAGTTAATGCTTAATAGCACAATTAATAGTATAAACATCCTATCAATAAACTCTAGACTCTAAACTATAATTATCGATTACTCGCTCAGTGAGTAGTCACTGGAGTAGCTCATAACTCCAAAGGCCGAGGGAAACTGTTCTGATACCATAAAATGTAACACCTAAGTTTATTTACCCTTTTATACCCTTAATTAAAAATAGCAACTTGAAAAATTCATTTTAAACTTATAAATTGATTAGGAAAAACATTTAGTTACTTCTGATTAATATGAAAATCTCCCGTCAAACGGACGGAGTTTCGTTTGTTTTTAGGACTTTCCCAAAATTTCTGTTTTCTTGCAACCTGATAAATAACATACTTTCAAATTCCTAAGCCAGCAGGGCTATTCACATATATATATATATGCTAGTGCATCATCGTGCACGCATCAGAAACAAGTTTAAAACATCAGAATCTAAACATCAGAGTTAGCGGAATATAAACAAGTTAGGAAAACAGTTTTTCTCCAAAATAGACCCCTTTCCCAAAAGGAGTCGTCCTGGGCCCCCAAAATCTATTTACATTTATATACAACAAAAAGAATTCACATCATCGGGCCCAGGACATTTCCATGCCCTACATATCTAAAGGTAACCTACTCTCCCTGGGAGGGAGAGTACTCCTGCTCGGCCTGATCTTGTGCAAACTCTTCCTCAGTACCTGTGGAGATAGTAAGGAGTGAGTATTACACATAAAATGGGGAGGTAGTTTCCAAATAAAACATAATGCGACACTAATCCATACACATATAACAATTCAAGCACAACATAATAAGAGTCAAAGTATCACAATTCATTTTCAAGTATTCATTAGTTTCTCAAGTCGATTTCATTTAACATTTTCTTAAGTCTTTCATTCCATGTATTTTAATCATATTTATATTCCTTTTTATCTGTCCCTGGTCACGACCTACTGCGTCTGCACTCCTGTGCACTCATGACTTACTGCGCCCGGGTAATCCCCTGGTCACGACCTACTGCGTCTGCACTCCTGTGCAATCACGACTTACTGCGCCCGGGTATGTTTCTCAATCCCCTAGTCACGACCTACTGCGCTCGCACCACCGCGCGATAGCGACTTACTGCGCCCGGGTATGTTTCTCAATCCCCTGGTCACGACCTACTGCGTTCGCACCACCGTGCGATAACGACTTACTGCGCCCGGGTAATCCCCTGGTCACGACCTACTGCGCTCGCACCACCGTGCGATAGCGACTTACAGCGTCCGGGTATAATACAATCTCCCCTGGCTGAGACTGGGTATAATTCATTTAGTTCCTTTATCATTATCAATTCTTTAGCACATTTCCATTACTCAAAATTATCCACCACATTACCCATTTCCACTATCCAATGATCATAAATATATTTTATAACTTAATTAGCACAATTCAACATAATATCACATTTCACAACATAAGCATTTAATTCCTTTACCATCACCAAATAACAAATGAGACGTATCGACATCAAATTAATTTCCCTAAGACATAAATCTACTTGAACAATTATTCTATATTATATTAACCTAAACTAACACAAAAATCTTAGTACTCATTATATGCATATTGTAAACTAAACCCCAGAGTAAGGTAATACTCACTATAACCCACTCCTTACCTTAAATTAGCAAAGAGTAAATAGAACCTTAGTGAGCCCTAGCTCAAAATCTTGGGAATTTGAACTTCCTAAGTCTAGCTTGCCACCTCAATAAGGAAATGATGAAATGATGATAGACAACCCTATTTGATAGAGCACAAGAGGAATGATCTTTGTCCTTGCCTTGATTCGAGTTGGAAGGCATGAAACACAATCCCTATATAGCAAAAGTGCAAGAATCCTAGGGTTTTAGAACTCAATTTCTATGAGTCAAGGAAAGTTGAAATGGAAAGGGAAATAACTCTTGGCATGAAGCTACTTACCCAAACCAATGGTGGAAAAATTGAAAAGCCAAGGAGAATGAAGGAGGGAGCAATTCGTGAGAGTCAAAGGAGGAAGGAATGAGCTTTATCCCACTTCCATGGTGCAAGACTTGGTGGAGCTTGGTTGATTTTGGGTTGAAGTGCCCAAGAATCAAGTGTTTATGGTGGGTTGATGATGGAAATGTGTTGGAGATGGAGGGAAAATGAATGAAGTTGATGGAGTTGTTTGGTGATGAAAGGTGGTGAAATGAGGTGTGTTTGGTGCCTTTTGATCAGCCTAGGGTGATGGGAAAATCGTGTGGCCAGAAATCATGACTTAGCCACCAAGTTCAGATCCGACGCACCAGATTCAATCTGGTCTGCGCCACGCGCCTGGGCGCCTGCCGGCCCGCCTGGGCGCGCGATCAGCGCCAGCACCAAGCTGGTGCATGGCTTACACGGTCAGCAGAGGTTTTGGCGCGCCAACACGGATTTCTGGTGCAGCTGGTGCGTGCTGCGACTCGCCTGGGCGCACAATTGGCTGGTCTGGGCGCATTTTCCACTGCCTTTGTGCACCATGAATAGTGCACCCGCCTGGGCGCATGGCTGGTGCGCCTGGGCGAGTTTCAGGGTTCCCAACCTTCGATTCGCCGTCACTTTTTCGTCGACCGTCGGATCGAGTCCAAATTTTTAGACATGCTTCTTCACCCCACAAACTTCCTATCCAACGGTGGAATTTATTTTCTTAGCTTCCTATAATAAATTTCTAATTTTCTCTTTTCGGTCAATTTCTAACATCTAAAACGCCGATTTAACTCCCGATTTCGCTTATTTGACTTTGCCCAAAGCCACAATTGCCTTCTATACAACTCCTAGGACTTATAATCACCACTCACATCTCTACCAAAATTCATTAAGTCACTTTTCCTATTTTTCTAAGGTTTTTAATAATTATTTCATTTAAATAAAAGCTTAGGATGTTACATATTTTATGAAAAGGTGGTTTAATTTATAAAAATATATGTTCTTGATATTTTTGGTGTTATTATGATTATTATACATGAATGATTTATTTTCTATGTGTGTGCATGAACATGTACGGTTTTTGGATATATGCATGTATGCTTTGATTATGTGAAAATTTAATTAGTAAAGGAGTATGATTATATATGCATGAACGTATGTGTTAGTATAATATATGCATGTGAATATGTATGTATGTGTGTGTTAGGCGTGTAAGTGAGTATGTGTATGCATGTATATATGTGTGTGTCGTGTATGTGTGTGAGTGTGGAGGAAAGCCAAGAAATTTCCTTAAGTGGAGACCAAGTAACTAAGTCCTAACTAAGTCCTAACTAAGTCCTAACTAAGTGAATGGAAACCCTAATGGAGTGCCAAATAGTCTTTGCACCTAAATGACCCCTAAAGCACCTAATGTCCCCTACATGTCTCCTTAAGAGATGTTAACCTCCACCCATGCAAAAATAGAGAAGACCGAATTTACCCCTCCCTCCAAAGCTCATGACCGAATTTCATGAGGGCAAAATGGGAAGCCCGAATTGCTTATATAAACCTTAGCTTCATTTCATTCTTCACTTCATTTTCATTTCACTCTTTCGCCCAAACACAAGTCCAAGAGCTCATTCAACTCTTAGACTAAGAAAAGGAAAATAGAAATAGAGAAAGAGAGAAAGAAGAAGAGGCCGTGAGGTAGGAGAAGGAAGAAGAAGAGGAGATCAAGCCTTAAACCTAGGAGCCCTTTGAAGATCAAGTGCTAGAAGACCTATTTTCTTGGTATAACCGAAGATCCTAGAAGAGTAGAACTAGTCTTGTTTTGTAATTTTATAATTTCGTAATTTTCTTCTTTTGCATGTTCCTTTTATGTTTTGAAAGATGACTTTATGTGTTGATCTTTCTTAACTATGGACTTTTAAAGACTTAAATTTATTTGTAATATGTGTAGCTTATGTTTGATGATTTGGTTGATGATTTTCATGATAGATCTAGATGTTTTTCAAGTTAAATCTTTTAGATCTAAAGTTTTATTTGTGATCTTTGTGAACTTGAAGTATATCTTCTTGCATGCTAGATTTTAATGCTTGAAACCGTGAATCAAAAGGTGTTTATGTGTTTATTTAGTAAATCAATATGTGATCTAAACTTATTTGTAATTTTTGGTCTTGCATGTTGCTTGATGATGATCTTGAACTCTTGCATGTCTTGATTTTTGGTTTAATCATAGGAAAAGCTTTGATTTATGTTTTGATCTTTTCTTTTATTTTTACAAAGCTTGATTTGTGTTTTGATCCTTGATTTTTGTTTTGATCTTAAGCTTTGCATGTGATTTTTTTTGAAACAAAAGCTTTAGTGTTTTCTCAATATATGTCACGGTTTTGCCCTTTTTTTTTTACTCAAGATGATTTTTGTCTTCTATTTGTGTTCTCATGTTTAATCTCATGACTTGATCTACATGATTTAAGTGCATGCATGTTGGTGTTGAGCTTTGAAAAAGTTATTTTCATGTCCTTTTGAGAAATAAATTGAAAGTGTTTGTGTTGATCCATGATTGTTGCATATTTTGTTAGAAAAGCTTAAGATTCATTCTTGCATGTTAAACTTAAATAAAAGACCATGATTTCTTGTATTGCATGCCTCGGTTTTTGAAAGAAAATTAGGGAGAACAAAATGATTTTTTTTCTAAATTGAATTATGTTCTATGTTCTTGTGTGATTTTGATTTGTTTTAAGTAAAGAAAAATAAATTAAAGTTTGATTATTTTCCAAGTTGAAGCTCACGGTTTCATTAAGAAAAAGAAGAAGTAATTGCATGATTTTGTATGTTCGATGATGCATGAATCTTGTTTTGATTTGTGTGATGATTTTCGGCCTATGCATGTTAATTAGGTTAGAATTCTTTTCCATGAAGTAATATAGGGATAATGAAGGTATTTGATAAAATAATTGATTAGGACTAAGTTTTGTGTTTAAGTGAAATTATGTGTGTACATTCGGTTTGTGAGCTTAAGCATGTTTAAGTGTTTTTGTTTTACAAAAGTTAAATGTTTTTGAAGGTAATTGTGTGTTGAATAATTTACTTAAGTGTTTGAATTGTGAAATATTTGCTTATGAATGAATGAATGGTTTGTAATCAAAGTGAATAATTGAATAATTGTTTTGTTTGATCAAAGTGTGTGGTTGGCCGTGTGTGTAATCGTTTTGAACTTAATTTGGTTTGATCTATTTGAATTTGTGAAGTTGTGTTTTAAGATTTGTTTTACAACAAAAACATGAGTTTTAAAGAATTAATATTGACCTAAAGAGTATTTGAAATAAAAAGAGTTTTTACGATGTTTTCGGGTTTTATTAAATTGATTTTTTGTGAAACTATTCCTTGCTGCCCAAGTTTATTTAAAATTGTTTTCTTGATTTCTAAATTGAGTTCATGAGACTCAAAGTTTGGGTTTTCAAATGGTAATTGATTTGAGCAAAACCCGGAGTGAAACCGGTGAACTTTTCGGTGTTTTCGAATGAGGTTAAGGTGCTGTCCAAGACGGACCAGCAACCTAACCAATTGATTTAAATTATTCTATTTGATGTTTTCAAAATGATTTTTAAGTATTTGAAGGACTAAGAAACGTTTGAGTCATTTTAAGAAAACAATCATATTTTACGATTTCCGACGAAGGATGAAAAATGTTTTCTTAATAAAAGATAGTAATGAAAATGTATTTTTAATTAATACGAGGGATGTTACAGAAGAGGGATTAAGGCAGTGGCAGCAATCCAGTTCAGAGAAGACTGCACGTATCTAATCGCTAGACCTCAGGTGAGAGAGTAGCTTTCCTAAGACACTGTGGTAGTAGGTGTTATATTAAGACGTTCTGTATCAGCACAAAGATCGGAACTCAGTGGTTCTGAGTCAGTAGTATAGTGGCAATTGTTTGTCTTGTGTGGCCACTTATACGAAGAGGACAAAGACCACCATGTTGTGTGTGATGTTTGCATGATTGACGATGTGTTGATTATGTTTGTTTATGTATGTTAATGTTATAAAATGTTGAGATATGTTAAGTCATTGATAATGATAATAAAATAGATTAGAATTAAAAGACCCCAAGAAAATATATAACCCTTGTTTGGCTTAAGTCTTGATGGAACCAGGCAGCCTTGATAAGATATTAAGATGGAAGATGATGATAAGGGAGTTAAGAATGATGTGAAAGGAAATAAAGGGAATGATTGGAAAGAGATAAGGAGATGAGATTGGAAAAGATTTGCCGTGGCGATGCGAGTGAGCCAGAGCTGGGAAGTAATGTTGAAAGTGTACTGGAAGTAAAGCGTGATGAGGGAAAAGCTTGATTCTTGTTAATATTTCTTGGACTGAGTCTAGCGTTGAGTTGAGCTTGCTCCTCCACTAGTTCTCAAGAAAAGAAAGTTTTTGAGAAAAACTTTTGAAAAGAAGTTTCGAAAAGGTTTTACGAAAATGAGATTTTTAACAAAAGAATCATGAAAGGAAATATTTAGAAAAGGGTTTGTGAAAAGGAAATTTTCTGAAAAAGAGTTCACTAAATGAAATTTTGAAAAAGGGTTCCCAAAATGAGAATTTTGAAAAGAGTTTACGAAAATGAAATTTTGAAAGGGATTCCCAAAATGAGAAAAATTTTCCAAAACAAATTTTTTGAAAAAAATTGTGAAATGAGTTTTTGAAAAAGATTTTCCAAAAAAGAGATTTTTGAAATGGGTTTTCGAAAGGAGATTTTTGAAAAGAAATTAGGAAACGAGATTTTCGAAAAAGGATTTACGAAAACGAGATTTTGTGAAAAGAATGTGTGAAATTGAGATTTTTGAAAAGAGCTTTCAAAAGGAGCTTTTTGAGAAAACCTACAAAATGAGGTTTTTGTGAAAGTTTGCAAAAGAAATTTTGAGAAAAGTTTTTGTGATGAGATTCAAGCTGTGAATGTGATCCCGCTCTGTGCCAAGTTGAGGAATGAAAGGAAAAGTGATGCAAAGATAGCGGTCGGGACTCATTGAAGGGTTGCACGAAGGGTGAGCCGACCATTAGGTTAAGTAAAAGATAAAAGACTTTAAAAGACATTAACAGCGAACGCGGTGAGGTATGAGAGTTAACCCGAAGTAGTGGAGAGGAAGATACTATGGGTATCTGCGGATACTCAGGTGGAGATTGCATTAGGGGGGGACGATGACGGTGAAACGTCAAGAAGTCTAGAGTACTTTTCTAGGCAGAACGAATTCCACAAGTGGAGTACTAACGTGGTAGGGACCGGGTCCAATGCCGTGGCATGTTCTGCGTGCACACTAGAATTGTATTGTCACCCCCTAGATTGCAAGTCTAGAACAGTGAGAGGGACTGGAGTGGGGCATCTTGTTTGCCACTGTGAGTGAGACAGTGTGCCTTGTTTATATATGAATTGAATTGATATGATATGATTTGAGGCGGTAGTCCTCCTGGTCTGGGACCATTTGTTTGTGAGACATCTGTCGTGCCCGCACGGTAAAGGTCCTGTACTCCTGTTTGCTTCCGACTAGGTGGATGGATGGCCGAGGAGATGTAGACTTGAAACGTGAGTGCTAACTACGAAGGAACGCGCACCTCGATGATTCTTAAATCCCCGATCATCGATGGTTATAATTCAATAAGACGTGATGAGAAAAGATTTATAATTAAGAAAAGTAAGGTACATGAATTGTTGATGAATGGAAGTGTGGAAGGAAACAGAGATGAGACCCTTGGAAAGGGAAAGAAAAGGAGTGAAGGTTTGGATATTGAGAATGAGAAAGGAATTGAGGAATAAAAGATAAAAAGAATAATAATAATGATAATATGTTGTTATGCTTGAGTTCTGTGTTGTGAGTATTGTCTGCATTGTGTGTGTTGTCTTGATATCCCGCCTGCCGTAAATCCACAACGTCGACGATTCGTCGTTCGGTTCGCTAACTCTCTCCTGCCCGTTGGTATATCGGTGCTTCTGGTACTCCAACGTGCAGATGGAGTATCGCATGGAGATTGCAACTTGGACTAGGCATGGATGTGGCTGGAAGCGTACCCCATCTGGTTGGGAATGGATTGGCGACACTCAGATCATGATTCCGGATCCCGAGCATCAACTTTGCGGAGCTAACCTAGGACCTCTCTTGGAGCAAGTTTATGTCCGTGGATACTGAGACTACGAGGAGAAGGTGCGATGTGAAGCTTGGAGGACTTCTTCTGTTCCAACTAGGATGCAATGGGTGCCAAAGAATGGCGGACCAACAGCAAGGGAGAAGGCTTCATCCTCTGGAGTTAAGCAAGGATACAAGAAGGAGGATCGAGAGTTGCACCCTATAGTTTTCATTAGGAAGAGTCAAAGGTAGGGTGAATAGATTAAGTTGTTAATAGTGTTGAGTCAAGGATTATCTGAGCGAAGTATCACTTCTGTAACTATGCCCTACTTTTATTTTGTGAACTGGTCGAACTTTGTTTTAACAAGAAATATGAAATTGTTTGAAAAATTTGAAAGTGAAGGTGCGGAAAAGTTTTAAGTAACAACCCGGTTTTCAAGTAAGGACGTGAACATGCACTAATGGTTCACCACGAACGTTTAAAAAAAATGGCCTCATTTTTAGCTACTTTTTAATCAAATGATGATTATTTTTGGGTGGCGAAAATCGGGCTGTTACATATGTCTTGAAGAATCATGTTAAATGAAGTTGTTTGAAATTGTGTTGTAACTATTTGTTTCCATTCGGTTTTAAATATGAAAAGAGAGTAAATAATCTTGTTTCATGAGGAAGAAAATGGAATTTAAGCATTTAAAATAAATCAAGTTGATTTGTGTTTTTAAATTGTAATTCTTAACTTGTTTTCCTTGATTATATTCGGCCATATAGTGTAAATGAGTCTAGGAAATTTAGTTGCATGAAAGTAAATTTATGTAATGATTTTCGAAAAGGATTTAAGTTGTTTAAAGTAAGAAACATAAATCTAACTATGTTTGGTTTATATCCTTGGTTCAATTTGGTTGTGAATATATGCATGACTAAATGTTTTGTTTTAAGAAAATAAATTATCTGTGAGTTGTATGATTGCTTTGATGTTAACTAAGTTGATTATATGCTTCTAATTAATTAATGAAGTGTTGCTTGTTGTTGTGTGTTAAGTTGATGTTGGAAAATTATTAAGTATGTAATTGATTTTAAAATAATTTGATTTGGTTTATTTGAGATTTTTGGGATTGTGTTTATGGCTGTCCAAAGTTTGTTTTATGATAAAAACTTGAGTTTTAAAGTGTTAATTTTAAGCTAAAATAATTATTTGAGATAAAAGCACTTTTACGATGTTTTTGGATTTTTATTAAAGTGATTTTGTGAAATATTCCTTTGCTGTCCAGAATTATTTAAAGTTGTTTCTTAACTTCAAAAACGTGTTCAAGTGATTTAAAAGTAAAGTTTTCAAGTGGTATTTGATTTAAGAAAAAGCCGGATTGAAAACGGTGCATTTTCGGTATTTTCGAAATTTATTAAGGTGCTGTCCAAAACGGACCAGCAACCAAACCAAAGGATTTAAATCATTTCGTATGATGCTTTTCAAATGGTTTTGAAATATTTAAAGTTCTAGAAAATATGGGAGTTGTTGTGATAAAACAATAGTGTTTTAAGTCTTTCAATAAGGAACGGAGAGTGTCTTAAGCTAAGAAAAGATTTTCTAGATACACGTTAGTAACGTAAGTGTGTTTTATTTAATACGAGGAATGGTATAGACGAGGGATTGGGGCAGCCGGCAGCAAAAAGGATCCGAGGAGACGGTACACAATTAATCGCTGGACCTCAGGTGAGAGAGAAGCTTTCCTAAGACACCGTGGTAGTTAGGTGATATATTAGGACGTTCCGTATCAGCTCAAAGATCGGAAATCGGTGGTTCTGAGTCAGTAGTATAGTGGCAATTGTTTGCACTGTGTGGCCACTTATACGAAGAAGACAAAGACCACATTAAGAAAGATTGAGAATGTTGAGAAGGATTGTGAAACGAGATGCGAGTTCATTGATGTGATCCCAGCTCTGTGCTATGTGAGAAATGATGAGAGAAAGATTGTGCAAAGTTAGTGGTCGGGACTCATTGAAGGGATGCACGAAGGATGGGCCGACCTTAGGTTAATTAAAAAGATAAAAGACTTTAAAGGACATTAACGCGGTGAGGCATGAGAGTGCGAAGTAGTGGAGAGGAAGGAACCATGGGTATCTGCGGATACTTAGGTGGAGATTGCATTAAGGGAGGACGATGACGGTGAAACGTGAAGAAGTCTTGAGTACTTTCTAGGCAGAACGAATTCCACAAGTGGTATACGAACGTGGTAAGGACTGGATCCAATGTCGTGGTAAGTTCTACAACGCAACTAGAATAGTACTGACGCCCCCTAGATTGCAAATCTTGAACAATGAGAGGGACTGGAGTGGGGCATCTTGATTGCCACTGTACCCGAGTTTTCTACAGTGTGCCTTGATTATATATATATATATATGAATTGAAATGATATGAATTGATTTGAGACTGTACCCGATTTTTCTACAGTTCTCCTGGCTTGGAGCCAATTGATTGTTGAGACAGCTGTCGTGCCCGCACGGTAAAGGTCCTGTATTCCTGTTTGCTTCCGACTAGGTTGGGTGGATGGCCGAGGAGATGTAGACTTGAGACGTGAGTGCTAACTACGAAAGAAACGCGTACCTCGATGATATTTTAACTCACCCAATCATCGATGGTTATAATTCAATAAAACGTGATAAGAAAAGATTTATGATTAAGAGAAGCAAAAGCTGAAGAGATGTGGATAATGAGAAAGAGAGACTGAGAATGGAAAGAATGGAAAGATGAAGGAAACCCCATGAAGAGGAAAGTGACTGAAAGTGATGGACTTGAAAGTTGAGTATGAGAAAGGGATCGGGTAATAAAAGAATGATGATGTTGAGAAATGCATTAAGTTGGGCGAGATAATAATGAATGGTAATAAGCTTGGAAAGATAAAGAATAATGATAAGGATGATGGTAATGACGACGATAATATGCTTGAATGCTATGTTGTATGTGTGTTGCTTGTCTTGTCTGTATTGTCTTGATATCTCGCCTATCGTAATCCCACACCGTCGACGATGCGTCGTTCGGATCGCTTACTCTCTCCTGTTCGTTGGCATATCGGGGCTGCTGGTATCTCAACGGGCAGATGGAGTATCGTATGGAGATCGCTACCTGGAGTAGGCATGGGAGTGGCTGGAAACACACTCCATATGGTTGGGCATGGATCGGCTACACTCAGATCATGATTCCAGACCTAGAGCATCAATTGAGCGGAGCTAACTTGGGGCCGCATCTGGGGCAAGTCACTGTGCAAGGATATAGGAGCTACGAGGAGAAGAAGCGGTACGAGACCCAGAGAAACTCCACCACTCTAGGTGAAGTAGAGTTGGAGCCAAACGACAAAGGGAAAGTAGTGTCAGAGATGGCATCTTCGTCGGAAAGGAAGAAAGGGCGCAAGAAGAAGAAGAAGGAGCTACACCCAATTGTTTTCAATAGGAAGGGTTAAGGATAGTGTTATTAGTTTAGGTCTTTTGTGAATGTTTTGAGTTAAGGATTACCAAGCCATGAGCCATTTATGTAAACGAGCTAAGTTTTTAATTTGACTTGTGGAGTACATCTTTCTTTAAGGTTGAACAATGTAACTTTAGAAACCGTTGTGAACCCTTTTGATTCAATGCAATGAATCACTATGCTTTTGAAATCAAATTCTGTTATGAAGATGAAAGTTTTACGTAAACAAATGTTTTAGTAGCAACCCGGTTTTCAGCACAAGGACTTTTAAATACACCAATGACCCATCAACAATGTTTTAAAAAAAAAATTGGCCTCATTTTTTGTCACTTTAATAAGTAAAAGTTAATTATTTGGGTTGTTACAATTGGTGAGAAACATGACCACTACTTAAATCTATAAGCTATAACTAGCTACTTGAGTACTTATATATATTCTTGACATCTAATTATTTACTTAACTACGTATAACTACTTGCTAACTATATGTAACTATTTACTAACTACTTTTATGTTACTCTCATGTGGAGCAACACTTAGGAGTAAGAAATCCATACTCCACAGCCGAGGAGTGAAACCATTGCTCTGATACCATAATGTAACGTCCTACTTTTTATTTCCTTTATTAAATTCAAATAATAAAAATTTTTGGAAAAATTTGACGGATTTCGTTTTAAAATATGGATATTTCCCTTTTGAAAATTTAGAATATAACCTGTCAGAACCAGATATAGTAAAAATATAAACATTTTCCTCTACATACTACTAAAATAAAAGTTTTACATCATATATTTCATAGTCCATAAGTAAATATAGTTTAAGGTTTTACATTCCAAAAAGAGGATATCACTAGACAAAAGGAGGATATTTAAATATCCATCAAGAGTGACATTCACCTATTTAAATAAAACATAAACTTTATATTAAGACTTAAAAATATAAACATTCTGAAATATTTAATTAGTGAGAGCACTACGTGGTTGCATCCGCTATCAATCTATAACGTAGAGTTATACCCCGCTAGTAGGAGAATACTCGTCCTCAGCTGTAGGGAGATTTGGAAAATCTCCACCAAGTGTACCTAAAATGGACAACAAAGAGAGTGAGATATTCATTCAAAATTAAAGGAAACAATTAAAAACGATAATAAGACATAATAATAATAATGCATGCTTCACAGATCATTGATAAACGTAATAATATACATTTCATATAAATCTTCCTTTTCCATTTTCTTTCTTTTTCCTTTTTCATTTCATAACATCGTAGTCTTAGCTACGCTTTCCTTTTTCCTTTTTATAACATCATAGTCATTACTACGCTTCTTTTTCCTTTACTTTTTACTTCGTAGTCGTTGCTACGTTTCTTTACTTTTACTTCGTAGCCATTGCTACGTTTCTTTACTTTTTTCCTCACATCGCCCTCCACACTTTAGGAAAGATCAACTAGGAGTAAGCGTCCCTCAACCAGTGCTTGCACAGTACTTCACGAAAACGTCCATCGTACAATTTCGGGTAGTTTTCCCAAAATTGCTATAGCAGGGACCACCCTCAACTAGTCCAGGAAGTATCTAAGTGACCGGTAAAAACTATTATAGTGTGCATAGGATCAATCCCCGACTATTCGGTACTTCACGAAACGTACTTCGTACCGTTGATCCTTTGGAAGTTCAAAGTCCTCTATAATAGTTTCCCGCGATTGTTTCAATAACACAATCTAGTCACTATAATACTCTCATCCGTCATTTCTATGAACCTTCACGAAACGTACTTCAGTCCATAGGATCTTCATGTATCTTTCCTAATTTCTAACGTCCACCTTACTCCATTATTAAACGTGTTTCTAGTTCTTTTTAGTGGTTGTTGATAACCAAGCCTTTAATTATACTAATTTGGGTGTGTTCTCAAGCTTAAGGTACTTGATTATAGCAATAAGAAAATTTACATTTGCACATAATAATATCATTAATAGGATTAATAACCATTCAACATTTAATCCATATTTAAGTAACATCATCATCAGTAATTCACATGAACCTTAGTTTCAAGAACCACATAATCCATTTAAGCCTTGCTAATATTCATTCATCAAAATCACTAAATTCCTTGGCATAACATAAAGTAATCAAGCATCATCATTATCATCCATTAACCAACATAACCCTAGGTTCATGACATAATTAAATTTAAAAATCATACACATATCAAACATACATATCATTATATACATATTATCATAATTAATTCCTTCCCTTAATTAAGACAAATATCTCCTCTCTTACCTCTTGGAAGAGAGAGAAAGGAAGAATTGCTAGAGAGGGAGAGGCTCCTCTTCATGCTCCAATCACCCACTTAGCTCCTAGATTCGTGTTCTCCAACACTTTCTAAGCTTCTATGTTAATTCCTATGGCAAGAGCTCTTGATTTGTGAAGTTGGAGTTTTTAGGTGATGATGGGGATATGAGGAGAGGGAGAGAATATGGGGTTATTAGTGAGAGAAATAGAAAGATTTGAGATGGGAAATTGATATGGAGTGGTGATTTGATGAGTTATGGTGTTGATTTTAAGATTGGAAGAGCCTAGGGTTTGGGAGCATGGAATTCGGTTCTTGAGAGAGAAGAGGGAGGATGCACGATTCTGATTCAATGTGGCCAGCACCAGGATTTAAATCCCGAGCGCGCTCAAGCGCGTGTCACTGGTGCTGCCGGTCTGGTGCGTCCGGTCTGGTGCGTCTGGCGCTGAAAGCTGGTGCGGGCTACTGGGTTTTGGTGCACCATGCTGGCTGTCACATCCCACTATTTCTAATACCTTTAGCAAAGTAATTAAATGATTTAATATGATATTTTCAATATTTGAGTGTCGTAATAAAATTTAAATTTCATCTGTAACATCCCGCGTTTTTCCGATTAGGACGAATAAAAATTTATTAAAGAAAAGTTTTAAGACATTGTTTTACAAAAGGTTTTCGATGAGTATTTTATTCGATTTCAAAGTAAAGCGTTGATTTTATGGAGTTTTGATAAATAAATAT
Organism: Crotalaria pallida; assembly: GCA_037953625.1. NCBI lineage: Eukaryota > Viridiplantae > Streptophyta > Magnoliopsida > Fabales > Fabaceae > Crotalaria > Crotalaria pallida. The sequence continues at coordinate 93,295,297 of CM075654.1, forward strand.
TTTTATGGAGTAAGTAAAAAAAATGATTTTTATAAGAAATGATTTTATTGTTGGTGATTTATTTTAAAAATGATCTTCTTTATGGATTTTCTTAGATTGATTAACTTCAAAAATCCATAACTTTTTAACTATAACTCTGATTTTTATGATCTTTATATCAAAACGATCGTATCGAAATGTAGTTTTCAAAAATGTATCTTTCATAATTTTCTGGGTTGGTTTGAGAAAATTGTTTTTCAGTATGATAAAGGACGAATTTCCAAGGAATAAATCATGAAAAATAGTTTTTGATTTTTAATGAATTTTTTCTTTTGGGATTATCTTGAATATATTAAAATATGATTTTAGAAAATGAAATAAGGGCTATAAGTGCAACCAATAAGTACAGTTTATTATGTGTTTAATTGTTAATATTTGTGTTTGATTAATTAGTGAAAGAAGAAATTATTTTTGTGATTAAAGTGTGTGCTTGAATGTGTGTGTGTGTGCATGCATAATACATGTGTGATATGTGTATGTGTGACAAGTGTGTGCATGGTGTATGTATAAGCTTGTGAAGCTCTTGCTTGATGACTAGGTAGAAAAAGGAATTAAAATAAAAAGAAAAGAAAATAGAAACTTGGGGACCAAGTACATATTTTTGAGTTGCCAAAATTACCCTCTTAGAAGCATGTAGGTGGCCTTAGTTCATTTCCTTATACTCCCATTCCTTTCCACCGTAGCCTTCATTCATTCATTTCATTCTTCCATTTCCTTTCTTTTCACACTTTCACCACAAACACTTAGTCTCAAGAGCAACATTAGCTCTTGAGACATATATAAAAAAAATAAAAAATAAAAAAGAGGGAGAACCGTGAGGGAGAAGAGGAGAGGAAGAGAGAAGCCTTAATTCTTAGCTCATTTTTCAATCATCTTCTTAGATATAAAATTACTCCTTGTTGTTCTTCTTTCTCCTTCATTTTTTTTATTTTCGGTTTTGTTGTAAAAGTGTTGATTTGTTCAAAATCTAATCATGCATGTTGATTCTTGGTGTTGATCTACATTTTTCAAAAACTAATAATCAAAGATTGAAGTTTTTAAAACAAAAATGAACATGCAAAAAAAAATGATTGAGGGTGATTCGGTTTTTATAATTGTTTTGTGTAAATAATTTGGTTTTCTTTGATGAACTTTGGTTTTGTGCATGTCCTTGAGAATGAAATTGGTTTTTTTAAAAAAATGGTCCCTTGATGCATGTTGATTTTCAAACTAGATCTAGAATTTCTCTTTTCATCCACATGATTTTCTCAAGTTGATCATGATTTTTCTTACTTGCATGAGAAGATCTTGATTTAAAAATGAAAGATTAATTATTTTTGAGAACTTGATGTTCATTTCGGTTTTCAAAAAGATTTTTGTGCTAATGATTTTATTTTATTGCTTGATTTGGTTTTATGAGCATGTAAAGGAAATTATTTTTAGTAAAAAGAATTTAACTTAATTGCATGAAATTTTGATAAAAATGAACTCATTTTTCTTATGCATGTTTCGGTTGTAGCTTAAATCTTTATGTAGTGTCCCGGTATTGATGGAACACCACGATGTGTTTTGGGGTTGTTGCAGCTGACGAGGGTGACCCCGGTCCTACGTACCCCCAGTGATAAGGGGATCAAGCCACACGTAGTTCTTGAGAGTAGGGATGAGAGAACATACCTTAGCCCCTATAGCATGGCGATACTTAAAGGGGAAGTTGTGTTGTGGTGCCTTATGGGCCTGTTCGGCCCAGTAGGGCTGACGTGGCTCTTAGAGGATCAGAAGGATGAGTTATTCACCCTTATCCTGTACTAGAGAGCTCATGCTTATCCTGTAGCGGTAGGATTTATTATTGGTTAACCCTACAAGCCCCCCAAGCTCGTATAGGCTCGAAGAGCCTGTGCTGAGCTTCTGAGAGTTGGTGGTGACATAAAACATTGTTTGCAGCTGAGAACTTTTTATTCGGAGGAGTGTCGTGGATGGTTGATTAGGACGTGTAAGACTGTTCGCAGTCAAGGACCTTAGTCGTGTATCGTCATGTACTGAGTTCAAAGTTGAATTGGACTATTGTTTTTAGAGTCACGATGCTTTTAAAGGAGACATCCTTTTATGCGCTTACCATGGTGAAAGCCGAAAGGCCTGTGCCAAGGTATGCTGGCACGACTCAAACTGTTATTTGAGTTCGAGGTGTGCCAAGATTATCACCAATTGGATCTTAACGTTTATGAGGGATTGCTGTCGGAATGACAACCTTAGCCGAGGTGTATTCCTCGATCCGCGATGTATTGGGCCAAATATGAGCCGAGAGGCTTTGAGCCGAGAGGCTAAGCCAAGCTATCGGGTCGCAATCCTCGTTTTCACTTGTAGCCTCGCCGATCTGGCCGGCTAACCGAGATCGTGGGCAAGTGCGTAAGAACATGATCCGAAGTGAGTGAGTTTAACATATGTCCTTAATGAGGACAGTAAATGATCAATTTGGTGCCTCATGGGACGTGGTGGTCCTCTTTGGCACGACATTTGATCTCGAGTAACTTATGCATCATATAATACCAGTATCAAGGTCGGCCAATGTCAGCTATGTATATGCCTCATCACATACTAGTCCCCTACTCGGTAAAGCCTGAAAAGGCTTGTGTCGAGTTCATAAGGTCTGTGAAACGCTCGGGATCAAAGTGGGCCTCGGACTCGGTATAGGTCCGAAAGCTCGGTGAGTGGTTCTAAAGATGTGGTGCGAAGGCACCCAAATATTGCCGGAGCATCTGCTGCTCAAGGCTTTACAGTTCTTCTCGGATTATTTTGTAGAGTCGGAGTCCATTCTACCCGCCAAGCAGTAAGCTTCATGGTCGAATAAGGTCACTCGAGTGGAAGTCATCGAAAGTTTATCGAGCTGATGAAGCGGCCGAGGATTCCGAGAAGGGAAAGAATGAAGCCGAGGAAGCAAGAACAGGTAGAGAAGGCAAGCTGATAGATCATCATAATAACAAAGCTGAAGCAAACTTTTACTCCATTGCATAACCAACCCCTTTACTCGATAAAGCCTGAAGAGGCTTGTGCCGAGTTAAGAAGTCCTTTAAGGTGTGAGTTGTTTTCCGCCAATTAGATCGTGTTCATCCAAGCCTCTTTGAGAGACTGTCGGATTCAGATCTGTGTAGGCGAACGCTGAGCGAAGGTTGAATATTTGCGAGTTGTGGGTGTGGAATCAGCATTGTGTGGTTCCTCGGAGATGCTGGGATCCGAATTAGATCACTGGGTGTTGGCACTGCGGACCGTTCTACCATATAGGTAAGGTCGCGATGGTGCGCAAACCAAGGAAAAAATGATCGGCAACCAGTGTGAAGGACTTGAATTAAGTTGGGTCGTCATACTCGGACTCGAATTAACATAGGTCATCATGCTCGGCAGATCCGATCGTTATGTTTGTACCTTTTTATGATGTATAAAAACAACAATTAGAATATCAAGTAATAGATGATATGTAATGACATTAATTAGCGAAGTATGAATTAATTCACTGTTAATTACGATTATTATCTAAGATAACACATGTCATGTGGTAAGTGATTCAATAATAATGAATATGACAGTTAAACCATGTAATTAAAATAATATTAATGGGGTAATGAGAAAGATCTTTCCCTATTAGTCTTTATGGGTTTATCCATGAATTTTGATAGGTTCGACTGTCCTTTCTTGAACCTGAATCGCTGAGGTGAGGAATGTTGGATTGAAGTCTTCTGTTATTCCTTTCCAAATGAGCTCCGTCGAGCAGTTGACTTAGCTAGGGAACATGGTGCGAGGTTTCCACAGTAGTCTTATGAAGCCGAGGTAATGCATGGTTCCCGCTATCCTGAATGTATGAGATACCAGTAGGGGGACGCTGCCGAGGGTCCGCGCGCAGTTGGCACATGTATTCGGAGTGGGGAACCGAGCACGAGGCTCTCTATACTCGGGGACAGGGTAAAAGAGGGAAATTTGGCGCAAGGGGTCCTTGCCGTTATCACCATGTTCCGAATAGAGTGACATAATTGTATTCACAAAGCTTGGAAAATAATATGCCCATTGATGAAAATCTTGAAATGGGTGGTCTACTAGCTCGGACCATGTACCTCGTATATGTGTACAGAAAAATTAATTTTAGCGGTTGTCGTTTGACAATTTATAATAAGGGAATTGCAATAATGAAAATTATTGGCAGGTGGATATAAAATATCATAATAGAAGTAGTGTGATTTATAAATATCGCACGTAATAAATAGGATAATGAAAATTATTGGAGATTAAATGCTCGTAAATCCTGCAAGATTGTCTATGAAAAGATGCATGATGTATCACGCGCAATAATTGTAATGAATGACATTTATAAATATGTCAAAGCATTTAATGACAACAAATCAAATGATGAAAGCTTATCCATGGAAAATGCACAATTGTCGGAAACTGCCTAATGTCATTCGAAAGGCAATGTATATCAAATGTTATTATCCTATCACGACAGGAAAGACAGACATTTAAAAACATTCAGCAGCAAAGAAATTTGGCTAACAATATGCCACGTACCAGCATGTATGAAAAATCATGAGTGTAGTATAAGTGGTATGTAAATGAAATTAAAAGAATACATAAAAGCATTATGAGCATATATCAAAAGCATTGCATCAAGTAAATTAATATTAGCATGTGTTCGAAGTAATCACTTAAAATGCTAAGTAAATAAGAAAGTAATGTAGGAATGAGAATTCTTTCCCTGATTCAGTGTGGCGAGGAATGTCGGGTTGAAGACAATTAGATTGAAGTCTCCTATCAATCCTTTCCAAGCGAGTTTCGTTGAGTGGTTGACCCGGAACGAGAAACTCTATTGGGGAACACAGTGCGAGGTTTCCACAATCGTCTTATGAATCCGAGGAGAGAAGAGTAGTGTGTGGTTCCCGATGTTCTGAATGTATGAGATACCAAAAGGGGGGACGTTGTCGAACGTCCGCGCGCAGTTGGCACATGTATTCGAAGCAAGGAACCGTACACAGGCTTCTCTACGCTCGGAACACAAGCGCAAAGAGGGAAACTCGGCACGGGGGTCCTCGCCATCATCAATACGTTTCGAATAGAGTAACATGTTATTGTGTTCACTATGATCGGAAAACGATTTGCCCATTGATGAGAATCTTGAAATGGGTCACTCAGCTGCTCGGGCCATCATATGTGTACCTTGCATGTGTGTACGAAAATAATAATTAATTAGTTATTGTCGTTCAAGATTGACAATTTATGACCATTAAATAATAATTATTGGCAATTAATAAATGACATGTAATCAAATTAATCATGCGCTAATAAGTGATATTGGCAATTGAATAATATGAGTAAAAATGTTACTTCCCTGCTTTTAGGAACGAGTTGTTGTTGAGTTGTTGGGCCGATAATGGTGTTGTACTTCCCTTTTTTTCTTTTTTTTTTTTGATATTGGGCCATTGGCCTCTTTTTTTTAAAATGGTTTGGGCCTTTGGCCCGCTAGGGTTGAAACCCTAGTGCAGCAGGTGCTGCCCGTTTCTTCTTGTGGGGTGGCTTGGGCCAGCAGCCGAATAAGGCTTGGGAACCCTGACACAGCAGCTGCTGCTGCTGTTACTCGCGAGAGGGTGCTGCTATGCACACCGGCGGCGGTAAGCTTGGAGCAGCGGGGGACACGCACCGGAGGAGCAAGCAGTGGCGGCTTCTTCTTTCTCGCGACGGGGTGAGCTCGAGATCTCACGGCGGTTCGCGATGCCAGCCCTCGGCGACTTCGAGCGAACACGATCTGCAACAAGATCGACATCGTCGTTCACGGCTGTTGGCGGTGAAGAGGATCATGGCGGTGAAGAAGACAGTGGTTTCTCCTCTCACGATCTTGGCGGCGGCGCAGATGGTGGGGCCTTTAGTAGTGATGGCGGCGGTTTGAATGATCCAGCCTCTTTCCCCGTCTTCTTCGTCAGGTCGCCGCCAGCTTCGTCGGTGTCCAAGACTGTTTGTGGAAACCTCGATGGATTCGAAGCTTTGGATGGTGGCCGAAAGAGTGGAAGTGAGTGGTGGCGGTGAAGACCATCGGAGAAAAAGATGGCGACGGTGAAGACCATCGAAGAAGAAGCCTTCTCCTCCTCTTCTTTTTCCAGACCTGCCAGCAACGATGGAGGGTGGAGGACCACGCCGGCAGCGGCGGTGAGTCGAAGAAGGGACCGTGAGTAGGCTGCTGGTTTTTTTCGTTTTTGTTTGTTTGTTTGTTTTTTTTTATAAAATTGAAAGTGGATGGGAATCGAAGTTTATCGTTCCCACAGACGGCGCCAATGTAGTGTCCCGGTATTGATGGAACACCACGATGTGTTTTGGGGTTGTTGCAGCTGACGAGGGTGACCCCGGTCCTACGTACCCCCAGTGATAAGGGGATCAAGCCACACGTAGTTCTTGATAGTAGGGATGAGAGAACATACCTTAGCCCCTATAGCATGGCGATACTTATAGGGGAAGTTGTGTTGTGGTGCCTTATGGGCCTGTTCGGCCCAATAGGGCTGACGTGGCTCTTAGAGGATCAGAAGGATGAGTTATTCACCCTTATCCTGTACTAGAGAGCTCATGCTTATCCTGTAGCGGTAGGATTTATTATTGGTTAACCCTACACTTTAAGAGAAGAATTTTGTTTGAAGTATTTAGTACATGATGTGTTGATCTAGTGAAAAAGAATGAGTTTTAATGTTTGTTTTGATTTTCCCTTGAAGTCTTGATTTTGGCTCTTAAATGTTGATGCATGTATGATTTCCTCTAAGATCTAAGTAGGTGCATGCCAAGATCTAGGTTAATTTATTTTGACTCTTTATTTTAGTTCAAAAGGCTTGATTTCTATTTATGGATGTTGATGCATATTGTGTTTGAGTTAAAGAAAATTGTTTTCATAAAATATGTTAATTCGGTTTTTGAAGAAATTAATAATTGATGGATTGATTTGTATGTATGAGTGTATTTTTTATTTTCATGAAAAGAAATGGTGGAATAAATTTGTTGGACAAAATGTTATACTGAAAATTGTGATTTGTGTGTTTTTAACCTTGAAAAATGATGTTTTTGTATGTTTAATGATTCTGAAATTTTGTCAATAACTTAAGTATATCAAAATGAACTTCTATGAATTTTTAAATGATTTTTGGAAGTGATTTCCTATTTTTATAAGAACCAACTTTGTGCAAACAATTTTAAGAAAATAAGTTTTTCAGTTTAAAGAGAAACAGAATTTTTGAACTTGTGCAACTCTAAATTGTTTGAAATTTTTATGGTAGCTTCCTGAACCTCTTTAGATGTTCTCTGTAAAATTTGAAGAGATTTGGAGTTGAATTTATATTTTTACCAAAGGCAAAACGGTGAACCACTTGGTTCAGATTTTCTGGACTTAGTGACAATTTTAATTCGGAAAATATGACTTTCACAACTCCAAATAATCTGAAAATTTTATGAGATAGTCTTTACTGTATAAGGAAGACTTATACCAATTTTTATGCAATTCGGAATTGAACAACTATTTTTAATAATGTCATTTTTACCTCTGACCAGCAACAGTACCATGTTGTTTTTCATGTGAAATTTGATTTGAAACCTAGCTTAGGATTGTTTAAATGGCTTGAAAATTTTACTAGATGAACTTTGGCATATATGTGTATGTTCTGGAAATTTTGAAGATTAAATAAATTTATTTGATTTAGTTTTGGATTTTATCTTTTGTGTTTCACCTTTAATCATATTAAGTTTCTATTTGAATATTTTTGATGATTATAGATTTTTATACTTTATGTTATGACTTGGCTTGACTTGTATGATAATTATGATGCTTTGAAACAATTGAATAAGTGATTGTTTGATGAATTATCTAGGTTATGCACGAATGATTTAATTAACCAAAGTGTTGTGTGTGATTTTGTAATTGGTTGTGAAAATTAATTGGTTTTTGAAATAATTAGTCTTGATTAAATTAAAGAACCTTGGACTTAGTGGTTTCTGCCCTTAATTCATTTCACAATATTAAGTTTGAAAAACAAATCATTTAAGTGGTTATTCTGAAGCAAAGTGTTATATGAACTAAAGTCAAGTTTTTCGGTGTTTTTGAGTTTTGGTTAGTGGCTGTCCGGAACGGACCAGCAACCCAAAACCAATGGTTTTAAAGTGTTTTGTAAATTATTTTAAAAAGATTTTTAGGTGTTTAAAGTATTTTCGAAAGTCGAATTTGATTTGAAAAAGTCTTAACGATTTACGATTTTCCGACGAGAAGTAAAAAGAGTTTTCGAAAACGCGTTTTGATAATAAGTAGGGCAATTATTTAAAATAGACTTGTAACGCTAGTGTCCTCCATTTAGCACAAGGTGCGTATAAGTCGAGAAGCGGAACGGCCGACTTGTTGGGAAGGACCCGCGACGATTTCAGATGCTGGAACGTGAGGTGAGATATGCAGTAGGCCTAGGTCATCGTGACGCGTAGACTCGGTTCTAAACTGAGTACACCGAGTCTAATCTGAGTAATTGTCATAGGCTATGTGTTGCATGGTCATATGTGATCTATATGTGCTAGATGTTTATCTGTTTTGTTAAATATGTTGCATGAATAATTTCGGGTTATGTATTGAAATTCTCTGTGAGCTTATTGTTGAGTATATCCTGTTCTGTCTGAAAAGTTGAATGTGGTTATAAGAGATAATGCGAATTATGAGAAAGAGTGAGAAATTAAAGAGATATGATTGAGAAAGAGATAAAACGTAACGTGAATAAGATTGTGAAAGAAATAAGTCGCGAGATGAATGAATTGTAAAAGTAAGAAAATGTGATTGAAAGAAAGAGGAATGATCATAAAGGTTGTATAAGAATGGAATACAAAGAGTTGAGATTGGAAAAGAGAAATGCTGTTATGGAAGTGAGATGTGGTTTGAGTGGAGTTGTGATTCCTCGTTCACGTTTTTGGAAAGAAGCCTAGTGTTGAGTTGAGCTTGCTCCTCCATTAGCACTCATCCAAAAATGTGATTTTTGAAAAAGGTTTTGAAAAGAGATTTTTTTGAAAAAAGCTTTTGTGAAAATAATATTTTGTGAAAGTTTTTGGAAACAGTATTTTTGAAAAAGTTTTGTGAAAGGATTTTTGAAATGAGGTTTCTGAAAATGTTTTGTGAAGCAAAAGTTTCGTGAAATCAAACTTTCGAAAAAGTTTTGCGAAAAGAGATTTTGAGAAAGACGAGGAAAAGATGTGGATGATGTTGATGAGAATATGCTGAGCATGAGTTATGTGAATTGTGATGATGAGAGGAAAGTGATATGAGGCATGAGGCCATTGAGATTTAGGGGGAACGGATTGTGATTAGTGGTCGAGCTTCGTTGAAGGGATGCACCAAGGACGAGCCGACTGTTAGGATTAAGCCGCTAATTAAAACTCTAAAACTTTAAAAGACTTAAAAGACATTTATATACGCGGTGAGGTATGAGTGTCGTATCGAAGTAGTGGAGAGGAAGATACTATGGGTATCTGCGGATACTCAGGTGGGGATTGCAGGAGGGGAGGGCAAGGATGGTGAAACGTCAAGAAGCCTAGAGTATATTTCTAGGCGGAACGAATCCCACATGTGGTGCACTAACGTGGTGGGGACCGAGTCTAATACTGTGGTAAGTTCCGCATCGCGAACTAGAAATTATACTGTCGCCCCCTCGATGCAAATCTAGAACAGTGAGAGGGACTGGAACGGGGCATTTGTGATTGCCGCTGAGAGCGTGCATTGTTATTATGTGAATTATGATTATGATTTGAGGCTGGGCCTCCTGGTCTGGGACCATTTGTTGTGTGACAGCTGTCGTGCCCGCGTGGTAAAGGTCATGTACTCCTGTTTGCTTCCGACTAGGTTGGGTGGATGACCGAGGAGATGTAGACGTGTGTGAGAGTTCAATGATGTTTTCCCCCTCATCATTGAGCGAACCGTTTGATAAGACTTAATAATGATAAAAGATTACAAGAAAGAAAGCATAAAGAATTTATGAGAAAATGAGAAAGATTCAAAGAAGAAAGAAAGGATAAGTAATTGTTGGAAAGAGTGAGAAGGATGATGATGGAGACTTGAATGTTCGAAGGCCAGTGGTGCCGAGTACAGTAATGTGTATTGTGAGGAGTTATGATTTTAATATATTTGGTTTGTTATGATAAGTTTTATTTATAAGTGTTTCCTATGTGCTTACATGAATATACTTGTCATATGCATAGCATGAGTAATTATTATTGCATGAGGGTTAGTAGATCCTATGTCCTTATTATATGTATCTAGCTATGGTTCTATTGTCCTGTCATGTTGTACTTCTGGAATACTGACCATCTCTCCTATCATGTTGTCGTATCGGGTTATCCCGATATTACAACGGGTAGATGGTCGACCCTGCAGTAAATCTGTACGTCACCTCGATGAGGCTGCTGCAGTGGACTTCAGTTAGGAAGAATAAAGGTCAAGACTAGCAGTAGGTAATCCCTTCGAGCACTGTATTCCTTGCATCTACTTGGTTACATTGTCGTATCATTCTGAACCCCGCTTGGATTTTATTGAGAATGGTTTTAAGAAACAAGATTTGAAAATGTTTTCTCAAAAGAGATTTATGAAGCTAAGTTACAAAGCGCGATGTTAAGTAACATCTCGGTTTGGAACTTGACTTGTGATGTGTGACATGAGAATATTATTTTATTTCAATTAAGTTACTGAAATGTTTTTGAACTTAAAGGTTCTCATGTTCATGTCACCATGTAAAAAAAAAATTCCCAAATTTTTACTACAAAATGGTTAAAGAGATGATGTTTTCAAGTTGCCGAAATCGGGGTGTTACATCATCATTATAATTGAAGTATGTTTTCTAGCTAAAATAAGTATAAATTTGTTATTATACGTTTTTCAAAAATAAAATAATACTTTTATTTAGTTTAATTAACATTTTGACAGGGAGCTCAAGTGGCAAGCCTTAGAGGAATTTTTATAAATAGTTTCTTTAGAAAAATATGTTTAACTTAATATTTCGAGCGTCCATGTAAATTTTCATAGTGTTCGGAGGCTGTTTTATTTTTAGCTTCTGGACTGGTTTAATATATTACCGGTACAAGTTATATATATAATGATCTTCTATTTCAAATTATAAATATTATATTTTATCAAGTTTAATATCAGGATTGAGAAATATATTTACTTTTCAATTTTGATAATTTTTTCTTACGCAATAGCTATTCGGAGGGACCGGTAACTTTATTATTTTTAATTAGTTTTGAGTATTTAAAAATACAATATTATTGTACTTAAATGTATTTTATTTTTAGGATCGTCAAACTTTTGGTTATAATCCAAAATACCTACACACATTGACCCACAAATGAGAATAAAACATAAAATATACTATTCCTAATAAACTACCCATTACCCCCACCGTAACCCAACCAAAATAACAAAAAAAAAAAAAAAAAAAAAAACCAACCCAATCCACCGTACAACCTACAAAGGATATAGAAACAAAGAAAGATAGAATACGCAATAGAATGAGAAGAAGAACATCCAGCGAGCGACAAGGAGAGAAGGGGTCGCCAGAGAAGGGAAAAGAACTTTGGGTTTTTTTAACTTCTTGGTGTAATAATTCAAGATCCAACCGTCTAATCTCAAATTCGTCTTAGTTAAATAACCTTCTCAACTTCCTCTATTCATCCATGTAATTTATTCGACGATCTATCAATATTTTTATTATCCCTATATTTTCAAATACAGAGATGTTGTGGGGAAAAATGATATATTTTTATTGTATAATGATATATATTTATTTATTTTGACAAAAATGAATTTAGTTGACATATTTAAATATATATATATATATATATGTATATATACACTTTTAAGGTTATAACTACTTTTAACGTGTGTCCCTATATAGATCATGCACGTTATTGTTGACCCTGACCCTCGAATAAAGCTCGGACGTGAACGTGATATTGTTCCTTTTGTCAAGACTCTCAGGTAAGAGGGTTGTATTATCTTAATTTAGGGCACGATTTCTAGATTGTTTATAGTGGTGGCTAGGAGTAGAAAAGATTAATTAGAATAATGAACAATAGGGTAGTTAATGTTGACAATAAGTCTGTTATTAAATTAAAGAAATGAACACACTTATGTTTTGATGAATTGATTATTTTTATTGGTTATTTTTATTGATTATTGGTTAATTGATTATTTGGTTAATTTTTGGTGAACTTAAAATTGGTTATGAATTGATTAATTGTTTTGATTATTTTTATTGATTATTGGATGATATCCGGTTGACACTTAATTATGGAGTAAAAATTTGATTGCTGCATGTTAGTGTGAATCAAATATGTTTGAATTAAACTGGACTGGATTGTCATTAGATAAATGAGTTAAACAAAAGGCAGCAGCTATTGATCGCGTGTCGAGTATCCGTACCTGTAACATCTTCCCATTTGACTCACTTCTACAAGTCCCTAATAAAGAAATTATTTTAACCTAATTAATTAAAGAATCGGTTTAAAAGAGTTTCGATTTCATAATGAACCCTTATGTTTTGAAATTTGATTTGCTTGTGTTGTGACTTTGTGTGCATGAATGTTTAAGGTTTTGATTGAGACCTTGTTTTATTGATTTATATGATCTCATGGAAAATTATTTTCTAAGTTTCAAAGAATCAAAGTCCAATCACCTCTGGAAACCCTAATTGATGCCCTAATCGTTGATTAAACCCTAATCGAACTCTTAATCCTTGATTGAGTGCTTAATTACTCTCTTAAACCCTAAACCCTTTTTGGTTAGTGAAGCTAATCTGGAATTAGTTTTCCTTAAACCTATGATTAAGATTTTTATTAGCACCTTAATCCTTGATTAAGCCCTAATCACTAAGGATTAGTGGACTAAACCTAGATTAATTAACCTAATCCTACCCTAATCATGATTAGAACCCTAATTAGTGCCTTAAACCTGATTAAACTAACCTAGTCTACCCTAATTACCCTATGGCCGAATATCTAGGAGCTTTACTTGGCCTCCAAGTTCCTTAACTTGGTCACCAAGTTGTTGTGCTCCAAAGTGAAATTAGTGACATCACTCTCATGACCTAAGCATGACTCAAAGGGAGGAAAAGAAGGAAAGAAAGAGAAAAAGAAGGGTGAGCCGTGGGAAGGAAACCAAGACCAAGGAAATTGCAAACAAACCCCCCATGCAAGCCCTTAATGGCAAATAAATGAAAGTAGAGAAAGATAAAAGAAAAGGGGCAAAACCGTGTGAGGGGAGAGAGTTTATTTTCATTCCTTCATCTTCATCCTTTCTTCTTTCCTCATCAACACCAACAACAACAACACACACCAACCAACACCATTGAAACCTTGATGAATGAAACCGTGAGAGAGTGATCAACACACACTTCTCTTCATTTCCATCATTTCATTTCCAAAACCAAACACACAACACTAAGAGCAACTTCAAGCTCTTAGTGAGAGAGTGGCCGAACAAGAGACAAGGAGAACCAACACCCAAAACTCTTCATAACCTAAGCAAGACCAAGCCAAGATAGTGAAAAGAGAAGGAGAAAGACCATGGACTAGGAAGAGGAGTGGTGAACCGTGAGGAGAGAGGAGAGAAACCAAGGGATTGGACTTGATTTTTGAAAGTTTTTGATTAAGTAAGAAATTTGTTTCATGATCTAAAAGTTTAAAACCCTTTTCTTTGATTCTTTTTCACTTTCATGCTTTCCTTCTAAAGACTTTGATTTTGTTGATGCATATTTGCTTTTGTGTTAAATCTAAAGGTTTTACTACCATGTATGTTGATTTTTAAACTTGATCTTGAAGTTTTGTTAAGAAAATGTTTTCCTCCATGACCTTAAAGTTTTCTTCCTTGATTTCTTAAAAGTGTTTTTGAAAAGAACTTGGTTTTGAATTTTCGTGAAGGATCTCCCAAAGATCTAGTGTTTTTGGTTGCATGCATGTCTAGATCCATGCCTAAATTATGACATGTTTGATGATTGAGTTCTCTTGATGATTTTCTTTGTGTTGGTCACGGTTTTGCATGCCTAATAGAAAGGATTAGAATTTTCTTGAGTTTAAGTGATGAATATGTGACTTCCATGAACTATGAGTTGATTTTATGTGTTAAAAGCTAGATCTAAATTGTTTAAGAACCTAGGCATGCCCACGGTTTTATGAAGGAAGTGCATGCTAGGATTGTGTTTTTAGTTGCTTGATGAATCATGTGGAATTGTTGTTGGATTTGGAGTTGTTTTAGAAGTTTTGAATCTTTGAAAATATTTTTAAGAAAATCTAGTTAAGGTCACGGGTTGGACCTTAACTTTGGAGTTAAATTTCCTTGAGTGTGTATATGTGATCATGCCGTGAAATTATGTGTTAATTTGTAAAGTTATTTCTTGAAGAAAATAATTTTTGAAAAGCTAAAGGTGCATACGGTTTTGGCATAATTAAGTGTGATAAGATGAAGTTTTGCTAAGATGAAATGGATTAAGTGAAAGTTAAATGAAAATGTGTCTAGGTGATTAGGTGATGCATGATTCGGTTGGTGTATGCTAAAGTGTTTGATTTCCTCATTTAATTGGGCTATATGTATGAGTAAGTTTGTGAACATGTTTATGTGTGACTTGATGGCTTGTGATTGTGAAATGTTTGGAATGAATGAATGTTGTTTGATTTGTTTGTTTAAGTACTATGCTGTCCACAATTGGTTTTAAGTGTTTGAACTTGATAGATTGTTGACCAAGGTGTTTATTTGATTGATTTCGAGATGCTTAGTTTATCTATGTGTTTAGATTGGTTTTAAACAATGGAAAATGAATTTAAAACTTAGGACATGATGCTGTCCAGAATTTTCTAAGTCACATTTCCTATTTAAAAGTATTTTCAAAGTGTTTTAAAGTTGAGTTTTGAGGATATTTTATCTAGGTCAAAGTTGGTTTCAAAAGTGCAATTTTTCGGTGTTTTTGGAATTGATTTCAATGCTGTCCAAGAGGGACCAGCAATGGAACTTTTAATTAAATTAATTTAATTGATTATTTTCTCATGATTTTAAAGTATGAGAGTTAGCGTTTGATTTTGGACGAGTTCGAGCAAGAGAGTTAATGTTTTGATAAAGACGATGTTCGAATTTTTTTAAGTTGTCCTGAGAATAATTTTAAGGATGATAATTAAATAAAGTTTAATACTCATATATTTACTTTCTGGGACTTGAAAGAAGTTGGAGTCGAGCGGACAAGGAAGGAAGCGAATCACTCGGAACTTGTAGATTCGGTAACTGCGAATCCAGGTGAGAGAGAAGTTATCCTAAGACGCTTTGGTGTCTAGTGAGTATGCTAGGACACTCCGTACTCTCTCAAAGTCGAAGTAAAGGTCTACCATAGTTAGTAGTATACCCGATAAATTGTGTGATTGTTTGTATCGCGGTATACGAAAACTCATACCTATACCATTACATGGTATTGATTGGTTGATATATTTGTTTATGATGAGATGTATTGTTGTTATATAGTCATTACATGAGCATAATGCATCATTCCGCGATAAAAGACGAGAATAGTAAAGACATAGAGAACTATAAGGAATTCCCCAACGATTAGAGCGAAACTTTAAGGGACAGAACGCGCGACGAACCGCATGATGCTGATGCGCCGAGTACGTGAACCGAACTGAGGCTATGATGATGATGACGACGCTTTGAATGTGGACGCAATAACTGCCGATATCTTCCATATGGTCGTAGCCATATGTTGAGATAGTTCCACGTGGTTGTAGCCATGTGTTGAGATAGCTTCCATATGGTCGTAGCCATATGTTGAGTATGAGTGACATGGGATAGGTCGGAGCCTATCTATTGATGATTGATGGATATCCCGCATGTGGTCGGAGCCATATGCCGATGGTGATTCTGAGTGGGTCGTAGCCCGTCAGAATGATGTTTGATATTCCGCACATAGTCGTAGCTATATGGCGAGGTTGACTCTGAATGGGTTGTAGCCCGTCAGAAAGATTGTGGATATCATGCATACTGGTCGGAGCCGTATGCCGAAAATGATTCAAGATGGGTCGGAGCCCGTCGGAATTAGTGGTCGAGTCCCATAGAAGCATTCCGCATATGGTCGGAGCTGTATGGCGGAGATGACTTAGGATGGGTCGACGTTAGGATAACGAGTATAACTTCACGACTTAGAACCCTAACCCAAAGTAGTGGAGAGGAAGATACACCTGAACTACCCTTGTGGTGTTCAGCTGGATGATTAAGATAGGGGGCGACAATGACGGTGATTCGTCAAGAAGCCTTGAGAAGTCTGTCTAGGTGGGAAAAACCATAGGGGCCCTGGCTGAACCGGTCGGAGCTGGTCACCCAAGGGTGTGGACGAAGTACCACACGATCACTAGACGGATGACTGACACCCCCCTTGACTAATTCTTGACCAGTGAGAGGGATGCTCGAACACGGTTGGATGTGCCTATTCTTCTCGAGACATTATTTATTTTGCCATCCGTAAAAGGCCGGTGTGGTTAGAGATCCTGTACTCCTGATTGCTTCCGACTAGGTGGATGGATTCCGAGGAGATGTAGACCTGAACCCTAAACCGAAAAGCCTGAATTTCCGATGTTATGAATTCGAGATATGCGGACGAGGAGACTTCAACGTGGCGTGACAAACAGATTAAGAAGCTTCGACTTTGCGAGGCGTCTGATTACGAGATTCCCCTAAGATAATGATAAAGAATTAGATAATGCGACGATTGCATTGCATTTTCTTGCATCATACATGATTTTCTGTTCGTATTATTTGTGTTGTTTGTTATGTTCTGGTATACGTTGCTAGTGTAATTCCAAGAAGTCAATGGGAGTAATTCCAATCGGATAACTTACTCTCTCAACTTCTTGTGCATATGTGACGATGAACCTCTGGTTCTAAAAGATAGCGGAGCTGGAGATGCTGCACCTGGAGGAAGGACTTACTGATCGTGATGCGCTGACGAGATGGCGGCTGCTGAATGATGGGGATCGCTTTTGAAGACTTGCGTTGCGGATCGAGAAGGGGACGCTGCTTAGTAGATTATAAATAGGTTCCCGACTGGACCCTTGCTGATATGTATCAAGTGTACCCCTTATCTTTTGAAATGTTTTGATTAAGTAAATGTTTATGTAAGTATGGCACCGCTGACCTATGGTGACCACTTTTGTAAGAACCCTTATGGTCTGTTTTCAAAACTGTTTTCTGAGTAACTGTCTTAATTAGACAGATAACTATTTTAAGTAAGTCGAATATCTTCCTATACGAAAAGCCTTTGTTTGTGAAGTTATCCATATCAAACTGTTTTTAGAAAATTCCGCAAGCGTTTTGAGAGAAAGGATTTTAAAAAGTAATACCTTGTTTTGGAAAGCTTGACAGTGGAGTACTATTCTGGTTTTCAAAAAAAAAAAAATTCACCCTATTTTTCCTAAAAAATTAATTAGTATTTGATGAGTGTTTATTTCGAGTTTTCCAAATCGGGGTGTTACACTTGGTGGTATCAGAGCAATGGTTGTCCATGCGGCCTGAACATGGCCTTACATGTTCTCTGTTGTGTGATCTCTAGATATATTAGGATTGTGTGATTAGATGCGTTAGTAGGTATATTAAACTATTAGTGCGTTAATGAATATAGCGTACGATGTCCGGAAGAGGAAGAGGTAGACATGCTCCTGAAGCAGCTCGGAACACCGAGGACATGCTAAACGAACTGACTGCTGCAGTTCTGAGTATGAATGAGAATCTCAACGCGATGCATCAACAAGCCCAGCAGAACAATCCAAACCAAAACTTAGGACCTCAGGAATATAGGGGATTAGAAGAGTTTTGTAAGAGGAACCCTAAGGAATTCGTCGGTGGATATGCTTCGGATAATGCTAATGAGTGGATTAGGGAGCTGGAAAAGATCTTCACCGCTATGCAATGCGCCGATGCTCAGAAGGTAACCTACGCGGTCTACATGCTAAAAAAGGAGGCATCTGACTGGTGGGAGAACACTAGGCAAGTTTTGGAAGTTCAACAACAAGCTGTCACTTGGGACTCCTTCAAGCAAAGGTTCTTGGAGAAGTATTTTCCTATCGATATGAAGCTGAAGAAGGAGATTGAGTTCATGCACCTGACTCAAGGAGATATGTCGGTCGGCGGGTATGCTGCGAAGTTTGAGGAACTGGTGAAGTACGTGCCGCACTATAATCAACCCGGAAACGACCAGTCGAAGTGCGCGAAATTCCTTGATGGACTTAAGACTGAGTTTAAGATGGCTTTCATACACATGGGGATCGATAGCTTTCCGCTCTTAGTGAGCAGATGCAGAATCTATGAGGATGGGCTTAAGGCGAAGAACGTGAGTAACAAGACTGCTGTACCCTCGAGTTCCCATGGACCAATGAGGAACACCCCCAATTATCAGAATGCGAGACAAGGAACCCAACATGGGCGAGGACCCTACGATCGATTCAGAGGAAGAAGGGATAATCGCTACAGAGGATCGAGGTTCCGAAGGAACAACAATCGCAACAACGGCAACCGGGGCAATAGGAGCGCCAACACTTGGAGCCACAATGGAAGTAGAAATCGCTACAACAATAACCCTACTGATAGGAACTCTGAGACATCACCTCCCATCTGTACTCGATGTCGCAGACGCCACTTCGGTGGCGAGTGTAATTCCAAACCCGTCTGTTACATATGTCAAGAACCTGGTCATTTTGCGAGGCAATTCCCCAACCCAAGGAAAGGGAATGATGCTGGAAACGCTGCGAAGCCGCAAGCTAAGGGAAAGGTGTTTACGATGAGTGGTGTAGAGGCTTCAAACCACGATGGTCTCATCCAAGGTACATGTCTTATACGTGAGAATTCCTTAAATGTGTTGTATGATTCGGGTGCCACACACTCTTTTATATCGAATGATGTTGTGAGTAGGTTGCACCTAATGGTAGCTTCTCTACCATATGATTTGATTGTGTTTACCCCTACTAGTGACCCAGTCACAGTTTCAACTTTTTGCCCTAAGTGTCCGGTAGTGATAGATAATAGTACTTATCCCACAGACCTGATAGCATTACCCTTATCCCAAATCGATGTTATCTTAGGAATGGACTGGTTATCCGCTAACCATGTTCAGTTAAACTGTTTCACTAAGACCCTATCTTTTGGAAACCCTGACGAACCCTTCCCAAAGCACGTATCTGCCAATCAAGTCATGGTTTCTCTGAGAGAGGGAGCCCATGTATACATGATCTCAACTTCTTTAGACGTCGATGTGGACAATCACATTCAAGAACTACCTGTAGTTCGAGACTTCCCTGAAGTTTTCCTTGACGACATTCCTGGATTACCACCTGTTCGAGAGGTTGAGTTTTCAATCGATGTGACACCGGGGACTGGACCAATCTCTAGAGCGCCCTACCGAATGGCACCAGTGGAGCTAGCTGAGCTGAAAAAGAAAATCGAGGAGTTGGCGGAAAAGCAACTCATTAGACCCAGCGTGTCGCCGTGGGGAGCTCCAGTTTTGCTGGTTAAGAAGAAGGACGGTAGTATGAGGTTGTGTGTCGATTATCGCCAGTTGAATAAGGTAACAATCAAGAATAAGTATCCTCTACCTAGGATAGATGACCTGATGGATCAATTGAGAGGAGCTGCGGTGTTTTCGAAAATCGATCTTCGATCGGGATATCACCAGATTCGAGTAAAGGAAGATGACATTCCGAAGACTGCATTTAGGACCCGATATGGACATTTCGAGTACTTAGTACTTAGTCATGCCTTTTGGAGTGACTAATGCTCCTGCAGTGTTTATGGACTACATGAACAGAATCTTTCAACCCTTCTTAGATTCGTTCATGGTAGTATTCATAGACGATATCCTCATTTATTCCAAGGACAAGGAGGAGCATGAGGAACATTTGAGGATAGTTCTGCAGATTTTAAAGGAAAAACAGTTGTATGCGAAGCTTTCGAAGTGTGAATTTTGGTTGGAGGAAGTGAATTTCTTGGGTCATGTAATCTCAAGTGAAGGAATAGCAGTGGATCCGGCTAAAGTAAAGGCGGTATTGGACTGGAAAGTGCCAACGACGGTGACGGAAATTCGAAGTTTTCTCGGTTTGGCAGGATATTATAGGCGTTTTATCGAAGGATTTTCGAGATTATCCTTGCCAATGACGAAGTTAACTAGGAAAGGACAACCATTCGTGTGGACCACGAAGTGGGAAGAGAGTTTTCAGGAGTTAAAGAGGAGGTTAACTACAGCCCCAGTGCTTGTTTTGCCTGACCCGGAGAAGAGTTTCAGTGTCTACTGTGATGCGTCAAAGCAAGGTTTAGGTTGCGTCCTAATGCAAGAGCGAAAGGTCGTAGCTTACGCCTCTAGACAACTGAAGGTTCACGAGCAGAATTACCCAACTCACGACTTGGTGTTAGCCGCGGTGGTTTTTGCTCTGAAGATATGGCGACATTACCTCTACGGAGCAAGGATCGAGGTATTCAGTGATCATAAGAGTCTTAAGTATCTCTTTGATCAGAAGGAGTTGAACATGAGACAAAGGCGATGGATGGAATTTCTGAAGGATTACGACTTTGAACTACAGTACCACCCAGGGAAAGCGAACGTGGTAGCAGATGCTTTGAGTAGAAAATCTCTTCATGTGTCTGCAATGATGGTGAAAGAGATGGAGTTAATCGAGAAATTCAGAGATATGAATTTGGAAGTCAGGCTGAATCCACAAAGTGTAATGTTGGGAATGTTGGTCGTATCGAGCGAGTTTATGGAACAAGTTAAGGAAGGTCAATCGAACGACCCAGAGTTACAAGCAAAGAAGAAGTTGGTTTCGGAAGGAAAAGAGGCTGAGTTTCGAGTAGGAGCTGATGGAGTAATAAGGTATAAGAATCGGATTTGTGTGCCACAAGACAAAGGAATGAGGGAGATGATTTTAGAAGAAGCTCATAAGAGTAAGCTGAGTATTCATCCCGGAGCAACCAAGATGTACCAAGACTTGAAAAAGGTGTTTTGGTGGTCTGGTATGAAAAGAGAAGTAGCAGAATATGTGTCGAGGTGTCTGGTATGTCAGAAAGCTAAGATCGAACACAAGAAACCCGGTGGAGTGTTACAACCATTGGAAATTCCAAGTTGGAAGTGGGACAGTATTTCCATGGACTTTGTAACTGCTTTGCCTAAGACCCGAAGAGGATTTGACGCTATTTGGGTGATTGTTGACCGATTAACCAAAAGTGCTCATTTCCTGCCTGTTAATGTGAAGTATCCATTGGAGAAACTAGCAACCATCTATGTTAGTGAGATAGTGAGACTCCATGGAGTGCCGACAAACATCATCTCAGACAGAGATCCAAGATTCGTTTCGAAGTTCTGGAATAGTCTACATGCTGCACTCGGGACAAGACTTCAGTTGAGTTCAGCTTACCATCCTCAGACGGACGGACAATCGGAAAGGACCATTCAAACACTAGAGGATCTTCTTAGAGCTTGTGTTTTGGAACAAGCAGGAGAATGGGATACTCTTCTACCACTGATTGAATTCACGTACAACAACAGCTACCACTCAAGCATAGGGATGGCTCCTTATGAGGCTTTGTATGGAAGGAAGTGTAGAACACCATTATGTTGGTTTGAAACTGGAGAAAATCTTATTTTGGGTCCGGAAATGGTTCAGCAAACAACAGAAAAGATTAAGATGATTCAGGAGAAGATGAGAAGTGCGCAAAGCCGGCAAAAAAGCTACTATGATCAGAGAAGGACTCTGATCGAGTTTAAGGATGGTGACCATGTATTCATGCGAGTAGTACCAACTACTGGGATTGGCAGAGTGCTTAAGACCCGAAAACTTACCCCAAAATTCATAGGACCTTACCAAATCCTGAAACGTGTAGGACCGGTAGCTTATGAAATATCCTTACCCCCAATGTTTTCCATCCTGCACAATGTCTTCCATGTGTCACAACTTAGAAAGTATATTGGTGATTCTTCTCACATCATCGAACCCGACTCTATACAACTCAAGGAAAATCTAACGTACGAGACTACGCCCTTAAGGATAGACGGTCGAAGTGTAAAGACTCTTCGAGGAAAGGACATTCCTCTGGTTAAGGTTATATGGGATTCTGTGAATGGTGAAAACGCTACTTGGGAGCGTGAGAGTAGCATGAGGGATTCGTACCCTCATTTGTTTGATACAGGTATGTGATTTCTCGAGGACGAGAAATTTCTAAGTTGGGGAGGATGTAACATCTGCCCATTTGACTCACTTCTACAAGTCCCTAATCAAGAAATTATTTTAACCTAATTAATTAAAGAATCGATTTAAAAGAGTTTCGATTTCATAATGAACCCTTATGTTTTGAAATTTGATTTGCTTATGTTGTGACTTTGTGTGCATGAGTGTTTACGGTTTTGATTGAGACCTTGTTTTATTGATTTATATGATCTCATGGAAAATTATTTTCTAAGTTTCAAAGAATCAAAGTCCAATCACCTCTGGAAACCCTAATTGATGCCCTAATCGTTGATTAAACCCTAATCGAGCTCTTAATCCTTGATTGAGTGCTTAATTACTCTCTTAAACCCTAAACCCTTTTTGGTTAGTGAAGCTAATCTGGAATTAGTTTTCCTTAAACCTATGATTAAGATTTTGATTAGCACCTTAATCCTTGATTAAGCCCTAATCACTAAGGATTAGTGGACTAAACCTAGATTAATTAACCTAATCCTACCCTAATCATGATTAGAACCCTAATTAGTGCCTTAAACCTAATTAAACTAACCTAGTCTACCCTAATTACCCTATGGCCGAATATCTAGGAGCTTTACTTGGCCTCCAAGTTCCTTAACTTGGTCACCAAGTTGTTGTGCTCCAAAGTGAAATTAGTGACATCACTCTCATGACCTAAGCATGACTCAAAGGGAGGAAAAGAAGGAAAGAAAGAGAAAAAGAAGGGTGAGCCGTGGGAAGGAAACCAAGACCAAGGAAATTGCAAACAAACCCCCCATGCAAGCCCTTAATGGCAAATAAATGAAAGTAGAGAAAGATAAAAGAAAAGGGGCAAAACCGTGTGAGGGGAGAGAGTTTATTTTCATTCCTTCATCTTCATCTTCTTTCCTCATCAACACCAACAACAACAACACACACCAACCAACACCATTGAAACCTTGATGAATGAAACCGTGAGAGAGTGATCAACACACACTTCTCTTCATTTCCATCATTTCATTTCCAAAACCAAACACACAACACTAAGAGCAACTTCAAGCTCTTAGTGAGAGAGTGGCCGAACAAGAGACAAGGAGAACCAACACCCAAAACTCTTCATAACCTAAGCAAGACCAAGCCAAGATAGTGAAAAGAGAAGGAGAAAGACCATGGACTAGGAAGAGGAGTGGTGAACCGTGAGGAGAGAGGAGAGAAACCAAGGGATTGGACTTGATTTTTGAAAGTTTTTGATTAAGTAAGAAATTTGTTTCATGATCTAAAAGTTTAAAACCCTTTTCTTTGATTCTTTTTCATTTTCATGCTTTCCTTCTAAAGACTTTGATTTTGTTGATGCATATTTGCTTTTGTGTTAGATCTAAAGGTTTTACTACCATGTATGTTGATTTTTAAACTTGATCTTGAAGTTTTGTTAAGAAAATGTTTTCCTCCATGACCTTAAAGTTTTCTTCCTTGATTTCTTAAAAGTGTTTTTGAAAAGAACTTGGTTTTGAATTTTCATGAAGGATCTCCCAAAGATCTAGTGTTTTTGGTTGCATGCATGTCTAGATCCATGCCTAAATTATGACATGTTTGATGATTGAGTTCTCTTGTTGATTTTCTTTGTGTTGGTCACGGTTTTGCATGCCTAATAGAAAGGATTAGAATTTTCTTGAGTTTAAGTGATGAATATGTGACTTCCATGAACTATGAGTTGATTTTATGTGTTAAAAGCGAGATCTAAATTGTTTAAGAACCTAGGCATGCCCACGGTTTTATGAAGGAAGTGCATGCTAGGATTGTGTTTTTAGTTGCTTGATGAATCATGTGGAATTGTTATTGGATTTGGAGTTGTTTTAGAAGTTTTGAATCTTTGAAAATATTTTTAAGAAAATCTAGTTAAGGTCACGGGTTGGACCTTAACTTTGGAGTTAAATTTCCTTGAGTGTGTATATGTGATCATGCCGTGAAATTATGTGTTAATTTGTAAAGTTATTCCTTGAAGAAAATAATTTTTGAAAAGCTAAAGGTGCATACGGTTTTGGCATAATTAAGTGTGATAAGATGAAGTTTTGCTAAGATGAAATGGATTAAGTGAAAGTTAAATGAAAATGTGTCTAGGTGATTAGGTGATGCATGATTCGGTTGGTGTATGCTAAAGTGTTTGATTTCCTCATTTAATTGGGCTATATGTATGAGTAAGTTTGTGAACATGTTTATGTGTGACTTGATGGCTTGTGATTGTGAAATGTTTGGAATGAATGAATGTTGTTTGATTTGTTTGTTTAAGTACTATGCTGTCCACAATTGGTTTTAAGTGTTTGAACTTGATAGATTGTTGACCAAGGTGTTTATTTGATTGATTTCGAGATGCTTAGTTTATCTATGTGTTTAGATTGGTTTTAAACAATGGAAAATGAATTTAAAACTTAGGACATGGTGCTGTCCAGAATTTTCTAAGTCACATTTCCTATTTAAAAGTATTTTCAAAGTGTTTTAAAGTTGAGTTTTGAGGATATTTGATCTAGGTCAAAGTTGGTTTCAAAAGTGCAATTTTTCGGTGTTTTTGGAATTGATTTCAATGCTGTCCAAGAGGGACCAGCAAAGGAACTTTTAATTAAATTAATTTAATTGATTATTTTCTCATGATTTTAAAGTATGAGATTTAGCGTTTGATTTTTGACGAGTTCGAGCAAGAGAGTTAATGTTTTGATAAAGACGATGTTCGAATTTTTTTAAGTTGTCCTGAGAATAATTTTAAGGATGATAATTAAATAAAGTTTAATACTCATATATTTACTTTCTGGGACTTGAAAGAAGTTGGAGTCGGGCGGACGAGGAAGGAAGCGAATCACTCGGAACTTGTAGATTCGGTAACTGCGAATCCAGGTGAGAGAGAAGTTATCCTAAGACGCTTTGGTGTCTAGTGAGTATGCTAGTACACTCCGTACTCTCTCAAAGTCGGAGTAAAGGTCTACCATAGTTAGTAGTATACCCGATAAATTGTATGATTGTTTGTATCGCGGTATACGAAGACTCAGACCTATATCATTACATGGTATTGATTGGTTGATATATTTGTTTATGATGAGATGCATTGTTGTTATATGGTCATTGCATGAGCATAATGCATCATTCCGCGATATAAGACGAGAATAGTAAAGACATAGAGAACTATAAGGAATTCCCCAATGATTAGAGCGAAACTCTAAGGGACAGAACGCGCGACGAACCGGATGATGCTGATGCGCCGAGTACGTGGACCGAACTGAGGCTATGATGATGATGACGACGCTTTGGATGTGGACGCAATAACTGCCGATATCTTCCATATGGTCGTATCCATATGTTGAGATAGTTCCACGTGGTTGTAGCCATGTGTTGAGATAGCTTCCATATGGTCGTAGCCATATGTTGAGTATGAGGGATATGGGATAGGTCGGAGCCTATCTATTGATGATTGATGGATATCCCGCATGTGGTCGGAGCCATATGCCGATGGTGATTCTGAGTGGGTCGTAGCCCGTCAGAATGATGTTTGATATTCCGCATATAGTCGTAGCTATATGGCGAGGTTGACTCTGAATGGGTTGTAGCCCGTCAGAAAGATTGTGGATATCCTGCATAGTGGTCGGAGCCGTATGCCGAAAATGATTCAAGATGGGTCGGAGCCCGTCGGAATTAGTGGTCGAGTCCCATAGAAGCATTCCGCATATGGTCGGAGCTGTATGGCGGAGATGACTTAGGATGGGTCGACGTTAGGATAACGAGTATAACTTCACGACTTAGAACCCTAACCCGAAGTAGTGGATAGGAAGATACACCTGAACTACCCTTGTGGTGTTCACCTGGATGATTAAGATAGGGGGCGGCAATGACGGTGATTCGTCAAGAAGCCTTGAGAAGTCTGTCTAGGTGGGAAAAACCATAGGGGCCCTGGCTGAACCGGTCGGAGCTGGTCACCCAAGGGTGTGGACGAAGTACCACACGATCACTAGACGGATGACTGACACCCCCCTTGACTAATTCTTGACCAATGAGAGGGATGCTCGAACACGGTTGGATGTGCCTATTCTTCTTGAGACATTATTTATTTTGCCATCCGTAAAAGGCCGGTGTGGTTAGAGATCCTGTACTCCTGATTGCTTCCGACTAGGTGGATGGATTCCGAGGAGATGTAGACCTGAACCCTAAACCGAAAAGCCTGAATTTCCGATGTTATGGATTCGAGATATGTAACACCCTATGATTTTTACCCTTAATTCCCCTTATGCTAAAATACGGACTTAAAAATTCATTTTTATTTCATTAAAATCAACCGTCAAACGGACGGAGTTTGGTTTGTTTTTCGGACTAATCCAAAATTTAACCTGTGATAAACAATTTTCAAATAAACAACTAATAGCTAGCAGGGCTTCAGATTATATTTCTAAATCATATCAAGGCCCCATGGGCTCCAAATATATCAGAGTAATAGCGGAAAATACTAAGTTTGAGTGTCATAACCAAAACATATAACTTTGTGAAAATAAAACATCCTAAGCCTCACTTAAAATATGAATAACAAATTTTACATCAAAATAGTGTAGGAGGCTTAAGTTCATAATATCCTCCAAATCCCATAATAACCCTACTCTCCCTGTAAGGGAAAGTACTCCTGCTCTGCCGGGGGCTGTGCCAACTCAATCTCCGTACCTGAAAATGTAAGGGAGTGAGCATTGCACATGAAATAGAAGGCAGTTTCTAACTAGACATAACGACCCGCTAGGTCAAGCACAAATAGCAATTAAACATATATTCACATATTGCACACCATACTCATTATTCATTCCAAATTTCCATTTTTATTAATCATTTCAACATCCGTTTCCATTATTCATTTCCACATCCATTTTCCTTATTCATCTCAACATCCATTTCATTAATCATTTCACACACTTACTTTATTTAGGTACATCACCTCAAATCAGAGGCGAATGTACAATTTCATTCAACACATTTATCACCTCAATCTGAGGCTCCCATTCTTTTCCTTATTTAAATTATGTGCCCCTCAGGTCAAAGGTCAACACCCATTCATTATAGTTCATATTGTGTCCCTCAGGTCAGAGGTCAACACTTCAATCTCTTAATTCACGGTGTGTCTCTCAGGTCAGAGGTCAACACACCAATACACATTTCATCCGGTGTCCCTCAGGTCAGAGGTCAACACCCAACTCATTATTTAATCCGATGTCCCTCTTGTCAGAGGTCAACACTCATTCATTTTAATTCATATAGTGTCCCTCAGGTCAGAGGTCAACACATTTTTAACATTTTATTCATTTCGTGTCCCTCAGGTCAGAGGTCAACACTCAATCGTACTTCACCTCCACGCAGGAAGGTACCTCATACATTTGGCCTATGGGTACTTCACCTCCACACCGAAGGGTACCTCATACCATTGTACTTCACCTCCACACTGGAAGGTACCTCATACAATTTGGTCGGTGGGTACTTCACCTCCACACCGGAAGGTACCTCATACAACCACCTACATTATACTTAACATCATTCTCTTTATAAACCATTCATTCATATCACATTTAACCACAATCAACACATAATTATTCATGTAATTTCCTTATTCATTTCCTTTCTCAGTTATCACAATCATGCCAAATAGTGTTCTCTTTTATAGCCCAACATTTAGATTCGCCCTTCATTTTAATTTTTGCATATATCATCTTTTACTTTGGTTTGCACATAATCATTTTACTTCCGTTTCCTATATTCACAAGTTCAATTCATAAACCATGACCTTTATTCACAATTGATAATACTTAACATTTTTACTTATTTAACAATTAGATACAAATATGCACATTTATCACATATAATCGTTTCCATTCCCTTTCTTCCTATATCAATTTATTCCACCAGACATACATATATATTTGCTACAATAATTAATTATCATTTAATTCACAACTTTACACATAAAGTCAATAATCATAGAAATCATTTATATCAACTTCACTTTCACATTACCCAATTCCTCATGTACTTCAATATAATCATTAACCAAATTTCATTTATCAAATAATTCATTCTTATATTATTGGGTTTCCTTTTCCTAGTCTTAACATCCAATCATCATGCACATTTAATTAATTAGAATTTCATATTCAATAAC
Organism: Crotalaria pallida; assembly: GCA_037953625.1. Taxonomy (NCBI): domain Eukaryota; kingdom Viridiplantae; phylum Streptophyta; class Magnoliopsida; order Fabales; family Fabaceae; genus Crotalaria; species Crotalaria pallida. Next base: position 93,323,729 of record CM075654.1, read on the forward strand.
CTAGGGATTTATAATCTAATGTTCTCCCCTAACACATAACCCTAACAAGCATTATATACTAACTAGAACCTACTCCCTAGAACAAGGCAAAGCTCACTATATCCACCCCCTTACCTCAAACACTTAAGGATAAGGAGAGTCCAAGTGTCCTATACTTGAGTTTGCCCACCAAGAGCTCAAAATCCACAAGAGAGTGATAGAACCTATTATAAAGCCACAAAAATGAGGGTTATTGCTCATTCCATGATTCTCAAACTAAACCCCATGGAAAACTTGAAGGTTCTATGCTTAGGAATGAAAACCTCCATGAGAGGGAGGAGAGAGAAAACTCGAATTAGAGAGAGAGGGGGAAGGAATCAAAGGCTTGAATACTTACTTGGAGCAAGGAGGAAGGAAGTTTGATGATGAAATTGGAGTGATTCCCTTGAGGATTGATCAATTAGAATGAGTGAACTAGTGCCCTAGGAGAGAGAGATTCGAATATGGCAAGAAAGAAGTGAGGGAACGCTTTTATTTTTTTCTGCACCTACAGGTTTTAATCGATTAATAATCGATTATGAACTTTCAAATTTTCTGGGCTTAATCGATTAAGCTGCAGCTTAATCGATTAAGTTGCAGAGTTTGCAGCACCCCGACTTTGAATGGCCATAACTTCTTCGTTACCCGTTGGATCTTCCTCAAATTTTAAAGCAAGCTTCCCTACATACCAATCTTCACATCCAACGGTGGAATTTGTGTTTAGAGTTGTAAATCTTTTATTTTCAATTGCCTAAGGTTCTATGTTTTTAACCCTAGTTCTACATGTATTTTTGGCTAGATTCTAACTTATATCTCCATTTCTTCTACCCTAAGACCATCCCAACATAGATTATACTTGGAATTAAATTTGGGATGTTACAAGATATGCGGACGAGGAGACTTCAACGTGGCGTGACAAACTGATTAAGAAGCTTCGACTTTGCGAGACGTCTGATTACGAGATTCCCCTAAGATAATGATAAAGAATTAGATAATGCGACGACTGCATTGCATTTTCTTGCATCATACATGATTTTCTGTTCGTATTATTTGTGTTGTTTGTTATGTTCTGGTATACGTCGCTAGTGTAATTCCAAGAAGTCGATGGGAGTAATTCCAATCGGATAACTTACTCTCTCAACTTCTTGTGCATATGTGACGATGAACCTCTGGTTCTAAAAGATAGCGGAGCTGGAGATGCTGCACCTGGAGGAAGGACTTACTGATCATGATGCGCTGACGAGATGGCGGCTGCTGAATGATGGGGATCGCTTTTGAAGACTTGCGTTGCGGATCGAGAAGGGGACGCTGCTTAGTAGATTATAAATAGGTTCCCGACTGGACCCTTGCTGATATGTATCAAGTGTACCCCTTATCTTTTGAAATGTTTTGATTAAGTAAATGTTTATGTAAGTATGGCACCGCTGACCTATGGTGACCACTTTTGTAAGAACCCTTATGGTCTGTTTTCAAAACTGTTTTCTGAGTAACTGTCTTAATTAGACAGATAACTATTTTAAGTAAGTCGAATATCTTCCTATACTAAAAGCCTTTGTTTGTGAAGTTATCCATATCAAACTGTTTTTAGAAAATTCCGCAAGCGTTTTGAGAGAAAGGATTTTAAAAAGTAATACCTTGTTTTGGAAAGCTTGACAGTGGAGTATTATTCTGGTTTTCAAAAAAAAAAATCACCCTATTTTTCCTAAAGAAATTAATTAGTATTTGATGAGTGTTTATTTCGAGTTTTCCAAATCGGGGTGTTACAGTACCCATTAGGTGCCCTGTTAGGACAGAGTCTATTTTAAGGAATAGACTCGAATTCCTAATAGGTGAAGTCCTCACTCAGGTAAGTAAATCCCATAGATCCAAAGTCTCGTTACGTGTTTGGAACTCGCGCGAGATCAATAGTTGCCTGGTAAATCGATAAAATAAATAATGAGACGTGTAAGAAAGCGCGAAAGAAAAGAACAAAGGAAAGGCCCTAACGAGCTAATGGTCTATGCGGTAAGAAAATCCTGGGTGAAGGTAATAAATCCTATTGGGTGAAGACACCATCCTAACAGGTGCATGCAAAAATACCTAATGGTACATGATAAGAAAAGACAAGAAAGGAAAGAAAAGAAGAAAGGAAAGAAGAAAGATGAGAAAAACTAAGAAAACTGAAAAAGAAAGTTAAGAAAATAATTTTGAAGAAAATGCCACATGTTGTGATTGTGATTGATGCATGTCTGTGTTATGAAATACTTGAAAATGATTATGATTATTACGATGTAAATATAAATGTTAGGCTTAGTTTATTATTATGATTTCTTAGAAATTATTTCCTAAGTTCTGTGTAATGCTACCATTCTTGCTATATTTTTACAGGTACAGAAGTGGAACTTACACAAGTCATGGCCGAACAGGAGGTGTGGAGTGTAATTTAGTCACGAGAGAACCTAAATTAATTTGGTGTAATTATTATGGTTTAATCTTTTTTTTAGAAGCCCAGAAACTTATGTTATTTTTAAAAAGGGCATTAGTGCGAGCTAGCTAAAGTTAAATATAACTTTAGGTTTTGTAATATTCTGGACTGGCAGGTTTAAAAGATGAAAATTTTTGTGAGGTCCGATAAACAGAGGGAACTCTGCCGGATTCTTGTCGAAATTTTCAAGTACGAATTTTAATAAAATCTAATTTTAATTAATTAAAAGTGAGGGTGTGACATTTTGGTATCAGAGCAGTTTTTCCTCGGCCTTGGAGTAACTCATTACTCCTGTTGTTTACTCACCAAGCGAGTAACTTGTAGTTAGGAATAGACATGTTTTATGACGTAAATAACTGTCGTTGCTAGCATAATGATAGTGTCGGTTGCTAAGTATAGCATAGCGAGTATTTAGGATTTCTTTTAAGTTGCTTAAGCTATTTGAGAAGCATAGTGAGTTTTTGAGCTTTCTCTTAAATTTTGTTTAAGTTATTCAATAATTATGAGCAAAACCTGAAATCTTGTGAAGAAAAAGTGGGTCATATTTAGAAGTGGATTAATGGTGGGACTAAGGAACTGAAATATTCCAATGGGCTAGAGCACTAAGTTGCTACCCCACCGGGAGAAAGTGATCTTTAGTCTCGGGCCAAGCAAGCCAATTCTAAACGTGACAACACAACTCAAGACTTCGATATTTTTGAAACGTAAGAATCACCTAACCCAAACTTAAGGGAAATGAGAATGGTCATATCACTGATATGGTGTATGGTTGAGCCTGATCACCTCAAGTGTACATCTATTGGGAGATACAATCATCCCGTCCTTAAGTTTCGGTGAGTATTTTGGGAATTTAGGGATGTCCCAAATTTAGGAGATGTAAGGGTCATTAGTATAGGTGCCACATTGTATGTTCTGGATATTTTTGAATCAGAGTGGCGCAGCGGAAGCGTAGTAGGTGTTACTTAGTCCTAGAAAAGCAGTCCTAGATAGTTGTAGTGATTTGCTAGGTTTATGGTATTGGTGTAGTGTTTGTGAAACCTTAGGATAGTTAAAAATGAAAAATGTGCATAACTGTGTATGTTTGATATTAAATGTACTTGATGCTAACTGATTTTATAGAAATGCCTAAATGATAACTGTGAAATTTGATGATACTTGCAATTATTTGGGATGTGAAATGAATTTTGTTTTGGCACAATAATTTCTGAAAACTCTGTTATTGCATAGTGTTAATATCATAAGTCACTTGATTTTTAAGCATAATAGTATTTAAAATGAATTTAAATGTTGTGAACCGAACCAGAATCATTCCAAATTGGTTGTTAAGTCGCACTACAAAATTTTTAGAAGGTAACAAGGAAAACAAGGACTCCTAAGTAATCCAGCGGTGAATTAACTCATTTCTTAAAACAAGTCACTCACCGATTAAATAGGAACCCCTTATATGTGACTTTACTCAATTCGGAATGAAACTCAGTTTTCAAACTCGGAATCAAAGGGGATGTACCCGTTCCAAATTTTGAAGATTTACTAAGATGAATTTTCTAGCCATAAACAAGTTCCTTTTTATCTCCTGAGTTTGACAATTTTGAGTAATTTTACATCCCATTCATCTAAGTTCTCACGAAGTTAGATGGAGGTATCTTCTTTTGAAAAGATAAGATTTGAGTTGCAAGGCCTGCTTCCATGATTTTATACAATTTATTTAGCAGGAATATATGAACGCTTTAAAAGTATAAAGTAATTTGCATGATTGTATTTATGTCATGTGGTGGTTCTCTGTAAATTTTTATGGTTTTCATGGGTTGTTTCAGATTTTGTTTTATGGAAATTAACTACTAAGAAAATGATTTCGAAAAAAAAATCGGGGTTTTTAAGATAACGAAAAACTGAGTGTCAAGCTGGGATGCTCAGATTGATTTGGAATTATTTTATGTAAAACTTCCTACGGTTGAGTCAATGTTTTTGGTTCAATTTCAAGCTGCTGGGAGCAAGTTATTATTTTAAATAAACACGATTTCCTTTACAATCAGTCCTGACAGTTCCAGTGTCTCCAATACTGCGGACGCAGGATAAAACTCAAGCCTAACGTTCTCCGATCAGTTTGACAATTTTACCGAACCTTTGGTTAAGTATACTTGATGTCCCTTTAAATTTTGAGATCATTTAGAGTTTGTTTATTACTTTTAAAGAAAACTGACTTAGGTTCAGCCCTCGATAGTTTTGAGGTTTGAAAAAATGATCGTAGGGTTAAAACTGAACCTAACAGACTCTGATTGACTTGAAAATTTACCATAATGCTTTTCCATGAGTAGGCGACACTATTTGGAAAATTTTAGGATAATTGGAATGGAATTGAGATGTTTGTCAAACGTGCATTCCTGTTACAGTTATTTAGTTTTTCTAACTTTGGAATTTCAAACAAATTATGAAAATTCTATTATCCCGTATCCCTTCTAAACCAATTTTCAAATATATGATGATTGTTATGAATGTGTGTGTAGAGGTAAGATTTAACCCTAAGTTAGGCAAGGTAGACAATGACTAGTTTAGGAGGAAGTAGGGATTGAACAATGTTTATGTTGAAATATATGATGTTGTGAATTGTTGTGTATGTTTGAATTTTGAATGATGCCTTTGTGTTTTATGTCTGTTTGATTGATGTATGTGTTTGATTAGGACCTAGGAATAGAAAATAAGTTGTATTTTTGGGTTATAGTATAATCAAACTGTAATATCCCTAATTTAATCCCAAGTATAATTAGAATAATAATAAGATAGGAATAATAGTAACCTTAATGACAAGTCATAAATAGGTGTTAAAATGGAATATTTTAAAGTTAAAAACATATGCTAATACAAAATTAAGAAAAAAAAATTAAATGATTTATTATAATACTTTCAAGATTAGAGAGTCATAATAAAATTTTGATTTAATCATTATATTTGAAATATGTTTTCTAATCAAAATAAGTATAAATTTGTTATCATACGTTTTCCAAAAATAAAGTAGTACTTTCATTTAGTTTAATTAACATTTTGACAGGGAGCTCAAGTGGCAAGCCTTAGAGGCATTTTTATAAATAGTTTCTTCAGAAAAATATGTTTAACTTAATATTTTGAGCTTCCCTGTAAATTTTCATAGTGTCCGGAGGCTGTTTTATTTTTAGATTCTGGACTGGTTTAATATATTACCGGTTTAAGTTATATATACTAATCTTCTACTTCAAAATTTTAAATATTATATATTATCAAGTTTAATATCAAGATGTAGAAAATATATTTACTTTTGAATTTCAATAATTTTTCCTACGCAATAGCTATCCGGAGGGACCGGTAACTTTATTATTTTTCAATGAGTTTTAAGTAATTCAAAATACAATATTGTTTTACCTAAACGTATTTTATTTTTAGTATCATCCAACTTTTAATTATAATCCAAAATACCTACACACAATGACCAATAAATAAGAACAAATTATTAAAATATAATAAATATATAATATATGTGCCAAGTACCCCACCCCATTAGATGCGTGAAACAATAAAAATAAAAGGAAAAAAAAAAGGTGTGGCCATAAGGCCACAACTTGAGACAAAAGAAAAACCATTATGGCCATAAGGCCGTGAAAAAGAAAAGGAAACAGCACCCCAACACATATCAAAAAGAAAGAAGGCAAAAGAATGAAATAAAATAAGAAAACTGAAAGAAAGAAATAGAAAGTACGAGAATGAGAGAGAGAGAGAGAACGATCAGGGAGAGGGCTCGACAGAGGAAAAGGAAATTAAGGGTTTTCAATCTTCCCGGTTCCAATAACTCAAGATCCAACCGTTCAATCTCAAATCCTTCTCAGGTAAATAACCTTCTCAACTCCCTCTACTCATCCTTGTAATTTATTCGACAATCTATCAATATTTTTATTATCCCTATATTTCCAAATAAAGAGATGTTTTGAGGAAAAGTCATATATTTTTATTGTATAATGATATATATTATTATTCTGACAAAAATGAATTTAGTTTATTATATTTATATATATATATATATATATATATACTTTTAATGCTACAATTAGTTTTAACGTGTGTCCCTGTTTAGATCCGTTGCTGTCCCTGATCCTCGAGTAAGACGCGGACGCAAACGTGATATTGTTTCTATTGCTAGGACTCCAGGTATGAGGGTTGTGTTACCTCTATTTAGGACATGATCTCTAGGTTGTTTATAGGGATAGCTAGGAATAGAAAAGATTAGTTAGGATGAAGAACAATAGGGTAGTTAATGTTAACAATGAGTTAAGGATGCAAATAAATAAAAATGAAAATAAATTGAATGTTGTGAATATATGGGTTGGATGATGATATTTGATATGTGTAATGATGTGTATGAGGGGTTGGGATTTGAAATGGACTTAGAATAGGTGTAAAGCTAATGGGCATGTTGATATTGTCAATAGGTTAATAATGGAAATAAGGAAAAATGAAACTAAATGCATGTTGTGAATATATGTGTTGTACGATGATGTTTGTAATGTGTGAAAATATAATAGAAATGTTGATAGTAGGTTAAGTAGGAAAATGGGGATAATGAGAGCACTTGTATGTTTGAATGATGATATGTTTGAAGTGTATGTGGGGTTTTGGGCTTTGAAATGAACTTAGGAGCTAGTGAGTTAATATGTAGCACAAATAATGGGATGAAAAGGGTATGTTTGTGTATGTGGTGAGTGTATGGATAAATGGAAATGAAATTAATACCAATGGATTTAGAAAGATAATAGGAGAGGTAAGTAAGAACAAGTTATATTAAGCAAAGAATAAAAGGAATTATGATTTGTAAATATGTGTTATTGCGAATGTTTGAACTGTTTGTTACTCCTTAGGCGATAATATGAAAATGTAAATAAGTTACTAACGAAAGGAAAGAGAGAAAGAGAATCCGGCGCAGGATGGTTGTGAGACCCTGTGGCCAAATAATAAAAAGTAAACGGCGCAGGATGGTTGTGAGACCCTATGGCCAAATAATAAAAAGTAAACGGCGCAGGATGGTTGTGAGACCCTGTGACCATATAATAAAAAGTAAGCGGCGTAGGATGGTTGTGAGACTCTGTGGCCAAATAATAAAAAGTAAACGGCGCAGGATGGTTGTGAGACCCTGTGGCCAAATGATAAAAAGGAAATTAAAAGGAAAAGAAAGAGAATAAAGCAAAGAAAGAGAATAAAGTAAAGAATGATATAAAAAGAAAAGTGGTTTAAGAATGAAAAGAATGTAAGCATAAGAGAGCAAGTATTGAGAAATAAAAGTAGGAACCCGAATCAGCAAAGTTATGAATAAGAAACTAAGAGTGTATGATTTAAAAAGAGAAAAGAATGTGAATGAATGTATGAATGTTATGTTGTTGTATGTTAATAATAATGTTAGGCTTGGTTATTACTATGACCTCTTAGAGGTTATTTCCTAAGTTCTGTGTAATGCTGCCCTTCTTGCTATTTTTCCTACAGGTACAGAAGCAGAGCTTACACCAGTACAAGCCGAGCAGGAGCACACTCCACCACGTGGAGTGTAGTGTTGTCATGAGCGCACCGTAAACTATAATATAAATGTTATTTTGGAAGTTTAAAATATGTATTAGAATATGCCCTTAAATTTGTATTATTCGGGCATTAGGATATTTTGGTTGTAACTTAAATATAAGTTTTAGTCTTTATTTACTCTGGCCTGACAGGTTTAAAATGTGACAATTTTGGGAAAGTCCGAAAAACAGAGGAAACTGTGCCGGATTTTCGTCGAAATTTTCAAGTACCATTTTTAATAAACTTAAATTAACTAATTAAAAGTGAGGGTGTTACAGTTTGGTATCAGAGCAGTTTCCCTCGGCCTTTGGAGTGTGGACTCACAACTCCAATGGTTACTCACCAAGCGAGTAACTGGTTTGTTTAGTTTGGAGTCTAAAGTCTAGAAATAGGAAGTTGATATATTTGTTTAGTAGTTGTTCTTTAACCGGTTGTCTACTCCATGACTTAACAGTATGGCTGGGAGACGTGTAGAAAATGACAGAATTGCCGCTGTCCTGGAGAATTTGGTTCAAATGCAACAGAACCAAGCTGAGGCCATGGCTCAGATGCAACAAAATAAGGCTGCTAACCTAGCCTAGATGCATCACGACCAGGCAGAAAACATTGCAGCCGTAGCAGCAGCCGCAGCAGCAGCCGCAGCAACAGCCATGCAACGTCCACCACCACCTCCAATGGAGATCGATTGGTTGGCACGATTTAGGAAGAGTGAGCCGCCTAGATTCGAAGGAGGCTACGACCCAGATGGGGCTCAACAATGGCTCAAGGAAATGGAGAAGATCCTCCGTGCCCTACAACCACCGACCGATCACAGGATCCGATTGGTCGAGTATGTGTTGACTAGCGAGGCAGAGTATTGGTGGGAGCATCAACGAAGAGACTTGGAGGCGTCTGATCAGGCCATTACATGGGACATGTTCAAGGTCCAATTTCTGGGAAAGTATTTCCCAGAAGACGTTCGCAGGGAGAAGGAGCTAGCCTTTTTGAGTTTGACTCAGGGAGATCTTAGCGTGGGGGAGTATGCAGCTCGTTCTGAGGATTTGATCCGGTATGCTGGCAGCTACAGAAATGTTGGCGAGAGAGCAAAGTGCATCAAGTTTGAATCTGGCCTTCGCCCAGAAATCCAGTTGGCCTTCGAGTACCATAACATTGCCCATTTTTCCCAATTGGTAAATATGACCAGCACATATGAAAAGAGTTTGAAGCGGATGGAGGCAAAGGACAAAAACAAGGGTATGTAGAGGATTGGAGGTCCTACCAGAGAAAAGGGGCCGATTCGAGAAGTAAGTCCGTATAAAAGCTCCAGTACTCAAACAACAGTTCCAAAGGAAACCCCTCAGACCGTTTCAAGTACTAGGCCTCCGTGTCCACATTGCGGAAGACTGCATACTCATAAATGTTGGATGTTTAAGTGGCACAGGAAGGAAGGCCTCTGTTTTCAGTGCGGTCAACCTGGACACCATGCTGCAGAGTGTCCTAAGAACACCCTGGAAAAAGAGAACAAGCATGACTAGAGCACGAAGGGCTAAAGGGAGCAACCGAGCTTGTCCAAGGTACTTTTGCATTGATCATGTACCGAATGTCTTGATTAGATTATTTTGGAAAGAAATAAGCACGTTTTATCTAGTTTAGTACAAACCAATAGAAGTAGGACATTAATAGGAAATTAGTCAAAACCCGCGATGATGTTGTCATTTAATGGAATGTAAGGTTAGAACTGATCATTCTGATTCTTGCATCTGTTATGTGATGATAATATCAGCAAAAGCCCGACAATGATGTGCTGTTGATAGACGTGAGGTTTGGATTGATCACCTCAATCTTTACATCTATTGACGGATGACATCATTGCAATCTTTTAAGTGAAAATCAAGACAACCAAAATAGGAACCCACCAAGAAATAGATTCTTTAGGAGAAAATAACCTAACCGGAAAGTCTTCTTTTTGAACCTTCGCACCGAACCAAGAAGCAGATTTAGAATAAAATCATAGAACGAGAACCTTAAGATATCTTATCTATTTATGGGTAACGTAACCGAATCCGAGTTCTCGAAAGGATGGAGTAAACTCTATAAGAACCAAGATGCGTGCGGATGCGATAATTCGCAAACCTTAGGAAATTCGGTCCAAAATCACCGACACCACTGGGTAGCCAACTGAACCCGACTCTTGACTTCGAGACGGATGTAAACCTCAAGAGTGACAGAAGTGTCGGATTTCATTAGCATTCCTAGTCTATATCAAATTCATTCAAGCTTCTCTTAAGATCCGCCTCGAAATAAGTTGTAATGGTTTCGTTGGCACCTACCAAAGGTATGACTTAAGTTTCATTGACCTAAAATAGATTTTAATAGAGCGTTCAAATCTCAAGAGTGTCTGCCTACCTCAAATCATGACCACCAAATCATGGTTTCGCTGTTCTCCTTGTTCCTCATCCCTGAATATCAATCGTTTCTGGAGTTTCAGTCTTGTCCATTCAGTTCGTTTCCTCATTGATGAGGAGAGTTATAGCCATAAGTTGTTGCATTCGGCGAAAAGTCTTTGAATCGCATGATCTTAGGCTATTTTTCTTACAACGAAAGCACAAATTCCTCGTGAATTTCAAAGATTTCATTTCCTTCCGTTGTTAGATTCTTACAGTCTTCATTGGAAGTTGTATAAAAGACGATCAGGATCTGACGCACTCAATTCCCTGCTTCTTGTCGTTGATATAACCCGGTATGACAGTGCCAAGTGGGGGAGAACTTAGTAAGGAAACTAAAACCTTGTCCGAATAACAAACAGAAACAAGAAGGAAACTCGGACTCGAACAAGGCGTAATAGGTTCTAGCATAAGCACTAAGATGCCAAGGAGTAGAGATTTAGAAGTATCCTAAGTGGGAGAACGGAACCGAAGGGACGTAACGACCATCATCGAAAGCTTTGTCAAAGGGATGATTCTCCATTTACGGACTTAAGCGGAATTTCGGGGACGAAATTTTAATAAGTGGGGGAGAATTGTAACATCCCTAATTTAATCCCAAGTATAATTAGAATAATAATAAGATAGGAATAATAGTAACCTTAATGACAAGTGATAAATAGGTGTTAAAATGGAATATTTTAAAGTTAAAAACATATGCTAATTCAAAATTAAGAAAAAAAATTAAATGATTTATTATAATACTTTCAAGATTAGAGAGTCATAATAAAATTTTGATTTAATCATTATATTTGAAATATGTTTTCTAATCAAAATAAGTATAAATTTGTTATCATATGTTTTCCAAAAATAAAGTAGTACTATCATTTAGTTTAATTAACATTTTGACAGGGAGCTCAAGTGGCAAGCCTTAGAGGCATTTTTATAAATAGTTTCTTCAGAAAAATATGTTTAACTTAATATTTTGAGCTTCCCTGTAAATTTTCATAGTGTCCGGAAGCTGTTTTATTTTTAGCTTCTGGACTGGTTTAATATATTAGCGGTTTAAGTTATATATACTAATCTTCTACTTCAAAATTTTAAATATTATATATTATCAAGTTTAATATCAAGATTTAGAAAATATATTTACTTTTGAATTTCAATAATTTTTCCTACGCAATAGCTATCCGGAGGGACCGGTAACTTTATTATTTTTCAATGAGTTTTAAGTAATTCAAAATACAATATTGTTTTACCTAAACGCATTTTATTTTTAGTATCATCCAACTTTTAATTATAATCCAAAATACCTACACACAATGACCAATAAATAAGAACAAATTATTAAAATATAATAAATATATAATATATGTGCCAAGTACCCCACCCCATTAGATGCGTGAAACAATAAAAATAAAAGGGAAAAAAAAAAGGTGTGGCCATAAGGCCACAACTTGAGACAAAAGAAAAATCATTATGGCCATAAGGCCGTGAAAAAGAAAAGGAAACAGCACCCCAACACATATCAAAAAGAAAGAAGGCAAAAGAATGAAATAAAATAAGAAAACTGAAAGAAAGAAATAGAAAGTACGAGAATTAGAGAGAGAGAGAGAACGATCAGGGAGAGGGCTCGACAGAGGAAAAGGAAATTAAGGGTTTTCAATCTTCCCGGTTCCAATAACTCAAGATCCAACATTCAATCTCAAATCCTTCTCAGGTAAATAACCTTCTCAACTTCCTCTACTCATCCATGTAATTTATTCGACAATCTATCAATATTTTTATTATCCCTATATTTTCAAATAAAGAGATGTTTTGAGGAAAAGTCATATATTTTTATTGTATAATGATATATATTATTATTCTGACAAAAATGAATTTAGTTTATTATATTATATATATATATATATATATATATATATATATATATATACACTTTTAATGCTACAATTAGTTTTAACGTGTGTCCCTGTTTAGATCCGTTGTTGTCCCTGATCCTCGAGTAAGACGCGGACGCAAACGTGATATTGTTTCTATTGCTAGGACTCCAGGTAAGAGGGTTGTGTTACCTCTATTTAGGACATGATCTCTAGGTTGTTTATAGGGATAGCTAGGAATAGAAAAGATTAGTTAGGATGAAGAACAATAGGGTAGTTAATGTTAACAATGAGTTAAGGATGCAAATAAATAAAAATGAAAATAAATTGAATGTTGTGAATATATGGGTTGGATGATGATATTTGATATGTGTAATGATGTGTATGAGGGGTTGGGATTTGAAATGGACTTAGAATAGGTGTAAAGCTAATGGGCATGTTGATATTGTCAATAGGTTAATAATGGAAATAAGGAAAAATGAAACTAAATGCATGTTGTGAATATATGTGTTGTACGATGATGTTTGTAATGTGTGAAAATATAATAGAAATGTTGATAATAGGTTAAGTAGGAAAATGGGGATAATGAGAGCACTTGTATGTTTGAATGATGATATGTTTGAAGTGTATGTGGGGTTTTGGGCTTTGAAATGAACTTAGGAGCTAGTGAGTTAATATGTAGCACAAATAATGGGATGAAAAGGGTATGTTTGTGTATGTGGTGAGTGTATGGATAAATGGCAATGAAATTAATACCAATGGATTTAGAAAGATAATAGGAGAGGTAAGTAAGAAGAAGTTATATTAAGCAAAGAATAAAAGGAATTATGATTTGTAAATATGTGTTATTGCGAATGTTTGAACTGTTTGTTACTCCTTAGGCGATAATATGAAAATGTAAATAAGTTACTAACGAAAGGAAAGAGAGAAAGAGAATCCGGCGCAGGATGGTTGTGAGACCCTGTGGCCAAATAATAAAAAGTAAACGGCGCAGGATGGTTGTGAGACCCTATGGCCAAATAATAAAAAGTAAACGGCGCAGGATGGTTGTGAGACCCTGTGACCATATAATAAAAAGTAAGCGGCGCAGGATGGTTGTGAGACCCTGTGGCCAAATAATAAAAAGTAAACGGCGCAGGATGGTTGTGAGACCCTGTGGCCAAATGATAAAAAGGAAATTAAAAGGAAAAGAAAGAGAATAAAGCAAAGAAAGAGAATAAAGTAAAGAATGATATAAAAAGAAAAGTGGTTTAAGAATGAAAAGAATGTAAGCATAAGAGAGCAAGTATTGAGAAATAAAAGTAGGAACCCGAATCAGCAAAGTTATGAATAAGAAACTAAGAGTGTATGATTTAAAAAGAGAAAAGAATGTGAATGAATGTATGAATGTTATGTTGTTGTATGTTAATAATAATGTTAGGCTTGGTTATTACTATGACCTCTTAGAGGTTATTTCCTAAGTTCTGTGTAATGTTGCCCTTCTTGCTATTTTTCCTACAGGTACAGAAGCAGAGCTTACACCAGTACAAGCCGAGCAGGAGCACACTCCACCACGTGGAGTGTAGTGTTGTCATGAGCGGACCGTAAACTATAATATAAATGTTATTTTGGAAGTTTAAAATATGTATTAGAATATGCCCTTAAATTTGTATTATTCGGGCATTAGGATATTTTGGTTGTAACTTAAATATAAGTTTTAGTCTTTATTTACTCTGGCCTGACAGGTTTAAAATGTGACAATTTTGGGAAAGTCCGAAAAACAGAGGAAACTGTGCCGGATTTTCGTCGAAATTTTCAAGTACCATTTTTAATAAACTTAAATTAACTAATTAAAAGTGAGGGTGTTACAGTTTGGTATCAGAGCAGTTTCCCTCGGCCTTTGGAGTGTGGACTCACAACTCCAATGGTTACTCACCAAGCGAGTAACTGGTTTGTTTAGTTTGGAGTCTAAAGTCTAGAAATAGGAAGTTGATATATTTGTTTAGTAGTTGTTCTTTAACCGGTTGTCTACTCCATGACTTAACAGTATGGCTGGGAGACGTGTAGAAAATGACAGAATTGCCGCTGTCCTGGAGAATTTGGTTCAAATGCAACAGAACCAAGCTGAGGCCATGGCTCAGATGCAACAAAATAAGGCTGCTAACCTAGCCCAGATGCATCACGACCAGGCAGAAAACATTGCAGCCGTAGCAGCAGCCGCAGCAACAGCCATGCAACGTCCACCACCACCTCCAATGGAGATCGATTGGTTGGCACGATTTAGGAAGAGTGAGCCGCCTAGATTCGAAGGAGGCTACGACCCAGATGGGGCTCAACAATGGCTCAAGGAAATGGAGAAGATCCTCCGTGCCCTACAACCACCGACCGATCACAGGATCCGATTGGTCGAGTATGTGTTGACTAGCGAGGCAGAGTATTGGTGGGAGCATCAACGAAGAGACTTGGAGGCGTCTGATCAGGCCATTACATGGGACATGTTCAAGGTCCAATTTCTGGGAAAGTATTTCCCAGAAGACGTTCGCAGGGAGAAGGAGCTAGCCTTTTTGAGTTTGACTCAGGGAGATCTTAGCATGGGGGAGTATGCAGCTCGTTCTGAGGATTTGATCCGGTATGCTGGCAGCTACAGAAATGTTGGCGAGAGAGCAAAGTGCATCAAGTTTGAATCTGGCCTTCGCCCAGAAATCCAGTTGGCCTTCGAGTACCAGAACATTGCCCATTTTTCCCAATTGGTAAATATGACCAGCACATATGAAAAGAGTTTGAAGCGGATGGAGGCAAAGGACAAAAACAAGGGTATGTAGAGGATTGGAGGTCCTACCAGAGAAAAGGGGCCGATTCGAGAAGTAAGTCCGTATAAAAGCTCCAGTACTCAAACAACAGTTCCAAAGGAAACCCCTCAGACCGTTTCAAGTACTAGGCCTCCGTGTCCACATTGCGGAAGACTGCATACTCATAAATGTTGGATGTTTAAGTGGCACAGGAAGGAAGGCCTCTGTTTTCAGTGCGGTCAACCTGGACACCATGCTGCAGAGTGTCCTAAGAACACCCTAGAAAAAGAGAACAAGCATGACTAGAGCACGAAGGGCTAAAGGGAGCAACCGAGCTTGTCCAAGGTACTTTTGCATTGATCATGTACCGAATGTCTTGATTAGATTATTTTGGAAAGAAATAAGCACGTTTTATCTAGTTTAGTACAAACCAATAGAAGTAGGACATTAATAGGAAATTAGTCAAAACCCGCGATGATGTTGTCATTTAATGGAATGTAAGGTTAGAACTGATCATTCTGATTCTTGCATCTGTTATGTGATGATAATATCAGCAAAAGCCCGACAATGATGTGCTGTTGATAGACGTGAGGTTTGGATTGATCACCTCAATCTTTACATCTATTGACGAATGACATCATTGCAATCTTTTAAGTGAAAATCAAGACAACCAAAATAGGAACCCACCAAGAAATAGATTCTTTAGGAGAAAATAACCTAACCGGAAAGTCTTCTTTTTGAACCTTCGCACCGAACCAAGAAGCAGATTTAGAATAAAATCATAGAACGAGAACCTTAAGATATCTTATCTATTTATGGGTAACGTAACCGAATCCGAGTTCTCGAAAGGATGGAGTAAACTCTATAAGAACCAAGATGCGTGCGGATGCGATAATTCGCAAACCTTAGGAAATTCGGTCCAAAATCACCGACACCACTGGGTAGCCAACTGAACCCGACTCTTGACTTCGAGACGGATGTAAACCTCAAGAGTGACAGAAGTGTCGGATTTCATTAGCATTCCTAGTCTATATCAAATTCATTCAAGCTTCTCTTAAGATCCGCCTCGAAATAAGTTGTAATGGTTTCGTTGGCACCTACCAAAGGTATGACTTAAGTTTCATTGACCTAAAATAGATTTTAATAGAGCGTTCAAATCTCAAGAGTGTCTGCCTACCTCAAATCATGACCACCAAATCATGGTTTCGTTGTTCTCCTTGTTTCTCATCCCTGAATATCAATCGTTTCTGGAGTTTCAGTCTTGTCCATTCAGTTTGTTTCCTCATTGATGAGGAGAGTTATAGCCATAAGTTGTTGCATTCGGCGAAAAGTCTTTGAATCGCATGATCTTAGACTATTTTTCTTACAACGAAAGCACAAATTCCTCGTGAATTTCAAAGATTTCATTTCCTTCCGTTGTTAGATTCTTACAGTCTTCATTGGAAGTTGTATAAAAGACGATCAGGATCTGACGCACTCAATTCCCTGCTTCTTGTCGTTGATATAACCCGGTATGACAGTGCCAAGTGGGGGAGAACTTAGTAAGCAAACTAAAACCTTGTCCGAATAACAAACAGAAACAAGAAGGAAACTCGGGCTCGAACAAGGCGTAATAGGTTCTAGCATAAGCACTAAGATGCCAAGGAGTAGAGATTTAGAAGTATCCTAAGTGGGAGAACGGAATCGAAGGGACGTAACGACCATCATCGAAAGCTTTGTCAAAGGGATGATTCTCCATTTACGGACTTAAGCGGAATTTCGGGGACGAAATTTTAATAAGTGGGGGAGAATTGTAACATCCCTAATTTAATCCCAAGTATAATTAGAATAATAATAAGATAGGAATAATAGTAACCTTAATGACAAGTGATAAATAGGTGTTAAAATGGAATATTTTAAAGTTAAAAACATATGCTAATACAAAATTAAGAAAAAAAATTAAATGATTTATTATAATACTTTCAAGATTAGAGAGTCATAATAAAATTTTGATTTAATCATTATATTTGAAATATGTTTTCTAATCAAAATAAGTATAAATTTGTTATCATATGTTTTCCAAAAATAAAGTAGTACTATCATTTAGTTTAATTAACATTTTGACAGGGAGCTCAAGTGGCAAGCCTTAGAGGCATTTTTATAAATAGTTTCTTCAGAAAAATATGTTTAACTTAATATTTTGAGCTTCCCTGTAAATTTTCATAGTGTCCGGAGGCTGTTTTATTTTTAGCTTCTGGACTGGTTTAATATATTAGCGGTTTAAGTTATATATACTAATCTTCTACTTCAAAATTTTAAATATTATATATTATCAAGTTTAATATCAAGATTTAGAAAATATATTTACTTTTGAATTTCAATAATTTTTCCTACGCAATAGCTATCCGGAGGGACCGGTAACTTTATTATTTTTCAATGAGTTTTAAGTAATTCAAAATACAATATTGTTTTACCTAAACGCATTTTATTTTTAGTATCATCCAACTTTTAATTATAATCCAAAATACCTACACACAATGACCAATAAATAAGAACAAATTATTAAAATATAATAAATATATAATATATGTGCCAAGTACCCCACCCCATTAGATGCGTGAAACAATAAAAATAAAAGGGAAAAAAAAAGGTGTGGCCATAAGGCCACAACTTGAGACAAAAGAAAAATCATTATGGCCATAAGGCCGTGAAAAAGAAAAGGAAACAGCACCCCAACACATATCAAAAAGAAAGAAGGCAAAAGAATGAAATAAAATAAGAAAACTGAAAGAAAGAAATAGAAAGTACGAGAATTAGAGAGAGAGAGAGAACGATCAGGGAGAGGGCTCGACAGAGGAAAAGGAAATTAAGGGTTTTCAATCTTCCCGGTTCCAATAACTCAAGATCCAACCGTTCAATCTCAAATCCTTCTCAGGTAAATAACCTTCTCAACTTCCTCTACTCATCCATGTAATTTATTCGACAATCTATCAATATTTTTATTATCCCTATATTTTCAAATAAAGAGATGTTTTGAGGAAAAGTCATATATTTTTATTGTATAATGATATATATTATTATTCTGACAAAAATGAATTTAGTTTATTATATTTATATATATATATATACACTTTTAATGCTACAATTAGTTTTAACGTGTGTCCCTGTTTAGATCCGTTGCTGTCCCTGATCCTCGAGTAAGACGCGGACGCAAACGTGATATTGTTTCTATTGCTAGGACTCCAGGTAAGAGGGTTGTGTTACCTCTATTTAGGACATGATCTCTAGGTTGTTTATAGGGATAGCTAGGAATAGAAAAGATTAGTTAGGATGAAGAACAATAGGGTAGTTAATGTTAACAATGAGTTAAGGATGCAAATAAATAAAAATGAAAATAAATTGAATGTTGTGAATATATGGGTTGGATGATGATATTTGATATGTGTAATGATGTGTATGAGGGGTTGGGATTTGAAATGGACTTAGAATAGGTGTAAAGCTAATGGGCATGTTGATATTGTCAATAGGTTAATAATGGAAATAAGGAAAAATGAAACTAAATGCATGTTGTGAATATATGTGTTGTACGATGATGTTTGTAATGTGTGAAAATATAATAGAAATGTTGATAATAGGTTAAGTAGGAAAATGGGGATAATGAGAGCACTTGTATGTTTGAATGATGATATGTTTGAAGTGTATGTGGGGTTTTGGGCTTTGAAATGAACTTAGGAGCTAGTGAGTTAATATGTAGCACAAATAATGAGATGAAAAGGGTATGTTTGTGTATGTGGTGAGTGTATGGATAAATGGCAATGAAATTAATACCAATGGATTTAGAAAGATAATAGGAGAGGTAAGTAAGAAGAAGTTATATTAAGCAAAGAATAAAAGGAATTATGATTTGTAAATATGTGTTATTGCGAATGTTTGAACTGTTTGTTACTCCTTAGGCGATAATATGAAAATGTAAATAAGTTACTAACGAAAGGAAAGAGAGAAAGAGAATCCGGCGCAGGATGGTTGTGAGACCCTGTGGCCAAATAATAAAAAGTAAACGGCGCAGGATGGTTGTGAGACCCTATGGCCAAATAATAAAAAGTAAACGGCGCAGGATGGTTGTGAGACCCTGTGACCATATAATAAAAAGTAAGCGGCGGAGGATGGTTGTGAGACTCTGTGGCCAAATAATAAAAAGTAAACGGCGCAGGATGGTTGTGAGACCCTGTGGCCAAATGATAAAAAGGAAATTAAAAGGAAAAGAAAGAGAATAAAGCAAAGAAAGAGAATAAAGTAAAGAATGATATAAAAAGAAAAGTGGTTTAAGAATGAAAAGAATGTAAGCATAAGAGAGCAAGTATTGAGAAATAAAAGTAGGAACCCGAATCAGCAAAGTTATGAATAAGAAACTAAGAGTGTATGATTTAAAAAGAGAAAAGAATGTGAATGAATGTATGAATGTTATGTTGTTGTATGTTAATAATAATGTTAGGCTTGGTTATTACTATGACCTCTTAGAGGTTATTTCCTAAGTTCTGTGTAATGCTGCCCTTCTTGCTATTTTTCCTACAGGTACAGAAGCAGAGCTTACACCAGTACAAGCCGAGCAGGAGCACACTCCACCACGTGGAGTGTAGTGTTGTCATGAGCGGACCGTAAACTATAATATAAATGTTATTTTGGAAGTTTAAAATATGTATTAGAATATGCCCTTAAATTTGTATTATTCGGGCATTAGGATATTTTGGTTGTAACTTAAATATAAGTTTTAGTCTTTATTTACTCTGGCCTGACAGGTTTAAAATGTGACAATTTTGGGAAAGTCCGAAAAACAGAGGAAACTGTGCCGGATTTTCGTCGAAATTTTCAAGTACCATTTTTAATAAACTTAAATTAACTAATTAAAAGTGAGGGTGTTACTTACACAAACCCCTGAGGGTGTTGTCGTTTAGGGCGTAGTAGTACCCTCCTCAAACCTTTGATGTAGATTTCTTGAGGGAACCCAGTTGATCCTAGAAACCATTCCCAACTTCCTTGGGAAGTTCAACCTGATTTTCGGAGGATCCAAGACCCATTAGGAGTCTTATTAGTGAGACTCTTGAAATGTTTAGCCGCGAGAAGAGTAAACCTTAAAAAACCTCATAGAGTCTCCACGTCGAGACTAACCAAGTTGAATCCGTACTCTTCATTGAGTGCAAGAACTTAGTGGCGTACTAAAGCAAAGTGGTATGTCAATTCCAAGTGGGGGAGTGCAACCAAAAAGAAGTGAGTGTCGTAGCTGAAAGACCTTGCGTTTGGGATGGTTCTCCATTGAAGGAATTGAACGGAATTTCGGGGACGAAATTCTAATAAGTGGGGGAGAATTGTAACATCCCGCTATTTCTAATATCTTTAGCAAAGTAATTAAATGATTTAATATGATATTTTCAATATTTGAGTATCGTAATAAAATTTAAATTTCATCATTATAATTGAAATATGTTTTCTAGCTAAAATAAGTATAAATTTGTTATTATACGTTTTTCAAAAATAAAATAGTACTTTTATTTAGTTTAATTAACATTTTGACAGGGAGCTCAAGTGGCAAGCCTTAGAGGAATTTTTATAAATAGTTTCTTTAGAAAAATATGTTTAACTTAATATTTTGAGCGTCCCTGTAAATTTTCATAGTGTTCGGAGGCTGTTTTATTTTTAGCTTCTGGATTGGTTTAATATATTACCAGTATAAGTTATATATATATATATATATAATGATCTTCTATTTCAAATTATAAATATTATATTTTATCAAGTTTAATATCAGGATCGAGAAATATATTTACTTTTCAATTTTGATAATTTTTTCTTACGCAATAGCTATTCGGAGAGACCGGTAACTTTATTATTTTTAATTAGTTTTGAGTAATTAAAAATATAATATTATTGTACTTAAATGTATTTTATTTTTAGGATCGTCAAACTTTTGATTATAATTCAAAATACCTACACACATTGACCCACAAATAAGAACAAAACATAAAATATACTATTCCTAATAAACTACCCATTACCCCCACCGTAACCCAACCAAAATAACAAAAAAAAAAAAAAAAAAAAGCGCAACCCAATCCACCGTACAAACTACAAAGGATATAGAAACAAAGAAAGATAGAATATGCAATAGAATGAGAAGAAGAACATCAAGCGAGCGACAGGGAGAGAAGGAGTCGCCAGAGAAGGGAAAAGAACTTTGAGTTTTTTTAACTTCTTGCTTTAATAATTCAAGATCCAACCGTCTAATCTCAAATTCGTCTTAGGTAAATAACCTTCTCAACTTCCTCTACTCATCCATGTAATTTATTCGACGATCCATCAATATTTTTATTATCCCTATATTTTCAAATACAGAGATGTTTTGGGGAAAAATGATATATTTTTATTGTATAATGATATATATTTATTTATTTCGACAAAAATAAATTTAGTTGATATATTTAAATATATATATATATACACTTTTAATGTTATAACTAGTTTTAACGTGTGTCCCTATTTAGATCCCGCACGTTATTGTTGACCCTGACCCTCGAATAAAGTTCGGACGTGAACGTGATATTGTTCCTTTTGTCAAGACTCTCAGGTAAGAGGGTTGTATTACCTTAATTTAGGGCATGATTTCTAGGTTGTTTATAGTGGAGGCTAGGAGTAGAAAAGATTAATTAGAATAATGAACAATAGGGTAGTTAATGTTGACAATAAGTCTGTTATTATTAAAGAAATGAACACACTTATGTTTTGATGAATTGATTATTTTTATTGGTTATTTTTATTGATTATTGGTTAATTGATTATGTGGTTAATTTTTGGTGAACTTAAAATTGGTTATGAATTGATTAATTGTTTTGATTATTTTTATTGATTATTGGATGATATCCGGTTGACATTTAATTTGGAGTAAAAATTTGATTGCTGCATGTTAGTTTGAATCAAATATGTTTGAATTAAACTGGACTGGATTGTCATTAGAATAAATGAATTATACAAAAGGCAGAAGCTATTGATCGCGTGTCGAGTATCCGTACCCATTAGGTGCCCTGTTAGGACAGAGTCTATTTTAAGGAATAGACTCGAATTCCCAATAGGTGAAGTCCTCACTCAGTTAAGTAAATCCCATAGATCCAAAGTCTCGTTAGGTGTTTGGAACTCACGCGAGATCAATAGCTGCCTGGTAAATCGATAAAATAAATAATGAGACGCGTAAGATGAAGGCTGGATGGTTCAAGTGTGTTCAATTGTATTTTGATGAAGAAAAGGTTTATGTACAACCTACAACAACAACATGAAGACTAATTTACTTGCATTCATATTTGTATAATATTGTTTATTATTCTTTTATTATATGAGTGTTGGGTAGATTAGGTTAGTTAATCTCAATTTGATTTAATAAGAATTTAATATGTTTAGGAATTGAGATTACCTTGATAGAGAACTTCAGCTCAAAGTTTTATTAAAATTTACAAGTGGAAATTGCAAATAATAGAAAAGGATTTTTACAGTGGTTAATCGATTAAACCACATGTTAATCGATTGAGGCATTGTTTAATCGATTAAGTACTGTTACATCTGATTAAATAAAAGCTTTTCTAATGCATTTGGAAAAAGGTTACGAACTACAATCTTTTAAGAGCAATTTTTTCACTATTTTCAAACTTTGATGAGCTAATATTCTGTGACAAAATCATTCTCTATCACATTCTTTTGGAATCTCAATTCTTATACACATTTCGTTCTTATCGTGTCATCATTGAGATTCTAAGTGCTTTTACTTTTCTTAGTTGGATTAATTGGTAACATAGAGGTTACATTGAAGATTCAACAAACAAGTTTGCAATTGGGCAAATTGGAAAGGAGCATGGTTGAGCAATATCTTGAGCTTTGAAGGTTTCAAGGCTAAAAGCTAAAGAGGATTGGAAGCGACTTTCAATCAAGAAGAACAGGAACAAGAATAAAGAGGATTGGAAGCGACTTTCAATCAAGAAGAACAAGAACAAGAATTAAGAGATTGGGTAGTTTCTCAACAATTTGGTACATCGTGAGAAAAAGGGTTAGGATTGTGAGCGTGAGGAATTCTAACTAATTGTATACTAATCTTCTTATTTCTTAGTGAAGCAAATCTCCCGAATCGGAGAGGGAGGACTGGATGTAGCTCACGGTGGTTGTGAGTGAACCAGGATAAAATCTTTGCGTGTTCTTCTTACTTTTGATATTTACGTTTTGCAATTAAATTCAATCTTGTGAGAGTGATTGATTTAGGATTAGATTGGGGAATTTAATTACATATTCTATATTTCTGATTAATTGATTCGTAGTTAATTACCTTAGATTTAATTCTTCGTTTCTAGAGTTTCTTGCAATTCTTGAATTGAACTGAACTTTGATTTTCTGCAATTTATCAGTGCTTAATGGATTAGAGCACCAGCATAATCGATTAAGGAAAATAGACTTTTCTGACGTTAATCGATTAGAGTTCAGGCTAATCGATTAAGAGCTTTAGTTTGGCTTAAAATTCAATTGTTTTCTGAACCGATTTTGATTACTTTTTAAATTTGGGTATCGACGCTTAAAACTTCTATTCACCCCCCTCTAGAAGGTTATTTTAGCCGCTTGTTGGTTTCCAACAAGTGGTATCAAAGCTCGGTCGAATAAACCGAGCTTAAAAGCTTTTTCGAAAAGATCCTTTGGAAACCATGGGCTCGAATCAAAATCCTTTTGGAGGTGATGGTGCTGCAATAAACCATCCCCCACTATTTAACGGTGAGGGATATGCTTATTGGAAAGTAAGAATGAAAATTTTTATCCAAGCGATCGATATTGAAATTTGGAAAGCGATTGAAAATGGTCCACACATTCCCTCTAGCGTAGTTGAAGGAGCTGCACAATTAACCCCTGAGGATAAGTGGACGGATGATGATAAAAAGAAAGTTCAATTTGATTTCAAAGCAAAAAACATCATCACCTCCGCTTTATCTTATGACGAATTCTTTAGAGTTTCACAATGTGCTAGTGCTAAGGAAATGTGGGACACTCTTCAAGTGACTCATGAAGGACTAGTGAGGTTAGGCGTGCTAGGTTGAATGTTTTGATGCGTGAGTATGAATTGTTTCAAATGCTTCCTAATGAATCTATTAATGATATGCAAAAACGCTTTACTCACATTATCAATCATTTGCTTGCTCTTGGTAAGACTTTCTTACAAGGTGAACTTACTAACAAAGTGTTGAGATGTTTGGATAGGAATTGGCAACCAAAAGTAACCGCCATTGTGGAATCTAAAAATTTGGATGCTATGGATCTCGCAACACTATTTGGGAAATTACAAGAGCATGAAATGGAGTTTGGACGTCTAACATTGAATGAAGAGTCGGACAAGAAGAAAAAGGGTATTGCATTGAAGGCTTCATCAAAAGCTATGGATACTCAAAATGATTCTTCTCTAGATGACGATTCGGATTCGGATTTGGATGATGAGTCACTAGCTCTTATGGTGAAGAATTTCAGAAAATTTCTCAAGCGGAAAGGAAATTCTAGAAGATTCAATTCAAGGGAAACTAAAGAGACTACTCAAAAATCAAAAACTCCAAGAGACAAAATTATATGTCATACGTGTGGGAAAGCTGGGCACATCAAATACCATTGTCCTCAAAAGCCAAAGAAGTCCGAAAATGATAAGAAGAGACCTAACAATCATAAAGCTAAGAAGGCCTATATTGTTTGGGACGAACCCGGAGATGAAACAAATTCTACCACTTCGGATGATGATGAATCGGCGAATCTTTGTTTGATGGCTAAGGACGATAACGAAGCTTCCACAAGTGATGCGTCTCTTGAGCAATCAAGCTCAAAAGAGGTACTTTCTAATCGCAACTCTGATTTGGATTTCGATGGTGAATCATGCTCTTCCCCTTCATATGATGCACTTTATAATGCTTATGTTGATATGCATAGTGAACTTAAGAAATTAGCTCAAATCAACATAGAAGCTAAGAAAGCCATTTTGAAGCATCAAGAAAAGATTATTGAAATGCAAAAACATATTGATGAACTTGTGCTTCAAAATGAGACTTTAGAACTCATATATTCAAATGCATCATGTGATTGTTGTATTACTTCTACTGTGATTTCCGATTGTGAAAAGTGCAAGGTTTATGAAATTGAACTTAGTGATTTGAAAGAAAAACTTGCAACTTTTACAAAAGGAAAAAGGAATTTAAATGATTTACTTTCTAGACAAAGAGATAATTCAAATAGAACCGGTTTGGGATACACTATACCAAAGAAGAAATCCTATAGAAAAGTTGGAAATTTTTCAAAGGTCAATTTTACTAGAAAACCAACTTGTTTCTATTGTGGTATCTTTGGTCATACTTCAAACGTTTGTAAAATCAAAAACTATGGTGTACCCAAACAGGAATATATTTGGATTATTAAAGGAGAGAAACCGGAAATTAACCCCCAAGGACCCAAAATCGTTTGGGTACCTAAGTCTTCCAAATGAGTTTGTTTTGTAGGTGTGCCTTCGAACGAGAGAGGATCGTTGGTATTTGGACAGCGGTTGTTCAAGGCACATGATAGGAGACAAGAGACATTTCATTGAATTTTCTCCAAGAGATAAGGGTCACATCACTTACGGCGACAACAATCGTGGAAAAATCCTTGGTGTAGGTAAAATCGGAAACGCCTCAAATGTTATAATTGATAATGTTTTGTATGTTGATGGTCTTGAGCACAACTTACTTAGTATTAGTCAATTGTGTGATATCGGTAATAGCGTTATTTTTACCTCAAACCATTGCATTATTAAGAGTGATTGTGATCATTCCATTAAATTCGTCGGAAATCGGTGCAATAACACGTATTTGATTGACTTAAATGACATTACTTCTTTATTTTCAAAATGTTTTATTAACAAAGAAAGTGATGTTTGGCTTTGGCATCGGAGAGTTGCTCATGTCCATTTAAAACAATTAAATAAACTTTTATCCAAGGACTTAGTAGTTGGTCTTCCAAAGCTTGATTTTAAAATTGAAGGAGTTTGCAATCCTTGTAAAAAGTGCAAACAAACTAAAACTAATTTTCCACCTAAAAAGGTGATTTCTACTACAAGGGTTTTGGAACTCATTCATATGGACTTATTTGGACCTTCTCAAACTATGAGTTTTGGAGGCAACTATTATGGACTTGTTATTGTAGATGATTATTCACGTTTTACTTGGACTTATTTTTTACCTTCTAAAGATCAAACTTTTCAACGTTTTAAAACCTTTGCCAAGCTTGTTCAAAATAAAGTCAATCAAAATATAATGGCTATTCGGACCGATCATGGTGGCGAGTTCGAAAATCATCTTTTTGATAAGTTTTGTGATAAGTTTGGTGTAGAGCATCAATTTTCTGCTCCTAGAACTCCTCAACAAAACGGAGTTGTTGAGAGGAAAAATAGAGTTTTAGAAGAGTTAGCTAGAACCATGTTGAGTGATAGCAAAGTTCCTAACTATTTTTGGGCCGATGCGGTTAGTACCGCTTGCCATGTATTGAATAGAGTTATGATTTGGCCCTCTCTTAAGAAAACCCCCTATGAGCTTTTCAAAGGCCGAAAGCCCAATATATCTTATTTTCATGTTTTTGGATGTAAATGTTTTATTTTGAATAATGGAAAACATGTTTTGGGAAAATTTGATCCAAAAGCGGATGATGGGATATTTTTGGGTTATTCTAGTCATACTAAAGCTTTTAGAGTTTTTAATAAACGAACTTTGACTATTGAAGAATCAATAAATGTTGTGTTTGATGAATCTCCGGAAGGAGAGAAAGGTATTTCTAGTGTTTCAGGTGTTGATATATATGAAGAAGTACCACAAGATGCAAATGAGAAAGAGAAGGAGATGGAAAATCAAATTAATAGAGATGATGATAATTCAAGAGGAAATGAGCTAGCACATCATGAAGATAATGGACTACCTCCGGCATGGAAAACCAACCGCAATCATCCGTTGACAAATGTATTAGGTTACATTGCTAACGGAGTGGTAACCTGAAGCACTTTACGTAACATTTGTCATTTCGTTGCTTTTGTTTCGCAAGTAGAACCTAAAAACATTCATGAGGCAATCCAAGATGAGCATTGGGTTATGGCATTGCAAGAGGAATTGAACCAATTCGAGAGGAATAAGGTTTGGGAACTTGTGCCTAAACCCGATGATCGTCCGGTGATTGGTACTGGATGGGTATATGGAAATAAGCTTGATGAATCAGGTTTTATTGTTAGAAACAAAGCAAGGTTGGTAGCCCAAGGGTATAGCCAAGAAGAGGGTATTGATTATGATGAAACTTATGCCCCCGTAGCTAGATTAGTGGCCATTAGACTTTTACTTGCTTATGCATCTATTATGAACTTTAAATTGTATCACATGGATGTCAAAAGTGCGTTTCTTAACGGATACATTTAAGAGGAAGTGTATGTTTCACAACCACCCGGTTTTGAAAATTTTGAATATCCAAATTATGTTTTCAAATTGAAAAAGGCTTTATATGGTCTTAAACAAACTCCTAGAGCTTGGTATGATCGTTTAAGTACTTTTTTAATTGAAAAGGGTTTTAAAAGAGGTGATGTGGATAATACACTTTTCATTGAAAGATCCGGTAAGGACATACTTTTGGTACAAATCTATGTTGATGATATCATTTTTGGTGCTACTAATGAAAAACTTTGTAAGAAATTTTCAGATCTAATGCAAAGTGAGTTCGAAATGTCTACGATGGGGGAGTTAACCTTCTTCCTTGGATTACAAATCAAGCAACTTGACACCGGGATTTACATTCACCAAAGCAAATATTGCAAGGAGCTACTTAAGCGCTTTGGTATGGATTCTTGCAAAGAGGCCTCAACACCAATGAGTGCTACATGCTACATGGATAAGGACGAAAGTGGAAAATCCATAGAGGTAACAAAATATCGTGGTATGATAGGTAGCTTATTGTATTTAACTGCTTCCCGCCCTGATATTATGTTTAGTGTATGCATGTGTGCAAGATTTCAATCAAATCCCAAAGAGTCACATTTAACCGCCGTTAAGAGAATCATGAAATATTTGAAAGGTACTACTAATACCGGATTATGGTATCCTAGGGATGCATTTTTAAATTTAGTAGGATATTCGGATTCTGATTTTGCGGGTTGTAAAGTTGAAAGAAAAAGTACAAGTGGTACTTGCCATTTAATTGGTAGTTCACTTGTATCGTGGTTTTCTAAAAAGCAAAATTGTGTCGCTTTATCAACCGCGGAAGCCGAATACATTGCAGCCGGTAGTTGTTATGCTCAAATCCTTTGGATGAAGCAACAACTCTCGAATTTTGGTTTGTTTTTGACAAAAATTCCAATTGGATGTGATAATACCTCTGCAATAAATCTTACTAAAAACCCGGTATTACACTCACAAACAAAGCATATTGAAATACGACATCATTTTTTAAGAGATCATGTTCAAAAAGGAGATTGTGTAATTGAATTTGTAACTACCTCAAATCAACTTGTCGACATTTTTACAAAACACCTACCTAGAGATACTTTCTATTTCATTAGAAGGGAACTAGGTATTTTAGGTGAATCAACTATTGGCTAAGTTGTATTTGACCTTTTGTTTTAAAATTCAATCTCTTTGTATATGCCTATTTCTATATGATTTGTTTTTGAGTTGTTTTTGTTATTAAAATCTAATTCATGTTTCTCTAATGCCTTGGTTATTTGTGTTCTCAATTGTGTCTTGATTGATTTTGTGCTTAATTTGCTAATGTGCTGGTTAATATGTGTTTATGTGTTTTTGGATAGGTTTTAAATGAGTTTTGCCTAAATGAATTTGTTAAAGCTGAGTATTTTTATATGTTAATCGATTAAGACTCTGCCTAATCGATTAAGAAAATTTCATCTTTCTGACCTTAATCGATTATCTGCATTTTAATCGATTAAACGTATAAAAATAAACAGGCCTTAATCGATTAAGACTCAGCTTAATCGATTAAGCTCTGTCAGTTCTAAAAAATAAAACCTTATCTTTTCACTTACACGGTTTACTCTTTCCTCTTCCACTCGTTTTTCTTCTCTGGTTCCACGCGTTTTCTCTCTTCTCACACAAACTCTACACGGTTTCTTCATCAAATTCACTTTATTCTTCACTCCACACACTCTTTTACTCTTCAATTTCACTGTTTTATACTCTAATCCTTATTTTCACAAAAAGCCCCTTTCAAAACCCTAAGAGCATCAATGGCTGCTTCCTCCTCTGCCGGTAAGCGCAAGAAGCAAAGAGCTAACATGGATTTGGATTCAGTTTACTATTCGAGGGATGCTAGAAAGGAAAGGGAGGCTGACTTTGAGGATAGAGAGTTTGGGATTATTCGTTATCTCAATATGCAGTGGCTTCAATCACAAAGGTTTGATTGTGTTAATTTGTTTCAAGAGCAAGGACTTACAAAATTTCTTAACTTTAGGTCAAATTACTATCCTAGACTTGTTAGGAAATTCTATGCCAATTTGAAGGTTATTGATGGGAAATATAAATCTGAGGTTAATGGTAAATTGCTTGTTATTAAGCCATCACATTTGAGACAACTTTTTGACTTGAGTATTTCTGGGACATTTTTGAATGATGATGAGGATGATACTCTAATTGATGTAGACCCCGCTATGGTGTTTAAACAAACTTTGCGGGAGGGTCAAACTTGGACTAAAGGTACAAAGAGTGTTGGTCTTATGACAGTGGATAATAGATTGCCGCTCTATGTGATTTCGTATTGCTTGATGCCAAAGTCATCTCAAAACTTTGGACAAGCAAATGCAGATGAGATGCGTATGTTCTATGGTATTAAGAATCATGTTCCGATAAACTGGGCTAGAGTAGTTATTGACAGGATGCTTATAGCTGCTGGTTCCACTGGTATTGCAACCTTACCATATCCCATGATGGTCACAAAATTGCTAGTGTACTATGGTGTTCCTATTTCTGAAGATGAGCAGGAAGTTGTGGTAAATGAACAGAATTGTATTAGTGCTTCTATCTTGAGGGCTCAAGGTCTACAAGAATATCCGGAGTCGAACAATTGGATGTGGAAGTCCGAGGTGCAAGCACTAAAGGCGCAGCAACGTGCCGAAGAAGAATTGGCTAGGCATATGGCACAAATGGAACAACAGGACGCTGCTGGCACTTCTGCTCCTCCTCCTTCAGATGGTATAGATGTGGATGATTTTATGAATATTCCTGATGATGCACAACAAGAGCAACCTCATAGAGCTGATCCCGGTTTTGATTACCGTGCTCTGCATGATAGCCTTTCAGCTCAGATTGATGAGAGATTTCAGGGTATGGAGACTCGGCAACAACAGCTGCTTGAGCGTGGCTTCGCAGATATGGCGCTTCGCCAACAGGCGATGGAGGATCGGTTCTTCGGTGCTCTTGGGCGACTTTTTCCACACCCACCTTCCTAGATTTCTGCTGCTATGATATTATGTTTTTTTTTTACTTATCTTTGGATATGTTTCGTACTTATGTTTCTGTTTTCTAGATTATGGTTTTATTCTCTCCGGTTTAGACTTGTTTTATGGTTATGTTGTTTCAGACTTAGAGATTCTGGTTTTGTACTGGTTTATTCACTAGTAGAAAAAATGAATTTTACATCGGCCAATTAACATCTGTTTTAAAAAAATGATGTAAAAACAAAACGCGGTGGCAAACTTGTAAATAAGTTTAAAATGTAAAACATTCCGCATCTGATTTTTTATTTAACTGATGCGGAATGCCTGAGTTATCCTACTTTTCGCATCAGGTTTTAAATAAAAGATGTGGAATGTTTAGTGCGGTGGCAATATTGTAAATATAATAAATTTAAGAAATAAACATTCCGCATCTGTTTTTTATTTAACTGATGCGGAATGTCTGTTGTCCTACTTTTCGCATCAGACTTTAAATAAAAGATGCGAAATGTTTAATGCGGTGACAAACTTGTAAATATAATAAATTTAAGAAATAAATATTTCGCATCTGTTTTTTATTTAACTGATACGGAATGTCTGAGTTGTCCTACTTTTCGCATCGGGTTTGAAATAAAAAATGCGTAATGTTTTACAAAATACTAAAACCTAATCAGTACCGTGCCAAAACTAAAACCTAATCAGCTCCCTCCCTCAAAACGCAACCACTCTTCCCTCCCTCAGAAGCCAAAACGCAGCCACTCCCTCCGTGTGTTCCCTCCGTCCGTGTGTTCCTCCGCCACTCTCTGTTCTCCCTCTCGATCCCTTCGGTTCTCACCCTCCGTTCCCTTTCCCTCTGGTTCACTTTCCCTTCGATTTCTTCTTCTTCTCACGGTGGCACAAGGTGTTCTTCTTCTCACGGCGGCGCTGCTCCATTATTCGGTGAGAGAGAGAAGCCATACGAGTTCTGCTACTGTTCTTCTACGGCGCACGAGTTCTTCTCACGGCGGCGTTGCTCCATTATTCGGTGAGAAAGAGAAGCCATACGAGTTCTGCTACTGTTCATCTTCTTCGGTGAGAGAGTGAAGCCACACGGAGAGAGAACATCACCGTCGCCGCCTCCGTCTCCGACATCGAAGACTCCTCTGCTCCGCCTCTCCTCTTCCATTTTTCTAGGTTTTCTCTCTCTTTCTCTCTCCTTTTTTTTTTAAACTTATTAATTTTTTGCAATTGATTAATTGATTAATTTGTTTAATTGATTAATTTTTACTTATTAATTTGTTTCACACTGACACCCTAATTGATTAATTTGTTTATGTTGTTTTAAGAGTTGTTCTGTATCAAATCCTCTTTTTATTTTTTTAATGAACAGGCTTCATGAGAAAAGTTTTTTTTTAATGAACAGGCTTTACTCTTTGTGATAAATTGTTGAATGGAATCAGCTTGCTGCATTGCTTGTTCTTTTTTTTTTTTTTTTGGTGAAGCTGCATTGCTTGTTCTATTTGTGAGCCATTTGCATTGCTTGTTCTGTTTTGTTTTATTTTGGTTTTGTCAAAATCAGCATCTAGATTATGATATTGTTTTAGTCCTTGAAGGGCAAGTTTGATTCTACCCTACCTGCTCCATTTTATTTAAGATTACAATCCAATACTTATTTAAGTATTACCAAGCAGGCTCTAAAATACATCTAATGTTTTTTTTATCCGTTAAAAATAAATAATCATGAGAAGCACATGAATTGGAGCACTTTTTCTTAATGTTAGTCTCGTGTTATTATCAATTCTTGATATTTTCTAAAGTCATTTGCTGGTTTATTTGTTTTATTCTGATAATATTTCCCAACCTGTATTTAAAAGGTTGGGACCTGTGAGCTTCCGTTTCAATTTTGCTTTTCAATTTTAGGGTTTCATTTAGCTTCTTTTTGTATGTTTGCGAAGAGACTGAAGCAAAAAATTCTCTAATCCACTCTATTTTTTTAGGTCATGTGCTAGAGCAAGTTGATTTCTTGCTTGGTGTGGTTAAAGGCATAGATGGGTATACACTGTTAAAGGTATGAAAAAAAACCCAGTTTATCACATTATGTTATTTTGACATGGCATATACTATACTAGTTCATGATAGGCCAACTTTAATCTTTCGCAAACTTATCCTTGTTATCCAATTTGCAGGGTGAATTCATTGTGGCAGCGAATGTTGGTGCCTCTCGCGCTGTGTTAGCTACAACATCTGACGATGGAAGTGTTGTACCGGTTCAGCTAACAATTGATTTCAAGCCCAATCTACCCCGTTAGTGTTTTTTGTCTTCTAATGTTTCTGTCATTTTGATCCTCTCAAATACTACCTTGATCAATAGAGCATGTTAATAACAATTCTCTATTATGTTTGGTTTCTCACTATGATGATAACGTTTAATTGCAGAGGAGGAAGAGAGAATCATTCAGTGTCAAGGGAGAGTGTTCTGTTTATATGATGAGCCAGGGGTGCATAGTTTGTGGTTGCCGGATGAAGAGTCTCCGGGACTAGCCATGTCTAGAGCTTTTGGAGATTACTGCATCAAAGATTATGGTCTTATTTCAATGTCGGAGGTAACACAAAGGAGTATAAGCAGCAGAGATCAGTTTGTTGTGCTTGCCACTGATGGGGTATGAAGTCTTGTCCTTTTATAGTTGATGGGAAAAATTAATATATGGCTGAAGTATCTAAGAAACTTAGAACTATTTTTTTGGGATATAGTCTGCTCCACTTATATTCCTAATATGATACTCCATATTAAAACTTAACTTAGTTCTGATATTAGTGCAACAGCAAATATTCAATTTTACAAACTTCAGCTTTAGATATCTAATTGAGAGTGCCATAAGAGTATATTAGGCCTTACATCTGATGAGTATATGGGAAGAGGGGATTTGTACATTTCTATTTCTAATTATATTCACATAATTATTGTGATTACTTGATTGAAACTGAATTTTATCTATGGCCAGCTAAGGATTCACACAACTTCGTTCTCAATTGGTTTAAATTAAACGATTTCCACAATTCAAATCACACGAGTTCTACATTGCAGGCGAAAGTTATGCTGGTATATATATATAAGTTATTCTATAACACACTATATTTATGCTTTAGGCCTTTCTTCTCTATAAGATATAGATTTGGTTTTTTATATGTTAACATTTCAGGGCACTATGTTCCACAACTTTCAGAGCTAATTTTCGATAATAATTATAATCCAGCCAAGGAAGACTACATTAACTTCAAAGGCTTCATGGTACGTAGTGAATCTTCCACTTGCATCAAGCTCTTTGAATAGTTAATAAATTAATCAATAATAGAAGTCCTAAAAGAAATGAAATGAATGTTATAATATGACACAATGATGCTGTTGATGTATGTGCAGATTGGAAATGCATTGTTGGATGATGAAACAGATCAAAAGTTTATTTCAAAGGGAAAACATAAGGTAAGAGGACAGAAATTCACGGTTGGGCTTATTTCAAACCCAGTCTATTTATTTTTCTTTTATAAGGGAATTGGATGAATAAATCATGATGCCAAAGTTTATTTTATTATCAAAATTTATTGAAGAGGAGTACTAGGGGTATTTAATCCTTACAACCAACCATAAGTCCATCTTTTTAATTGATGATTTGGACAAAGAAAAAGGGATTAGCCAAACTGTGGAGGCATTAGGAGAATTAGAATTTCTATAGGCCTTTCTTGTATTGATTTATAGTGGAGGGTATGATAAGTCCATCTTGTTCTTTATTTTTTCCTTGTGGTCCTTTCTTTTTTTTAAAAAAGTTTTTCAATGTTATGATTGAGGTGAATGACGATTAAAGTTGTGTTTTTTTCTCTCAACACGATTACAGAGTCTTGAAAATGCCACTACTGCAGACATGATTAGGAGTTTAAAAGGGTTGCCTACTGTCAGGTTTGAGAAAGAAATTGAGGAGTCCTTGGGAAAAAGATATGTCACCTCTCAATAATATAATATTCCTTATCATCATAATTTTCATAAGTTACAACATCTGATTTTTTTCAGTGGCAATTTAAGTTTATTATATGCTGTATATGATTTTTTAATTTGAGTATGATGTATTTATGTTGACATATCTTTTTTGATAATGCAGGATAACATCAAAGAGTATGGTGGATAGCTGGATAGCTTCCTTGAGAATGATTTGGGTAGAATTGAATTAGTTTAGGTAGAATTTGTAGTTGTATTGAAATTAGTGGATATAAGAGATTTTTTTGGGTAGCATTCAATTAGTTTTGGTAGAATTTGTAATTGTATTGAAATTAGTGGATATAAGAGATTTTGGGTAGCATTGAATTAGTTTTGGTAGAATTTAATTTGTAGTTTTATTGAAATTATTGGTAGTTGTATTGAAATTATTAGATATATATATATATATATATTTTGTCTTTTCGATTCATTTGTTTTAAAATTTTATTTTTAGTATTTAAAGAAAAAAATGCAAAAAAAATAAAAAATCCACATTTCGCATCTGTTATATAAATAACAGATGCGAAAAGTCTACTTTCCGCATCAGTTATTGTTATACAATAACATATGCGAAAAGTACTTATAACTGACTTTTCACATTTGTTATTTATATATAAAATATGCATCAGTTATAAGTACTTTCCGCATCAGTTATTATATATAAATAACAGATGCGAAAAGTCAGTTATAAGTACTTTTCGCATCTGTTATAAAATAACTGATGCGAAAAATATACTTTCCGCACATGTTATAAGTACTTTTCACATCTGTTATAAAATAACTGATGCAGAAAGTACTTTTCGCATCAGTTATATGTACTTTTCGCATCACTTATATAAGTGATGCAGAAAGTTCTTACATTTCGCATCTGTTTTAAAAAGTGATGCGAAAAATCATAATTATTTACATCTCTCAGGGCATTCTTTCTAAAACAGATGTGAAATGTCTTAAAAAACAAATGTGAAATGTCCGATCTGTAGTAGTGATTATCATGTTTTGGCTATGTTATCTTGCTGGATTATGCACATTTTCTATTATGTTTTGATGTTATATTATGTGTGGTTTATGTGCATTGATTATTCTAGCCATTACTTATAATTCCTATAGTCTGGACATTGGTTATTTGTTATTAATTCTCACTTTTGGCAAAATGTTTATTGTTATATCTTTTTGATAATGCCAAAAGGGGGAGAAATGTTTGGTTTGATTTGTTTTGTAGGTTGAACTACTTCCCAAGTGTGCTAACATTTACGGGGAGTATCTAATCAAAGGTGATAGTTTGTCATTCATCAAAAAGGGGGAGATTGAAGGCTTGATGGTTCAAGTGTGTTCAATTGTGTTTTGATGAAGACAAGGTTTATGTACAACCTACAACAACAACATGAAGACTAATTTACTTGCATTCATATTTGTATAATATTGTTTTATTATTCTTTTATTATATGAGTGTCGGGTAGATTAGGTTAGTTAATATCAATTTGATTTGATAAGAATTTAATATGTTTAGGAATTGAGATTACCTTGATAGAGAACTTCAGCTCAAAGTTTTATTAAAATTTACAAGTGAAAATTGCAAATAATAGAAAAGGATTTTTACAGTGGTTAATCGATTAAACCACATGTTAATCGATTAGTTAATCGATTAAGACATTGTTTAATCGATTAAGTACTGTTACATCTGATTAAACAAAAGTTTTTCTAATGCATTTGGAAAAAGGTTGTGAACTACAATCTTTCAAGAGCAATTTTTCACTATTTTTCAAACTTTGATGAGCTAATATTCTGTGACAAAATCATTCTCTATCACATTCTTTTGGAATCTCAATTCTTATACACATTTCGTTCTTATTGTGTCATCATTGAGATTCTAAGTGCTTTTACTTTTCTTAGTTGGATTAATTGGTAACATAGAGGTTACATTGAAGATTCAACAAACAAGTTTGCAATTGGGAAAATTGGAAAGGAGCAAGGTTGAGCAATATCTTGAGCTTTGAAGGTTTCAAGGCTAAAAGCTAAAGAGGATTGGAAGCGACTTTCAATCAAGAAGAACAAGAACAAGAATAAAGAGGATTGCAAGCGACTTTCAATCAAGAAGAACAAGAACAAGAATTAAGAGATTGGGTAGTTTCTCAACGATTTGGTACATCGTGAGAA
The DNA here is from genome assembly GCA_037953625.1 of Crotalaria pallida. Lineage (NCBI taxonomy): Eukaryota > Viridiplantae > Streptophyta > Magnoliopsida > Fabales > Fabaceae > Crotalaria > Crotalaria pallida. Next base: position 93,360,470 of record CM075654.1, read on the forward strand.
AAAGGGTTAGGATTGTGAGCGTGAGGAATTCTAACTAATTGTATACTAATCTTCTTATTTCTTAGTGAAGCAAATCTCCCGAATTAGAGAGGGAGGACTGGATGTAGCTCACGGTGGTTGTGAGTGAACCAGGATAAAATCTTTGCGTGTTCTTCTTACTTTTGATATTTACGTTTTGCAATTAAATTCAATCTTGTGAGAGTGATTGATTTAGGATTAGATTGGGGAATTTAATTACGTATTCTATATTTCTGATTAATTGATTCGTAGTTAATTACCTTAGATTTAATTCTTCGTTTCTAGAGTTTCTTGCAATTCTTGAATTGAACTGAACTTTGATTTTCTGCAATTTATCAGTGCTTAATCGATTAGAGCACAGCATAATCGATTAAGGAAAATAGACTTTTCTGACGTTAATCGATTAGAGTTCAGGCTAATCGATTAAGAGCTTTAGTTTGGCTTAAAATTCAATTGTTTTCTGAACCGATTTTGATTACTTTTTAAATTTGGGTATGGACGCTTAAAACTTCTATTCACCCCCCTCTAGAAGGTTATTTTAGCCGCTTGTTGGTTTCCAACATAAGAAAGCACGAAAGAAAAGAACAAAGGAAAGGCCCTAACGAGCTAATGGTCTATAACAACAACAACAACTAAGCCTTTGTCCCACTAGGTGGGGTCGGCTACATGGATCAAACGACGCCATAAAGGCCTATCATAAATCATGTCTTTTGATAAGGCATTGATTGCCATATCCTTCTCAATTGTTTCGCCTATAGTTTGATCCTGAGCTAATGGTGTATGCGGTAAGAAAATCCTGGGTGAAGGTAAGAAATCCTATTGGGTGAAGACACCATCCTAACAGGTGCATGCAAAAATACCTAATGGTACATGATAAGAAAAGACAAGAAAGGAAAGAAAAGAAGAAAGGAAAGAGGAAAGATGAGAATAACTAAGAAAACTGAAAAAGAAAGTTAAGAAAATAATTTTGATGGAAATGCCACATGTTGTGATTGTGATTGATGCATGTCTGTGTTATGAAATACTTGAAAATGATTATGATTATTACGATGTAAATATAAATGTTAGGCTTAGTTTATTATTATGACTTCTTAGAAATTATTTCCTAAGTTCTGTGTAATGCTAACCTTCTTGCTATATTTTTACAGGTACAGAAGTGGAACTTACACAAGCCATGGCCGAACAGGAGTACACTCCACGGTGTGGAGTGTAATTTAGTCACGAGAGAACCTAAATTAATTTGGTGTAATTATTATGGTTTAATCTTTTTTTTAGAAGCCCAGAAACTTATGTTATTTTTGAAAAGGGCATTAGTGCGAGGTAGCCAAAGTTAAATATAACTTTAGGTTTTGTAATATTCTAGACTGGCAGGTTTAAAAGATGAAAATTTTTGTGAGGTCCGATAAACAGAGGAAACTCTTCCGGATTCTCTTCGAAATTTTCAAGTACGAATTTTAATAAAATCTAATTTTAACTAATTAAAAGTGAGGGTGTGACACTGGCGCGGTCTGATGCACCGGGATTGGGACCTTGTGCTGCGCTTGGACGTCATTCAGGCGCGCCTGGACGCACCAATCAGACCTAATGCTAAATTTTTTAACACAATTTAATCCATTCCAAAACCTTTCTAAAAATAAAATACATACTAAAACATTAAAAATTCATTTTCTTAGAATTATATCCTACTAAAATTTATAACTACTTAAAATAATATTCTTTTGGAATCTCAATTCTTATATTTCAAACTTGTTTGTTGAATCTTCAATGTAACCTCTCTGTTACCAATTAATCCAACTAAGAAAAGTAAAAGCACTTAGAATCTCAATGATGACACAATAAGATTAAACATTAAACTTTGATGAGCTAATATTCTGTGACAAAATCATTCTCTATCATATTCTTTTGGAATCTCAATTCTTATACGCATTTCGTTCTTATTGTGTCATCATTGAGATTCTAAGTGCTTTTACTTTTCTTAGTTGGATTAATTGGTAACATAGAGGTTACATTGAAGATTCAACAAACAAGTTTGCAATTGGGCAAATTGGAAAGGAGCAAGGTTGAGCAATATCTTGAGCTTTGAAGGTTTCAAGGTAAAAGCCAAAGAGGATTGGAAGCGACTTTCAATCAAGAAGAACAAGAACAAGAATAAAGAGGATTGCAAGCGACTTTCAATCAAGAAGAACAAGAACAAGAATTAAGAGATTGGGTAGTTTCTCAACGATTTGGTACATCGTGAGAAAAAGGGTTAGGATTGTGAGCGTGAGGAATTCTAACTAATTGTATACTAATCTTCTTATTTCTTAGTGAAGCAAATCTCCCGAATCAGAGAGGGAGGACTGGATGTAGCTCACGGTGGTTGTGAGTAAACCAGGATAAAATCTTTGCGTGTTCTTCTTACTTTTTCTCTTTACGTTTTGCAATTAAATTCAATCTTGTGAGAGTGATTGATTTAGGATTAGATTGGGGAATTTAATTACGTATTCTATATTTCTGATTAATTGATTCGTAGTTAATTACCTTAGATTTAATTCTTCGTTTCTAGAGTTTCTTGCAATTCTTGAATTGAACTGAACTTTGATTTTCTGCAATTTATCAGTGCTTAATCGATTAGAGCACAACATAATCGATTAAGGAAAATAGACTTTTCTGACGTTAATCGATTAGAGTTCAGGCTAATCGATTAAGAGCTTTAGTTTGGCTTAAAATTCAATTGTTTTCTGAACCGATTTTGATTACTTTTTAAATTTGGGTATCGACGCTTAAAACTTCTATTCACCCCCCTCTAGAAGGTTATTTTAGCCGCTTGTTGGTTTCCAACATAAGAAAGCACGAAAGAAAAGAACAAAGGAAAGGCCCTAACGAGCTACTGGTCTATGCGGTATGAAAATCCTGGGTGAAGGTAAGAAATCCTATTGGGTGAAGACACCATCCTAACAGGTGCATGCAAAAATACCTAATGGTACATGATAAGAAAAGACAAGAAAGAAAAGAAAAGAAGAAAGGAAAGAGGAAAGATGAGAATAACTAAGAAAACTGAAAAAGAAAGTTAAGAAAATAATTTTGATGGGAATGACACATGTTCTGATTGTGATTGATGCATGTCTGTGTTATGAAATACTTGAAAATGATTATGATTATTACGATGTAAATATAAATGTTAGGCTTAGTTTATTATTATGACTTCTTAGAAATTATTTCCTAAGTTCTGTGTAATGCTAACCTTCTTGCTATATTTTTACAGGTACAGAAGTGGAACTTACACAAGTCATGGCCGAACAGGAGTGGTGTGGAGTGTAATTTAGTCACGAGAGAACCTAAATTAATTTGGTGTAATTATTATGGTTTAATCTTTTTTTTAGAAGCCCAGAAACTTATGTTATTTTTGAAAAGGGCATTAGTGCGAGGTAGCCAAAGTTAAATATAACTTTAGGTTTTGTAATATTCTAGACTGGCAGGTTTAAAAGATGAAAATTTTTGTGAGGTCCGATAAACAGAGGAAACTCTTCCGGATTCTCTTCGAAATTTTCAAGTACGAATTTTAATAAAATCTAATTTTAACTAATTAAAAGTGAGGGTGTGACACTGGCGCGGTCTGATGCACCAGGATTGGGACCTTGTGCTGCGCTTGGGCGTCATTCAGGCGCGCCTGGACGCACCAATCAGACCTAATGCTACATTTTTTAACACAATTTAATCCATTCCAAAACCTTTCTAAAAATAAAATACATACTAAAACATTAAAAATTCATTTTCTTAGAATTATATCCTACTAAAATTTATAACTACTTAAAATAAATTTGCTAATAAACGCATATAACTATTTAATATATTTGGGGATGTTACACCTCACATCGCCCTCCACACTTTAGGAAAGGCCAACTAGGAGTAAATGCCTCTCCACCAATACTTACACTGTACTTCACGAATCGTCCATCATACAGTGTTATAGCAGGGACCATCCTCAACTAGTCACGAAGTATCTAAGTGACCGATAAAATCATTATAGTGTGCATAAGACCAATCCCCAACACGGTGCGTTTCCTGGTTATTTGGTAGATCGAAGTCCTTCTATAATAGTTCCTGCGATTGTTTCAATAACACAATCTGATCACTATAATACTCTCTGTAACACCCCGTCTGAATACCTCATATTTGTTTTAATGATAAAAATATTGTTTTGAGAAAGTGTTTTAAAAAGAGTATTTTGAAAGAATATTTCTTGAATTGAATTTCTTTTATGATTTCAAGTGATAAAGGATTTCAAAGAAAATGATTTTTTATGAGAGAATATTATGAGTTTTGGTTTGAATTTTTGAGTTGAAATAATTAAGTATTTGATATTTTGTATTTTAAGAAAATTGTGATTTTATGAGAAAGCAAATAAAATGATTTTCTATGTGTATGTGTGCATGTGTATGTTCGGCTACATGTGTGTATGTGCATGCATAATAGAGTTTGATTTTTCTAGAACCCTAAGGTAGTAGACTAGCATCACATAGGTTTGGTTTAGTGAAAAGCATAGTTAGAGGAATTGACCCACCAATAGGATAAAGGATTAAGGCCTAATTCTACTCCATTTGTCTCATGACATGACCTTAAGCCATGCAACTTTTTGTGAAGCCAAAACTACCCTTCACCCAAAACACTCTTGGCCGAATTCTTCAAGGGCAATAAGGGAAATACTTGATTGCCTATTTAAGCCCATTACCTTAGTTCATTCTTAACTCTTTTCCTTCACATTTTCATTCCAAACTAAACACTTCTTCTAAGAGTGTCATCAAACTCTTAGAGAGAAATAGAGAGAGAGAGTGAGACCGAGAGCTTGGAGAGGAGGAGAAGAAGGAGATCAAGACCAAAAGCCTTAAGTGTTCTTGAAGATCAAGTGAAGGAGGTTGAAGATCTTCTCTTTTTCTTTGATTTATTCGAAGATCATAGAGTGTTAGAAGTAGTTTTCATTTTTCCAAGTCTTGTAAGGTTCATTTGTTGTTGCATGTCTATTTTTCTTGTAGATCTATGTTTGTATGTAAATTCTTAGCCTTGATCTTGAGTTTTCAAGAGCCAAACAAACTTGTAGAACCTTAAACCATGGACTCTACCATTCGGCCATGTCTAGGAAACTAGGTCATGATGATTTCTATTTTGATTTGAGCTCATGCATGTTAATTTGATGCTTGTTAGAGTTGATCTAAGTGGTTAAGATGCTTTGGTTTTGCTTTTGATTTTTATGAAGCCTTGATCTTTGGTTTCTTTTCAAAAAGAATTTGATCTTTTATTTTAATCTTGAAAAAGGTTTGATTCATGCTTTGATTCTTGAATAGCTTTGATCTTGAAGTTTTGATTTATGATTTTTGAACTCAAAAAGTCTTGATCTTGGTTTGCATGTCACGGTTTTGATGAGAGAGTAAAGGAAAACAACTTTTGCAAAATGGTTTTACTTTGATCTAAGTTTATGTGTGTTTGAAAGTTAAAGATTTAAGTTTTTCACTTGATTTTGTTGATGAGTTTTCGGTCAAGCTTTGAAAACAAAAAGATCATGAATGTTTTTCATAAAAAAAGGTTCTTTCATGTGTTTTCTCTTTGATTTAAATATTCTTAAAGTGCATGCAAAAGAAAATGAAAATGAAAACATGTTTGAAGTGACAAAAGAGGTCACGGTTTTGTGATGAAAAAGGGAGTGGTATTTTCTAAAACCATGTGTTTAAAAGTGCATGTTTTGATTTGTTAAATTTAAGGTTTTGCATGTAGAAATTTGCATCAAAGACTTTGTTTTTCCTATGATGATCATTCGGCCTACATTAGGTTCAATAGGCTAGATTCCTTTTGCATGTGATTGACTTGTTGAAATGATTATGTTTTGTGTTTTTATTTTGAGAAAAATTATTTAAGTTGTGTTGTTATGGTTTTGTTCAATTCGGTTTTAATAAAAGAAAATGAGTAAATGCATTTGATTATTTCTAAAAGTATTTTCATGGTTTTGATTTTTAGTCCTTTGCTGTCCAAGATTTAGTTACAAAGTATTTCAATTTTTTAAAAAGTTTTTGATTTATGAAAAGTGTGGATTTCAAGTGCTATTTGATATATCAAAAGTTAGAATGAAAATTGTTGATTTTTCAATGTTTTATAAATTGAAAAAGGTGGCTGGACTTATTTCATACAGCCACATAAACTATTTATTTTATTTATTTTAATATGAGTTTTCAAATGATTTTTGAAGGATTTTAAGTATAAGAAAAGATTGAGAGTTGTTTTGATAAACACTTGTATTTTTGAGAATATAATAAAGAAAATAAAGGATTTTCTATCTCAAGTAAAGAGATCAAGAGATGATTTTTAATTGAAATGGTTTTGATAAAAGTGTATTTATTTACCTTGAGGTATTCAGTAGACGGTGGGAACGACGTACAAAGAGAAGCTAGAGATTTCCGAGGACAAAGTGTTTCTCTTGCTGGATTAAGAGGCGAGTGAGTAAGTGAGAGTGCAGTGAGCCCGTAACGTAGTTGCTCGTGTGGTGATGAAGAGAGGTTTATGCGACCTATTATGTGTTATGTGTTTTATGTCTTATTAAATTGATGCATGCTTATTACTATTTTGTGTTGGTTCCTTTACTATTCTATTGTTGAAGACATTATATTCTGTTTGATGAATCTAGATGTTATGATGAATGGTAATGAGAATTTAAAAGAGAAAGTAGAATGTAAAGATAAGTGAAAGAGCGATACGTGATGTGATTCAAGGAAATGTGGTGGAGCAACAATGCACCAGACAAGGAGATTGCACTCGTGGAGCTGAGATCGTGCTGGCGGATTCAAGACTGAAAATGATCGTTAAAGAGAGTTATGTGAATTCCTACGGGAATGATGTGATGGAATTGTGCCCGAGTGGCTTGAGAAAGTGAAAGAATGCTATGTGAAAGTGGGGAAAATATGTAACCCTTAGTGGTCAGGTCTTGTCGAAAGGATGGACTAAGGGCAAGCCGACCGTAGGTTAACTAAAAGATATTAAAAGACTTTAAAAGACATTAAAAGACTTAACATACGCGGTGAGGTATGAGAGTGCGAAGTAGTGGAGAGGAAGATACCATGGGTATCTGCGGATACTCAGGAGGGGATTGCATGAGGGGAGGGCAAAGACGGTGAACGTCAAGAAGCCTGGAGTATATTTCTAGGCGGAACGAATCCCACAAGTGGCATACGAACGTGGTAGGGACTGGGTCCAATGCCGTGGTATGTTCTGCATAGCTAACTAGAAATGATACTGTCACCCCCTTGATTGCAAGTCTATAACAGTGAGAGGGATTGGAATGGGGCATTGTGATTTGCCACTACTTGTACAGTGAGCGTTGATTAATGATATTATGTGAATTGAATTGATTGAGGCTATAGTCCTCCTGGCCTGGGGCCAATTAATTGTTGAGACAGCTGTCGTGCCCGCGTGGTAAAGGTCCTGTACTCCTGTTGGCTTCCGACTAGGTTTGGATGGAGACCGAGGAGATGTAGACGTGTGTGTTTTTCCTCAATGATGGTTTTCCCCCTACCTCATTGAGTGAACCGAATTATGATAAGACTTAATATTCAAAGAATAAAGATATAATTGAATGTTGGAAAAGATTGAGAAAGTTTGTGATGAGCTTGGATGCATGAAAAGTGGTGCTGCTCAGTGGAATTAATGATGAATCCGAATGATCTGATTGCTTTGCTTATATGTGCTTTAAATGTTATTTGTAGAACCTATGCATTTCTGATTATTATGTTATGTTACTTGCTTTGCTATTCTGTTCTGGTAATTTATTTTACCTTGCTTATTCCCTATATCCTGGTTATCCTGTCTAGTTCTGTATATTTGTCAATCGTTGTTGTCGTCTGTCTTTCTTTCTATTGAGTCTACCTTGAGACCTCATGGTCAACTCGTTAGTGTATGGCACACTGACTCTCTCCTACCTGTTTGTCATATTGGCATTGCCGGTATTGCAACGGGTAGATGGCGTATCATGTAGCAATCCACATGTGGCCTCTTCAGGGAGGAGCATGGGAGGTTGTTCCTGAAGGTTGGATTTGGAGAGGTGAAACTGTGTTGGAGATCGATGATCCAAGGCATATTCTGCGAGGGACGAGTCTGGACGTGCACGTAGGGCAGGTCACTCTTTGTGACTATCAAGATGGCGGATCGAGGGAGCATCACGAGTATGATGGCGATCCCGCACCTTTGGCTGCTGTGATTCCTCAACCGATGGAGGAAGAAGACGCTAGTGACTCTGGTCACGAAGCGGAGGCGGACTCGAGTGAAGATATGGAGACGGATGCTAGTTTGGCTGAAGAGTGATGTCCTGTGTTCCGTGTCTAGACGATGTAGTATGTCTAGGATCTAAGTTCCAATCGAGGATTACTTTGTGAAGTACCATGGATGTAATTAAGCTACTTTTAAATTATGGTTTGTAATCTTTTTGTAACTATGGCCTACTTTTGGAAAACTTTTTGGAGTGTGACTTCAGTACTAATGGCTTATGTTTAATCGTAATGAAAATGATGTTATGTTCCAATGATGGTGTTTGAGTGCGAAGTTTCGAAAGTGACAACTCGATTTTCAAAGGGTAACGTTAACCACTAATGAACTTATGTTTTAAAAAAAAAATGGCCTCATTTTCACAACAAATTAATAATAATTCAATTAAAGTTTTAGAAGTGAAAATCGGGCTGTTACACTCTCGTCCATCAATTCTATGAATCTTCACGAAACGTCCATCAATCCATAGAATCTTCACGATATCTTTCCTAATTCCTAACGTCCGCCTCACTTCATAATTTACGTGTTTCTAGTTCATTTTAATTAATTTATGATAATCAAGTCTTTATTTACTTATATTAATCTAGGTGAGTTCCTAACTTAGAATGTTTATACAAAACAATGAAGTAATTGACCATTCAAGTATGAAAAGCATGATATCAATGATAATAATCTCAATAACAATGATAATAACATTCATTTATTCATAATATGGAAACTCTCAAACATAGAATCAAGTATTTGAACATCATCATTCATCAATCATCAACTAACAAAACCCTAGGTTTAGGGCATAACTAATTTATAATCCATACACAAATCAAACATATATATTACTATGTCCTAATTACTATAATCATACCCTTCCTCTAATTTTAGAAAATATCTCCCCTCTTACCTTGATTGAAGCAAAAAGGAGATGAAGCTAGAGAGAGAAACTTGCTCTTGTGAGGAAGAAGAAGAAGATGGGGATTAATGATTTTAGGGAGTATCGATCTTGTATGTGTGACGGGAAGTAGAACTTTGATGATTTTTAATGGATTATGTGGGTGAATTGATGAAGAACTTAGAAAGGGAAGAGAGTGGGTCGTGTATATGAGGAAGGAAATAATGGAGTGAACAAGTTGCATCACGCGTTTTTATTCTGGTTTACAGCAACTAATCGATTAGTCCATTGACTAATCGATCAGTCCATTGAATTTATGAAGCTTGATTACGTCTCAATTACTATTTGTATTTAAAATGTCGTAACGTTTTCGTTAACCGTCGGATCTTGCTCAAACTTAGAGGTAAGCTTCCTAACATCCTTATCTTCACATCCAACGGTGGAATTTGTGATTAAATGTCTAAATATTTTATTGCAATATTTGGACTATCTAACTTTTTCTAAAACATCTTATACCCAAAATCCTAATTAATCGATTATTAACTGATAATTTCTTTTCTTTAATGCATTCTAATAATTTCTAAGTTATCCTTACCTATGTTTAAGACTATAAAAACCCAAAATTCTAGTTTCTAACATTTTCTTTATAATAATAAAACTCAGGATGTTACATTAATTACAACAAATTCAAAACTCACTTATACAAGAGTCTTGTTTTCTAAAAGATTTTCTTTGTTACATAATCACCACGGAAAACTTCCTCATATCACAACTCTTATAACTAGCTCCCAAACTGAGCTGTAACAACACTCTTTCTGTCTCAAACTCATTTCATAAATTATTTCTCAAAATAAAACAATGATTGATTTGCGAAAAAGTTCTTTCATTTAGTCATTGGACATTATTCAAAAATCTCATGATGCTATTACATTATTCAATTAAAAAAAATGATACTTAACAAAATGGGGTTACATAAATGTAGAGCAATATAATCCTAGTCACCTTAAGAGAGGGTATGAGACTAAAACTTAGAACAGACTAGACTACTGGTCTCTGTCGCTATCATCAGCTGCAAGTGCCTCTGCGAACTCGAATCACCATCCAGCAGGTTCCTCGAATATAGCTTCGCCTTCCTCTAGATAGGGATCCTCCTCAGGATTGTCTTCTCTTGCTCTTCATCGTTTCGAGCCTCATCTTGAAAAGTCAATATAGGGGATTCTACTTACTCTGTCATCTGTGGACATCATCACGAAGGTCCACATGAAAAGGGGGAAACAGAGAGAGTAAACGATAAGGACGAGGTTAACGTCGATGGCGTGGATTTAGGGTAGACAGTATACTAAGACTAACACACCATATACATCATCCAATAAACATATAACATTCCAATCACATAACTCAAGACTTGGGAATCATTCTCATACTTAACAATATTTAATACAGGATCTAATACATACATGGTAGAAAATTCTTATCATTAATCAAACTTATATCAAGGTTTCACGTCATTTAATCACTTGGGAAGAATTCTTACGGTCGATAATCTTTTAATCAATGTTTCACGTTATAGCATCCGCCAATGACATAGGGAACAATATCATTGGGGTAACAAGTTCAGTTATCACACACGACTACATCTCCTCCATAATTCCAACCAAGCCTAATTCGGAAAGCAAATGGGACGTACAGGAACCTTAACCACTCAGGCCTCGAAGTCGAAAAACACAATGCTGCAACCACTACCCATGGCCAGCCAAAACAAAGTATCCGCAATACTGCAACCACCACACGGGGCCAGCTGTAAAGATACACATAATTCAGATTATATAAGAGCTCATACACATCGAATATCTAGCCTCGTTGAGGTTCCCTCTCACCATTTCGGATTTGATCAAGGGGGCGACAATCCTTCTCTAGTTAACTATGAAGTACTTACTACGGCCCAATGGGTCTTAAAGCCCCGACCACTTGTAGCATCGTCTCGCCTAGAGAATTCCTCATTGGCTTTTTGACGTTCACCGTCCTTACCCTCCCCTATCACAATCCATGACGGAGTACCCGCAAGTACCCAAGGTATCTTTCCTCTCCATTACTCCACACTCAACTCGCAGGGTTAGTGTAACACCCTAAATAAATTCTGCCCTTAATAAATTTTAGACTTGAAAATTTTTCCTTGAAAAGCATAATAATTTCACATTGCGTTAATCTCTTCCAAAATGCCAACCAAAAATACATGCTTACATACAGCACCGTAGTGCACATAGTAGAGTTTACAACCTTTTCTTTTACATAATCAAAATAAATAACACATCAGAGTTTTTCTAGGCCAGAGGACCGAGAACATGGACCATTGTCCGACTAAAAGACCTACTCTCCCTGTGACAGAGAGTGAACCTGCTCGACCAGGGATTGTACTTGCTCGGACTCTGTACCTGAAAAATGGTAAGGAGGTGAGCATTACACAAAACTTAAGTAAGCAGTTTCTAATATGGCATACCGACCTACCAAGTCAAACACAGTTAGTCAAATATACATAATAATAATACTCGGTCCAACATGCATCATACTCAAACAACATCATTATGCTCGGCCCTTAACTGTATCATACATATTTATCATCTTTTTGCTCGGCCCTTAACTATTCTCTACTGTATATTTTACCTTTCACTATTATTCACCTGATTCCAACCATTTTCACTTTTATCCTTTTATTATGTCTCACATTTTTCTTTGCTCGGCATTATTTCCTCTTTTTCTTTTTATTCACCTTAACTGGAATTAGGAATGTGTCCATCATTGCGCAAGAACACATCAACTGTGTAACGATCCGATTTTCATTAATCCAAAAATTATATTTTTATTTGTATGGAAGTGAAGTGTGAAAAATAATTTACAACTATTTTCTTAGTAAAAGCATATATGTATATAACTATGTTGAGCTAAGCTATATACATATATATATATATATACATATGTATTAGTATTTGTAATTATATATTATATTCTTGTGCATATATATATGTATGTATGCATTAGTATTTGTATGTGTGTGTATATATGTTTAAGTTGAGTATATATATAATTGTGAGTTTTTGTGCATAGGTATAAGTAGTATAATTGTTTTCTTGTGTTTATGTATATATATATATATATATATATATATATATATATGATCGTAGAATAAGGTTTGGGGTAAGGAAAGGTATTTGGAGTCGGTGAATAGGTGTTCTTAGTGCCTTAACCTTGCTGAAGTAGTTGGATATATAGAGTATTGCCTTAAGTCGGTCGGGTTAGATCGAATATGAGAAAAGAGTTAAGTTTAGAATTCGGTTTTTAGTTCGTTTGGTTTACTGTGTTTGTGAATTATGTGTTTTATATTATGAATTGTATGCTTTTTATGTTTGGAATGTAAATTAATGTTGTTTGTGTTCAGTTTAGTGTTAGGTTGGGGCTAGGAACCTTCGAATCGGGTAGTATAGAAGTTGTAGCTTTTAGAAGTGTCTAAGGGTAGACTTCCAAGTCCTCGCTCGAGCGAAAATTGGCTCGCTCAAGTGAATTAGCCTATTTCGAACCCTGATTCTCTGAGTAGTTTTCGCTCAAGCGAGACCATGCTCGCTCCAGCGAAAACTCGGCTCGCTTAAGCGACAAGCTTTTCGCTCAAGCAAAAAGCGACTCGTGTCAGTCTCATATATCTGATCCTTTTCTCACTCAAGCGAGAAATAGCTCGCTCGAGCGAAAATGGTCTGAGCAGATTGTTGATAAACGCATTTTGGCCACAAAATCATGGCACCTCTTTTCATTTCTCCCATCTCCGTCTCTCTCATGCCTTCCTCACTTTCTCCCTCCTCCGATCACCCACCAAACCACCCACATATCACCTCCAACCTTCCTCCCATGAAGATCCACCACCTCCCTCATGTGTTCTTCTCCATTCCCTTCCTTGGTGGCTCTTTCTCTCTCCCTCCATGAAGCCCTCTCTTTCTTCTAGGGCTTCTCTCTCTCCTCCAATCTCAAGAACCAAGTGGAGACCGGTCAAGGGAGCGGGAATCTGAGTAGATCAGGGGTAGATCCAAGGTCCCTGGAGCTTCAATCGAGTCTCCTCTCTCTAAGGTACGGGGAGACACTTTTCCACACTTTAAGTTAGGGATAGTTAGGGTTTTTAATAGGACTTGGGTTTAGTAGTTAAACCGGGTTGTGGGTAACAAAATAGTTCTGGTTTAAAGTTGGATTAGGGATGATTATTTTATTTTTTGGTTAATTTTTTATATTAATTGAAAGGTTTGTGATAAGTCCCTGTTTGTATGTTATTAAAGTAGGAAGTGAAGAACCCTAGGTAGTTGACTTATATTAAAGTACTCTGAGACATACCTGAGTATGTCGACTGATTTGTTGATATTTGTTGATTGCGGGTTATTATGTAAACTAAGTGTTAAATGTGTGATATATATATATATATATATATATATATATATTGGATAGTAGGTGGTGAAAATGGCTAAATAATTGTGAAAGATATTATGAATGCTTAAATGTTAAGTGTGTAAATTCGTGATTAAGTGTACAATAATTGTTATCTAAGGGTGTGCATGTTCTGTGGAAATGCGTGAAGTTGATATTGAGTGCTAAATGTACATTTGTTATGGCAATGATGATGTGAATTGTAAATGGATGATTTGGAAATGTGATGTTTAAGGAAACTTGATGCGGGAATTGATCAATTGGGGCACAGAAACACTAGGTACCCGGCTAGGTGTTCCAATTACCTGTTAGGGCCAATTACCTGTCAGGCTAATTACCCAGTAGGCCAAACCGCCCTGTTAGGCACCGATGCGACCCATGGATCAATTCCCCGCTAAAAACTAATGGAATAATTAATGAAATGGTATATGGTACATAGTCCTAACAGGTTATGGCCTAGTTGGGTGCAAAGTCCTGGATAGGTGCCCAAAAGTCCCTAGACAGGTGTTCTAATTACCTAGCGGGTGCTCGAAATCCTAGTGGTGTACGTGAAAAGGAATAAGGGTTGGTATGTAGATCTCTGACTTGAGGTTACATACATTGTGAATAAGGGTTGGTATGTAGATCTCTGACTTGAGGTTACATACATTGTGAATAAGGGTTGGTATGTAGATCTCTGATTTGAGGTTACATATATTGAAAAGGAAATGAAAATGGAATTGAAAATGGAAATGGATGTGAATAATGAGAATTTGGAACTTGATAACATATGAATGCTACCCTGTTAAGTGAATGTGTTGTATTTTGTTAGACCATTGCTTGATTTGATTATTATTCTTGAGGTTTATTATGAACTATTTACTATCTTTTAATTCACCGTGTTATGAAAAGGTCTGACCCTTAGTGGTTAACATTTTAGGTGGATGCTAAGGAGCTTGAAGATGAGAGAGGCGCAGGGGAAGAGTGGAAAGAAGGAAACTCTAGTTTGTGCTATGTATATTGTGATTGGATGCCCAAAAAAAATCATCTGTAAATTTGTTTTGTGAAAGAAATTTTTGAGTTCCTTATTTTAACTATAAACTTTTATTTGCTAATTTATAAAAAAAATTGGGATGTTACAATTATGGCATCAGAGGAGTTCCTTCCTTTCGACCTGAGGGAAAGTGGTCCCGATCTCGCTGCTAACACTCTCATTTCAAGCTTCTTACCTGGAGGTGAGACTTATATAAATAGAAATTTTTATTGTTGAGCGATTGTTGAATATGTTTGGTGATATTGTAGAATGGAAATATTGATGCTAAATGTGTGATAATGATAATTGTAGTTGGATCCAGTGTTGTGTGGATGACTATATGCATTTGGGATGAAACCGGATGTGGGAACTGATCATTGGGGCATCGGAACACTAGGTTCCCGACTAGGTGTTCCAATTACCTGTTAGGGCCAATTACCTGCCAGGCCAATTACCCATTAGGCCGAAACCGCCCTGTTAGGCGCCGATGTGACCCATGGATCAGTTCCCTAGTTAAAATAAATGGAATAATAAAATGGAATGGTAAAGTGTGCATAGTCCTAACAGGTTATGGTCTGGATGGGTGTAAAGTCCTGGGCAGGTGCCAAAAGTCCCTAGACAGGTGTGCCAATTACCTAGCGGGTGAAACAAAATCCTAGTGGTGCATGTAAAAATGAAAAGGGAAGAATTGTATGGTATGTATGCAGATCTCTGATCTGAGGTTGCATACATTGCAAGCAGAGTTTATATGTTGGCCTCTGACCTGAGGTGGCATACATCGTAAAAGTAAAATAAAAGGAAATCTGAATTGAAAATGCTGCAATGTGATTGCATAATGTGTCTTTTATGAGCGGAATCGGTTTATGTTTGCAAATGTGAATACCAACAAGTGAAAAACTCATAAATTTTATATGAAAAGGAGAATATAATGGAATTCTTTGGAACCGAAGCGGATCCCTTAGTGATTCAAAGAATCGCATACTGTAATTGTTACCCCATTTGCAAATAGGAAACTTAAGTGGTGCAAGATGATTTTGTTTAAGGGTGAAAATTTCAAGTTTTGAGTTAATTGAGAGTCGAAGTTTCTTACAAAGGAAATCTTGCTAATCAAAATGAAGTACAGAAACTTAAACTGGATGGAGAGGCCTATTACCACTAGTGGGATGTAGTGTCGGAACTGGCCAATCTGATGTTGCATTTATCGCGAGGTGACATCGTCGAAATCTAGGAGTTTGTGCACTATCGTGAATTAGTAAATGATTTCCTATGTATAAAACTTTTGTGCTAGTTCTTTTGTTCCCCTTTGCTTTGTTATTGTATTGTGTATGTTTTGAATGTGTGTTTGTTGAGTAGTTGGTGCTAAAGTAATTGGACGAGGATTAGAAGTGGAATCGCATGGACTAAATAAGTTATGATCTCGATACTAATCCAATCGAGTGATTAAATTCATATCGATTAGACTAGCATTTAAGAGAACTAAAAATAATGGTTAAAATTAAATTAATAGTCAGTTCCATAGCTAATCAGGATTCAAGTGACTGTCACACCAAATGGGAAATAAGAATCGAGTACCGATTGATCGGATTCAAACCGCTGAACTATACCAATTTGATTTATAAACATATAAGAAACTTTTTGCCCAATTCGGGAAGCGGTTCAAACTCAACCGAAAGGTCCTCGAAGTATGTTGATGTGTGGAATAGTTTAGCGTTAAAGTAAGCGGACGGAAATTATAGGTGGAACCAGGAGAATTGAAATAATTTACTGCCTCAATACTAATCTAACCGAGTGACTTAGGTTGCATCGGCTAGATTAGAATTAAAAAAAAAAAAACAACAACAACAAGAACATTTATGTTGAACTTGTAACATCTCGAATTTTGATCCTAAGTATAATTAGAATAATAGCGAGATTGAAATAATAGTAATAATAATAACAAGGTTAAATGAGTGTAAAAAAAAAGATCTTTTAGTGTTAGAAACGTATAATAATAGAAAATTAAGAATAAAGTAATAAAATGATTTAATATGATGTTTTCAAGATTTGAGTGTCGTAATAAAATTTTGATTTCATCATTATAATTGAAATATATTTTATAGTCAAAATAAGTATAAATTTGTTATCATACGTTTTTCAAAAACAAAAGAGTACTTTATTTAGTTTAATTAATATTTTGACAGGGAGCTCAACTGACAAGCCCTAGAGGCATTTTCATAAATTGTTTCTTTGAAAAGATATTTTTAATTTAATGTTTCAAACATTCCTCTAAGTTTTCATAACGTTTTGAGACTGTTTTATTTTTAGCTCTCAAACTGGTTTTAATATATTACCAGTATAAGTTACATATAATGATCCTCTATTTCAAAATTATAAATATTATATTTTATCAAGTTTAACATCAGGATTGAGAAAACATATTTACTTTTGAATTTCGATACTTTTTCTTACGCAATAGCTATATGTAGGGATCGGCAACTTCATTATTTTTAATCAGTTTTGAGTAATTAAATATACAATATTTTTGTACTTAAATGTATTTTTATTTTTGCGATCATCAAACTTTTAGTTATAATCCAAAATACCTACACATATTCATCAACAAATGAGAATAAAGTATAAAATAATATATAAATTTATATATTTCCTAATATACTACCCCAAGTACCCACCCGGACCGAAGGAAACAAAAGAAAAAAAATAAATAAAGAGGAGCTGTGGCCATGAGACCATCCACGTGAGCCAATAAAAAGAAACGGGGGAAAGAAAGCTAGCTGTGGCCTTAAAAGGCCTTGGGGGAGTGAGAAAACAAAAGAATAAAAAGAGCAGAGAGAGAATAGGCGAGAGAGAGGGGATCGCCAGAGAAGAACATTTATCGTTCTTTTTAATTTCTCGATCTAATAATTCAAGATCCAACCGTCCAATCTGAAATTTTTCTTAGGTAACTAATCTCCTTAACTCCTTCTACTTATCTATGTAATTTATTCAACGATCCGTCAATATTTTTATTATCCTTATATTTTCAAATAAAGAGATGTTTTGGAGAAAAATTATACATTTTTATTGTATAGTGATATATATTTATTATTTTGAAAAAAAAAAGAATTTAGTTTATTTATTTATATATATATACACACTTTTAATCTTATAATTAGTTTTAACGTGTGTCCCTGTTTAGATCCAACACGTTATTGTTGTTCCTGACCCTCGAGTAAGGCGCGGATGTGAACGTGATATTGTTTCCATTATCAGGACTTCCAGGTAAGAAGGGTTCGTATTACCTCTACTTAAGAAGTAAATTCTAGGATGCTATAGTGATGACTGAGGATAGGGTAATATGTTAATGAACCTTAAGGTAGTCCCCGTTGACATAAATGAGCATTTAAAATTGTTAATGGAAACCACGCCTTAGGGAATAGAATTTTTGTGCTTAGGATAAGGTCCGGAATAAATGAATTTAATTAGGATACTAAAATAATTAATATAGAATGAAAATGTAGAAAAACATAAAGTAAAACCAAGAGGAATCAGTTAGGGAAAAACCAACTAGGTTTGGGAATCAAAGAATAAAGGGTATACGTTATAGGCAAAAAGAGTAGAACGAATAACTAAAGGATAATAAGTAAAATAGTAAGTGGAGATTTAAATAGGGTAAAAGAGGGATTAGAATGTGGAATAGGGAATATGTGCGGAGTCGAATATGGGAAAAGAAGTAAAAAGAAAATAAGTAAAAGAAAGTTAAGTAGTTAAATGTAAAATAAAATAGGAAACAGGTAAAAGAAAATAATAAAGGAATACTAAAGCAAGGAGAGAGTAAGTTATTAGGGAACTTAAATAAAATGTTGTAATAGGATATAAAAACTAAGTTAAGTTAAATGGAATAGTCAAATAAAGTGGAGTTAATGAAATGAGAACAAATATCAAGTAATAGTGTGAAAAAGAGGAAATGAAGAAAAGAACTAAGAATTAGTAACAAGAGTAAAATATAAAGTATATGACCAAGTTAGGTAGAGTTAATTAAAAGTAAGAATAAATTAGTAAAGAAAAATAGTGAAAATAGTGAAAAATAAATAATGTGATAATAAGTCCCTAAGTAAAGGAATGAGAGAAAAGAGAATAATACAGTAAACCAGAAAAAGAGGCTAAGAAAAAGAAAAAGAGAAAGAAAAAGAAAGAGAAAGAAAGGTAAAAGATAAAAATCCGATGCGGGCCTGAGAAGGCGTATCGGCATCGATGCGAGCCTGTGAAGGCGTGTCGATTTAAAGGGAAATAAAAGCTCGATGCGAGCCTGTGAAGGCGTATCGGCATCGATGCGAGCCTGTGAAGGCGTGTCGATTTAAAGGGAAATAAAAGCCCGATGCGAGCCTGTGAAG
Source organism: Crotalaria pallida (assembly GCA_037953625.1). Taxonomy (NCBI): domain Eukaryota; kingdom Viridiplantae; phylum Streptophyta; class Magnoliopsida; order Fabales; family Fabaceae; genus Crotalaria; species Crotalaria pallida. The sequence continues at coordinate 93,379,497 of CM075654.1, forward strand.
GCGTATCGGCATCGATGCGAGCCTGTCAAGGTGTGTCGATTTAAAAAGAAAATGGAAGTCCGATGCGAGCCTGTGAAGGCGTATCGGTATTTAAAAGAAAAAGAATGGAAAATGGATGAAAGAATGGGAATGAATGAATGTTAAGAGAAATAAAAATTAAAAGAGTGTGAGAATAAGTGATAAAGAGAAGAAATTAATTATATTATTATTATGAATAACAAATGTAAGTAATTGTGTAGGCTTAGTTTATTGCTATGTCTCTTATAGGATTTATCTTTTTAAGTTCTGTGTAACGCTACCCTTCTTGCTATATTTTGCAGGTACCGAAATGGAGCTTACACGGGACATGGCCGAGCAGGATTTTCATTCCACGTAGTGGAATGAATATTTATTATTATGAGTGGACAATTTTTTTTGTAATTTTAAAATGTGTAATAGTCGTATGCCCTGAGGCTTATACTAAACGGGCGTTAGGATCTGATCCGACTATTAGACTGTTGAGTATTATGTTTTTAAATATTTTTGGATTGACAGGTTTAAAGAAGAAAATTTTTGGGGAAGTCCGAAAAACAGAGGAAACTCTGCCGGATTTTGTGTAAGAAGTTTTTAAAAGTAATTAAGTTTAAAAGAAATTTTTCTAACACCAATTTTAATAAAACTTAAAATTAACTAGTAAAAGTGAGGATGTTACAGAACTAGTCATTGGTTCCACTACTAAATTGATTCTGGTAATTTTAATACTAAACGAAAGATATGTATGGAGTTTCTATCGATTGAACTTGAACCCCGGGTTATAACAATAAAATTTATTAATGAAAAAAGGTTTACTTGACCAGGAAGGGGGTTTAAATTCAATCGGGAGGTTGGTTTAAGTGTATATATATACGTATATAGGTTGATTGTGTCATTTTAGTGGTGGTGTTGTGTTGTTGTTGTTATGGGTGGTTGATTGTTTTATCAATTGTTTAACACTTTTGTAAAATAACTCCAAACCATTTTCAAGACTATTTGTGTTTTAATTTTAATTCCATTCTTTTTAAAGAGCTTTCCGATATAAGTGGAAACCTTTTTTTTAAGATTCAAGATAATTTTTATATATATGAGTGAATGTCTATATATGTATATATATAAGTTATATTTTTATTTTTGGATGGAGTTAAAATTTTTTTAAAATGATTCCAAACAATATTTAGATTAAAAGCTTTTCGATCTCCATCACCATTTTTTTTAAAGTTACGAACAATTTTAAATTGAACAATGACTAAAGACTTTGTTTTTGGAAATTGTATTCGAAACAAAATTGAATATGTATGCATGTATATTCATATATGTATATGTAAAGTTTTGTTTTCCTCATTCTGTTTTAAAGAGGATTTCTCGGAAACTCTGCAATGTTGGCCTTCTCCTTGATATCCACAGGAGAACTATAGCACAAACAAAAACCGACCAATTTAGTAATTTACAAAACCAAAAGACCTACCGAGACCTTTTTGGAAACCGATTAGAATAAGTGTCCGAGGACCATGTTGTATCAGGATTAGAATTGTGTTTTGCTACCGCGAGAGTATGTCAGGTTGGCTTGGATCAATGAGTACCTTAAGGAAGATAGTAAACCAAAACCTAAGTCGAATAATAGACTAACCTATAAGTAACACCTGCTAATACCCTCCAATCTTTCCAAGAATTGAGAGAGGCCGAGATAGCTAGTAGATTCCCCAACTTGTGATGCCCAAGGTGAACTGTAAGCAAGAGTTGTCAACACCAATTAAGACCAGGGGACCCAACGAAAGAACATGGAGTTGTAAACCTTACCATATAGTTTGTAGATCATTAAGGAGCGAGAACAACTCTTATCATAGTAGACCACCATGACTTGACGATGTTTTAAGGTTAGAAACCTAACCCATAGCGGAGGAGTACCAGGGAACTTTTGATTGATTTTAATGTAAGTTCTGGGATGAGGAACCACCTCACCTCGAACTAAATCCAACCACCTTAGAACAATACCCGAAACTTAAGAAGGTGCGATAGCTATTGGAATGCACCAAAAGGGCAAAGACCTGTTGGATAGAACCAACTTAGGGTGCCAAACGATGCTTTTCCTTTAAAATCCCCAGTTATCCTAGTTGTCAGAAGGACCAGTGAGGACCTAAATGCCTTATAGTCAGTGACATTCTCCACAGATCCATAGAGTACCTTCCTTTCCAATATAAGAGAACCTTGGGCTTGAACCGGAAAGGATAGAAAAAGCCTAAGTGGGGGAACACACCGGGGTTATAAAATCAAGGTTTATAAAATCATCAACATAAAAGAGTCATACAAAAATAGTTCTTTTAAATTGCACTCAAATACTAAGTAAAAAAAATATTTTTAAATACACATTTTGACTCTTACATCATTTCATTTGGACTCACCATGAAAAAGATATGTACTCCCTTTGGCTTGAAATATAAGAAAAAAATACATATTTCTTTTGATTTAAAATATAAGCAAAACTAACCAACTTTCTTAAATTTTATTTCATTCTCAATGCCATTTTCTTAAAACATCCCTAGAAAATTGTTATCTTATTTAATTTTTGTTTCATTCTCAATGCAACTTTCCTAAAATACCTCTCGTCTTTTATAAATTTGAGAAAATTAAATACAATAAACTAACCTTCTTAATAAGCATAAAATTAGTTATTTTCGCTTATAATTCGAGCCGGAGGGAATAGTTAGTAAAATGAGTAATATGTCAGATTGGTCCCTGACTTTGTAGGCACCAATCAATTTAGTCCCTGAGATTTTCGAAATTGCAAATTGATCCTTGAGATGGGAACACGGAATATGTCAGTCATATTAGTCCTTGACGTTAATGGCCGTTAGTGATCCTTAATATGGACTAACGAAATGGTCAAAACGACGTCGTTTTCGCGAAAAAAATAAACAAAAATAATTGAGTATCGGTCAAATTAGTCCCTGACTTTATGGACCATTATTGTCAGGAAATAATATGGCTGACGTGTTTCTATCTCAGGGACTAATTTGGAGTTTCGATAATCTCAAGGACTAATTTGATCGATGCCCACAAAGTCAAGGATCAACATGACATATTACTCTTATTAAAATCCTATGAATCTCTTAATCAAACTATACCAAATAATTAAAAAAAATAAATGGTTGATACGATCCTATTTTATGAAAATCAACTTACGATCCTATTTTATAAATTGTGAAAAATATTGATTTGCAATTTTTTTCAAAATTTGATATTTGAGTCGTGAATGTACTCAAGACCCAAAATAGTAAGTACAACCAAGAACCCAATCTTAGTAAGTTTTCTAATTCATATAAATACATCTTTTTTTCACTTTAGATCAACTTTGCGGACGCCTCTACTTCTCATTCTTTCATCCCTTGCCCTAATTTTATGAGATGGTTCTGGTGGTGGCTTGAAGCAAGTGTAAGGTGGAGACTCAAGCTTCTTCGAATACTCACTTCGTCCATAAAGTTAGTAAAAAGGGCAAATTGTACTTGTTTCCCTGAGGTTTGCACTAATGACACAGATATCCCTCCTAATTTTTGAAAATGACACTCACCTCTTCTCCTTAGCAATCAACATTGCACTCACACCCCCTCCTTATAATAAATGATTAGGTTATCATCGAAAATGTTATGCTTAGGATTAAAAAAGACTTTTATACCCTCAAAAGGTATTTCATACAAATTTTAAATGTATTTGGTGCATTTTTTACGATAATATGATAAAATAATTTTTTCAAGAAAATATAATGATCAACCAAGTCACTTCTGCAAGCCAATCTGAGGCGACCAAAAATTATGCCAAGTAGTGGGATTTAGAGTGCATATACACTAGTGATTTGTGGGGCTAACATGTTTATTATAGCCAATATTCTTTTTGTAAAGTAGTCTATAAACCTCACTCTTTAGGCCTCAAACCCCGTTTTTTTCCGATAGGGTTCTATCGGAATATTTTTCGGTACCCCCGAGTCGGAATGCTCGTTTATTAAAAACGGGGTTTTAAAGTCGAAAAATGCATTTTTCAGACTCGGGGGTATCGAAAAATATTCCGATAGAACTCCATCGGAAAAAACGGGGTTTGGGGATTTACAATGGGCCTAAAGTGTGAACTTTGTAGACTAAAACTCATTCTTTTTTAACACTTTCATGGTTAATCACATGCTATAGTGGATATAAGTTCATTATGAATATAATATGATATAATACGTTTTAATTTTGTTATTGTTCATATGATATATGGATATGAATATAACAGATTTAGTTTTTGAAAATGACACTCACCTCCCCTCCTTAGCAATCAGCATTGCACTCACACCCCATCCTTGTAATAAATGGTTAGGTTATCAATGAAAATGTTATGCTTAGGATTAAAAAAGACTTTTATACCCTCAAGAGGTATTTCATACAAATTTTAAATGTATTTGGTGCATTTTTTACAATAATATGATATAGTAATTTTTTTCAAGAAAATATAATGACCAACCAAATCACTTCTGCAAGCCAATCTGAGGCGACCAAAAATTATGCCAAGTAGTGGGATTTAGAGTGCATATACACTAGGGATTTGTGAGGCTAACATGTTTATTATAGCAAATATTCTTTTTTAACATTTTCATGGTTAGTCACATGCTATAGTGGATATAAGTTCATTATGAATATAATATGATATAATACATTTTAATTTTGTTATTGTTCATATGATATATGGATATGAATATAACATATTTAATCATTATATAGAGTTTGTATTTCAATAATGATATTAGATCTTATGCATTATTCTAAAATCATTTAAATAAAATCTGTATACAAGAATGTGTTTTAGTAAAAAAAAAAAAACATAAAAAATTATTATATTTTCATGTAAAAATATATTTTTTTTGTAAAAAAAAAAATAATTTTATCGTCTAATTGTTATAAAGAAAAAATTGCATCAAATATACTTGAAATTTGTATGAGGCGTCCCCTAAATCCTTTGAAGGTATAAATGTTTTTCTCAATCCTAATTCCTAAGTATAATATTTTTGTTAATAAACTAATAATTTATTATAAGGAGGGGTATAAGTGCAATACTGATTACTAAGGAAGGGAGATGAGTGTTATTTTCCAAACCAGAAGGGGTGCCTGTGTCATTAGTGCAAACCTCAGGGGAGGTGAGTGCAATTTTCCCTAAAAAATAATAAGAATATGTGTCCTAAATTAAAGTTAAAATAGTAAATAAATAAAATGAAAATTGCATTATATATTTTGTGATTGAGTAATTAAGAAAACATGCAATAAATACTTACTTAATTTGAGGAACAATACATTAAAAGTATGTTTCCTTATTTTTAAATTTTTAAAAGGCTTAATTATATCACAACTCCCTGAAGTTTTGGGTACTTTTGCCAGATACCCTTATTCTTATTTTTTCAATATCTGACTCCCCGAAGTTACTTCTGGGTTTGTCATATACCCCTATTACCAATTCTGGCCAATTTTGCTGACATGTAACGTTAGAATACTGGTCAGACGCAGGAGGTAAGGTACGTGGTGCCCTGTGTGAGAAGATCATGCTTTTCTTTAAATTAAAAAACTAAAAAACTTAATATTTTTATATTTTTAGTTAAATAAAAAAAATGATTGAAGAGAGAGATCGTCTTTACCCTTGTAACATTACGCAACATCACATGACCAACCTCCTGAGTCTGACCATGTCAGCAAAATTGGCCAGAATTGATAGTAAGGGTATATGACAAACCCATAAGTAACTTTGGGGAGTCAGATATTGAAAAAAATAATAATAAGGATATCTGACAAAAGTACCCCAAACTTCAAAAACTTGTGACATAATTAAGCCTTTTTAAAAATTTATTAATTTTTTGGAACGGAGGGATTATCGCGGAGTCTTCTTCTTTCTTCTCATATTATGTAGTCTTGTTTATATTAGACATTCTTAGCTAAATCTCCATGTTGGGATTGGATAATAGAATATTTTGACTTCTCTTGTATGTTATTTATTTGTGTTATTAATGTGTGTTTTTTTTGTTTGTTATTGAGCACTCATTTCCTTCTCTTGATGCTTTTATAACTGTGATAGTAACTTCAAGAAATAAATTGGTGGTTTTATTCCCAATTTTAAATTTGTATATTTGATCATGCTCAGGAATTAGGGATTAAGTAGATTAGTGAAATTTTTTTTTCTTTACAAAAAGGGCGAAGAAGCCCAAAGGACAAAAAAGCTAAATATCTAAAATAGATCTGGGAAGATAGTCTTGAGCAAGCAGCATTGAAAGCTCATGGCCAGGAGCAGAAAAGTCGTGGGTACCAAAATCCAGAAGCAAGCTTTTGTTAGCTAGATGATCAGCATAGGTATTCCCTTCTCTAAAGGTGTGGCGAAATTGAATGTTCCAATCCTTCTGCCTCCACTTGCTTATGCGTTTGTAGATTAGTGAATTTTAATGACCACATGCTGATGTTTATTTCTTTGCATTTGAATGAAATAGTATCTTAACCTGTGCGATACATGGGATGGGGTTACTTGGTAGAGTGATTATTAGTATATTAGATAAATTAAGATATATATATATCATAAATTTTTATTCGCATATTTTTTAACCCACATTTTCACTTTAAAAAATAAAACATAGCTATTTGTTGATTCATAATAAAAATTAGACTAATTAACTTTATCCAAATGAACTCTTTTAATAGTTTTTCTTCTAGAAAAAGACATCCATTTGAACCCATGTTTCGCAAGTCAAGTATTTGCATAATGTTCAACTTAAGATCTAATCTTCTCTTAATTTAAGAAAATTATACATTTTTCACATTATTTTTTATTTGGATATCTTATTTATAACAGAAATTTATATTTTTTAAATAAAGATTATTGTGTAGATATGAAAATTGATAAATATGTTAAGTATTTTGGATGAGAAAACAACAAATATCAACCTTATAACTCCAATATGAAATTAATGTTGAATAAAAAAAGAGAGAATAAAATAACAATAAAAATTCTTAAATATCATGATAAAAAAATCGTTTAAGTGCTGATTTCGAACAGCAAGCAAAAAAATATTATGATAATTTCAACCAAATAATATAATAAAGAAAATATTGCTCGAGTAATTATGGTAGTAGTGTTTTCCTATCTATTGCATAATTTCAAGATGCTAGCCAAGAGAACCTGCAAGAAAGCATACGCGTAGGCAACAACGTGAGGAGAAAAAAAAAATATATGTTAGTATATAATTTATGAACAATAACATTACCTGATATGATGCATAGTTCATACTCCCTCCATCCCATTATCTTGGTAAAAAAATGCAAAAAAAAATTGTCTCATATTAAAGTAAAAAATTAAATGAAAAATCTTAAAAATTGTTTATTGTATCGATGATTGATAAGTAAATAAGAAAAACACATTTAAAGATTTGTTTTGGAGATAATATTGCAATATGTATTAATTGTAATGATATTAAAATTTGTGTAATATCAATTTGTAATTAATAAATGAATCATGCATTATATGAAAGAGATACTCTCTTATTTTCATTGAGTTGTTTAACTTTTACCAAGATAATAGGACGGATGGAGTAATAGATAGAAGCCATTCTTTTACAATGCAAAGTTTATCTAACCTGAAATTGCATCAATGTAATTTACTCCCTCCGTCCCTAAATATAAGACCCCTTTGGGGATTTCACGTCCATTAAAAAGTGAAATAATTTAGTTAATTGTATTGGAAATGTGAACTTTATTTTGATATGTAATTTCAAAATTACCCCTATTAATATTATTGGGAATCCAAAAAGTGTTAAATAAATATGGGTGTTTGTGAAAAAAAGTAATTAATGAACATTGAAAATTGACATAGGGCACTATGTCAATTCTCATACACCACCGCCTCCCCATTTCACAACCTCCACGAATGAGTTGTAACATATATATATATATATATATATATATATAAAATCCCAATCTAACAATGAAAGCCTTGATGACTTGAAACGGGGATCTACGCATACCTGTTGACAATGTGAGATCACTTAAAGAAAAAATTTTAGAAGAAAAAGAATTATAAAACTAAATTTAAGGTATAAAAGCAGAGTCATGAACTGAAATATGTTAATTAGACACCAAATGGTCATCCACGAATTTTGAAGTTTAAGCAAAAGCAAAGGGATGTGTTTCAATAACTACAGCATCGTGGCCAAACTCAAAAGAGTACCAACTTCCAAATATATATAAAAAAAAATCAAAATAAAGACAATTTTTGGTGGTGGTGAAGTGACTAACAGAATATCAATAAGAGCACTTGTATTAATATATCAAGTTGCAAGTTCAAAAAATAAAGTACTAGACCTTTTAATTCATCCTCAAAGTTAAGTGTCAAAATAAATCTCAAAATCCTAATTAAGTGCAGATATATCCCAAAGAATGAATTCTTAATAAAAACATCATTCCAATTGACAAGTTGAAGCATTTATCTAAACATAAAACTAACATCTATTTACCATCAAGAAACAAGCAAATACCACCCTAGGCATATTTAAGCACAAAATTAGTTATTTGTGAGTGATAAAAATCTGATTTGCTAGGTGCAGCAGAGAATTTCAGCACCTTATACTTCACTTTAAATTGCCAAAAACTCTATTTCTATGATTCTTTTTGCTACACTTCATTAGGTATATGATAGCCAAACAATGCCAGAATCTAAATAACAATGCCCACATAACAGATCAAGGGGCTGGAAAAAAAAAACCTGCTACAAGCAAAACTACAGCAGAAGAAAAAATAACAAAAAACCATTCCCCCAAACCAACTCACTGACCTACATTGTTGTGTCATCGTTCCTAATTTAGAGGATAATTATATGACATAACATTATGCTGGCAATAGATGGTAAGGACCTATTGTCCAACCTCATTATAGAGGCAGTAAGACACTAGAGAAAATTACATCAACTGTAGAATTGTAGACGGTAACAGCAGCGACAGTCAACTCGACTAAATTAACAAGTAGTACCTCAATGTTACTGTAATCAATAAATCAACCATTCATTTTAAACCGGCTAATCTGCCTGAAAATATAAGGATAGAATCACACAAATTTAAACAATCAAAGTAACAAATTAATTAGATTGGGTTGTGCTAAAAATAGGGATAAACATTAGTTGCAGCAGTATTGAGTGATCACGGGGCAACACAAGTCATCATATTATTTCACTCTTTCCTTCCATCCTTCCTTCCCTACCTAAATGCAATGAAGCAAACATAAGTCATCATATCATTAGCATAAACATAGAAAGACAGGATAAACATTAGCCTTCAGCAGATATCAGCAACACAGATATCCTCATAGCATCTTAAAACAACATCCGAATTGAATTGGAATGACACAAGCTTAAGCTTATATGCACAACTTAAGTTACTTATGCATGTTTTGGAATGACACAAGCTTAAATGCTATTGTAAAATTCATATCCATATTCTCATAAAAGGTTATTGTGCAACTTCTAAAGGATAAAACTATGACTAAACTTACCATTGTTTTTTCAAACTCCTCATCCAATGGTCTACCATCCTTACATTTTGTATTTGTGAATATGGAAACTTCTGCTCGATTAGGCTCTATCCTACCTATGGCCCAACACAATTAAATTGCTATTAAAACAAAATTTTAAAGGTTCTATGACATGCAAGGTTTGATCTCAGCAAATAGCTACCATGCAAAACTAGTGAAAGAAAATTCAGAAAATCAACTAATTTTTATAATGACAATCATTGAATACCTTTTCATTCATTAAGGTTCCAGTGCTTTTGGATCCTCTTGTGCCTCTACTGTTTTTATTTACTAGGCTATGTCTTTGTAATTGTAAAACAAAAGCTAATGAGAAGATAAAAACAAAGCCAACCACCTTAAAAGCAATACAGCAGTAGCAATGAGACCAGCAAATGCAAACTCTTACAAGGTGTTTCTTCTATCAAGCAGCAAATTAAATTTCATAATCTATCTGCACTTGAGTAGAATGTGGTTAGTACCAGTTAGCCTGAGCCTTCTTAGAAGACACAACTTGCATGCTCAATCCGTCCAGGACCTAAAAACACCAAAGCATAAACATACCAATCTAACAAGAGAACTACTGTAATTAGAATGAAAATGTGATTTGAATAACTTCTTGTGTATACAGTTTACACTATGTACATAAAACTATCAGTATCACAAGAATCAAAAGATACTACTCTATTTGGAATTTAAATTCCTTGAATTAAGATATATCTTGAATTTATAACAAGAGGATGATCAAAGAGAGTACCATCATACCTTTCTAATTTCAAAAGATCACCTTTGAGCAAATTTTTCAGCTTTAATTGCGGCATCAGGAACAGAAGTATCACTCTCAGCACGCTTCCTATACAAAATTAAAACTAATTAACAGAGATGTAAACAAGAAACATTGAGACAATAAATCCTTGCAATAATAGGGAAACCACATAGTTCACTATAAAATGTAAAGGTAACAATAATTAATCAAACTATCTATAATTTAGTCCACTTTCTCATAAGCGCCTCTACTGGTCTTCATATCACATGACCAAATCACTTAATATAGTTTCAATCAATTTCTTTTTTATTTTAAATGAACTGAGCCAACTTTGTTTCTTCTTCGAAGTAAACCTTTGATCAGTTGTTTTCTCGTGTATTCAGTTGTTTTATGAAGAGAGCTATTCTTCACTGCATTCTGAAAAGGGAAAAATGCCATCGGTTGTAAAAGGAGTCTTCTACAAGTTTCGTAAGCACAAAATATTACAGGGTTATTAAGACAGCATGAATACATTATATAAAAGTTTTTGTTTATATAATCCTTAGGCAAAATCTGAAACAGTATACCTCCTTCATCTCTTTTGCCGACTTTTTCTTAAATATAACAAGAAAAGTAACCATACCTCTTCCATTTCAATATGCAGTAAAGATCTTCACCAGGTTCACCCTCACGAACAATATACTCTCTTGGATCGACACTAGAACCCATCACCGAAACATCTCTATATGAAAGAAAGTCTGTAACATCCTCACTTTAATTAGTTAATTTTAAATTTTAATAAAATCAGAGTTTGAAAATTCATTTTTAGAATTAGATTTCTTATGAAAATTCTTAGAAAAATCCGGCAGAGTTTCCTCTGTTTTTCGGACTTCCCAAAAATTTCTTCTTATAAACCTGTCAGTCCAGAATTATTTAAAAACATAAAACACAACAGTTTAAAAACCAGTTCATATCCTAACGCCCGATTAATACAAATTCGGGGCATACAATTACTACGCATATTAAATTACAAAAATAACAGTTTTAAAAATAAAATCCGCTCAGGGTATCACAAATACACTCCACGTGGTGGAGAGTTTCCAGTTCGGACCGCAACAGTGTAAGCTCCACTTCCGTACCTGTAAAATTATATCAAGAAGGGTAGCATTACACAGAACTTAAAAAGATAAATCCTAAAAGAAGACATAGCAAATAACTAAGCCTACATAATTATTAATACATTTTATTCATAGTTATTCACATAATTAATCTCTTTTAGTTCTTCACTTAATCTCACATTCTTTTAATTATTGATTCTCTTTTCATTCTTTCTTTCCCATTCTTTATTTTTTTTTTTCATTTTCCATTAGGTAGTCCCGCCCCAGCCAGCCGTACGGTACTGAGCGCTAGGAGTTCCCTTATTCATTATTCATTTTCTTTTCTTTTTCTTTTTCTTCTTCTCTTCCTTTTCTTTTACTTTTTCCTTTTCTTTATCTTTTCCTTTTTCCTTGTGACTGAGTCCAACAGACCATCAGCCGTTTACCTTTATTATTCCTTTATCTCTTTATTGGTGACAGTGTCTACCGACCGCCTGCCACCCAATCATTTAATTCTTTTAGTGATGACAGTGGCTACCGCCCGCCTATCATCGAAATCATTCCATTCTTTTATTTCTTTTAGGGATGACAGGGACTTCCGTCCGCCTGTCATCGTATTCATCCTTTTCTTTTATTTCCTTTAGTGATAACAGGGACGGAAATCGAATTCATTCTTTCCTTTTATTCCTTTTAGTGATAACAGGGACTTCCGTCCGCCTGTCATCGAATTCCTTCTTTTCTTTTATTACTTTTAATGATAACAGGGACTTCCGTCCGCCTGTCATCGAATTCATTCTTTTCTTTTATCATGACTGAGTCCAACAGACCATCAGCCGTTCACTTTTCTTTCTTCATTATTTATCTTTTCTCTTATTATAATATAAGTAACTCTTTTATGCTTAACTCAATCTTTTACTCTTCATTTTCGTTTATGACTTATCACATTTTCCCTACGTTTTCTACTTTAATCTCTTTCTTTTTACTAATTACTCTCGCTCTTATCCAACTTTGCTTTGTGGCTTATCATCCTAATGTTTATTTTACCTCTATTTTAGTATTTCTCTTTCTTTTCCTCTTTCTACCATTTATTATTCTAATATCTATCTAACTCCACTTAACTTAGTATGGCCATTATATTTTAAATTCCCGTTTGCAATTCCTTAATTAATTCTATGATTCCTCTCTCACACTCTATTATTTATTTATTTACTTGTTTTCCCTAAGATAGTACTCTACTCCATTTGTCTGTCGCTATTACACTCCATCTTCTTGTATTATTATCTTTTCATTAAATTCTTTATTTATTACCCACTTATATTTAAAATTTAGTTTAGTATCTCATTCCTATTCTATTATTACCCGACAACTCTTAACTAAGTTCCCTCCGCACTTCCTTATGGTTTTTGTGTTTTAACTCCTCTACATTTAGTTTTAATGACCCTTCTCTCCTTGCCTATCACAACTACTCTATATTCTATTATTCGCACGTTTCGTTGGTTCTCCCTAACTAATTCCCTTTGGTTTTATTTTGTGCTTTTCTACATTTTCATTCTATATTAACTCTTTTGATATCCTAACACTCTCATTCACTCCGGACCTTATTCTATGCACATACATTACACTCATTCATCCCGGACCTTATTCTAGGTATATACGTTTTATTCCCCAAGGCATGGTTTCTAGTAACAATTTTATTTATTTATCTATATCAACGGGGAGTACCCTAAGGCTCATTAACATACTTTTTAATTACCCTATTCTTAGCTACCACTATAGCATCCTAGAATTTACTTCTTAAGTAAAGGTAACGCGAACCCTCTTACCTCGGGCTTTTTAAATAGAACCTGGATTTTTGCTCAGCGACGATGACGGCGTCGGTGTTGCTCCTCGTTAGCGGGAACGATCGCGGCTGGACCAAGGCAAGAGCTTCGAGCTTCGAGGTTCCCGACACGAGCCCGGCACGATCACGGACCGGTAACGGCGCTGGTGAGATCCGTGGAGGGAGAGAGAGCTCGTGGGTGTGAGAGAGAGCTTGTGACCGAGAGAGGAGGAGACACGCGGTGGTGATGGTGGCTGGGTGGGTGGTGGCCGGCGGCTTGGTGACCAGAGAGGAAGAGGAGGGCGGTGGGGAAGGTGGAGAGAGAGAAAGAGAGAGAGAGAGAGGGAGATTGTGAGGGAAGGAGAGAGAGAGAGCAAAGCCAAGAGAGAGAGAGACGGGTTGAGAGAGGGGAAAGAGAGGCCAAGGTGGGGCGGCCAAGGGCGGCGGTAGTGGTGGCCGAAGTCGGAGGAGGGAGGGAGATCGGAGGGAGAGAGAAACAATGGGGAGGGTGAGTGAGTGAGGAAGGTTTCCACGCGTTTTAAGGCCACTCGAACTGTTTTCGCTTAAGCGAAATTCATTCGCTTAAGCGAATTGGCCTCAGTACTGACACGGACGATTTTCGCTTAAGCGACCAGTTTTCGCTTAAGCGAAATGGCTTCAGTACTTGACACGACCGGTTTTTGCTTAAGCGAAATGGCTTCAGTGGGGAAGTTTCACGTTTTCGCTTAAGCGACGGATTTTCGCTTAAGCGAAACCTTCAGGTAGTGCTACTTCACTTTTCTATTTTTCAGCTATTTTCTCCCCAACTTCAAATAGCCATAACTTCTTCGTGCACCGTTGGATCTTGCTCAAATTTGACGAGTAACCTTCTAAAAATCGTATCTCCATATCCAACGGTGGAAATTGCGTTTGGAGTCTTAAATCTTTTATTTTTATTTTCCACCCTATGTTATATTTTAGTACAGGATTATCTATTTTTCTGGCCTGTTTCTAATTTCAATTTAACGCTTCTTTCTTCTCTAATTCGCTTAGTATTATTATTATTCTCTTCTAATGCTAGGATTCTCATTTGGAATACCTATTTGTGGTTTGTTATTTCCATTTTAATTATTCTAATTATTATTTATTTATTTATCTTCGGGTTTAAAATTTGGGGATGTTACATTTCTCCCCCACTTATTTGAATTTCGTCCCCGAAATTCTAGTTGTCCCTTAACTTGGAGGAGTATCCCTTGACATAGTTTCCACCCATGTCATTTCAATTCCTTCGGTTCCAATCTTCCCTTTGAGGAAGTTCTAAGTTAAGGGTTCTGCGATATAATTATTTGCCTCATTTATGGTTTATCTCAGTCACTCAGGAATCCGCGTAATACACAGAGTCTTTAAGAGACCGAGACAATCATTTGCGGTGCTCCGACATAACCTCTTAAGTGAGACTCCACTTCGCGACTCCACTCTTTCTCTGTTCGTTTCTTACTCCTTCAAGTAAGTCTAGTGAGGTCGCCCTTCGAATCCACCTTAGCTATATCTGAATTCTACTCCGGTGGTATTTCCCTTCCGTTCGTTTAACGATTTCAATTTGGTATAGGGGTTCCTACGGGTCGATTTCACTTAAGGGTCGAGGTCAGGGTCTAAACTTATTTCCCAATTGTCTGATGGTCCGAGGAGGTATTGATTGATTCTTAGTTTAATTCTCGTTCCATTCTTCGCGAACCTCTTCGACAGTTAATGTGGAACGTTTGGGGTGAGGTATTCATTAGCCCTACGGGTTATGGTATGATCATCGGACATTGAGTCCGGCTCGATACAATCTTCCTTACGCTTCGTTACCGTTCTGCATTCCACCTTGTTACTCGGATAGGATCCACAATCAATTTTTTTTTTGTTAAAGTTTCATCTTCCATTCCTTGGATTGAAATCCTCCCCCACTTAGCATCAACATACTTGGGGTATGCTCATTCGTTATTCAGAATCGAGTACATAGGTTCTCAATTGGTATCCAAGGTTAGAAGGAACACGTGGATGGTTATCCATCGGTAGGCATAGAACTATATTGGGTTCCTACGTCTTGGTGAATTCTCATGTATACATCTGAGACGCTTGAAACTTGAAGAGAGTGAAGATGAAAAGAAGAAACACGAAGCACTCAAGGATGGGTTTCATAGTCTCCTTACGACGACCCAGGATGTACTGGATACATGTCAAGCAAGAAGACAATGGAGATTATCCTTAAGTGTGCATTTTCAGCAGAGAGTCATCAAAAGATGCGTTCTCTATGAACCTGCGGCTGATTTGATTGGTCTTGGTAAGGGTACCTAACACAGTGACTAAGACTTGCCTCCTTTGAGGGAATCGTTCGGAAACTTTGATTAGACTCTTAGGCGGGTTCCAAATTGTCTACTTCCTAATTCGACTCGGTTGCAGGGAATAGCTATAAGGTTCGCTCGAGTCTCTCAAGGATTTTACACTTTTTCACTCCACTCTTTAATGCTATGCAAAGAGTTCAGAAGGAACTCTTCTCGGTTTAGCTCTGTTCCTTCTAGGGGTCTACTTTAAAACTTATTAATTTGATTATTTCGGTTTTAGATGAAATGTGTCAATGACATCGATCACCAATAGGTGCAAAGATCGAGGTGATCAATCCAAATCTTACATCTATCAATGGCAATATCATTGTCAGGTTTGTTGGTGGTATCATCCTCCAGCAGATGCAAGAGTTAGGGTGATCAGTTCTAACCTTACCTTCTACCAGTGACAATATCATCATATGTGTTTGGTGGAACTTTTAGCTAAGGTCTTAGCACTATCGATTTCTTCTTGGTTACACTAAACGCGTTTAACCTATATATAGAATTTTATAGGTAAACAGTTGATACATTATTGATATAGAAAAATTACCTCGAGCCAGTTTACTAATCCTCTCGCCCGGTGCGCTCGGGACAATTAGCCCCAATGTGTCCCGGTTGCCCACATTGGTAGCAAAGACCCTCTTTCTTGTGCTGCTTCAGCCGCATACACAAACGCCTGTGAGGTTTTCCACACTCTGGACAGGGTAATCTAGGTCTTGGAGCATTCACGTCTGGAGCCGTGTCCATTGGCACTATTGCCATAGCGTTAATGTCGGCATGTGTATCGGATTCCTGAGCCGGTACCCTGCCTCTGCTAGAACCTTCAGCCCACTGTATCATCCTGTTCCTATCCTCGGATGTCTTCCGCCTCAATCCCTTCTCATAAGTGCTAGCCATATTCACTAGCTGGGCCAAATTATCTATGTTCTGGAATTCAAAAGCTACCTTGATCTCAGTGCGAAGTCCTGCTTCGAACTTGATGCACTTAGTTCTTTCATAAGCATCCCTATAGCTCCCAGAATACGGGATGAGGTCTTCAAAGTGTGCGGCATATTCTCCAACGCACATACTTCCCTGTGTTAAGTTCAGGAATGCCAGCTCTTTTTCTCGGCGGACATCTTCCGGAAAGTACTTCCCTAGGAACCTGATTCTGAACACATCCCAGGTGACCTCCTGGTTAGCGATCTCCATTTTCCTTCGTACACGCTCCCACCAATATTCGGCTTCTCCAGTGAGCATGTACGCCGCCAAAAGAACTATCTGCTCCACAGGCGGTGAAATCGTGCGAAAAATCTTCTCCAATTCTTGGAGCCATCTCTGGGCTGCATCCGGATTGTAGCCACCTTCAAACTTGGGCGGATCGTTCTGCCTGAATCTAGCTAGCAAATCGATGCCAATTGGGCCTGATGGTTGGTGGAGTGCGGCGGCTGCTGCTGCTGCGGCAGCTGCTGTTTCAGCCTGATTCTGATTCATTTGGACCAGATTCTCAAGTATAGCAGCCATCCTTTCATCCTGAGTACGTCTCCGAGGCATGATGACTGAGTTCTGAAAAAGATTACGTTATTCCACAATTAACTAAAAACTCTTAAATTAAGTGTACCTATTCGCCTATTCTAAAACTTGACACTAACATTTGGTCACTCGCTTGGTGAGTAAACCATAGGAGTTGTGATTCCACACTCCAAGGCCGAGGGAAACTGCTCTGATACCATAAATGTAACATCCTCACTTTAATTAGTTAATTTTAAATTTTAATAAAATCAGAGTTTGAAAATTCATTTTTAGAATTAGATTTCTTATGAAAATTCTTAGAAAAATCCGGCAGAGTTTCCTCTGTTTTTCGGACTTCCCAAAAATTTCTTCTTATAAACCTGTCAGTCCAGAATTATTTAAAAACATAAAACACAACAGTTTAAAAACCAGTTCATATCCTAATGCCCGATTAATACAAATTCGGGGCATACAATTACTACGCATATTAAATTACAAAAATAACAGTTTTAAAAATAAAATCCGCTCAGGGTATCACAAATACACTCCACGTGGTGGAGAGTTTCCAGTTCGGCCCGCAACAGTGTAAGCTCCGCTTCCGTACCTATAAAATTATATCAAGAAGGGTAGCATTACACAGAACTTAAAAAGATAAATCCTAAAAGAAGACATAGCAAATAACTAAGCCTACATAATTATTAATACATTTTATTCATAGTTATTCACATAATTAATCTCTTTTAGTTCTTCACTTAATCTCACATTCTTTTAATTATTGATTCTCTTTTCATTCTTTCTTTCCCATTCTTTATTTTTTTTTTTCATTTTCCATTAGGTAGTCCCGCCCCAGCCAGCCGTACGGTACTGAGCGCTAGGAGTTCCCTTATTCATTATTCATTTTCTTTTCTTTTTCTTTTTCTTCTTCTCTTCCTTTTCTTTTACTTTTTCCTTTTCTTTTTCTTTTCCTTTTTCCTTGTGACTGAGTCCAACAGACCATCAGCCGTTTACCTTTATTATTCCTTTATCTCTTTATTGGTGACAGTGTCTACCGACCGCCTGCCACCCAATCATTTAATTCTTTTAGTGATGACAGTGGCTACCGCCCGCCTGTCATCGAAATCATTCCATTCTTTTATTTCTTTTAGGGATGACAGGGACTTCCGTCCGCCTGTCATCGTATTCATCCTTTTCTTTTATTTCCTTTAGTGATAACAGGGACTTCCGTCCGCCTGTCATCGAATTCATTCTTTCCTTTTATTCCTTTTAGTGATAACAGGGACTTCCGTCCGCCTGTCATCGAATTCCTTCTTTTCTTTTATTACTTTTAATGATAACAGGGACTTCCGTCCGCCTATCATCGAATTCATTCTTTTCTTTTATCATGACTGAGTCCAACAGACCATCAGCCGTTCACTTTTCTTTCTTCATTATTTATCTTTTCTCTTATTATAATATAAGTAACTCTTTTATGCTTAACTCAATCTTTTACTCTTCATTTTCGTTTATGACTTATCACATTTTCCCTACGTTTTCTACTTTAATCTCTTTCTTTTTACTAATTACTCTCGCTCTTATCCAACTTTGCTTTGTGACTTATCATCCTAATGTTTATTTTACCTCTATTTTAGTATTTCTCTTTTAGTCTCTATTTTACCTCTATTTTAGTACTCTACTCCATTTGTCTGTCGCTATTACACTCCATCTTCTTGTATTATTATCTTTTCATTAAATTCTTTATTTATTACCCACTTATATTTAAAATTTAGTTTAGTATCTCATTCCTATTCCATTATTACCCGACAACTCTTAACTAAGTTCCCTCCGCACTTCCTTATGGTTTTTGTGTTTTAACTCCTCTACATTTAGTTTTAATGACCCTTCTCTCCTTGCCTATCACAACTACTCTATATTCTTTTATTCTCACGTTTCGTTGGTTCTCCCTAACTAATTCCCTTTGGTTTTATTTTGTGCTTTTCTACATTTTCATTCTATATTAACTCTTTTGATATCCTAACACTCTCATTCACTCCGGACCTTATTCTATGCACATACATTACACTCATTCATCCCGGACCTTATTCTAGGTATATACGTTTTATTCCCCAAGGCATGGTTTCTAGTAACAATTTTATTTATTTATCTATATCAACGGGGAGTACCCTAAGGCTCATTAACATACTTTTTAATTACCCTATTCTTAGCTACCACTATAGCATCCTAGAATTTACTTCTTAAGTAAAGGTAACGCGAACCCTCTTACCTCGGGCTTTTTAAATAGAACCTGGATTTTTGCTCAGCGACGATGACGGCGTCGGTGTTGCTCCTCGTTAGTGGGAACGATCGCGGCTGGACCAAGGCAAGAGCTTCGAGCTTCGAGGTTCCCGACACGAGCCCGGCACGATCACAGACCGGTAACGGCGCCGGTGAGATCCGTGGAGGGAGAGAGAGCTCGTGGGTGTGAGAGAGAGCTTGTGACCGAGAGAGGAGGAGACACGCGGTGGTGATGGTGGCTGGGTGGGTGGTGGCCGGCGGCTTGGTGACCGGAGAGGAAGAGGAGGGCGGTGGGGAAGGTGGAGAGAGAGAAAGAGAGAGAGAGAGGGAGATTGTGAGGGAAGGAGAGAGAGAGAGAGCAAAGCCAAGAGAGAGAGAGACGGGTTGAGAGAGGGGAAAGAGAGGCCAAGGTGGGGCGGCCAAGGGCGGCGGTAGTGGTGGCCGAAGTCGGAGGAGGGAGGGAGATCGGAGGGAGAGAGAAACAATGGGGAGGGTGAGTGAGTGAGGAAGGTTTCCATGCGTTTTAAGGCCACTCGAACTGTTTTCGCTTAAGCGAAATTCATTCGCTTAAGCGAATTGGCCTCAGTACTGACACGGACGATTTTCGCTTAAGCGACCAGTTTTCGCTTAAGCGAAATGGCTTCAGTACTTGACACGACCGGTTTTTGCTTAAGCGAAATGGCTTCAGTGGGGAAGTTTCACGTTTTCGCTTAAGCGACGGATTTTCGCTTAAGCGAAACCTTCAGATACTGCTACTTCACTTTTCTATTTTTCAGCTATTTTCTCCCCAACTTCAAATAGCCATAACTTCTTCGTGCACCGTTGGATCTTGCTCAAATTTGACGAGCAACCTTCTAAAAATCGTATCTTCATATCCAACGGTGGAAATTGCGTTTGGAGTCTTAAATCTTTTATTTTTATTTTCTACCTTATGTTATATTTTAGTACCGGATTATCTATTTTTCTGGCCTGTTTCTAATTTCAATTTAACGCTCCTTTCTTCTCTAATTCGCTTAGTATTATTATTATTCTCTTCTAATGCTAGGATTCTCATTTGGAATACCTATTTGTGGTTTGTTATTTCCATTTTAATTATTCTAATTATTATTTATTTATTTATCTTCAGGTTTAAAATTTGGGGATGTTACAAAGTCAAAATTTCAAGTTCATGTCATCAAACCCATACTGAGAAATCAATCTATATAATAAGTAAATAAAAGTGCAAAAAAAAAAAACATTTCTTAATCTATGTCAAAACAACAGTGTTGTTTTCTTTTCTTTTCCAAATATTTTCTAGATACTCAAACAGGAATTTATATGACAGCAAGTAAGCAACAAAAATTATAAAATGAAAAAAAATATAGAAACCACAAGTCCCCGAATAAGAACAAATGAACCTCCAAGCCATGTGACACTAATTAACACAAATATGCATAAGAATTCAGGAAGAAACTATCATTCTATAGATATAATAGTAAAATCTTAAACGAATTCTGTATATTTTTATCATCCATGCATCCAAAACAGATTCGATAATATTTTAATGATAATCACAAAACTCATCAAAACTTAGCACAAAATCCATAACAATTTGATAAGCCAAACTTCATAATCACAAACAAAACTTAAGAACAAAACTAGAAATCAAAACGTCAGCACAAATACAGGCTCAAATCATGTGAAAAACTAAGTCAATCATAAATTCCTCTTTATAAGCCAACATAATAAGCCATACCAGTAAAATGATACAACAACCAAAGAAGAAACGATGCAATCTATAAAATGGGAGAGGAAACTGAAAGGTTTACCTAGATATTGAAAATGAACAATTACGACATTGTTTTTAGTTTGCCAATCGAGTTTCTTACTTCCATGGTGGTGGGAGGGGTGGCGATGCTTGAGGCGCTTGGAGGATTTCGTGATGACGGTAATGGCCGGTGATGCTTGCGACTCTTCGTGAGCCATGATTAGATAAAATTTTAGGGTTAGGGCTCGAGTTTTGGGTTGAATCAATGAATAAGGTATACACACCAAGGGAGCAGCCACAGAACCTGATTTAAGAGAAATAGGGTGTTGGAGCAGCGGCCATGGATCAGCCGCGGTGAAGGAGATCGAGTACGGTGGGGGTGATGGCGAGAGAACTATGACGATGGTTAACTGGAACGGCTGAAGACAGCGGCGGTAGTGATCGCAAATTCGAGGTGAAGCGAAGAGGGTAACAGAGGAGGCATTGAGGGTTTGAGTGAGATCACGATTAGGCTGAGGAATTGGTGGTGGCTGAACGGTGATGGCCTGAAGGATGAGACGACGATGGGAGAGGAAGAGGAAGAGGACGACGCTTGGCCTGAAGAGCTGGGTGGATTCATACGATGGGGGTGTGCCCTTAGTTTTTAGGGTGTTCAGCAGTGTTGGAGGGCAAAAGACATGTTGGTGCGAATGTTACAAGGGTTTTTTTTGGGTGTCTTTCTTTTTTTTTTATTTTTAAATTTAAGGTTTTGCTGTGGTTCGATAACGGAACCCTCTTCTATAGTTCTATAAATTTTTTAAATAGACTAAATGAAGGTGATTCCGGTAAGCAAACGCCCTTAAAAATAAGATTTTTAAGGTTGGTTAAATAAAAAGACTTTTCTCTTAAATCAATTTAAACAAAAGAGGGCAGTTCCGTTAAGCAACTGTCCCTAAAAATAAGATTTTTAAGGCTGGTTAAATAAAAAAACTTTACTCTTAAATCAATTTAAACAAAAGAGGGCATTTCCGTTAAGCAACCGCCCCTAAAAATAAGATTTTTAAGGCTGATTAAAGAAAACAACCTTTCTCTTAAATCAATTTAAACAAAAGAGGGCAGTTCCGTTAAGGAACCTCCCTTAAAATACCGCCTTTTATTATCCATTTGTAGTAGTGGTTTTTATACTTGTAGGATTTTTTTGTTTTCCCACCCCAAAATAGGACCAAATAGGCCAGTACAAAGGTGGTTCAATTTTTTTTTACTTCCTAGTTCAGAGAATCTTGCATATAGGAACTTTCCCCTCATTTAATAACTCACACCATTCCAAGGTTTCATCTTAAAAGCCAATACACAGTTTCTAGGCTATAGATATTTTGAATTTCAAATGAACTTGGTCAGTAAGAAAATCAGATGCATCCACCCTTCTACTCCCTCTAAATTTTGGACGGCACATACAAATAAAGAGGAGGAAAATTTTTTGAATATTATTTTACATACTTACTATAGTTTTACACCAATTAAAATACTCTTTAAATTAATTAATCCTCAAAATAAAAATGCACTAAATAAAAATTGGTATAGTCATGGAAAATATTTTTAAAACTATATTTTCATATTTAAAATAAATTCCCAAAAGAAAAATTTAATTGGAGGTTCAAAAGTCAAAAGTCAAAATATTAATTATTTAAAATAAATTCCCAAAAGGAAAATTAATTAATTCAAAAGTCAAAAAATTAATGAGACATGCATTTAATGGTTTGTCTAACACATCAACCAATTATCAAAAAACTAATTTAATGCATTTTGCAGAGATCAACCAATCACAATTCAAAGTTTACAATTTCTAAACTTTTCATTAATTATTTTAAATATAGTTTGGGACAAAAAATTTAGTTACTTTTTACCATCCTTGTGGGACGGAGGGAGTATAATGGAATAAGTGAACTGAGGTAGACCTCTTTATCTATATAAGAAGAATGGGTATGAATAGTGAAATCATAATCTATCATGGCTATATTAACGAGAAAAAGTCTGCTCTCATTTTTTTTTATGTCAATAATAGTATTTGTTACATTACAAATGATGTCTGGTATGGTGTCAGGAACTAATCCTTTCTATGTTAAGGTTTATATAACTAGTAATATATCAGTTCCGCTGACTCTTCATTGTAAAGACAAAAACCATGACGATGGAGTTTATACTTTGAATAAAGGTGAAACTCATCAGATTAAGTTCCTTCCTAGTTTCATTTTTCGTGTAACATTGTGGTTTTGCAGCTTTAAGTTTGATCAAGAATTTCATTACTTTGACATTTATATTCAAGATCGAGATCATGCATGCTTGGATTGCTACCGGCAAGTATTTAGACAAGGTGTTTGTCTGGTTGATCCAGAAAATAGCAAAGCTCCTGATTGTTATCAATGGAATAAAGCTGTAAAAGAAGAAGGGATGATGCTCTTGAATGAAGACAACAATGTTTCTCATGAAGACCTTAGAGATGAAGGGAGGCTTATCAGCTATGTGAATAATAATCTTGGAAAATAAACTTTTAAGTGCTGTTTGTAAGTCTTGATTTATTGAGACTGGTATTGAAAATAAATCAATAAAATAATAAAATAATATTGTACTAGTATATATGCTTTGTTTCAAATATATATATATATATATATATATATATATATATATATATATATATATATAGACACACTACTATGTTTCTTTATGTTATACACAATGCTCTCTAGAGTAAACTTTGATAATTTTTAGGAATGAGCTATGTGAATAATAATCTTGGACAATAAACTTTTAAGTGTTGTTTGTAAGTCTTGATTTATTGAGACTGGTATCAAAAATAAGTCAATAAAATAATATTGTACTAGTATATATGCTTTGTTTAAATATATATATATATATATACTACTATGTTTATGTTATACACAATGCTCTCTAGAGTAAACTTTGATAATTTTTAGGAATGAGCTAACGTACAGTTTATTAGGTCTTCCGAAGATGCACTTAATATCAATTTAATCCCCAAAATATTTTTGGAATCTTTAAAGTTCTCAAAGATCAAAATGACATCATGTTAGTCCCTCCATTAATTAATTTGTTACTCCCTCCATCAAATACCCCGTGGCACTCCCTCATCGACTATATCTCCCTATGCATTTATACACGGAACCATAGCATCACCCCTCCTTTAAATTTTTAACTTTTGGATTTCGATTCTAAGATGGAAAATTAAAAAAAAAAATTTCCCAACCCTCATTCATCATCTTCTTCCTTATTCTTTTGTAACCCCCTTCTCAATCCAGTAACATTTTTTATAATAAAAAAGGGGTGAAGAAGTGCCACGTGCCAATTGACGGAGGGAGTAACAGATTAAGTGACGAAGGGATTAACATGATGCCATTTTGACTTTTGAGAGACTTAATTGTTAATTGATTCCAAAAAAATTTCGAGGACTAAGTTGATATCAGGTGCATCTTTGGAGAACCTAACAGACTATTAATTCTTGAGATCATTGCATGAATTTAAAGGACTTTTTTCTTCGAGATGGGGAATTATTTAATGAGAATTCTAAGTAGGAGTATAATTTTTCAGCTATCGTTGTTGTCAAGACGAGCGTGAGGACACAAAGTGGGATTTCAGAGGATTTTCCCATCACGATAGGTCTGCACCAAGGGTCAAGTTTGAGCCCCTACCTCTTTACACTGGTCTTGGATGTGCTTACGGAACATGTCCAAGAACCAGTGCCCAAATGCAAGCTCTTTGCGGATGATATTGTGCTTATTGGGGATACTAGAGAGGAAATAAATGGGAAGATTGAAATGTGGAGACAAGCTTTAGAAGGGTCTGGATTCCAGATAAGTCGAAGCAAGACAGAGTATATGGAGTGTAATTTTAGCAAGAGGCACGTAGGCCTTACTCGGGAGGTGAAGGTTGGAGAGCATGTCTTAGCACAAAGTCCCGAAGTTTAAGTATCTTGGTTCTATCTTACAGCAGGATGCAGAAATAGAAGGGGATGTAAATCATAGGATTCAAGCAGGGTGGATGAAATGGAGGAGTGACTCGGGCGTGTTATGTGATAAGAAGGTACCACTTAAACTTAAAGGAAGGTTCTACTGCACTGCTGTAAGACCGGCGATGTTATATGGGACAGAGTGTTGGGCGGCAAAGGGCACACAAGAGAATAAACTTCATGTTGCAGAGATGAGGATGCTGCGGTGGATGAGTGGGCATACCAGACAAGTTCGGATTAGAAATGAGTATATTCGAGAAAAAGTCGGGGTTGCTCCTATTGTTGAAAAAATGGTTGAATCTCGTCTTAGGTGGTTTGGGCATGTGTGGAGGAGACCGGTGGAAGCCCCGGTTAGGAGGATAGACCAAATGGAGGGTACTACAAGGGCTAGAGGAAGAGGAAGACCTAGAAAAACTATAGGCGAAACAATTGAGAAGGATATGGCAATCAATGCCTTATCAAAAGACATGATTTATGATAGGCCTTTATGGCGTCGTTTGATCCATGTAGCCGACCCCACCTAGTGGGACAAAGGCTTAGTTGTTTGTTGTTGTTGGTGTCATTAGATTAGTCTTATTATATCCACTAAATTGTTCTCTTTTGTACCAATGAGTTCCACCATTTCAATTATAGCATAAAATTAAAATTATACTCCCTCCGGTCCTATTTATAGAACATATTTTAGAAGAATTCTTTGTCCTATTTATAAAACATTTTGCATTTTCTAGGAAGCATTTACTGTTATTTTCTCTTATTTGCCCTTTATCCATTAATGTAAAATAATACATTATGAAATTCTCAATAAAAGATAAAAGGGTAAAATTGTAATGTTAATGTATTTTTTTAAAGTTTCAAGAAACTTAATTACCTTCCTTAGTCCGTCTGTATGGATAAGTATGCCATATAAATAGGAACAGAGGGAGTAGTATTTTAAAGTTGTATGAACGCATGTGATATCCTCTATCTAGTCGTCATTGTTATGTCATTTTTGTAACATCCCTCATTTTTATAAAGAGGAAATATAAATAAAATATTTATTTTAATAAAGAAATTTCATAAATAAGAATATGATATGAGAAGAGTTTTTTGGAAAATGAATTATCATTAAAGAAAATGAGATTTTAGTAAAATATCATGTAAAGATTGGAATGTATCTCTTTCGTTAACCGTTGGATCATGTTCAAATTTTTAGACAAGGTTTATAATGATTTTATCTTGACATCCAACGGTGGAAATTTTGTTTTGAGAAGTAAATCTTTTTATATTAATTTTTCAGCAAAACAGTGAATTTCTGAATTTTAGCAGTGGCTAACCAGTTAGAAAAACAAGTAACCGGTTAGTGCTTCTGCATCTGCATAATTTTAAGGCGGTTTGATCTGGAAATCACGAAGGTTCTTCATTTTTAATCCTTTCCAGGACGCGTGGAACCCATTTGGGAGGTCTGGGACAGGTGTCGGGCATTGGAATTGGATGGGTGTTCTTGATTGATGACTCATTCACTCTTCCAACCCCAATTCTTGCTCTATAAATAGCTTGGCATTGTGCTGTTTTTGATTCAGTTTTTCTTGCGATTTCTGTTCCAAAACTCTGCCAAAATCTCTACTCAAATTCGTGCATACAACTTGCCTTGAGTTGTTGCACCTTAAGCTTGTGAACCTTAGTGTTTTTGCCTTCTGGTTTGCTGGTTTTCGAGTTGCTACTCTCTGTTCTTGGTGGCTGCTGCTGTTGCTGTGTTAGCTGCTGTTCTAGGGTGTCTTAAAGCTTGTCTAAGTGTTGTCCTAATTGTCCAAGGTATGGGAGAAGTCATTCATATTGCTAGGATTATAGATTGTGGAATTTGATGTGTGTATGCTATGTGATTTGGACCAAGACATGATTGCTGGACTTGGAGGTCCAGACAATCACTTGGTCACTTGATTAATAATCTGATTAAGGGCCAAAATGAATTGATGAAATTAAGTGAAAGAAACTCATGAGCTTGGCTGAAATATAATTGGTAAATTGAAGGAATTGCCTTTGGTTTGAAGCTAAAATCATTCTTTGACCATATTCATGTCTGATTTGGACTTGTTTGAGATTTGAGAACTTAGAATTGAACCTGTTGGATTCATTCTCACTATGCTGAAATTCTAAGTGATGATTAAGCTTTTGAAAATTTGCTTATGAGTATAAGGTTACATATTAAGTTGATTATGGATTTGTAAATGTTGAGACTTGATTGAGAATTTATGAGTCTGTAACAAGTGATTAATTATCTGTTAAATTGCTGCATAATGTCTGTAAAGATTTCAATGTGGCTCTGAAATGATTTAGAACTAGATTGTGCAGTTTTTACTTTCAGGTCTGCATAATCTAACCGGTTACAGGTTGTTCTAACCGGTTAGAACCTGAGAAGGAAGAGTAATTGATCAAGTTTAGATTGATAATTATTTATGGTTTGGAATTACTCTATGTTGGCTTGAACATGCTGCACATGATTCATGATGATACTTTGTTATGTCACTAAATTGATTAGTAAATTAATCCTAAATCATGAATTGTTCATTATCTTGATGATTCACATCCTAATTAATTAGATTACTCTCTATGTCACTTTGAAAGCAGTGCTTAATCACCCTATGTGTTCTATTCGATAATGGCTTATGTTTATAATTGGATTTTGAAAAGATTGAGTATAAGTTTGAATTGCAAGAGTATGTTAAAGAACTATGTTACAAGAAGGAATCAAGGGATTAAGAACTAAGGGCAATGATTTGGGACTAGAACTTAATATGATTTTAATTAGGCATAGACCTTAAACTGTCATAAGGGAAAGAAATGCATTTGGAGTTGATTTGAGGTGTGAAGGAAGCATGTTCTGCTCTCAGACTGCATAATCTAACCGGTTAGAAGTTCCTGTAACCGGTTAGTGCCTGACAGCATTTATTAGTTATTCAGTTTTGTTAAAGAAATCAGCAAGGGTTGGTATGACATAGGCTTGGGCCAATAACCCAATCAATAAAAAGAATTTTATAAACTAAGGAATGGATGTTGGTTTAAGAATAGAGTATGTCTAAATATGCTTAAGCTTTATTATAACACTAGAAGCATGTCTTAATTGCTGCATTTGATATCCTGGAATTAGTTATTGACACAATAGGAAATGCCTAAATGTTTAATTAGACTTTGTCTTTAGTTTGGTTCCAAGGTTTTGAAGTTGTCTTGAACTTAGGGTATTAGAGTTATAGTTCATTGTTAATTTAATTAAGTGATGTTTTAGTAATGTCCTAAATACTGCATAAGGATTAGAAAGACAATAGATTGAGGTTGAAACATATTAAGTTTAAGAATAAATGGTTTGCTCTCAGGTACTGTTGTCTCTAACCAGTTAGTGGGTTTTGTAATCGGTTAGGACCTGAGACAAGAGAATAATTAATTTGGTTTTCTTTCAATCCTTAAAGGTTTTGCTTAATTTCTATTTTGGTTTCTAAATGAGTTGAGCATGATGTCACAAGTCAAAAAGGGGTAAACCATTATTCATCTAATTAATTAAGAATTATCTTTTTAATGTGTTTGATAGTGCCTTCTTGAAGATGATAAATAAATTATGAGTGGTATATGATGATTGCATATGCCTAATGAATTATGTCTTGGGTATGATGATGGTTCATGATTAATGAATAATACTTTGAGTATGATATCTGGATAAGTTGATTAATGAGGTATGATTAGTGGAGTAATCATAATGCCTTCATTGGATTAAAAGTGATCATGATTACACTGAGGATATAGAATGAGATTAATACTTCATGATCTGAGTATGATGATGAGCAAGGGTTTGATAAAGCCCGATTAAGTCTATTTGATAATTAATGTTTTGGAGCATACGAGGATAATGACTTAAGGAGAATTAATGATAATGCGAGTATGGTGATGCTTGCGGATTATGAAGATCTGATCCAGATATGTTAGGGCTTGATGCTCCGAATTGGATAAGTGGAATCGCTCCGATCCACATATGTTGAGGATTAGCTCCTACAGGAAGTCATTATACTTAAAGGATTCTGTATAGTACGGTGCGGCCGCTATACGAAGACATGTGGAACGGTGTGGCCGCCATATGTGTGGTAATTGTGATGGGATTCCGTATAGAACGGTGTGGCCGCTATACGAAGACATGTGGAACGGTGTGGCCACCATATGTGTGTGATTCAATATAGTACGGTGTGGCCGCTATATGAAGGCATGGAACGGTGTGGCCGCCATGTGTATAATGTGATAATTAATATATTTGTTATGCATCTCATGCATGGTGTACAGGGAATTGTAAAATGAGTGAGGTGCATGCGGGATTGGAAACCATGTAGTACGGTGTGGCCGCTACATGAGACGGTTGGACCGGTGTGGCCGCCACCGTAGAAATGACAAGGACCTAGAACTATTGGTGGACAATGATTCAGGGATCATCCCCTTATATCATTTTAGGATCGTGGTCGATGGGGTTCCAGTATAGAACGGTGTGGCCGCTATACAGGTTGTGGAAACATCGAGCGCACGATTGCCTATCCCAGAGCGTTGCTTTCTGGAAGAGTTGATTATGGAGAAATGATTTGAGAGACGTTCATGCATTGCATGAAAGATTAATGGTTATAGTTTATATTGTTTAATAAGACACTTGAGCATGCATTTATTATGTTGAAATGATATCGGTGATGATTGTGTTTGACCAATCATATAATCTGCTTAGGCGATATGACAAGTGACTTACTCCCATCTACCATGTTTGTGGTGGTAGGTTCTCTCAAGGGACAGGATTGAAGCCTTTCCTGTAAGAGTGGAAGTTGTTTAGAAGGAACAGCTAGGATGACGTCTCGTTATCCAAATCCTTTTGCAGAAGGATCGAGTTGTGAAGACCAATGCTCTGCGTGTAAAAAGGGTTTTTGGGGTTTTGTATTATACATGCTTTATACTCAGAATATTTTGTAAAAGAAATATTACTCTAATGAAAAGTACTTTTGGTTTTCACACTCTTTATGGAAAAAGTTTTTGTTAACCCGTACTTTTATTGGGCTAGTTTTTGGGGCGTTACACTTTTGTGGTATCAGAGCAATGGTTCCAACTCTCGGCTGTGGAGTATGGTCCTTCCCATACTCAATAAGTTGTGTGACTCTGACCAAAGTTTCTATGAGTGCAGGTCTACTATGGCAACGAGAAACCGAAACCATACGAATGAAATGTTAGAGAGGATCACTGCTGTATTAGAGAATATGCAACAACATCAACAACAAGCGAATCAACCGCACCAACGCAATGTTGAACCTGCTGAGTTTAGAGGACTCACCGAATTTCGAAAATGCAATCCCACTCAGTTCGAAGGAGGGTATAATCCAGAAGGAGCTCAGAAATGGTTGCAAGAAATTGAGAAAATCTTTCGGTCTATGGGTTGTTCAGATGCACAAAAGGTGGTGTATGCAACTTATATGTTGAATGATAAAGCGGAAACTCGGTGGGATCACGCCAAGCAGTTATTGGAAGACGAGGATCAGCACATCACCTGGGAGGTATTTAAAGAAAAGTTCTTAGAAAAGTACTTCCCAGAAGATATAAGGAGAAAGAAAGAAGTGGAATTTTTGGAACTAAAGCAAGGGGAGATGGATGTTGGAGAATACGCTGCGAAGTTTGAAGAATTGATGAAGTATTCTCCCTATTACCAGAATCATCCAAATGAAAGATCAAAGTGCGTAAAGTTCGAGAATGGACTACGCCCGGATCTGAAGCCAGGAATCAGTTATCAGGGAATAAGGAATTTCCCGATGTTGGTAAACATGTGCAGAATCTACGAAGATGATATGAAAGCAAAGGAGGTTTATGAAAAGAATGTCCGAATTCAGAAGAAACGAAAGATTGAGGAAATGAGAGCTCAGCTGGAGGAAGAAGAGAAAGAACAATATGAGGAGCCAGAGCTGTATAGATTGGGATTAGGAAAATCTCAATCGAAGAATGGTAACCAGAAAGGAAATGGGAAAGGAATCACTTATCCACCTCAATGTGGAAAGTGTGGGGCACATCACTTCGGATCAAGCTGTGGTGTACCCAAGGGAATAGTATGCTTCAACTGCAGGAAGCCGGGGCACTATTCGCCAGATTGTCCGGAGAAGAAAAGCAAGAAAGGATCGGGTAGCAAGCGAGGCAAGCGAGGTAAACCCTTGGATTGTCTTTTCTCCTAATTTGGATTAACGTAGTCAGCTATTTCTTTTGATTACGTTAATTGAATCGCTCTATAATATGAGAATCTAAAAGAGATCTTGATTAGAATTTCTGTGATCGAAACCTTTATCACAGTTGGATGTGATAAATATCTGTGGACACTACAGAAATAGAAATATTAGTTAAGACTAGAGAGATTAATAACCACCGGGATAGGACAAATCCTTGTCTCCCCAACGGAAATATCTCTAGCGCTTGGCTATCTAGCTAAATCTGATGGTGACAAATACCCTATCTTTAAGTTCATCTAACTTAAAGAAATATCGTATGACCTTTCTTGCGAAAGGTTATATCTGAAAGGAATGATTTTATTATTAATGGTTTGAATATTAGGACTGATAACCCTAATGTTTACAACCGTTAAGGAATAAAGTCATATAAATGATTCGTTAATCGTGCGCGAGTGATCAGAGTGCGCAGTGGTAAAGGTATTTTCTAAAGCTTTATGCAAAATGTTTTGATTTGGAAAATTGTTATTTAGAATTTTTCCATTTGAAAGGATTTGTTTAGAAGGATTTATCTGGAATATTTTATATAAATATTTTGGAGATTGAAAATTTTGAGAAAAATATAACCAAAATTTATTTAGTGGGGGAGAATCCCCAAAACATTTTGATAAAGGTAAGATAAAAATTTTATTTTATGGAAATATTTTGGAAAGTGAAAATTTTTTTAAACGAATTTCGGGGACGAAATTCAATTTAGTGGGGGAGAGTGTAACATCCCTCATTTTTATAAAGAGGAAATATAAATAAAATATTTATTTTAATAAATAAGTTTCATAAATAAGAATATGATATGAGAAGAGTTTATTGGAAAATGAATTATCATTAAAGAAAATGAGTTTTTAGTATAATATCATGTAAAGATTGGACTGTATCTCTTTCGTTAACCGTTGGATCATGCTCAAATTTTTAGACAAGGTTTATAATGATTTTATCTTGACATCCAACGGTGGAAATTGTGTTTTGAGACATCTTGTTGGTTGCACCAATCTTAATTCAAGATCCTTGTTGATGATCCTAAGATTTCCTTCATCAACTCTTAAAAATATAAAAGAAATGAACCTTGAATTGTAAGAATTGTTGCCTTAAGGCATGTTTAATTAAAACCGAGTTACTTTTTGTGTTTGAGTCAAGGATTATTTGATCTATCCCTTAGAGAAATTAAGTGGAATCCATGATCTCATTTCTTGGGCGTATCAACATCCTCTTCCTCATTGCACTCTTATATATAATATTATTATACTCTATGTGATGCACTACTCTGATTCACATAGAGGAATGTTCGTGTGATTGACTCGACCTACTTATTCTTGATAGTTACTTTGTTCAACTGCCGATAATCAATGCACATGCGCATACTTCCGTCCTTCTTCTTTACAAATAACATCGGTGCACCCCACGACGATACACTCAGTCTGATAAACTTTTTCTCCAACAAATCTTCCTCTTGTTTCTTTAATTCCGCCAACTCCGATGGTGCCATTCGAAAGGGAGCAATCGATATAGGACCGGTTCCAGGAATAAGGTCAATACTAAACTCTATTTCACGAGGAGGAGGTAAACCAGGTACTTCCTCGGGAAAGACATCGGGATATTCACAGATTATGGGAATATTCTCGATCTTGAGTTCCATTTTGGGGATTTCTTCTACTGAGACAGAAAATAGACGTAGGTACCCTTCGGGTGGTGACATGGGGGTTTTGATTTCAGGAAATAAAATGGACTTACGATGACAATCTATGGTTACCTGGTACTTGGTTAGCCAATCCATTCCTAGGATTATATCTAACTGGGATAAAGGTAAACATATGAGGTCAACTACAGTGTTTTTATCTAGTATGGTTACCTTACAATCTACACAGGCCTTAGATGTGATTACAGGTAAATTGGTTGGTGTTGATACTGTGAGATTATATGGTGTATCGGTGACTTTTAGTTTTAACCGGTTGACACAATCATAAGAAATAAAAGAGTGGGTGGCTCCAGAATCTATAAGGACTCTACATGGTCTACTATTAAAAAGACAATTACCTTGGATCAGGTTCTCAGATTGCTTAGCTTCAACTCCCGACATGGTGAACACCTTAACACGTGCCATTGGCTTTGGTGCAGTTCCTCCTTGGTTAGCATTTCCTTCGGATATTTTCGGTTGATATGACCCTTCTTTCCACAAGTAAAACAAGTTGGGGGATTAACATCCCAACATGTTCTACCTCCATGATGCCTTTGACACTGATTACACTTGGGCAAGTTGGTTGGTCCTCCTTCCTTGTTGTTTCCTTGCCCCTTGTTATGATATGGACCCTTGCCACGGTTGTTTTGATTATTGTGGTGTCCATGATTACGGTGAGGACCGTAATTCTGCTGGCTGCGTTGCTGCTGTTCATATACCGCCTTTGCTTTGAGGTCATTTTCAGTGACACGGCAGCGTTGCACCAGGGTTGCAAAGTGTCGGATGCACTGTCCACTCACGAATGGTTTAATATCAGGCCTTAAACTATTCTCGAAGCGAACACACTTAGAATGCTCATCAGGGCGAAGCATGAAATATGGGGAATACTTCATCAGACCTTCGAACTTAGCAGCATATTCCCCAACAGTCATGGCTCCCTGCTTCAGCTCCAGGAATTCAATTTCTTTCTTGTTTCTCACATCTTCCGGGAAGAACTTCTCATAGAACTTCTCCACAAAGACCTCCCAAGTAATTTGTTTGTTCTCATGCTCAAGGGCTTGCTTTGTATACTTCCACCAATTGTCCGCTGGACCCACGAGAACATAAGCAGCATAAGTAACTTTTTGCTCCTCATCACACGGAATGGTCTGAAAGATCTTCTCCAACTCCTGAATCCAGATTTGCGCCTCCTCAAGGATCGCCCTACCATAGAATTTCGGAGGGTCACACTTCCTAAAATCGGCCAGCCCCTTGAACTCAGATGGACCGTTGTCGCGCCTATTTGTCAGGTGCTCTAAAATGGCAGCAATACGGTCTAGGGATTCATCGGTATGGCGAGCGTTCCTTGATGCCATTGCTACGTTGGACTATTTACCAAAGATAACAGTTATATATAAAACAAAATAATATATTCATATATTACATCCTATTGACTTAATCCTAATCTATAACAGCCCGATTTTCGTAACTCAGAAATAATCAACTTTCATTCATCAAGGTTGCAAAAATGAGGCCAATTTTTTTTTTATTTTTTTTTGTAAAACATTGTTGAAGTGTCTTAAAACATTATTGAATAGTTATTGATGTTCTTCAGCACTCTTTTTCGAAAACCGAGTTGTTACTAAAACCAATACTCTTCCACTTGGGTTTCCAAAACATTTAGTAGGAAAAACAGTTTGGTTTCAACTCAAAATAGTAATTTTCATAACATCGAAAAGACTTAAACATTTCCCAACGAGTAGTGTTCTTACACATCTTAAAAGTAGGGCATATTCCAGAATGAGCTAGATTACATCATTAGTTCATCACTTAGGTAATCCTTGACACGAAACACTCACCACAATTTAAACTAACCACACTATCCTTAAACTACCCTATTGAAGACAATCAGGTGAAGATCCTCCCTCTTCTTGCGTCCTCTCTTCGCTCTCGAAGATGATGCCCTCCTTGCTGTTGTCTCCTCATTGCTAGTGGATTCCGGCTCTGCTCCGTTGAGAGTGGTAGAGTTCCTCCGAGTCTCATAACGAATCTTTTCTTTGAAGTTCCTATACCCTCGTACGGTGACTTGTCCCAAGTGCAGCTCCAAGTTAGCTCCACTAAGTTGATGTTCCGGATCTAGAATCACGATCTGGGAGTAGCCGGTCCATACCCAGCCGCATGGGGTGCGCTTCCAACCTCTTCCATACTTACTCCACGTAGTGACGTCCATGCAATACTCCATCTGCCCGTTGAGATACCAGCAACACCGATATGCCAACGAACAGGAAAGAGTAAGCGATTAAATGCGTCTTAGGAGATACCACGGTGTCTTAGGAAAGCTTCTCTCTCACCTGAGGTCCAGCGATTAAATGCGTACCGTCTTCTTGGATCCTTTTTGCTGCCGGCTGCCCCAATCCCTCGTCTTTCAAACTCCTCGTACTAAATAAAATACGCTCACGTTATTAACTTGTATTGAGAAAATCTTTTTTTGTAACTTAGACACCTCTCATTCCTCGTCGAAAGACTTAAAACATAACCGTTTTCTTTTAAACAACTCTAATATTTTCTAGCACTTAAACGTTTCAAAACCATTTGGAAAACATCATGTAAAGTCATTTAAATTATTTAGTTTGGTCGCTGGTCCGTCTTGGACAGCACCTTAATCATATTTGAAAACACCGAAAAGTGCACCGTTTTTAACCCGGCTTTTCTTAAATCAACTATCATTTGAAAACTTTACTTTAAATCACTTGTACTCATTTTTAAAATTAAGAAACAAGTCCAAACAATTCCGGACAGCAAAGAGTCGTTTTACAAAATCACTTTGATAAAACCCCGAAAACATCGTAAAAACACCTTTCGTTTTGAATAACTCTTCAATTTAAAATTAACACTTTAAAACTCAAGTTTTTATCATAAAACAAACTTTGGACAGCCATAAACACAATTTAAAAATCTCAAATAAATCAAAAATGGAATTTTCTTGAAACCAATTTATTTCAAAACCACTTACACACTCAAATATTTTTCAAACATAAACTAGCACACAACCATAACAACACTTAAATGAACTAAGTCATACAAGCAATTAATCAATCATTTAATTTAATTATAAATCAAACAAAACACTTAGACATTCACATACTCAAAAAGATATAAACCAAGCACAACAACTCAATTCTTTTCAAAGATCACTACATGAGTTTATTTTTATGCAACTAGATTTCCTAAACTTATTTACACTACATGACCGAATAAAATTAAGTAAAACAAGTTAAGAATTACAAATTTAAACACATAAATCAACTTGATTTATTTCAAATACTAAAATCTCATTTTCTTTTTCATGCAACAAAATTATTTACTCTTCCTTTCCCTCTCAACCAAATGCACACACACATATTCAATTAAACACAAAACTTTTCCAAAATCATTTAATTCATTTATGTCCTTTATTTTTAAATAAAAAACCGATTATAAAATAAATATTCACAACACAATTTCAAACAATTGATTTTAGCATAATTTCTCAAAACATACTCATTACTTTTAAGTCACCTCATGAAAAAGAACCCTAGTCTATTTAGGATGCATAGGCCGAACCTCATTTTGACAAGTCAAGGTTTTTGGTTCACTTTTTCAACATGCAAGATCACAAAACATGGATCAAGTTAAAAATCATTTTCCAAAAACTTCATTCCTTGGTTTCATTGTAAAACTGTGAGGTTCATTAAGAAAATAAAATCTTTTTACTCAAAAACCTCATGCATGCACCTAGATCTTGTAGATCATGCCATGAAATCAAATATAATAGTACAAATCAAAGATTAAAATCACTTTGGGTAAGAAGAAGTCAAAACCGTAATTAATATTGAAGAAAATCAAGTCTTTTTGTTTAAAAACAACATGCATGGTTTCAAGGGCATAACTTTCTCATAGATCAAAACAAGATTAAAGCTTTTAAAGGTCAAAACCCAAAAGTCAAGGTTTTATTAAAACCAAATCAAAATCAAACATTTCAACAACTCAAATTAACTTTTCTAAACATGAGATTAACATGCAACCACTTAGATCAAATTAAAAAGCATTAAGACCCATAGATCTAGTCAAGGCCGAATCATCTGGCTCTTGATCTAGGGTTTTATAAGTTTATTTATTCTTAAAAATTCAAGATCAAGGTTCAATTAACACATGCATGAACTCCAATCATCAAAATCAACATGCAACACCCAAGATCTTAATTTTATTACCACCCAAGTTTAGATCACACATTTATTTTTCAAAGAAACTCTTAGACACATCTTTAAATCACGGTTTAAGAAAGAAAATTTAACATGCAAGGAGATTTACTTTAAACTTTACAAAAGTCTCAACAACCTTTAGATCTTTAGGATTTATGTTGAAAAACTTTAAGATCTTTCATGAAAAACCTTAAACGAGTTATAGAGTCCGTTGATTAGAAGTTTACATGTTTCTTTGAGTCTTAGGAGTTCATGATCAAACATAAATAGAACATGCAAAGGAAGAAAAGAAAGGAAGATTACAAAATCAAAGAGGAAATCTATACTATTACAACTCTTCATGCTTATTCGAACTACCCACCAAGAAAGGGTTGATCTTCTAGCTTCTAAAGTCTTGGATCTTCAAGGAAGTCTCTAGGGTTTTTGGCCTGGTTTCCTTCTTCTTCCTCTCTAGCTCACGGTCCTCTTTCTTTTTCTCTCTAATGTTGAGAGCTTAATTTTTGCTCTCAACTAAGTGTGTGTTGAAAGGTGAAGGGAAGTAAAAGAAATGAAGGGTGAAAATGAATAAATGGTGGCCAACACTTCACCCATTCGGCTATATATAGGCAAGGGCAAAGGCATGAGACTTTCCCGCTTTTGCTCTTGTGAAATTCGGCCATGGGTGCAAATGGGAGGGGCAATTTTGGCTCTTCAAAATTTTGCATGGGTGGTGGTTATCAAACTTAGGGAGACATGGTGGAGGAAACTAAGGAACTAGGTCTCTTAGGTTTAGTTACCTTTTGGCTAGTAGTTAGGATTTAGTTACTAACTTAGTTACTTAGGGTTCTAATCTAGTCCATGGCTTCTTGTCCAAAAATAAAAATTCTAAACTTATACAAACATACATACACATACGTATCACACATATATGCACACATACATGCATTATCTTTTTATTTCTAAATCAATTCTATTTTAGAACATATAAGCACCAATTCACATAATAATTAAAATATTTCAAGAAATCAAATTCACACAATCATACATTAAACACGTATCAACCAACACATATGTTTAGAAAACAAATCTCTTTTTCATAAAAATACCCTTGTTTAGAAATCACCATTTCTTTAAGGCATAAAAATGTCCAACATATAACTATTTCTCAAAACTCCACTTTAAAACTCATAACATCATTTCATGAAACCGTTTCTTTAAAATCACTCATCATTTTAAAAACGTGAATTAAGAAATTCATTTAAGAAAATACTCTTCCAAAACATTTTTCTCAAAAATAAATCTCTTTAGTATTTGAAATTAATACGAGGAATTTGCGGGGTGTTACATTCTCCCCAACTTAAAGATTTCTCGTCCCCGAGAAATACGTTACGGATTTGGGCAGCAGGGCACAAAATTCTCATGTTACTGTGATTCTCATAAGAATACTCTCCTCTCGCTTCGTGGTCGTATTCCCTTTTGCTGGTCTAATTCACCTTGCCGTTCTCCTTGTTTGTTGCTTTCAGACGAAGAAGTCGCACTCACACAACCGCTTGCGTGTCGAATCGGGTCAAGTCCATCGGACTAACCAAAGAAGACGTCGTTTGTAACAGCCCGATTTTCGTAACTCAAAAAAACTAACTTTTATCCATTTAGGTTGCAAAAATTAGGCCAATTTTTTTTAAATCATTGTTGAAGTGTTCGAAAACATCCTTGAAAATCTCGTTATGTTCTTCAATCCACTTCTTCGAAAACCGAGTTGTTACGAAAACCGTTCTTTTCATAAAACATTCGTTTCATAAAAGAACTTGGTTCAAAATCATCTTAACAGTTTTCAAAAACTTTACATAAATTAGCTTTGCATAAAGATGTGCTCCCCAAGTCAGATTAAAAACTTGGCTCAATTACATAATGGCTCATGGCATCGGTAATCCTTAACTCAACAATCATCACAACCTAATCTAACCACACTATCCTTAAACTATCCTATTAAAAACAATTGGGTGTAGTTTTTTCTTCTTCTTGCGTCCTCTCTTTGCTCTCGAAGATAATGCCCTCCTTGTTGTGTTTCCCTCCTTGCTAGTAGATTCTGGCTCCGCTCCATTGAGAGTGGTGGAGTTCCTCCGAGCCTCATACCGAATCTTCTCTTTATAGTTCCTGTAGCCTCGTATGGTGACTTCCATCCGATACTCCATCTTCCCGTTGAGATACCAACAACACCGATATGCCAATGAACAGGAGAGAGTAAGCGATCCGAACGACGAATCGTCGACGGTGTGGAATTACGATAGGCAAGATAATAGGACCACACAAACATACAGTGCAACACACATCCACACAACACATCAAGCATATTGTTATCATTATCATCCATTATTATTATCGTCATTCTTGCTATCACTTTTCATCCTCTTGCCAAATTTACTTTATTTCTTATAAAACACTTTTTCTTTCTCTTTCACTCATACTCTTAATTAATTCTTATTCAGTCTTATCAGTTCACATCTTTCTCTTAATTTGGGGAATTACAAAATATCATCACAACATTCCTTCCGTTCTTGGCTATCACTCACGTCTACATCTCCTCGGTCATCCACCCAACCTAGTCGGAAGCAAATAGGAGTACAGGACCTTTACCGTGCGGGCACGACAGCTGTCTCAAACTCAAATGGTCCCAGACCAGGAGGTCTCAGCCTCAAATCATAATCATATCAATTCATAGACGTGGCACACTGTCTCACAGTGGCAAACAAGATGCCCCACTCCAGTCCCTCTCACTGTTCTAGATTTGCAATCTAGGGGGCGACAGTATGTTTCTAGTGGGCCCGCAGAACTTACCACGACATTAGACCCAATCCCTACCACGTTAGTACGCCACATGTGGAGTTCGTTCTGCCTAGAAATATACTCTAGACTTCTTGACGTTTCACCGTCATCGTCCTCCCCTAATGCAATCTCCTCCTAAGTATCCGCAGATACTTATGGTCTCTTCCTCTCCACTACTTCACATTCTTATACCTCACCGTGTATGTCTTTTAAAGTCTTTTATCTTGTTAATTAACCTAAGGTCGGCCCATCCTTCGTGCATCCCTTCAATGAGTCCCGACCACTAACTTGGCACAACCTTTCTCTCATCATTTCTCACATAGCACAGAGCTGGGATCACATTACAATCTCAAATCTCTTTTCTCAAACTTTCTCAAACTTTCTCAACATTCTCCATTTCTCACAATCATCTCATTTCAAAATCTTTTCTCAAAACAATCTTTTCAAAAACTATCTCAAAACACCCCTTTCATAAACTTTCACAAAATATTCTTTCATAAACTATTTCATGAGGTTCCCTCTTGTAAATTTTCTCAAAAATCTAGTTTTACATCTTCTCAAAATCTCCTTTCAAAAAAAAAAAAAATTATCAAAGGATTGTTTCCCAAAAACTTTTCTCAAAAATATGTTTTCACAAAACTTTTCAAAAAGATTGTTTCACAAAACTTTTTCAAAAAGATTCTTTCGGAAAGCTCCTTTGTAAATATTGTTACATAACCTTTCTCAAAAATCTCGTTTTGAAAACCTTTTCCGAAATTTCTTTTCACCATTCTCCACAAGATTTCTTTTCAAAAATCTTTTCGAAGATCTCTTTTCAAAAACCTTTTCAAAAACCGCTTTTCAAAAACCCCTTTCAAAAATTACAACTTTGCTGAGCGCTAATGGAGGAGCAAGCTCAACTCAACAATAGTCCCAGACTAAAACCAGAAACAAAGGAGTCCAGCTCCACTCAAACCACATCTCATATCAACATCACTCTCCCCAGCTCTGGCTCGTTCTCAACATTATCATTCATTCTTTCCCCAGTCTCAATTCTTTATCTCTTTCTATTCTCTCTCATATCTTTCATCATTATCCCTTTCTCATTGTGTCTTTACTTTCAATTTCCTTACTTCCTCAACTTATTCCTTTCATTTTCATTTCTCAATCAGGACGTATC
Organism: Crotalaria pallida; assembly: GCA_037953625.1. Lineage (NCBI taxonomy): Eukaryota > Viridiplantae > Streptophyta > Magnoliopsida > Fabales > Fabaceae > Crotalaria > Crotalaria pallida. The sequence goes on from CM075654.1 coordinate 93,420,688, forward strand.
CATCAGCGTATTACTCATTTAATTTAACAGCGATAAATATCATCAAGCGTAATGAAATAAAGACATAAAAGCATTCTATCAATCACACACTCATCACACAACAACAATGTGGCCTTTGTTATCTTCGTATAAGTGGCCACACAACACAAACAATTGCCACTTATACTACTGACTCCGAACCATTTAGTTCCGATCTTTGAGATGATACGGAATGTCCTAATACATCACCTAACTACCACGGTGTCTTAGGAAAGCTTCTCTCTCACCTGAGGTCCAACAATTTAGTGCGTACCGTTGCCTCGGATCCTTTGTGCTGCCGGCTGCCCCAATCCCTCGTCTTTAAGATTCCTCGTACTAAATAAAATACGTTTACGTCATTAACTTGTATTAAGAAAATATTTTCTTAACTCATTTCACATTTCGTTCCTCGTCGGAAGACTTAAAAAGAAAATATAACCGTTTTCTCAAAACAACTTTAACATTTTTCTAATACTTTATGTATTTTAAAACCATTTGAAAACATCATATAAAATGATTTAAATCATTTGGGTTAGTTTCTGGTCCGTCTTGGACAGCACCTTAACCACATTTGAAAACACCGAAAAATGCACCGTTTTTAATCCGGCTTTTTCTTAATTCAAATACCACTTGAAAATTATACTTTTAATCACTTGAACACATTTTTAAAGTTAAGAAATAACTTTAAATAATTCGGGATAGCAAAGAATTGTTTCACAAAATTTACTTAAATAAAAACTTGAAAACACCGTAAAAGTACTTTTCACTTTAACAAATCTTTAGCTTAAAACAATTACTTTAGAATTCAAGCTTTTGTCATAACACAAGTTTAGGACAGCCACAAACACAATCCAACAATTTCAAATAAATCAAATCAAATTATTTTAAAATCAATTAATTTTAAAAACCAATTACTAACATAACATTCTTTCAAACATCACAAGTACACATCACTCCACAACACTTTAATAAATCATATCACATAATTACTTAACCGAACACTTGATTATTTTCTAAACACTTTCATTTTCATAAAACACAAACACTTAGTCGCACATATACTCAAAACCAAATGGAACTAAAGATATAAACCAAGCACATTTATTTTCATGCAACTAAGTCCCCTAGGCTTATTGACACTACATGGCCGAATGACATCAGAGAAACAAGTTAGAAATTACAAATCTAAATCACACAACCAACTTAATTTTATTTCAAGTATTCAAACAAAATTTCATTTTCAATTGATTAAACCATCTTAGATACTCTTATTATTCTAAACCGAATAGGATTTGAGAAGATGATTTAACATTTCAAATCAAACACATCATTCTTCACATAGAGCTTGTTCATCATCAAAACACAAGATAAAGAAATTATTTCTTCCTTTTTAATTATAAAACCGTGAGCTTCTCCTAGAAAAATTAACAAACTTTAATTTATCTTCTCAACTTAATTAATTTACCAAATCAAATATAGTTTCCTTCACCTTTTTACCCAAAACCGAATTGAAAGAAAATTAGTCAAAATACAATTTCAACAAATCAATTTAATATGAGTTCCCAAGACATACTCATTCCTTTTTGTGTCACTTCATTGAAAAAAAGAATCCTAGTCTAAATAGTATGCATAGGCTGAATCTTTTTTGGTAGAAGAAAAAAATCTTATTACCACAAGCAAAAAAGAACATCAAACAAAAACACATTCCCAATAACCTGCCACCTTCTAGGAAGGGTTCAGCTCAAAGGAAAATGTGCAAAACAAATTAATTGGTTGAAAGCCACCTTCTATGAAGGGTTCTAGCAACCAATTAATTAAAGTTCATTACAAATTCTATCAACTAATAACTTATTTTGCCAAGTCATAAAATCTTTAATGCAATAATTAACTCTAACTGCTATCTCTTTCCTAATAAGCCTAAACCGCTGCTGAGGAGAAGAGGAAAGATTGTTGAATGTTCTGGAATTTCTCTCCAACCAGACATGATACAGCACCGCCCCCACCATCGCCCAAAGAAGCTTCCTGATCTTCCTCCTTCGAGCAACCCATACAATCCACCTGCGCCAACGATTGAATCTCCATGGAAAAGCAGAGATCCCAATCTAGCTCAAACAAATCGACATAAGCTCTCGACTCCAGGGACATGCAAAGAAGAGATGAGGCACCGATTCACCATCCCCAACACAGAGACTACAGTGATTCGGTATGTAGCTCCAACCCATTTTATCTCTTGTTTGAATTTTCACATGCATGACTAACCAAGATATGAATGCGTGCTTAGGAATCAAAACTCTATTCCACACAAATTTACACATAGGGAAGATAGGTCGAACTCCTTGTAGGAATTGATAGCCAGAACGAATAGTATAGCATCCTTCTGAATTAGCAATCCACAAGTCAGCCACAAACCCTGTTCTAAACGCATCCCTAATCTTCAAAAGCTGCTTCCAATGCTAACTTTGACCCTGTAGCCATTCACAATCCCAGAAAGATCGATGCTTTAAGTAGTAAGAGTGAATCCAACGCACCCATAAACACTCTTTATTAGCAACAATATTCCAGATCTGAGCCCCAAGAGCAGCTCTATTCCAATTACCACAGTTTTGAATTCCCAATCCACCAAACTTCTTATCACAACAAACACTCTCCCAGGCCACTTTAGCTTTATATTTACCATCATCATTAGCATTCCAAAGGAACTTCCTACACTGGCTCTGAATATCTTTAAAAACAGCAGCTGGAATAATAAAAATAGAGGCCCAATAGCTATGAAAACTCATTAGAACCGAATTTATGAGGCACACCCTAGCTTGATAGGACAAATTTCTGGTCTTCCAATAATTGATGCTCTTCATAACTTTCTCAACTAGAATCTTGCAAGTGCTAGCATTCCACTTTCTAGATGAGAGAGGAATGCCCAGATACTTACAAGGAAAATCTCCCTTTTGAAAATTAGTGATGTTCATAAGCATATCTTGAGTAGCCATTGGGACTCCAGCCATGAAAATGAAAGATTTTTCAGGGCTAACCTCAAGACCTGACCACTCAGCAAACTTGGTCAGAGTCACATGCACAATCCTGACACTGGCTGGATGACCTTTGCAGAAGATCATAAGATCATCTGCAAAGGCCAAATTCACCAGTTTCTCCTCCTTACATGCTGGATGAAATCTGAAATTCATCTGATTTGAAGCCAGTAACAAACTCCTTGTAAGAATCTCCATAGCAAGCACAAAAATAAGGGGGGACATAGGATCCCCCTGCCTTATACCCCTAGAGACCCAAAACCTTTGGCCCTGATGTCCATTAAGGACAATAGAAAATGAAACAGATCTGATACAACTCATAATCCAGGACACAAACTTCATAGGAAACTTTAAATCAATTAGGAAGGCCTCAATAAAATTCCACTCTAGAGTATCATAGGCTTTTTTTATGTCTAGCTTCATCATACATCTAGGAGAAATCCTCCTCCTACCATAAAATCTCACCAGTTCCTGAGACAAGAGTATATTATGCAATATACTCCTCTCTCTAATAAAGGCTGTTTGATTATCATGCACCAAGCTAGGAAGAACCTCTGCCAATCTACTGCTAAGAATTTTAGAAATAGCTTTATAAGCAGTAGAGCAACAAGCTATAGGTCTAAATTGATTGACTGTAGAAGGAGAGTCAACTTTAGGAATCAAAACCAAATTGGTATGATTAATCTCTCTAAGGAGATGCCCTGAGTCAAAAAAATCTCTGACTGCCATACAAATATCTGCCCCAATTCTGTCCCAAGAAGCCTGAAAGAAACCAGCCCCAAACCCATCAGGTCCAGGGGTCTTATTCTTGTCAATTGAGAAAAAAGCCTTCTTTATTTCATCATGAGAAATAGGCTGAATAAGGAATAACTGCTGATCCACTGAAAGAGTACTTCCCTGATCAATCACTTGCTGATTGTAGCCCAACCCTCTATGATTAGTAAGGAACAAACCCTGATAAAAATCTTCAAACACCTTCTGAATCTGATCTTGACCTGAAACTGAAATCCCTGATTCATTTGTAATTCTAAGGACTTTATTTTGATAATTCCTTTTCCTAATGGAGTCATGGAAAAGCCTAGTGTTACTATCCCCATCCCTCAACCAAGCTATTTTAGCTTTTTGATTAAGGAAGGATATAGCATCTTGAAGCACCTTCCTATACTGTCCAGCTATGTCTTTCTCAGCAGCATGAAGATCAGCATCCATAGGCTTAGCTCTCAATTCAACCTGAATAGCATCTAATCTCTGCTTCAAATCCTCCTCTCTAACATCTATATTAGAAAAATACTCTCTATTCAGCCTTGATAAGTGCCCCTTAAGATCTTTTAGCTTCTTACATATAGAGAACATTCTACTGCCAACATAGTTCTTTCCTCAACAATGGTTTACAATATTGGAATAATCAGCATGATTAATCCACATATTAAAAAACTTAAAAGCTCTCTTCTTTCTCACCTCTTGAAAACCCCAGTCAACAATAATAGCTGAATGATCTGAAAGACCTGGATTGGTAAAAGTAGTAGCAGCATTAGGCCATTCACCACACCAAAGAAGATTCACCATTGCTCTATCTAATTTAGAAACAATCCTATCTGCACCATCTTGTTTATTACACCAAGTGTAAAAACAGCCAGATTGATTCATATCAACAAGACCACACTCATCAACACAAGCCTGAAAATCAGAGCTGCTATTTATATCAATAGGATACCCTCCTAATTTTTCACTCTGCTGCAGACATGTATTAAAATCCCCTAAAACCAACCAAGGGATATTGATAACACTGCTCATACCACTTAACACCTGCCACAATTCCTTTCTGACCAAACTATCATTTTCAGCATAGATGAAAGTGACAAACATCTGCTTAAGAGTGCCTTTACTAGCAACATGACAATGCACATACTGTGTAGATCTAGCAATCACCTGAACATCAAACACATCCTTCCTCCACATCACTCAAATTCTCCCCACATCACAAACATCTAAATTGATAAAAGACCCCCACCCAGGAGCAATAGAATTACTAACTTGTTGAAAATTTTTAGTTCTCAACTTATTCTCTAAGATAGCAAACATACCTATATTATTAATTTTATACATATCTAGAACCTCTTTTTGTTTTCGAGGGTGGTTCATACCTCGAATATTCCAAGCTCCAATTCTATCCATTAGGGGGTTTAGAAGACTCTCCCCTCTGAATATCCACCATCTTCTTCTGAGCCTTGCTCCTTGTAGTGATAGGTGTCCACCCATTCTTCCCAGTCTCATCTTCACCATTCACTGTAACCTCTGAATCAGCTGTAGATTTCCCTTTAGTCAGGTCATTTATCACAACCTCAATCTCATTTGTAGCCTTTTCTACATTTTCATTTGGAACTGTACCATTCTCAACACTGCTTTTTAACTTGAGAGCATCATCAAGTTTCTGAATCTCTTCTTGAGAAGGCTTGTTCTTCTCAACCCATTGCTGTTTTCCCTTCTGAGCCACTCCTTTTCGGCACATATTATAGTCATGACCATAGCAAGAACACTTAAAGCATAAGACAGGCTTCCATTCATAAACCACCTTTTGTGAAACGATATTACCTTTGTCATCTTCAAAATGAATCTCTTCAGGCAAAATAGCAGGATCAACCTCAACTAGAACCCTTGCATAGCTAATACGATTCCTTTCCTCTATCACCTTATCAGCCATTATAGGAGTGCCCATTAAACTGGTAATCTTACTTAATGCAGAACTACCCCAAAACTTCAAATTCAGATTTGGCAGTTGAACCCAAATAGGGACTCTGTCTAGAAAGCTCTTTGTAACCGGCCTTCCTGTCCAAGGAGCAATTATAAGGGGTTTTTTTTTATCAAAATGATAAACCCCCACTTCCAAAACATTATACCTGCCCTCTATAGAATTAAATCTCACAACCATGGTGCCATCAGCATTCATCAATATTTTATCTATACCATACTGGCCCCACACCTTTTTTAAGAAACCACTCAAAACCGGATATGGTGGATTTGCTCCAAGCACATAACAAACCAATGAATTTTGCCAGAACTTAACCTCTGCTTCAACATCAGAGGGCTCAATTTTTCCTAGGGCAACTCCTTCCTTCAACTCAGGTTGAATGAAATTTAATTTGCCCCCTGCATTACGTAACTTTGAAATATCAAATTTTTCCCACACATTGTGCTTATGTATCTGCACTGTATCCTTACCCACTGATTCAATTGTTGGGCTTTTTTCTTTTGGAGCAACACATTCACCAGATTGCTTATCCCCTTGCTCCCCTGATTGTGATACAGGTTTACCTTGTTTGCTGATCCGATCGCGAATCAGTTCAATTCCATGCACCAAGGAGTCTAATTGCTTAGGCGACAAGGCATCAATTGCTGCAAGATCTTCATCATCCAGTTGAGTCAGATCGAAGGATTGAGGGTTTTTGTCATGCTGAACAGAAGTAGAAGGAGAAGAGGGAGACTTTGGGGGTCTTCCCTTCTTCTTAGCCATGGAGGCCGCGTCAGCTTGCCTAGGAAACCCTAGGAAGCTGGGAGAGAGAAGAGAGAAAAGTCAACAAAGTCAAACCCTGATTTTGATACCTCCAAAAATTTTTAGATGGGAAATATTAGGTTCCTGACAAAAATAATTTGTAAAGGGGATAATTTGTTAAAACTAGTTGTACTAATGCGAATTTCCAACCTTATTAGCTGCATGCAAGATAGCATGTCTTATGACAAAAATAAGGTTTTTGTTCACTTTTTCAACATGCACTCATCAAGGTTCATGAATCAAATCAAGCACTTTAAAAATCCCTAAAAAGAAATCACATGCATGTATGAAATCAATTATAATAGTATAAATCAAAGGTAAAAATCATTTTAAGTAGAAAATGCCAAAACCGTGACATGCATGGAAGAAAAGTTAAGCTTTTTGTTTGAAAACCACATACATGTCTCAAAATCAATACTTTTTCAAAATTAAAGCCAAGATTAAAGCTTTTTAAAGATCAAGACCAAAAATCAAAGTTTTGCCAAGATCAAATCAAAAATCAAACATTCCAACAACTTAAATCAACTTATCTAGGCATAAAGCTAACATGCAATGACCTAGATCAAATTAAAAAGCGTTAAGACCTATACTTTTTATTATGGCCGAAACATATAATTCATGATCTAATGTTTTTCAAGTTCATTTACTCTTAAAATTTCAAGATCAAGGCATAAAGGAGACATGCAAAGGAAAATAAAGATCACAAGGCCATAAAATCAAATATGCAAGACTCAAGAACAAACCCTTTTAAAGATCAAGGCAAAGATCAACCATAGATCAACACATACAAGTGAAAATCAAGACAAATAAATAACCTTAAACACAACTTTTGTTAAAACCGTGACAAAGAAAACCATAAGTTAAAGATCTAAACTTTTTAGCATAGATTTTCAAGATCAACACTTAGAAATGGCATGCATGTAGTTTAAACTTCAAGATCACTTCAAAATTAATAACATGCATCACAAACTTTTAAATTTAAACCAAGTTTATCATAAAGTCCTTTCCACACAAAATTATTACACTTAAAACTTCTCAAAATTTAAACAACTACCTTAGATCTAAACTTAACTTCAACTTCAAGATCTCTCTCTCTCTCCTCTTCTCCTAGGTTTTAGTTTCGGCCTCTTCTTCTTTTGGTTGAGGGGTGGTTTTCTTCTTAGTCTTTGAAAAAGGAAGTGATGGAGAAATGAAAATCAAAGGTGAAAGGTGAAGGAACTTGAATCTTCACTCTTCTCTCTCTTCCTCTCCCACGGCCCTCTCTCTTTCTCTCTTACTCTCTAAGAGCTTGTTGGACTCTTAAAGTAAAGTGTTTAGGGATGGAAATGAGAATGAAGGGAAATGAAAGAAAGGAAATGAAGTGTGTGAAAATGAGCTAAGGCCAAAAGCTTATATAGGCAATTCATGGAGTTCCCATCTTGCCCTTTTTCAATTCGGCCAAGGTGTGTTCAAGGGAGGGTAATTTTGGCTCTTCCACATGTTGCATGGGTGGTGTTTATCAAATTTAGGGAGACATGGTGGAGAAAATTAAGGAACTAGGTCTCCTAGGTTTAGTTACCTTTTGGCTAATAGTTAGGATTTGGTTACTATACTAATTTAGTTTGGTCCTAACTTAGTTTTCTCATGGTTCTAGTCTTAGTCTATAAGCTTCTCATTTTTAAAATAAAATCATGGCATGCATACACATACACATACGTATCGCACACATAAGCACACATACATGCATTATCATATTTTTCTACTAATTAAATTTCATTTCATCCTAAGCATATACATACATGCATACACATACGTCTCACATATATGCACATACACATACACATACATTATCTTTCCATTTCTTAATCATTTTTAATTTAGAACATATAAGCACCAATTCACATAATAATTCAAATATCTCCGAGAATTCACCTTACATCAAGCACATATCAACCAACACATATGTATAGAAAATAAATCTCTTTTTCATAAAAATACCCTTGTTTATATATCATCATTTCTTTAAGGCATAAAAATGTCTAACATATAATTATTTCTCAAAACTCTCCTTTAAAACTTATAATATTTTCTTATGAAAATTATTTCTTCAAAATCACTCATCACTTTGAAAACGTGAATTAGGAAAATCATTTAAGAAAATATTCTTTCAAAACACTTTTCTCAAAAATAAATTTCTTTAGTATTTTAAATTAATACAAGGAATTTGCGGGGTGTTACATTCTCCCCAACTTAAAGATTTCTCGTCCTCGAGAAATACGTTGTGGATTGGGCAGCAGGGCACAAAACTCGTACGTCACTTGACCCCCATAAGAATACTCTCCTTTTGCTTCGTGGTCACATTTCCTTTTGCGGGTCTGATTCACCTTGCCGCGTTCTTCATTTGTTGCTTTCGGACGAAGAAGTCACACTTGCACAACCGCTTGCGTGGCGAATCGGGTTAAGTCCATCGGACTAACCGAAGAAGATGTCGCTCCCTTAGTTGGTCGTCGTCACATAGAGCCCGACCATAGGTACGGACTTAGGGAAAATCAAGCAAACAAAATTCAAACATCTCCAAAAGCGTGGGATTTTATCTAAAATCCTTAGGTATTTACTCTTCTCTACAACTCGGGTTCTCACTAACTCACTATAATCACTCCTTCCTTCAATTCTCTTTCTAACTCTAGAGTTTTCGTCTATCATTTTTCTAACTTAAGGGATTCTATTACAATCTGGGTTTACTTACTTCCCCAAACAATCTCGCTTTTCTTCTTAGATCTTTCCTAAACATCAATCAAGCCTATCAATTTCGCCGTCTAAACCTCTGATTATGGGGTATAGCAATTCTAATCCTCAAACTTTCCTCAGAGTTTCCTCTAAGGACCGGGAACATGCTCCTCTTTTCCTCCTTGTAAATCCCCAACTTTGATCAAACTTATAACTAAATCCACTGCGATAGTGTACCCTCACTTAATTCAAACCATTTATCCTTCCTTAATCGTTCAAGCCTAAGCTATCTGGGTAACTAAGGCACTTCTAACTCCACAATTTTGGACTAAAGAATCTCAAATAGGATTGGTAGGGCTACGGGTGAATAGTAAGACTCATGAAGAAAAAGGTTCGAATTTTATCAACACTAACTGTTTTGTTGAAGCAATTCAACAACCACGGGAATTCAGGGATAACATCCTATATCTTTTAAAGGCATTAACTATCCTTGGAGAAAGGCATACTAAGAGTAACAAACTTAAGTCTTTCAGGCATTAGTGGAATATCATAGGGCATGGGGTCTTAGTCTTAGAACCTATTCACTGTCTACCCCCTTCAAGTTATAGAACCATCAGGGTCCTCAGACTATCACGGTCGATTCTAAGCCACAACCCAAGTCTCATGTCCTAAGAGACGAAACCTAACCTTATACTCCTATCCTAATACTAGCAAACACACAGAGTCACACAAATAAAGCATGTAAGCCCATGCTTAAGGCCACTAAGGATTACCATTGCTCTGATACCATTCTATAACAGCCCGATTTTCGTAACTCAAAATAACTAACTTTTATCCATTTAGGTTGCAAAAATTAGGCCAATTTTTTTTAAATCATTGTTGAAGTGTTCGAAAACATCCTTGAAAATCTCGTTATGTTCTTCAATCCACTTCTTCGAAAACCGAGTTGTTACGAAAACCGTTCTTTTCATAAAACATTCGTTTCATAAAAGAACTTGGTTCAAAATCATCTTAACAATTTTCATAAACTTTACATAAATTAACTTTGCATAAAGATGTGCTCCCCAAGTCTGATTAAAAACTTGGCTCAATTACATAATGTCTCATGGCATCGGTAATCCTTAACTCAACAATCATCACAACCTAATCTAACCACACTATCCTTAAACTATCCTATTAAAAACAATTGGGTGAAGTTTCTTCTTCTTCTTGCGTCCTCTCTTTGCTCTCGAAGATAATGCCCTCCTTGTTGTGATTCCCTCCTTGCTAGTAGATTCCGGCTCCGCTCCATTGAGAGTGGTGGAGTTCCTCCGAGCCTCATACCGAATCTTCTCTTTATAGTTCCTGTAGCCTCGTATGGTGACTTCCATCCGATACTCCATCTGCCCGTTGAGATACCAACAACACCGATATGCCAACGAACAGGAGAGAGTAAGCGATCCGAATGACGAATCGTCGACGGTGTGGAATTACGATAGGCAAGATAATAGGACCACACAAACATACAGTGCAACACACATCCACACAACACATCAAGCATATTGTTATCATTATCATCCATTATTATTATCGTCATTCTTGCTATCACTTTTCATCCTCTTGCCAACTTACTTTATTTCTTATAAAACACTTTTTCTTTCTCTTTCACTCATACTCTTAATTTCTTCTTATTCAGTCTTATCAGTTCACATCTTTCTCTTAATTTGGGGAATTACAAAATATCATCACAACATTCCTTCCGTTCTCGGCTATCACTCACGTCTACATCTCCTCGGTCATCCACCCAACCTAGTCGGAAGCAAACAGGAGTACATGACCTTTACCGTGCGGGCACGACAGCTGTCTCAAACTCAAATGGTCCCAGACCAAGAGGTCTCAGCCTCAAATCATAATCATATCAATTCATATACATGGCACACTGTCTCACAGTGGCAAACAAGATGCCCCGCTCCAGTCCCTCTTACTGTTCTAGATTTGCAATCTAGGGGGCGACAGTATGTTTCTAGTGGGCCCGCAGAACTTACCACGGCATTAGACCCAATCCCTACCACGTTAGTATGCCACATGTGGAGTTCGTTCTGCCTAGAAATATACTCTAGACTTCTTGACGTTTCACCGTCATCGTCCTCCCCTAATGCAATCTCCTCCTAAGTATCCGCAGATACTTATGGTCTCTTCCTCTCCACTACTTCGCATTCTTATACCTCACCGCGTATGTCTTTTAAAGTCTTTTATCTTGTTAATTAACCTAAGGTCGGCCCATCCTTCGTGCATCCCTTCAATGAGTCCCGACCACTAACTTGGCACAACCTTTCTCTCATCATTTCTCACATAGCACAGAGCTGGGATCACATTACAATCTCAAATCTCTTTTCTCAAACTTTCTCAACATTCTCCATTTCTCGCAATCATCTCATTTCAAAATCTTTTCTCAAAACAATCTTTTCAAAAACTATCTCAAAACACCCCTTTCATAAACTTTCACAAAATATTCTTTCATAAACTATTTCATGAGGTTCCCTCTTGTAAATTTTCTCAAAAATCTAGTTTTACATCTTCTCAAAATCTCCTTTCAAAAAAAAATTTTTATCAAAGGATTGTTTCCCAAAAACTTTTCTCAAAAATATGTTTTCTCAAAACTTTTCAAAAAGATTGTTTCACAAAACTTTTTCAAAAAGATTCTTTCGGAAAGCTCCTTTGTAAATATTGTTACATAACCTTTCTCAAAAATCTCGTTTTGAAAACCTTTTCCGAAATTTCTTTTCACCATTCTCCACAAGATTTCTTTTCAAAAATCTTTTCGAAGATCTCTTTTCAAAAACCTTTTCAAAAACCGCTTTTCAAAAACCCCTTTCAAAAATTACAACTTTGCTGAGCGCTAATGGAGGAGCAAGCTCAACTTAACAATAGTCCCAGACTAAAACCAGAAACAAAGGAGTCCAGCTCCACTCAAACCACATCTCATATAAACATCACTCTCCCTAGCTCTGGCTCGTTCTCAACATTATCATTCATTCTTTCCCCAGCCTCAATTCTTTATCTCTTTCTATTCTCTCTCATATCTTTCATCATTATCCCTTTCTCATTGTGTCTTTACTTTCAATTTCCTTACTTCCTCAACTTATTCCTTTCATTTTCATTTCTCAATCAGGACGTATCCATCAGCGTATTACTCATTTAATTTAACAGTGATAAATATCATCAAGCGTAATGAAATAAAGACATAAAAGCATGCTATCAATCACACACTCATCACACAACAACAATGTGGCCTTTGTCACCTTCGTATAAGTGGCCACACAACACAAACAATTGCCACTTATACTACTGACTCCGAACCATTTAGTTCCGATCTTTGAGATGATACGAAACGTCCTAATACATCACCTAACTACCACAGTGTCTTAGGAATGCTTCTCTCTCACCAAAGGTCCAACAATATAGTGCGTACCGTTGCCTCGGATCCTTTGTGCTGCCGGCTGCCCCAATCCCTCGTCTTTAAGATTCCTCGTACTAAATAAAATACGTTTACGTCATTAACTTGTATTAAGAAAATATTTTCTTAACTCATTTCACATTTCGTTCCTCGTCGGAAGACTTAAAAAAAAATATAACCGTTTTCTCAAAACAACTTTAACATTTTTCTAATACTTTATGTATTTTAAAACCATTTGAAAACATCATATAAAATGATTTAAATCATTTGGGTTAGTTTCTGGTCCGTCTTGGACAGCACCTTAACCACATTTTAAAACACCGAAAAATGCACCGTTTTTAATCCGGCTTTTTCTTAATTCAAATACCACTTGAAAATTATACTTTTAATCACTTGAACACATTTTTAAAGTTAAGAAATAACTTTAAATAATTCGGGACAGCAAAGAATTGTTTCACAAAATTTACTTAAATAAAAACTTGAAAACACCGTAAAATTACTTTTCACTTTAACAAATCTTTAGCTTAAAACAATTACTTTAGAATTCAAGCTTTTGTCATAACACAAGTTTAGGACAGCCACAAACATAATCCAAAAATTTCAAATAAATCAAATCAAATTATTTTAAAATCAATTAATTTTAAAATCCAATTACTAACATAACATTCTTTCAAACATCACAAGTACACATCACTCCACAACACTTTAATAAATCATATCACATAATTACTTAACCGAACACTTGATTATTTTCTAAACACTTTCATTTTCATAAAACAAAAACACTTAGTCGCACATATACTCTAAACCAAGTGGAACTAAAGATATAAACCAAGCACATTTATTTTCATGCAACTAAGTCCCCTAGGCTTATTGACACTACATGGCCGAATGACATCAGAGAAACAAGTTAGAAATTACAAATCTAAATCACACAACCAACTTAATTTTATTTCAAGTATTCAAACAAAATTTCATTTTCAATTGATTAAACCATCTTAGATACTCTAATTATTCTTAACCGAATAGGATTTGAGAAGATGATTTAACATTTCAAATCAAACACAGCATTCTTCACATAGAGCTTGTTCATCATCAAAACACAAGATAAAGAAATTATTTCTTCCTTTTTAATTATAAAACCGTGAGCTTCTCCTAGAAAAATTAACAAACTTTAATTTATCTTCTCAACTTAATTAATTTACCAAATCAAATATAGTTTCCTTCACCTTTTTACCCAAAACCGAATTGAAAGAAAATTAGTCAAAATACAATTTCAACAAATCAATTTAATATGAGTTCCCAAGACATACTCATTCCTTTTTGTGTCACTTCATTGAAAAAAAGAATCCTAGTCTAAATAGTATGCATAGGCCAAATCTTGTTATGACAAAAATAAGGTTTTTGTTCACTTTTTCAACATGCACTCATCAAGGTTCATGAATCAAATCAAGCACTTTAAAAATCCCTAAAAAGAAATCACATGCATGTATGAAATCAATTATAATAGTATAAATCAAAGGTAAAAATCATTTTAAGTAGAAAATGCCAAAACCATGACATGCTTGGAAGAAAAGTTAAGCTTTTTGTTTGAAAACCACATACATGCCTCAAAATCAATACTTTTTCAAAATTAAAGCCAAGATTAAAGCTTTTTAAAGATCAAGACCAAAAATCAAAGTTTCGCCAAGATCAAATCAAAAATCAAACATTCAAACAACATAAATCAACTTATCTAGGCATAAAGCTAACATGCAATGACCTAGATCAAATTAAAAAGCGTTAAGACCTATACTTTTTATTATGGCCGAAACATATAATTCATGATCTAATGTTTTTCAAGTTCATTTACTCTTAAAATTTCAAGATCAAGGCATAAAGGAGACATGCAAAGGAAAATAAAGATCACAAGGCCATAAAATCAAATATGCAAGACTCAAGAACAAACCCTTTTAAAGATCAAGGCAAAGATCAACCATAGATCAACACATACAAGTGAAAATCAAGAAAAATAAATAACTTTAAACACAACTTTTGTTAAAACCGTGACAAAGAAAACCATAAGTTAAAGATATAAACTTTTTAGCATAGATTTTCAAGATCAACACTTAGAAATGGCATGCATGTAGTTTAAACTTCAAGATCACTTCAAAATTAATAACATGCATCACAAACTTTTAAATTGGCTAAATTACTCATTTGGTCCCTTACCTTATTTTTCAATTTCAAATTGATCCCTTATCTTTTTTTGATTTCAAATTGGTCCCTTATGTTTCTTTTCGTTGTCAATTTGGTCCCAGAATCACTGTTCATCCTATGTGGACCAATATGTTATTGACACGTGTCACTTTCTCTCTCCAACAATGTATACGTGGATCAATATGATATTGACACGTAGGATGAATAGTGATTCTAGGACCAAATTGACAACGAAAATAAACATAAGGGACCAGTTTGAAACCAAAAAAAGGTAAGGGACCAATTTGAAATTGAAAAATAAGATAAGGGACCAAATGAGTAATTTAGCCCTTTAAATTTAAACCAAGTTTATCATAAAGTCCTTTACACACAAAATTATTACACTTAAAACTTCTCAAAATTCAAACAACTACCTTAGATCTAAACTTAACTTCAACTTCAAGATCTCTCTCTCTCCTCTTCTCCTAGGTTTTAGTTTCGGCCTCTTCTTCTTTTGGTTGAGGGGTGGTTTTCTTCTTAGTCTTTGAAAAAGGAAGTGATGGAGAAATGAAAATCAAAGGTGAAAGGTGGAGGAACTTGAATCTTCACTCTTCTCTCTCTTCCTCTCCCACGGCCCTCTCTCTTTCTCTCTTACTCTCTAAGAGCTTGTTGGACTCTTAAAGTAAAGTGTTTAGGGATGGAAATGAGAATGAAGGGAAATGAAAGAAAGGAAATGAAGTGTGTGAAAATGAGCTAAGGCCAAAAGCTTATATAGGCAATTCATGGAGTTCCCATCTTGCCCTTTTTCAATTCGGCCAAGGTGTGTTCAAGGGAGGGTAATTTTGGTTCTTCCAAATGTTGCATGGGTGGTGTTTATCAAATTTAGGGAGACATGGTGGAGAAAATTAAGGAACTATGTCTCCTAGGTTTATTTACCTTTTGGCTAATAGTTAGGATTTGGTTACTATACTAATTTAGTTTGGTCCTAACTTAGTTTTCTCATGGTTCTAGTCTTAGTCTATAAGCTTCTCATTTTAAAAATAAAATCATGGCATGCATACTGTAACATCCCGATCTGGCAACTTGAAAACTTTAATCATTTTGGGCAAAAATTAGGGCCATTTTTTTTAAAAGGGCGAGTAGTGCACAAGATGAGAACACTTCTATCTTTCAAAACATAATTGTATAGCAAACTCATGCTCTCATATTGAACCAACTCTTTCAAGTCCCAAACCGGAATGTCACATGACACTACGCTTCGAAACTCAATTTCCAAAAACATCATCAGGTACTTAAAATAGCCCATATGATTTCTTGTCAAAGTACCAATACAAAGATTAATTTGTTGGGGTTACATCAGGATACCATTAGGTTTCTAGGAACTCATAGTGGGGATACACACTCAAAAGGGAAATTACCTAAACCTCTAATTATAATCTCCCTAATCTAGCTTTCCAAGCTTGCGGTACCACTCATCATCATCCGCCAGAAGGTCTTCTGGAGTAATGATCCAGCTCCCATCACTGTAGCACTCCTCAGGGTCATCTCTATCGGACCAGAGGTCGGGATCTTCCTCCTTGTCCTCATCAGCAATCTCCTCCTCAGAATCATCAGGTCCATCCTCTTCTTCGACTACCTCCTCCTCTTCCTCTAGCTCCACTCGTCGGCGCGGAATCTCATCAAAAATCATCTTGTACGCTGACGTAATGCTATTATTACCCCTTCGGGGAGTCGCTCCAATCTCCCGCAGTTGCTGATATCGCACCATGTTGGCCATCTAACGTCCATAAAATTTTATACAAGATATAACAGATAGGGTAGAGAGTGAGCAACCCAAAACGACAATGTCGACTATGTGGGATTACATCAGGTAAATATTAAGACAAAATAAATATAAAGGCAAACATAAATCCAACAATAGCATAAGGTAAATCAAGACAACACATATAACCATCATGATGTACACATACATAATCACCCAATTATTCATTCCAGCATTTGCAAGCTCAAGACAATCACATCCTTCACCATAATACTTTTCTTCCATTCTCTCTCATTCCTCAAACTCATCAATTGTTTCAAGGGTATTCGTATCCACTTCCACTCTTGGTATTAGCATTTTCATTATCATTATTATTTTGATCATCATCACACATATCTTTGAAATATCTTGGTTATTAAGTCTTATTAATTCGATTAGCATCAATGATGAGGGGGAAACATCATTGTGCTCACACACGTCTACATCTCCTCGATCAACCTCCCAACCTAGTCGGAAGCAAACAGGAGTACAGGACCTTTACCACGCGGGCACGACAGCTGTCAACAACAAATGGCTCCAAGCCTGGAGGTCTCAGCCTCAATTATCATTAATTAGGCTCACTGTCTTACAGTGGCAAAACACAATGCCCCGTTCCAGTCCCTCTCACCGTTCTCGATTTGCAATCTAGGGGGCGACACTACTTATTCTAGTTTCGAAAGCAGAACGTGCCACGACATTAGACCCAGTCCCCACCACGTTAGTGCGCCACTTGTGGGATTGTTCCGCCTAGAAAAGTACTCTAGACTTCTTGACGTATCACCGTCATCATCCTCCCCTAATGCAATCTCGTCCTAAGTATCCGCAGATACTTATCGTTCCTTCCTCTCCACTACTTCGATTCGACACTCATACCTCACCGTAATGGTTAATGTCTTTTAAAATCTTTTAAAGAGTTTTAATTACGACTTAGTCCTAATGATCGGCTCATCCTTGGTGCATCCCTTCAATGAGACCCGATCACTAATCGTACACATCTAATCCCCCTAAAACTCATATACTATCACGTGAATCATCGCAACATCATTGCATCGTCTTTCTCTTTCTCGAATCACAGCAACATTGGTTCTCATCAACATGAGCAACACAATCTCAGATCAACTTGTAACTTAGCACATCATCGTTTTCCTCTTCGTCAGCTGTGGATCAATAGCATCCCCCACAACCCTTACTTCTATAACTCAGCAGCGTCGTTAGCATATTTTCTGATCAGCTCGACCTCACAGCATTGTTAGCTCCATTCCTCATCACCACGCTTCGGCTCGCTTACATTCCTCATAGTTATCTTAGCAGCTTCTCCTCGACTAATCACATCTTTCACATCTATCGTTTTCGTCTCTTATTTCTTTGATTACTATTTTATAATCTTAGTCTTTATTGTTTACTCACACGGTTCCCAACCATATCCTCTTAAATAACAATTAAACAACTCTCAAAATAATTAAATAGCACAATATGAACAATCATAAAACATATCATCATTTTCATAAACCAATCTCAGTCGTTCGGGTGGATAGCTAAACCAATCAAACAAGCGCTATCACATACACCACTACGCTAAATGAGATTGGAGTCCAATCTTTGAGATGATTGGACGCCTTAATATGTTACCTAATTACCACGACGTCTTAAGGGAATGCCCCTCTCTCACCTCGATGACGAACGTCCTAATGCGATCCACGATCTCTCGATCATCTCTCCTCGCCTCATGTCCTCGCATCCTTCACTCAAACTAAGACATTTTCTCGTGCATTAGAAACGATTTCGATACGTTCTTTTAATTTGTTTTGAAAACAATTTCTCTTTTGAAAACTTGTTATCATGGTCTAAGGCTTTCAAAATTCAATTTAAATCTCATGATTAAAACAGTTCTTGGGAAAAACGTTTGGAAATAACTTAAAAATAAATTTCCTTTCGTTATTAAAACAAAATTTGAAACATTTATGTTATGAAAATACAATCCTTAAAATACTTTTCAGAATGTAAGGAGTAAAAGATAAAACTCTAGGATCACACGAATTAATTCATCAAATTTAAAACATTCATCATTCACTCACGACAAAACACTCTTAGGCTAAAGGAGATTAACTACTTGAATTAACACAAACACATATAAGTTCGATTATGCACAGGAAGGTAATTTCAAACTTGCTTTCTTAATTATAACAAGAACCAAATTGCATGTAATCAACATTTCTTAATTATTAACAAATTCTAAACCTTGAGATTATACTATCAATATCATGAGAACCAATTCAATTAACCTCACTTACTCCTAATTCCCTAAACCGAAAAGAACAAAAGAGATTGACACATCATGGCATTGAACATAATCATGGAATAAAGTCACTTTCATTAGTCATTTTAAAAGGAAAATCATTCTAAGCACCTAAACATGTACTAGTCGAATCATTCAAGCAAAATCACCAAAGTCATAAAACAATGAAATTATCCTATTTACTTTGAGACTAAACCGTGAGCATCATGCAACAAGTTCCATTTCATTTTTCTTAACTCAATTCAAGAAAACAAGTAAGACCACAAATCATCTGATGCATGTAGCTTTATGCTCCTAGATAAGGTCAATCCTAGTCTATATGTAATCTAAATGATGATTAGGCACACTCCCCTATACACTTATCTCAAGACCGAATATTTACATGCATAGGGCAAGAATCTTAGTTCATTTTTCAATGCACTAAAGACAATTAAAACAACTCATGTTGATTACACATCATCATTTAGTCACACTAATATGCATGAACCATCATGGATTTTCTTAAATTTTTGTTAAAACTCAACTTATGATAAAAATATGGTTTATAGCTTGATTGTCTAAGAAAATGACATGTATGGGCTTAAAACTACTAAATCTACTTCTAATACATACATGCACCTAAAAATCATGCACTAAAACAAATTTAGCACTCATGGCCGAATGGCCTTCACACCAACATAACATGGTTAGAACAAATCTTTAAACTAAATCATGTTCAAGAAAAAAAATCACTTTAAGGACTATTATCCTATTTATTTGCTCTAGGCCGTATTATGCATAGAACAGAAACTTAAATTCTTTTACTTGAAGATTAACATGTAAGATTCAAAGTGTTAACTTGAAAGACAATAAACATGGGCTAAAACATGCACACATAAAGGTTAATCAAAATCATTACAAGATTACCATGAAAAGCTAAAAAAATCCTTATTTTTCTTCTCAAATAAACTTAGATCATGAAATAGTTCATCAAGCATTCACATATGTTCACATAGATCATGGTTTGGGTCCAAGGACTCAACATGCAAGACACAAATCCTTTACTTTTTAGCATATTACTCTTAGATCATGCATTATATATCCGATCCATCCATAAAACGGTGTTGATCACGGCTAAGAGGAAAGATCCAACATGCATGGGGTTTTAAATTTTAGTTTTCACAAAATCTCAAGTAATTATTTAGTTCCATTAGAAATTTGTTTAGAAAATCATCAAGATCTACCTAAAGAAAATATAACCTAAGCACATAGAGTCCATATATTACAACCGAATTTAAGAGTCCATAACCAAGATCTAAATCTCACTTGCACTCATTTCTCAAGCTATGGAAATAAACATGAAATGAAAAGAGAAGAAAGAAAAATTACAAAACCAAAAGAAAATTCTAACTCTATGATTCTACCCTTTAATCTTCGAAGTAACCTACCAAAAGAGTTGATCTCCTACTTTAAGGTCCTTGATCTTCAAAGGAAGTTCTAGTCTTGGCCTAAGTCTCCTTCTTCCTCCCTCTTGTCTCCCACGGCCACTCTCTATTTTTCTCTCTCTATTTCTTCTAAGGGTGTGTTGGTCCCTTAGAGAGTGTTTTGGTTTGCTGGTGAGTGAAATGAAAGAAAGTGAAGAAATGAATTAGGGCTTGGTTGATTTAAGGGCACGAAGTTGTCTTCTTTGCCCTTGGAATGGGTTTCGGCCAAGGCATCACTTAGGAGGGCAAAATTGGGTTTCTCAAAGTTTGCATGGCAAGGGTTGAGTCAAGGGGAACAAAATGCATAGTCTAGGGCTTAGGTCTCATCATGCATAGTCATGTCAAGGCCACTATTTTCTTCTTACATGGTACACTTGTTGGGTTTCTAAGCTTGCCAAGGATTTTCCTTACCCCATAATTCAAACTCCTACCCCAAACACACACACATCATCACCGTAGCATTACACACACATGCACACACATCATGCAATTTCAATTCATTTTCTATTCTTTTACTTATAAAATCATGTAAATGAATTCAAGGATCATATGCACACACACACACACATAGAACCGTAGCATTATTCACACACATACATACATACACATATATTTATTTTCCAAGCAACATTCACATATTGAATCAAACATACATCATGTTGAGCATATAGCATAAATTAATTTCATGTCATGGTAATTTATTAAATTTTCCTACAGGAACACATTTTTATTGTAAAGAAAACTTAAACTATTTCAAAGTAAAACAATTAGCTACACGTAACACACACATAATTAAAATATATACATAAATGACCTTCAAAAATCAAACTTTTTATACAATAAGGAGTTTCCAAAAGTCAATTGAAATCTCTTATTTTCAAAAACCATATTTCCTTAAAATTCGTCCTCCCAAGATTTTCAAAAACAAATTTGTAAATAAATTTAGAAAACGCAAGGATCACATTTTCAAGGTTCATGAATCCAAAAATGCAAATTTATTTCATAAAGAAATCATCTCTTTAGAAAATCGTTTCTAGAAAATAAAATTTCAACGTTTATTTTTAGCGAATTCGTTTATGCACGCACGGGAAAATGCGGGGTGTTACATTCTCCCCAACTTAAGGATTTCTCGTCCCCGAGAAATACTGAGCGTACTTGGACTATGGGCACATAATTCCTCTGAATAGTCCCTTTACTCTTGAACTACAACCTTCGTTGCAACATCCACGATCAGGTACTACCCATCTATCGTCCTTTCGGCCATGCAGACTGATTACTTTTGCAACTGATCTTACAGGGTATTCTGGTTAGTTAACGGACTGGGGTATGAACAACATGATTTTATGGAAGCAAAAGGTCAAGGAGGGTTAAGATATCCGAGTAATGTCCAAACATAACAGGGTTACGCCCTTCTCGGATCAAGACCTCACTACTCCCTGAGATAAAATTCTTTCTCATTTATTCAAATCTGACCGAATCTATTCCCTAAAATTTCTATATCTCCACTTACTCCCCAACTTAAATAAGTCATATTCCTTCACATCACCTCTTGACTACAACCGATCCCCTGAAACTTTCGTTTTTCACCATACCTCAACCTGTTTGACACAATTTTCTGCCACTCAACCTAATCTTCTACCGTCTCACATTTCAGCCATTACTCTCCCCCGTTCAACTCCTACAGTTACTATCTCATCTCCCTTCTTTCTTTGACTGTCATTAATCCTCAAGAAATACACACTATTTCACTTCCCGTTCTTAAACATGTTATCATACCATTTAGACATTCTAAACCTTTATTCAACTTTTGCTTATTCACCACCGGTTCTAATCCATCCAAGTTCTTTCCTTAAAACATCAAGTCCTAATTCTTCAACCTAACTTTGGGTCACTCCTAAGGGTTCTACTCATAAGGTCCACCGCTTCATCGATTCATCCCTACCATATTATCACCTATTCTCCGCTATTCCACCGCTTTCCTTCTACAATTCCAGATACTTAGGACCTCGGGTTCTGAATAATCTTTCAAATTCCTTCTTATCTTACCACCATCTAGACCAATATTCGGACTTATCCGCTCTCTACTCCTGCTTCCTACTTATTTTAAACAACTCACTACTTTCTATGACTCCAAAGGGTACTCCTTTCTTCTCTAAGATTCACACTCACTTTATTCACATCCATCGTTCCTTAATTTCCTAGACATTTACAATCCTTAACTTACCTTACTCCACCATCCTCTGCCTACTCTTAGAACACCTGTATGTCGGATGCCGGATATCAGAATTCAACATTTTCAATCAAGACTTTTAGGAGAAACAGACATGGGGTCATGATCAAAGAGAAAAGTTTAGGCTTATCAACTGATCAAGTTCTCTTGACAAAACAAGGCTGAGTATTTTTGGAGATTAGGCTAGCTCAAACATCTTGTCAAAGCAACTTGACAAAATTCGGGGTTTTTCACAAGAAGGTTTCCAATAGAAGAAGAGTTTTAGTCTCAGAACAAGATCTCGGGTTATAGGTTCAAAGGTTATTTCAAAAGGGATTCCCATTCGGAGAAGTTCAATCAAGGAAGTTCAAATCACAACTGTCGTCACAGGATGACATTGAGCATTGCTTCCGGTTGTTGTTGTGAACGGAAACTAACACTTTCCAGAACTGCTTTGATGCATACCCAATGTTCCTATGTTTGTCTACTACGTTCCTATTACTAGCTCACACTCAGAGTCACACGGTAGAGTATGTAGATCCACACACAAAATTTCCTAAAGCAACCTCGCTCTGATACCACTTCTATAACACCCCGATCTGGCAACTTGAAAACTTTAATCATTTTGGGCAAAAATTAGGGCCATTTTTTTTAAAAGGGCGAGTAGTGCACAAGATGAGAACACTTCTATTTTTCAAAACATAATTGTATAGCAAACTCATGTTTTCATATTGAACCAACTCTTTCAAGTCCCAAACCGGAATGTCACATGACACTACGCTTCGAAACTCAATTTCCAAAAACATCAGGTACTTAAAATAGCCCATATGATTTCTTGTCAAAGTACCAATACAAAGATTAATTTGTTGGGGTTACATCAGGATACCATTAGGTTGCTAGGAACTCATAGTGGGGATACACACTCAAAAGGGAAATTACCTAAACCTCTAATTATAATCTCCCTAATCTAGCTTTCCAAGCTTGCGGTACCACTCATCATCATCCGCCAGAAGGTCTTCTGGAGTAATGATCCAGCTCTCATCACTGTAGCACTCCTCAGGGTCATCTCTATCGGACCAGAGGTCGGGATCTTCCTCCTCGTCCTCATCAGCAATCTCCTCCTAAGAATCATCAGGTCCATCCTCTTCTTCTTCTTCTTCGACTACCTCCTCCTCTTCCTCTAGCTCCACTCGTCGGCGCGGAATCTCATCAAAAATCATCTTGTAAGCTGACGTAATGCTATTATTACCCCTTCGGGGAGTCGCTCCAATCTCCCGCAGTTGCTGATA
This sequence comes from Crotalaria pallida, assembly GCA_037953625.1. Lineage (NCBI taxonomy): Eukaryota > Viridiplantae > Streptophyta > Magnoliopsida > Fabales > Fabaceae > Crotalaria > Crotalaria pallida. The sequence goes on from CM075654.1 coordinate 93,444,660, forward strand.
TCGCACCATGTTGGCCATCTAACGTCCATACAATTTTATACAAGATATAACAGATAGGGTAGAGAGTGAGCAACCCAAAACGACAATGTCGACTATGTGGGATTACATCAGGTAAATATTAAGACAAAATAAATATAAAGGCAAACATAAATCCAACAATAGCATAAGGTAAATCAAGACAACACATATAACCATCATGATGTACACATACATAATCACCCAATTATTCATTCCAGCATTTGCAAGCTCAAGACAATCACATCCTTCACCATAATACTTTTCTTCCATTCTCTCTCATTCCTCAAACTCATCAATTGTTTCAAGGGTATTCGTATCCACTTCCACTCTTGGTATTAGCATTTTCATTATCATTATTATTTTGATCATCATCACACATATCTTTGAAATATCTTGGTTATTAAGTCTTATCAATTCGATTAGCATCAATGATGAGGGGGAAACATCATTGTGCTCACACACATCTACATCTCCTCGATCAACCTCCCAACCTAGTCGGAAGCAAACAGGAGTACAGGACCTTTACCACGCGGGCACGACAGCTGTCAACAACAAATGGCTCCAAGCCTGGAGGTCTCAGCCTCAATTATCATTAATTAGGCTCACTGTCTTACAGTGGAAAAACACAATGCCCCGTTCCAGTCCCTCTCACCGTTCTCGATTTGCAATCTAGGGGGCGACAGTACTTATTCTAGTTTCGAAAGCAGAACGTGCCACGACATTAGACCCAGTCCCCACCACGTTAGTGAGACACTTGTGGGATTGTTCCGCCTAGAAAAGTACTCTAGACTTCTTGACGTATCACCGTCATCGTCCTCCCCTAATGCAATCTCGTCCTAAGTATCCGCAGATACTTATCGTTCCTTCCTCTCCACTACTTCGATTCGACACTCATACCTCACCGCAATGGTTAATGTCTTTTAAAATCTTTTAAAGAGTTTTAATTACGGCTTAGTCCTAATGATCGGCTCATCCTTGGTGCATCCCTTCAATGAGACCCGATCACTAATCGTACACATCTAATCCCCCTAAAACTCATATACTATCACGTGAATCATCGCAACATCATTGCATCGTCTTTCTCTTTCTCAAATCACAGCAACATTGGTTCTCATCAACATGAGCAACACAATCTCAGATCAACTTGTAACTCAGCACATCATCGTTGTCCTCTTCGTCAGCTGTGGATCAATAGCATCCCCCACAGCCCTTACTTCTATAACTCAGCAGCGTCGTTAGCATATTTTCTGATCAGCTCGACCTCGCAGCATTGTTAGCTCCATTCCTCATCACCACGCTTCCGCTCGCTTACATTCCTCATAGTTATCTTAGCAGCTTCTCCTCGACTAATCACGTCTTTCACATCTATCGTTTTCGTCTCTTATTTCTTTGATTACTATTTTATAATCTTAGTCTTTATTGTTTACTCACACGGTTCCCAACCATATCCTCTTAAATAACAATTAAACAACTCTCAAAATAATTAAATAGCACAATATGAACAATCATAAAACATATCATCATTTTCATAAACCAATCTCAGTCGTTCGGGTGGATAGCTAAACCAATCAAACAAGCGCTATCACATACACCACTACGCTAAATGAGATTGGAGTCCAATCTTTGAGATGATTGGATGCCTTAATATGTTACCTAATTACCATGGTGTCTTAAGGGAATGCCCCTCTCTCACCTCGATGACGAACGTCCTAATGCGATCCATGATCTCTCGATCATCTCTCCTCGCCTCATGTCCTCGCATCCTTCGCTCAAACTAAGACATTTTCTCGTGCATTAGAAACGATTTCGATACGTTCTTTTAATTTGTTTTGAAAACAATTTCTCTTTTGAAAACTTGTTATCATGGTGTAAGGCTTTCAAAATTCAATTTAAATCTCATGATTAAAATAGTTCTTGGGAAAAACGTTTGGAAATAACTTAAAAATAAATTTCCTTTCGTTATTAAAACAAAATTTGAAACATTTATGTTATGAAAATACAATCCTTAAAATACTTTTCAGAATGTAAGGAGTAAAAGATAAAACTCTAGGATCACACGAATTAATTCATCAAATTTAAAACATTCATCATTCACTCACGACAAAACACTCTTAGGCTAAAGGAGATTAACTACTTGAATTAACACAAACACATATAAGTTCGATTATGCACAGGAAGGTAATTTCAAACTTGATTTCTTAATTATAACAAGAACCGAATTGCATGTAATCAACATTTCTTAATTATTAACAAATTCTAAACCTTGAGATTATACTATCAATATCATGAGAACCAATTCAATTAACCTCACTTACTCCTAATTCCCTAAACCGAAAAGAACAAAAGAGATTGACACATCATGGCATTGAACATAATCATGGAATAAAGTCACTTTCATTAGTCATTTTAAAAGAAAAATCATTCTAAGCACCTAAACATGTACTAGCCGAATCATTCAAGCAAAATCACCAAAGTCATAAAACAATGAAATTATCCTATTTACTTTGAGACTAAACCGTGAGCATCATGCAACAAGTTCCATTTCATTTTTCTTAACTCAATTCAAGAAAACAAGTAAGACCACAAATCATCTTATGCATGTATCTTTATGCTCCTAGATAAGGTCAATCCTAGTCTATATGTAATCTAAATGATGATTAGGCACACTCCCCTATACACTTATCTCAAGACCGAATATTTACATGCATAGGGCAAGAATCTTAGTTCATTTTTCAATGCACTAAAGACAATTAAAACAACTCATGTTGATTACACATCATCATTTAGTCACATTAATATGCATGAACCATCATGGATTTTCTTAAATTTTTGTTAAAACTCAACTTATGATAAAAATATGGTTTATAGCTTGATTGTCTAAGAAAATGACATGTATGGGCTTAAAACTACTAAATCTACTTCTAATACATACATGCACCTAAAAATCATGCACTAAAACAAATTTAGCACTCATGGCCGAATGGCCTTCACACCAACATAACATGGTTAGAACAAATCTTTAAACTAAATCATGTTCAAGAAAAAAAATCACTTTAAGGACTATTATCCTATTTATTTTCTCTCGGCCGTATTATGCATAGAAGAGAAACTTAAATTCTTTTACTTGAAGATTAACATGTAAGATTCAAAGTGTTAACTTGCAAGACAATAAACATGGGCTAAAACATGCACACATAAAGGTTAATCAAAATCATTACAAGATTACCATGAAAAGCTAAAAAAATCCTTATTTTTCTTCTCAAATAAGCTTAGATCATGAAATAGTTTATCAAATGTAACACCTCGCATTTTTCCCGTACGTGCGAGAACGAATTTGATTAAAATAAACTTTGAAGTTCAGTCTTATAAAAGACATTTGGAAAAGTATTTCACGTAAATAAGAAATAAAGTGTTGTTTTTCAAGGATTTTTATAAACAAGATGTTTTCATAAAAGAGAAGTGAACGATTTTGTTAAAATGTGTTTTTATTGAAAAGTGGTTTTGTTTGAAATTAAGTTTTTGGGTCTGTTGACTTGAAAAATTTGTAACTTTTTAACCGTAATTCGGATTTTTACAAACTTTATATCAAAACGTTTGTAACGAAACGTAGATTTTAAAAATATGATTTTCAGATTTTTCTGGGTTGATCTATAAAAATTTATTTTCAGAGTTAAGAAATACGAATTTTTGGAATTTGTATCCCAAAGAAAATGAATTTAACAATTCTGGTTTGAAAATTTTGTAGGATATGTGTTTGATTTAATATATGTGTTTGCTGTATGATACATGAACCTTGTTGTGTGAATGTGAATGGTGAATTGATTTCATTATTGTAGGAATAAATAATTAAGATATTTAAGTAACTAAGATTAAGGGAAATAAAATGTAAATTGTATATGTGTATGCTTCTGTTGATATTTGTGTGTGTATGAATGTATATGTGTGTGTATATGTGTGTATGCCGTGTGTATGTATATATGTATAGACTAGGACTAATTTTCTAGAAGACTTGGTGGGTAAGAAAAGTCCTAACTAAATGAACTAGACTCATAAACCAAACCCAAACCAAGTTAGAAAACCCTAACTAGTTCTAAGCCTAAGTGACCCCTAAAGTCTTAAACCTAGGCTACCTTGTCTCCTTGCATTTGATAAAATGCACCCATGCAATTAATTGAAAGCCCAAGACTACCCCTCCCTAGTGCACATGGCCGAACCACCCATAAGGGCATAAGAGGGAAAATAAGTTTGCTTATAAATTAGTGGAGCCTTAGTTCCTTGCCTCATTTCAATTTCCTTCACCCATTTCACTTCTTCCACCGTACCAACACAAACACAAACACATGCTCTAAGAGTCCATCAAACTCTTAGAGAAAGAAAGAAAAAAAAATAGAGAAGAGAAAGAAGAGGTTGGCCGTGGGACTTGATGAGGAAGAAGGAGAAAGTTCAAGTGCAACCTAGGAGTTTTCCATGTAGATCAAGCCTTGATCCTTGTAGATCCAAACACTAGGAAGACTAAAAGATCAACTCTTTCATGGTAGGACTTGAAGAGCTTGAAGAAGATTTTGTAATAGTTCAAGTTTTTCTTTTCTAGTTTGTGGATCTATTTCTTTTTCGTCTTGCATGTTGCTATTATGAGTTGATCTTACTTGACCTCTGACTTTAAGGACTTAAATAATTTGTAATATGTTAGATTTGATGCTAAATGTTTCGGTTAAAGTCCTTTTTGTTGGATCTAAGATTTTTCTAACTAAAGCTTTAAAGACTTTAAAAAAAAAACTAAGCTTTTGTGAAAACCAAAAATGAATCCTTCTTGCATGTTTAATTTTCTCGTTTCAAACCGTGATTTATGTGTTTGTTTGTGATTATTTGTCAAGAAAATTCATGATCTAAACTTTTCTTAATGAAGTGAAATTTTCGGTTCTTGCATGATAGATCCTTTTTCCTAGATCTTGATCTATGTGTGTGTTTTCGTGTTTATTTGATGAACAACTTCATGATCTAAATTTAATTTGAAAAAGGCTTAATTCTTTGGCCTTGCATGTTAACTTTGTTGGTGATTTTAGTTGTTTTGAGTGTGTGCATGTAATCATCCTTACTTGATGTGTGAAAAATGTTTAGATCTTTGGTCTACATGTTAATTTGTAAGAGAGAAATCATGCTTTTATTTGGTGTATGGTTCGGTTTTTAGAAAAGAATTAAGGTAACAAGTACATGCATGTTATTTTCAAAAGAAAAGATTATGTTTTTGTTCTAGGCTTAGTTTAGTTTTAAAAGAAAATAATTAAAGAAGTAGGATTTTAATTGATTTCAAGCATGGTTTGGTTTTGTGTGTGCTAAAACTTTACGAGGCCATTCGGCCATGTGTGGAAAAAATAAAGCTATATGTTTTTATTTAGTTAATGCATGTTTGTTTGATGATTTTGAACTCATACATGTCTTTTTAGGAAACTTAAAGTATAACTTTGATTTTTGTAAAATGATGAACTTGAAGTTATTTTGTGAAGGTTGATGTGCATGAATAATGTCATGTTTTGATGAGAATGAGTGATTCTGTATGTTTAAGAGAATGAATCAAAAATCTTGATAGGTAACTATGTTTGTCTTCCATATAGGGTGCATACATGATGAAATTATTTTGATCTAAAGACTTAAAAAGTATATGCATGAAATCATTAAATACGTGTGATAGATTTTGATTTAAAGTGTTGTGTTTGTTTTGAAATGATGAATTTTAAATTGCTTATTTTCCCACTGTATGTTCACGGTTTTTAGCACTAAATAAAGGAAAATGATTTCATGATTGTATGTTTTTATTTGTGCATTTAATCCTTGCAAATTTGTATGATTCGGTTTTTGTTAAATTAATTAGAGATTAAGTTATTTTATTAAATATAATTAAATTAATTTAAGATCAAAATTTAACGGGTGGTTCTGGATGGTGTGAATTGTGACTTGCCTTATGTGTGTGTCTGTGAATGGAACTTGTATGTACTGTCTGTGAATGCTTTGAATTGTTTTGGAATTGTGCTGTCTGTATGCTAACTAAATGTATTTGTGAACTGTGTTTGTGAAATTTATAGATCTTAAAGGAATTGAAAAGTGTTTTTGAAAGATGTGATTTAAATGACTTATATTAATTTGAAACTTTTAAATAATATTCTTTGATCAGTGTTTGATTTTTGATTTGGTTTATTTCTCAGAGTTTTGGATTTTACTTACTGGTTCAGGAAAATGATTTTTATAAACAAGAGCGTTTTTGTAAAAGAGTTATTTTAATTATTTCAAAGTTTTCTTGAAAATCTTTTATTTGAAATTTGATTTGGTTTTGGAGTCTTTGAATATTAGTAATGAATTCTTAAGAAAAGAAGTTATTTCAAAGAGTTTTCAAAACGAGATTAAGAATTTATCGAAAACGTTCTAACGCACGAGGAAAAATGTCTAGTTCGGGTGTCGGACGCGAAGGAAACGTGACGAGGCTAGCGACTCGGAATCTTGGAAAGTTTCTGGATGTGTCGTCATCCAGGTGAGTGAGAGTGCTGTGGTCCCTTAACGCGGTTGCTCGCAATCCGAATAGATGGATTTCGAATGTACTGTGAATTAGGCCAATGTGTGCTAAATGTTTATTTGCTTTAATTGCATGCTGCATGTTTACTGTGTTGAGCATATTTTATTCTGTTGGAAGTTATGTGTGATATTTGGAAAGCGAACAATAAGACTGAAACTGCAACAGTAAAGAGAAAAGAATGAAAAATAGAAAAGAATGTGAATAAGAATTTTGAGGTGTTGAGTAAGAGAAAACTCTAAAGCGAACATAATGAAGAGAAAATAGAGATGTGAGTGAGAAAGGTAAGAAATGATTGAGAAAGAAGTAAGTGATGAGCAAAGATTAAAGAGAAAGTATAAGAATGATTGAGAAAGAAGTAAAGCGTGTTGTGAATGGAATGCAAAAGAGATAAAGAATGAAAGAAAGGAAATCAGTGTTTGAGTGGAGACGAGTTGAGATGGAAAAGAGAAAGGGATAATGAAAGTGAGAGGCGGTTGAGAAAGAGATGTGATTCCTCGTACACGTTTTTGGGAAGAAGCTTAGTGTTGAGTTGAGCTTGCTCCTCCATTAACACTCACCCAAAAATGTGGTTTTTTTTAAAAAGGTTTTGAAAAGAGATTTTTGAAAAGCTTTTGTGAAAATGATAATTTTGTAAAAGTTTTTGGAAATATTATTTTCGAAAAAGTTTTGTGAAGGGATTTATGAAATGAGATTTTCTGAAAATGTTTTGGTGAAGCAAAAGTTGGTGAAATCGTGTTTTCGAAAAAGTTTTGTGTAACACCCCGTGAATCCCTCATATTAAATTAAAACACTAAAGAGACTTATTTTTGAGAACGTCGTTTGAAAGGAGTACTTTCTTAAATGATTTCCTAAAGTAACATATGAGGTTTAGAAATTTGGCTTTGAGAAAATATATGTGCTTAATGATTTTCTAAAGATGATTGTGATTTACTTTGGTTGCCAGACATATGCCTATACGATCTTAATATGCATGAGCTTAGAATTACATGAGAATTAACTAAATGAAGAAAAGGAATAGGTGTATGATGTATGTATATGTGTGTATCGTGTATGCCTAGGTATATGTTAAGTGTATGCATGTTATGTGGATAAAAATGAAGATGTATGTGAATATGTATGTATGTGTGTGCTAGACGTGTAAGTGTGTGAGAATGCATGCAGTACAGGTGTGAGCGTGTGCCGTGAGGATGTGTGCATGTAACCTAGGAGACTTCCTAGGTGGTAACCAAGTGCCTAACTAAGTAAACCCAAAACCAAACCAATTCCCAACTAAATACTAACTAAATACTTGAAACCCTAAAGAGAACCTCAAGTCAAAAGCCTAGAAGGCAACCCTAAGCCCTTTTGTCCCCTATGTTGTCCCCTTGAGTGTTGATAAACTTCACCCATGCAATTCTATGAGGAACCGAATTTACCCTTTCTTTGGGAGCCCTTGGCCGAATCAACCCAAGGCCAAAATAGGAAACTATGATTTGCCCATAAATAGATGAAGCCTTAGTTGCTCTCTTCACTTTCACTCTTATTCCACTCCTCCGCCTAAGCACAACCAAAATACACAAGATCTAAGAGCCCATCAAACTCTTAGATCAAGGAATAGAAAATAGAAAGGAGGAAGAAGAAGGAACCGTGGGTAGAAGAGGGAGAGGTCGTGAGCTAGGAGAAGAAGAAGGAGAGGAAAGCAAGCCATAAACTTAGGAAATTCTTGAAGATCAAGTGTTTTAGAGACTAGAAGGTTATCTTTTCCTTGGTATAACCAAAGAACTAGAAGAATTAGAGTTTGTTTGATTTGTAATCTTGTAATTTTCCTTTCTTCCTTTGCATGTTTATCTCACGGTTTGATCTAAGCTTGCATGTAATGCTTTTGCTTTGATCTTGATTTTCGTAGACCTAAATATATTGTAATGAACTAAATGATGGACTCTATAATTCGGATTGTATTTTTCATGCTAAATCTTGATGTTTCAAGTTAAAACTCTTTAGATCCAAAGTTTTGTTCATGATCTTTGTGAACTTAGTATAGATCTCTTTGCATGATCGATTGATACTTAAAACCGAGAATTTAAAAGGTGTATATGTGCTTATTTGTTAAATTTGTGTTCGATCTAAATTTGTTTTAATCTTTTTAGTCCTGCATGTTAATTGATGATATCAATCTTGAACCGTGTATGTGTGATTTTGATTTGATCTTAATAAAAGCTTTGATTCTTGATTTTTGTTTTGATCTTGAATTTTATAAATGAATCTTTAACCAAAACTACCTTATTTTCCCATTATATGTCACGGTTTTGGGCCTCTTTTCGTTTTAAAATAGGTTTTGTCTTTGATTTATGCTTCTATGTTTTATTTCAAGACTTGATCTACATGAATTAAGTGCATGCATGTTAAATTTTAAAATGAAAAGACTAAATGCGTTCTTTGTGCATGTTTCGGTCTTGGAAGAGAATTAGGGGAATGAGTTTAAAATAATTTTCTTTACATGATCATGTGTTGAACATGATACATTCGGCCATGTTTAGATTTAAGGTCCATGCCTTTTTGTTTTGTGAAACTTGATATGTGTCTGGTGATCTTACATGAATCTTGTTTGATGTGTGTGTGGTCTCGGTTTGTGCATGATAATTAGGTTAGAATTCTTTTCCATGAAGTAACCTAAGGATAATGCATGAATTGGTGAAATGATATGTGTTTAAGTGAAATTATTTATGTGCATGCATTCGGATTATGGGTCTACATATATATATATGCTTTCATTTTATAAAATGAAGAGTTTCTAAAAGTTAATTGGGTACTTGAATGATTATGTGTGTGTATGTATTCGGTTTGTGTGTTAAAGTATACTTAAATAATTTGTTTTAGTGAAATGGTTTTGAATTTGTTATATGATCTAATGCTTGCTTGAGAATGAATGCTAGTTGAAATAACAATTGAGTAATTGTTTGTGTGATCAAAATATGTGGTGACCGTATGTATGCTTAGTTGTGTATTTGAATTGATTGAATGTCGTGCTTGAATAAGATATGTGTGAGTATGTGTGCTTATGTGTTTCGGTTAATAAAAAAATGGGATTTAAATGTCTAAAACAAATCAGGATGATTTCGGTGAATTGTGATGTTTGATTTGCCTTATTCGGTTATGTGGTTTGATTTATGGTTTTTGATTTGTTTCCTTGCTTTCATTCGGGTGTGTAGCTTAAATAGATGTATAAAGTTTAATCGCACGAATAAAATATGCATGATGATTTTAGATAAGGGCATAAAATGTTGGTTGAAACTTGACTCAATTTGAATAGTGGCATGCCTAAGTGTTGTCTTTTGTATAGGGTATGGCTTGTTTGGAATTATATTGTGGCTGTGCATTAGTTATACCTAAATGTGTGAACGGTTTAAACTAAGCTGTTTCTAAGAAATTTGGATTGAATTGTTTGAGATTTTTAAATTGAGTTCATGGCTGCCCAAAATTGTTTTATGGTGAGAACATGGATTTTCAAAGTATCAATTTTAAGCTAAGAAGTTATTCAAAGAAAAGAATGTTTTCATAAGATTCAAAGTAGGGTTTTCGAATAGTATTTAGATTAAGAAAAATATTAAAATGTTTTATTTAATATGAGGAATGATAAAGACAAGGGATTGGGGCAGTCGGTAGCACATGGATTCAAAGAAGAGCACACCTTCAACAGCTGGACCTCAGGTGAGAGAGAAGCCTTCCTTAGACATAGTGGTAGCTAGGTGATTTAGTAGGGTGTTCCGTATCATCTCAAAGATCGGAACTTATGGTTAGCGTCAGTAGTATAAGCGACAATTGTTTGCCCTGTGTGGTCGCTTATACGAAGGTGACAAAAACCACAATTTTATTGTGTGATGTTGTGTGTTTATAGTATGCCTTGTATTGTTTATTGATTCATGTATCATGATACTTATAATTATAATAAGTAAACGACTGTTGGGTATGAGAGGAGGAAAACGAATTAAGAATAATGACAAGAAAATGAGAATGATGAAAGGATATGAGTGAGTAGAAAGAGAGATATGAGTTGATTGTAAAGGAAATTGAAAAAGAGAATGAAAATGAGCCAGAGCTGGGGAGTGTGATGTCGATTGTTGGGGATGAGGGATGAACTGAGTTGAGCTGAGCTCTTCTGTTCTTGGTTTTAATCTGGGAACTAGTGTTGAGCTGGGCTTGCTCCTCCACTAGCACCCAGCACAAAAGAGTTTGAAAAGAAGATTTGGAAAAGGGATTTTGAATTGTGAAAACAATTTTTGGAAAAAGTCTGTAAACTGAAATTTTTCTTGAAAAGGTTTTTGGAAATGGAACTTTAGAAGAGGTTTTTAGGAAAGGAATGTGTTAGAAGAAGCTTGGGAAACAATATTTTCAAAAGTATTTTGTGAAATGACCCCTCTTTGAAGGGAGCTTTACGAAGGGGTGTTTTGGGAACAATGTTTTCGAAACGTTTTACGAAATGAGGGAAGTTTGTGAAAAGAATACTTGGGTGGAAGTTAGTGGAAGTAAAAGTGTTGTAAAAACCCTTTTGAAGGAAGTGTTTGGGGGATGAGATGTAATTTAATTGAGGAACTCCTAGCTCTGAGCTATGTGTGATTTGAAAGTACAAAGGTAGTGGTCGGGACTCACTGAAGGGATGCACTAAGGGTGAGCCGACTGTTAGGATAATTAAATAATTAAAAAAAAACTTTAAAAGACATTAACGTGAACGTGGTGAGTTACGAGAGTTAACCTGAAGTAGTGGAGAGGAAGATACTATGGGTATCTTCGGATACTCAGGTGGGGATTGCAGGAGGGGAGGACGATGACGGTGAAACGTCAAGAAGTCTAGAGTATTGTTGTAGACAGAACAAACTCCATAAGTGGTGCACTAATGTGGTGGGGACTGGGTCCAATACCGTGGTAAGTTCTGTGCGCGCACTACAACAATACTGTTGCCCCCTCGATGCAAATCTACAACAGTGGAGAGGGACTGGAACGGGGCAATGTGTTTTGATCATATGATATGTTTTGAGGCTGAGACCTCCTGGCTTGGAGCCATTTGTTGGACAGCTGTCATGCCCGCGTGGTAAAGGTCCTGTACTCCTGTTGGCTTCCGATCAGGTGGATGGATGGCCGAGGAGATGTAGGCTTGATATGCGAGTGCTAACTACGAAAGGAAACGCGTACCTCGATGATCCTTTAACTCCCTTGGTCATCGATGGTTTTAATTCAATAAGACGTTAAAAGAAAAGATTGTCCAAGAAAGACTGAGCGTTGAGAAGTGTAGGGGACGAGAAAGAGGTTGAGAGTAGAAATGTGGAAAAGAAAGTAAGACCCGTAAGTGGGAGTGAGAATCAAGAATGAATAAAAATAAAGTGAGATAATGATGATGAAAAAAGGTTGCCTGTTGTTTTGTATGTGTTGTGTGCTATTTGTGTGTGTCCTATTATTTTGCCTACCGTAATTCCACACCATCGACGCTACGCGTCTGGAATACTTACTCTCTCCTGTTCGTTGGCGCATTGGTATCGCTGGTGATTCCAACGGGCAGATGGATCGTCGTTTGGAGATCGTCACTTGGCCTCGTAAGGGACGCGGATGGAAGGCTATACGTCGAGGATGGGGATGGTCGGGATGTGCCCAGTTGGTGATCGAAGACCCGGAACATAAGTTGGGTGGATCTACACCTAGTTTGTGTTTGGGAAGCATATCCTACATATGCCACAGCTCTGAACCGCCACCCCGGGATCAAGGGAAGGAGAACTCAGTGAAGCTATTCGAAGTGGAGCTGAAATCGAACTCACAACTGGATACAACTGGTGGAGCCGCATCAACCTCCGGAACCAAAGTACCAACCAGGAAGAAGAGAAAGTTGGAACCGACCATCTTTGATCGGAAGAGGGAGCCAGTAATAGAGTTAGATTAAGTTGTTGTCCTTACTTTGTATCCAGGATTACCTAAGTGATGACCATTGCTGTACTTCAATTATTCTGAAGCCTGCCCGACTTTTATGAAACGTGAGAATACTTTTTATGAATACGTTTAAGTTCCTTTGAAGAAAGGAATGGAATTATTCAAGTTAAAACAAACTATTTTCTTGAGGACATGTTTTCTGAAAATAAAGCAAGTGAGTTGTGGTTCCACGTAACAACTCGGTTTTCGAAAATGAAGGACATGGGTAACTTTTCAAGGAGGTTTTCAAACCCTTCAACAATGTTATATATATATATATAAAAATTTGGCCTCATTTTTTTCAACATTAACAAATGAAAGTCGATTATTTCGGTTGTCGAAAATCGGGCTGTTACATTTTGCGAAAGATGTTTTGCGAAAGACAATTAAAATATGTTGATGATGTTAATGTGAGTGATGCTGATGGTGTTGATGAGATGAGATGAGTTATGTGAATTGTGATGATGAGATAAGATGAGAAAGAGTGTGTCATGATGTTTATGAGATGAAAGTAATTGAGGCCGAGGGCCAGTGAGATTTTAGGGGGAATAGATTGCGTTTAGTGATCGGGCTTCGTTGAAGGGATGCACCAAGGACGGGCCGATCGTTAGGATAAGCCGCTAAATTAAAACGTTGAATCCTTAAAAGATTTAAAAGACATTTACAAACACGGTGAGGTATGAGTGTCGTATCGAAGTAGTGGAGAGGAAGGAACGATAGGTATCTGCGGATACTTAGGACGAGATTGCATGAGCGGAGGACGATGACGGTGAAACGTCAAGAAGTCTAGAGTATATTTCTAGGCAGAACGAACTCCACATGTGGTGCACTAACGTGGTGGGGACTGGGTCTAATACCGTGGTAAGTTCTGCACTGTAGACTAGAAATATACCGTCGCCCCCTTGATTGCAAATCGAGGACAGTGAGAGGGACTGGAATGGGGCATTTGTGTTTGCCGCTTAGAGCGTGCCTGTTTATATATGATTGAATTGATTTGAGGCTGGGCCTCCTGGTCTGGGACCATTTGTTTGTGTGACAGCTGTCGTGCCCGCGTGGTACAGGTCCTGTACTCCTGTTTGCTTCCGACTAGGTTCGGTGGTGGAACGAGGAGATGTAGACGTGTGTGAGCTCAATGATGTGTCTCCCTCATCATTGATGCTAATCGAAATAATAAAACTTAAAAGCACAAAGATGTTTCCAGTAAAAGTACATCAATTTATTAAGCATCGAAATAAGATTATGAGATGAGTATATGAGAAGGAATTCTGGGAATTAACGATAAGTGTTGAAGTAATGATAAGAGAAGGTTTGAGAAAAGTTGTGAAAGTTTGAAAGGAAAGAATCTGAGAATGTGATTGTTAAGAATGTGGATGAGTTATTTGGTCACGAGTGTGTTACAAATAATTTGACGTGCATTGTTTTATGTGATTCGTATATGCTATGTGTTTTACATGATATGTTGTTTTACTTTATTGTCCATTTATTTTTGCTTTGAATCCACCTTGAGACCGTATGGTCAACCCGTTAGTGTTCGGAACGCTGACTCTCTCCTACCATGTTGTCGTATCGGCACTGGCGGATATTGCAACTGGTAGGTAGCGCAGCTGAAGCGTGGCGGGCTTCATTGGCCAAAGTCTGGAGTGAGACGACACGCATTAGGAAGCATGACTAGAAGCTAGGCTTTCCCCTGGCGGAAGGTACCCCACTGTAAGTTCTTAGTTACCTAGCTCTACCATGCTGTACCCCGACAATTGTTTTATTTGGTACTGATGTTGAAACAAGTAAACGGGCCTCATTTTAATTGATGTTCTGAAAACAGGTTTCAAGGCGCGGTGTCCTGTGACATCTCGGTTTGGAACTTGAAGAGTTTATGCAATGTGAGAACACGGGTTTTAAATGTAACTATGTTTTGGAAAGACTAAGTGTTCTCACGTGTACATAACACTTGTTAAAAAAAAAATTGGCCCTAATTTTCACTATATTTGATTTAAGTTTTCAAGTTGCCAAATCGGGGTGTTATAGAAATGGTATCAGAGCAGAGGTTGAACTAAGTAACTTTACATGTGGACTTGCATACTCTGCTGTGTGTCTCTGTGTGTGCGATAGTAATAAGATAGCGATAGATGAGACTAGGAACGCTAAGAGTGCGCAAAAGTTTCATGAGGTGTGTCAGTTTTCGTCTACCGCGAAGACGAGGAGCAGTGATCAGTACGTCATGGGATGTTGATGCGTAATTCGAACCTTCTTTTATTGAACTTCTCTTTGATGTGAACCCATCTTGTTTTTGATAATCCTTACACTCTTGCTGTGTGATCTTGTCCTGTGATTAGAACACTTCCCCGATTAAAACTTTTCTTGTGAAAACCTTATAAGTGCCAAATTGCTTTGGCATGATGTTTGAAAAAGCCTTTACCAAAAACCCTAGACCCCCATTTTGACAAAGCCCTGATTGTTTATGAACCCGAAGTTTATTCGTTTGGTTGTTGAACCCTAATACCCTATGCTGGGAAAGTAGGTGGTCTTAGAATGGGGAGTTGGTGTGAAGTGATGATAGTATGAATGAAGGGAAATATGAGTCTTGAAGGGAATAAGAGCCTTAGATGAGTGGTGAGTTGCGTAAAGTGGTTAGGATTAAGAATTTTGATGTTAGATGGTCCAAAATAATGGTTTAGGTGGTGTTAAGACGTGGGAGAAATTAAGGTGATATTTAGAATTTTGAGGTCATAAGTGTTTTGATCTGGGGAGTAAATGGTTAGATAGAGATAAATAAGTGATGATCTGGTAGAGTCAAGTAAGAAGTTGGTGGAAAATTGTGGTTAGACTCTTTAAGTATTGACTCAAGGTTAGGTGAACAACTAGGATTTGATATGGTATTGAATGATAGAGCTTTGAATTGAAGAGTTTTGGTGGTTTAGAATAGGAGGAAAATGGTGGAAAGTGGAAAAATGGTTTAGAATTGTCTAAGTTAAATGATTAAATGGTTGAGATAAGAGTGAGGTGATGTATATTTCTTGTGGATTAGTGGCTATTAGGGCAAAAGGTGGATAAAATAGTGGTTATAGGAGTCTGATAAGGATTATTATTTGGTGAGAAGTAAAATAATGAGAGGATAGATTGGAGTTAAGTGAAGGGAAATTTTGTAAGAGTAACCAAAAAGTGATGAAGGATGGGAGTATCTGAAGGTTGAGTCTCTAAGAATAAAGGTGGTATGCGTCATTTAAGTTGGGGAGTAGTCGGGAAATGTGAAGTTTTGCGGTGTAAATTGTTTAGGCTTGAACCAATGAGAAGAATGAAATCCTAAATGTAGTAGCGTCTTGGCCCAGACGAATGTAATCCTGTTGTTTCTGAACCTCTTTTGGTGCCTTTGGACCCATTAGTCCTTTGTTGTCAATGAAATCATTTTGTTTATACCCTACCCTGTTTGTTATTGAAAGTCCTTTGAGAGATTACTTTTGCAAGTAATCCGCCTGAATTGCTCTTAAAAACGAAAAAGACGGTACGTGTTCGAAGATACGGCGACGGCTGCATTTAAAAAGGAAACGAAATTCTTCAGAAAGTTACGTGTCCACGAATTTGTCAGACTCTGCACAACATTTCTCGAGGACGAGAAATCTTCAAGTTGGGGAGAATGTAACACCCCGCATTTTTCCCGTACGCGCGAGAACGAATTTGATTAAAATAAACTTTGAAGTTCAGTCTTATAAAAGACTTTTGGAAAAGTATTTCACGTAAATAAGAAATAAAGTGTTTTTTTTCAAGGATTTTTATAAACAAGATGTTTTCATAAAAGAGAAGTGAACGATTTTGTTAAAATGTGTTTTTATTGAAAAGTGGTTTTGTTTGAAATTAAGTTTTTGGGTCTGTTGACTTGAAAAATTTGTAACTTTTTAACCGTAATTCGGATTTTTACAAACTTTATATCAAAACGTTCGTAACGAAACGTAGATTTTAAAAATATGATTTTCAGATTTTTCTGGGTTGATCTATAAAAATTTATTTTCAGAGTTAAGAAATACGAATTTTTGGAATTTGTATCCCAAAGAAAATGAATTTAACAATTCTGGTTTGAAAATTTTGTAGGATATGTGTTTGATTTAATATATGTGTTTGCTGTATGATACATGAACCTTGTTGTGTGAATGTGAATGGTGAATTGATTTCATTATTGTAGGAATAAATAATTAAGATATTTAAGTAACTAAGATTAAGGGAAAATAAAATGTCAATTGTATATGTGTATGCTTCGGTTGATATTTGTGTGTGTATGAATGTATATGTGTGTGTATATGTGTGTATGTATGTATGTATAGACTAGTACTAATTTTCTAGAAGACTTGGTGGGTAAGAAAAGTCCTAACTAAATGAACTAGACTCATAAACCAAACCCAAACCAAGTTAGAAAACCCTAACTAGTTCTAAGCCTAAGTGACCCCTAAAGTCTTAAACCTAGGCTACCTTGTCTCCTTGCATTTGATAAAATGCACCCATGCAATTAATTGAAAGCCCAAGACTACCCCTCCCTAGTGCACATGGCCGAACCACCCATAAGGGCATAAGAGGGAAAATAAGTTTGCTTATAAATTAGTGGAGCCTTAGTTCCTTGCCTCATTTCAATTTCCTTCACCCATTTCACTTTTTCCACCGTACCAACACAAACACAAACACATGCTCTAAGAGTCCATCAAACTCTTAGAGAAAGAAAGAAAAAAAAAATAGAGAAGAGAAAGAAGAGGTTGGCCGTGGGACTTGATGAGGAAGAAGGAGAAAGTTCAAGTGCAACCTAGGAGTTTTCCATGTAGATCAAGCCTTGATCCTTGTAGATCCAAACACTAGGAAGACTAAAAGATCAACTCTTTCATGGTAGGACTTGAAGAGCTTGAAGAAGATTTTGTAATAGTTCAAGTTTTTCTTTTCTAGTTTGTGGATCTACTTCTTTTTCTTCTTACATGTTGCTATTATGAGTATATCTTACTTGACCTTGGACTTTAAGGACTTAAATAATTTGTAATATGTTAGATTTGATGCTAAATGTTTCGGTTAAAGTCCTTTTTGTTGGATCTAAGATTTTTCTAACTAAAGCTTTAAAGACTTAAAAAAAAACTAAGCTTTTGTGAAAACCAAAAATGAATCCTTCTTGCATGTTTAATTTTCTTGTTTCAAACCGTGATTTATGTGTTTGTTTATGATTATTTGTCAAGAAAATTCATGATCTAAACTTTTCTTAATGAAGTGAAATTTTCGGTTCTTGCATGATAGATCCTTTTTGCTAGATCTTGATCTATGTGTGTGTTTTCATGTTTATTTGATGAACAACTTCATGATCTAAATTTAATTTGAAAAAGGCTTAATTCTTTGGCCTTGCATGTTAACTTTGTTGGTGATTTTAGTTGTTTTGAGTGTGTGCATGTAATCATCCTTACTTGATGTGTGAAAAATGTTTAGATCTTTGGTCTACATGTTAATTTGTAAGAGAGAAATCATGCTTTTATTTGGTGTATGGTTCGGTTTTTAGAAAAGAATTAAGGTAACAAGTTCTAAATTGATTTCTTTTAGTGTAAACATGTTTTAATTAAGTGCTTGATATTTTTGTATGCTTTATTTCCCTTAGGCCATTCGGCCATGTCTAATCTATTTAAGAAACATGCTTTTTATTTTATAAAAAGTTGATGCATGTATATTCTATGACAAGATCTAATGATTCAAAGTACATGCATGTTATTTTCAAAAGAAAATATTATGTTTTTGTTCTAGGCTTAGTTCGGCTTTAAAAGAAAATAATTAAAGAAGTAGGATTTTAATTGATTTCAATCATGGTTTGGTTTTATGTGTGCTAAAACTTTACGAGGCCATTCGGCCATGTGTGGAAAAAATAAAGCTATATGTTTTTATTTAGTTAATGCATGTTTGTTTGATGATTTTGAACTCATACATGTCTTTTTAGGAAACTTAAAGTATAACTTTGATTTTTGTAAAATGATGAACTTGAAGTTATTTTGTGAAGGTTGATGTGCATGAATAATGTCATGTTTTGATGAGAATGAGTGATTCTGTATGTTTAAGAGAATGAATCAAAACTCTTGATAGGTAATTATGTCTGTCTTCCATATAGGGTCCATACATGATGAAATTATTTTGATCTAAAGACTTAAAAAGTATATGCATGAAATAATTAAATACGTGTGATAGATTTTGATTTAAAGTGTTGTGTTTGTTTTGAAATGATGAATTTTAAATTGCTTATTTTCCCACTGTATGTTCACGGTTTTTAGCACTAAATAAAGGAAAATGATTTCATGATTGTATGTTTTTATTTGTGCATTTAATCCTTGCAAATTTGTATGATTCGGTTTTTGTTAAATTAATTAGAGATTAAGTTATTTTATTAAATATAATTAAATTAATTTAAGATCAAAATTTAACGGGTGGTTCTGGATGGTGTGAATTCTGACTTGCCTTATGTGTGTGTCTGTGAATGGAACTTGTATGTACTGTCTGTGAATGCTTTGAATTGTTTTGGAATTGTGCTGTCTGTATGCTAACTAAATGTATTTGTGAACTGTGTTTGTGAAATTTATAGATCTTAAAGGAATTGAAAAGTGTTTTTGAAAGATGTGATTTAAATGACTTATATTAATTTGAAACTTTTAAATAATATTCTTTGATCAGTGTTTGATTTTTGATTTGGTTTATTTCTCAGAGTTTTGGATTATACTTACTGGTTCAGGAAAATGATTTTTATAAACAAGAGCGTTTTTGTAAAAGAGTTATTTTAATTATTTCAAAGTTTTCTTGAAAATATTTTATTTGAAATTTGATTTGGTTTTGGAGTCTTTGAATATTAGTAATGAATTCTTAAGAAAAGAAGTTATTTCAAAGAGTTTTCAAAACGAGATTAAGAATTTATCGAAAACGTTCTAACGCACGGGGAAAAATGTCTAGTTCGGGTGTCGGACGGAAGGAAACGTGACGAGGCTAGCGACTCGGAATCTCGGAAAGTTTCTGGATGTGTCGTCATCCAGGTGAGTGAGAGTGTTGTGGTCCCTTAACGCGGTTGCTCGCAATCCGAATAGATGGATTTCGAATGTACTGTGAATTAGGCCAATGTGTGCTAAATGTTTATTTGCTTTAATTGCATGCTGCATGTTTACTGTGTTGAGCATATTTTATTCTGTTGGAAGTTGTGTGTGATATTTGGAAAGCGAACAATAAGACTGAAACTGCAACAGTAAAGAGAAAAGAATGAAAAATAGAAAAGAATGTGAATAAGAATTTTGAGGTGTTGAGTAAGAGAAAACTCTAAAGCGAACATAATGAAGAGAAAAGAGAGATGTGAGTGAGAAAGGTAAGAAATGATTGAGAAAGAAGTAAGTGATGAGCAAAGATTAAAGAGAAAGTATAAGAATGATTGAGAAAGAAGTAAAGCGTGTTGTGAATAGAATGCAAAAGAGATAAAGAATGAAAGAAAGGAAATCAGTGTTTGAGTGGAGACGAGTTGAGATGGAAAAGAGAAAGGGATAATGAAAGTGAGAGGTGGTTGAGAAAGAGATGTGATTCCTCGTACACGTTTTTGGGAAGAAGCTTAGTGTTGAGTTGAGCTTGCTCCTCCATTAACACTCACCCAAAAATGTGGTTTTTTTTTAAAAAGGTTTTGAAAAGAGATTTTTGAAAAGCTTTTGTGAAAATGATAATTTTGTAAAAGTTTTTGGAAATATTATTTTCGAAAAAGTTTTGTGAAGGGATTTATGAAATGATATTTTCTGAAAATGTTTTGGTGAAGCAAAAGTTGGTGAAATCGTGTTTTTGAAAAAGTTTTGCGAAAGATGTTTTGCGAAAGACGAGGAAAATATGTTGATGATGTTAATGTGAGTGATGCTGATGGTGTTGATGAGATGAGATGAGTTATGTGAATTGTGATGATGAGATAAGATGAGAAAGAGTGTGTCATGATGTTTATGAGATGAAAGTAATTGAGGCCGAGGGCCAGTGAGATTTTAGGGGGAATAGATTGCGTTTAGTGATCGGGCTTCGTTGAAGGGATGCACAAGGACGGGCCGATCGTTAAGATAAGCCGCTAAATTAAAACGTTGAATCCTTAAAAGATTTAAAAGACATTTACAAACACGGTGAGGTATGAGTGTCGTATCGAAGTAGTGGAGAGGAAGGAACGATAGGTATCTGCGGATACTTAGGACGAGATTGCATGAGGGGAGGACGATGACGGTGAAACGTCAAGAAGTCTAGAGTATATTTCTAGGCAGAACGAACTCCACATGTGGTGCACTAACGTGGTGGGGACTGGGTCTAATACCGTGGTAAGTTCTACACTGCAGACTAGAAATATACTGTCGCCCCCTTGATTGCAAATCGAGGACAGTGAGAGGGACTGGAACGGGGCATTTGTGTTTGCCGCTGAGAGCGTGCCTGTTTATATATGATTGAATTGATTTAAGGCTGGGCCTCCTGGTCTGGGACCATTTGTTTGTGTGACAGCTGTCGTGCCCGCGTGGTAAAGGTCATGTACTCCTGTTTGCTTCCGACTAGGTTGGGTGGTGGACCGAGGAGATGTAGACGCGTGTGAGCTCAATGATGTGTCCCCCTCATCATTGATGCTAATCGAAATAATAAAACTTAAAAGCACAAAGATGTTTCCAGTAAAAGTACATCAATTTATTAAGCATCGAAATAAGATTACGAGATGAGTATATGAGAAGGAATTCTGGGAATTAACGATAAGTGTTGAAGTAATGATAAGAGAAGGTTTGAGAAAAGTTGTGAAAGTTTGAAAGGAAAGAATCTGAGAATGTGATTGTTAAGAATGTGGATGAGTTATTTGGTCACGAGTGTGTTACAAATAATTTGATGTGCATTGTTTTATGTGATTCGTATATGCTATGTGTTTTACATGATATGCTGTTTTACTTTATTGTCCATTTATTTTTGCTTTAAATCCACCTTGAGACCGTATGGTCAACCCGTTAGTGTTCGGAACGCTGACTCTCTCCTATCATGTTGTCGTATCGGCACTGGCGGATATTGCAACTGGTAGGTAGCGCATGTAACACCCTATCTTAATTAATACTCTAATTACCCCGATTCATTTAGTGATTTAAAAATTTAACCATAAGAGCTTATAAAAATCTCTGCCAAATCGGACAGAGTTTCCTTTGTTTTATGGACATCCCAAAAATAAGAGTTCTGCCTTGAAAACCTGTTTAACATTGTTACATAACCAGCAGTATGCCAACAGGGCAAAATACAAATCAGTTCAATACATTCGAGTACATCGTCTCCAAAATAATAATAATCAAGTTATAAAATAGTTTAATTTCCCCAAAAGATAATACATCCTATTTATTTACATCAAAAGCCAAAGTTTAGTTTTCGGATCCACATACTATCACACCCCTAATATTCACACTCCACGTTGTGGAGTGTGTCCCTGCTCGGCCACGGCTAGTGCATGCTCCGCTTCTGTACCTGTAAAAATATAGCAAGAAGGGTAGCATTACACAGAACTTAGAAATATAGCTTCTACAAAAGCATAGTAACAAACCAAGGACCTACCCTACACCATACTATCCAAATCATATACTACTTCACTTTCCTTTTATACAACTCAACATTCCCTTATGATTTCAGTTACATACTTTCCCTATGCCTTTCTAGTTTTTCCATTCCTTTCCGTTCTTTCGCGCACCTTTCGATGGGTATTATTTCTATTTATTCCGCACACTACAAGGGCAGGTTCTAATCACATCTACACACGCCATATAGGCGGGTCCATCACATACATTATCACGCTCCCATAGGGAGGGTCCATATCATGCATCTATCCACTCCTCTATGGAGGGTCCATAAGCATACACATATCCACTCCTTTATGGAGGGTCCATTAATCACGCTCCGCTATGGAGGGTCCATTTATATACACGCTCCGCTATGGAGGGTCCATTTATATACACGCTCCGCTATGGAGGGTCCATTATCCAACTTCACTTAGGGAGGGTCATTATATCCATACTCCTTTCGGAGGGTCATTATCCAACTCCACTTAGGGAGGGTCATTATATCCATACTCCTTTCGGAGGGTCATTATCCAACTCCACTTAGGGAGGGTCATTATATCCATACTCCTTTCGGAGGGTCACTCACACATATATCCACTCCAACACGGAGGGTCCATTCACAATCATCTGCTTCCGTGGGAAGGGTCATTCGTACTCATTCACCCATTCACATCGTAAACTCACCTTTTCACATTCCTATATCCACACCTCAATAGGTGGGTCCTTCTCACATTAACCATATCGTTCCATTGTTCAAGTACTCCACTCACCTTTAACTCGTTCCCTATATAATTTCCATTCAATTTCATTGCACACTTTAGCACTCGTAGCCCGTTTTAGCCACAAATGCCCTTTTCGTTATTAATCCCCTTTTATACACATTTATCACTCACATTATTTATTTAGCACTAAATCAACATTTTCCCCTAGTATTCATTTATCATTTTCTCTTAGCATACATTCTTCTATACCTTCCATACATATTATCCGTCATCTTCCCAAATTAGAACCAGTCTATCATTAACACTTTCCCTTTTCTTTACCTATCTCTTGGTTATCCCAATAATATAATATTTCATTCCTTCCACAATTTCCATATCTTTTCAAGCTTACAACGAGTCTCTAATTATTTTCGCTCTTATTATCCGCTCTTAATTTCCTTTATAACTTTCTTATGATTCGTCAACTAGTTATTCTCATTACTCTCTAATTACATATCTACTTAGTCCATCATTCCCTTTCTATCCATCATCATTTATGTATTTGTTCTCACACATTACACTAGTTACTCTTTCTATTCCCCACTAATTATTTCCTTTATTTTCATTATCAAATACCCTAAGGTTTTTAGGCTATACTCCCTCTCTACCCCTAGCCATCACTATAACTAAAGAGAATCTACTTCCTAAGCTAAGGTAATACGAACCCTCTTACCTTCTTAAGAGGCGGTGATGAATCCCAAGTCCTAGCCCCTTGATCCTTGGTGTGTGAGTTCCTTGTCCTTGACTTGGTTTTGATTTGGAGGCATGAAATAGAGCTCCTACATATACATGAGTGCAATAAACCCTAAAGATTTAAACACAATCTCTATGAACTAAGGAGAGTTGTAAAGGAAGTTAATATTATGACATAAAGCTCTACTTACTCCAAGTGATGGTGAAATTTGAAAGCCAAGAAGAAGGAAGGAGAGAGCAATTCGTGTGAGATGGGGAGAGGAAAGGAAATGAGCTCTCAACCAACTTCCATGGTGTAAGCTTGATGGGGCTTGGTGATTATGGGTTTGAGGTGCCCAAAACCAAGTGTTTGATGTGGAGGAGATGAAGAAATGTTCTTGGAGCTTGAGAGAATTGATGGAGGTGATGAGCTTGTGTTGGTGAGGATGGGTGGTGAAATGAAGTGTTTTTGAGGCCTTAAGATCAGCCTAAGGAGCCACCAAAATCGTGTGGCTGAGATTAGAACTTTGGCCCCAAGTTTCTCATTCAACGCACCAGATTTATTCTGGTCTGCGTGCTCACGCTCGAGCGCGGGTCTGGCGCTTGAGCGCCAGACAGGCACCTGACTGAGCTTGGCTGGTGCGGAGTCGCGCTCGCCTGAGCGAATTGGTGCCTCGCCTGGGCGGGTTTTTCACTGTCTGGTGCACCAAATGAATAGTGCACCCGCCTGGGCGAGTGGGGAGCGCGCCTGGGCGAGAATCAAACTTTCAACCTTCGATTCGCCGTAACTTTTTCGTTAACCGTCGGATCGGGCCCAAATTTTTAGAAAAGCTTCTTAACCCCATGAACTTCATATCCAACGGTGGAATTTATTTTCTTAGCATCCTATAATAAATTTCTAATTTTCTCTTTTCGGTCGATTTCTAACATCGAAAACGCCGATTTAACTCCCGATTTCGCTTATATGACTTTGCCCGAAGCCACAATTGCCTTCTATACGGCCCCTAGGACTTATAATTACCACTCACCTATCCACTAAAATTCGTTAAGCTATTATTCCAATTTTTCTTAGGTTAATAATAATAATTTCGTTTAAAATGAAGTTTAGGATTTTACAGCGCAGCTGAAGCGTGGCGGGCTTCATTGGCCAAAGTCTGGAGTGAGACGACACGCATTAGGAAGCATGACTAGAAGCTAGGCTTTCCCCTGGCGGAAGGTACCCCACTGTAAGTTCTTAGTTACCTAGCTCTACCATGCTGTACCCCGACAATTGTTTTATTTGGTACTGATGTTGAAACAAGTAAATGGGCCTCATTTTAATTGATGTTCTGAAAACAGGTTTCAAGGCGCGGTGTCCTATGACATCTCGGTTTGGAACTTGAAGAGTTTATGCAATGTGAGAACACGGGTTTTAAATGTAACTATGTTTTGGAAAGACTAAGTGTTCTCACGTGTACATAACACTTGTTAAAAAAAAATTGGCCCTAATTTTCACTATATTTGATTTAAGTTTTCAAGTTGCCAAATCGGGGTGTTACATCAAGCATTCACATATGTTCACATAGATCACGGTTTGGGTCCAAGGACTCAACATGCAAGACACAAATCCTTTACTTTTTAGCATATTACTCTTAGATCATGCATTATATATCCGATCCATCCATAAAACGGTGTTGATCACGGCTAAGAGGAAAGATCCAACATGCATGGGGTTTTAAATTTTAGTTTTCACAAAATCTCAAGTAGTTATTTAGTTCCATTAGAAATTTGTTTAGAAAATCATCAAGATCTACCTAAAGAAAATATAACCGAAGCACATAGAGTCCATATATTACAACCGAATTTAAGAGTCCATAACCAAGATCTAAATCTCACTTGCACTCATTTCTCAAGCTATGGAAATAAACATGAAATGAAAAGAGAAGAATGAAAAATTACAAAACCAAAAGAAAATTCTAACTCTCATGATTCTACCCTTTAATCTTCGAAGTAACCTACCAAAAGAGTTGATCTCCTACTTTAAGGTCCTTGATCTTCAAAGGAAGTTCTAGTCTTGGCCTAAGTCTCCTTCTTCCTCCCTCTTGTCTCCCACGGCCACTCTCTATTTTTCTCTCTCTATTTCTTCTAAGGGTGTGTTGGTCCCTTAGAGAGTGTTTTGGTTTGCTGGTGAGTGAAATGAAAGAAAGTGAAGAAATGAATTAGGGCTTGGTTGATTTAAGGGCACAAAGTTGTCTTCTTTGCCCTTGGAATGGGTTTCGGCCAAGGCATCACTTAGGAGGGCAAAATTGGGTTTCTCAAAGTTTGCATGGCAAGGGTTGAGTCAAGGGGAACAAAATGCATAGTCTAGGGCTTAGGTCTCATCATGCATAGTCATGTCAAGGCCACTATTTTCTTCTTACATGGTACACTTGTTGGGTTTCTAAGCTTGCCAAGGATTTTCCTTACCCCATAATTCAAACTCCTACCCCAAATACACACACATCATCACCGTAGCATTACACACACATGCACACACATCATGCAATTTCAATTCATTTTCTATTCTTTTACTTATAAAATCATGTAAATGAATTCATGGATCATATGCACACACACACACATAGAACCGTAGCATTATTCACACACATACATACATACACATATATTTATTTTCCAAGCAACATTCACATATTGAATCAAACATACATCATGTTGAGCATATAGCATAATTAGTTTCATGTCATGGCAATTTATTAAATTTTCCTACAGGAACACATTTTTATTATAAAGAAAACTTAAACTATTTCAAAGTAAAACAATTAGCTACACGTAACACACACATAATTAAAATATATACATAAATGACCTTCAAAAATCAAACTTTTTATACAATAAGGAGTTTCCAAAAGTCAATTGAAATCTCTTATTTTCAAAAACCATATTTCCTTAAAATTCGTCCTCCCAAGATTTTCAAAAACAAATTTGTAAATAAATTTAGAAAACGCAAGGATCACATTTTCAAGGTTCATGAATCCAAAAATGCAAATTTATTTCATAAAGAAATCATCTCTTTAGAAAATCCTTTTTAGAAAATAAAATTTCAACGTTTATTTTTAGCGAATTCGTTTATGCACGCACGGGAAAATGCGGGGTGTTACACATACACATACACATACGTATCGCACACATAAGCACACATACATGCATTATCATATTTTTCTACTAATTAAATTTCATTTCATCCTAAGCATATACATACATGCATACACATACGTCTCACATATATGCACATACACATACACATACATTATCTTTCCATTTCTTAATCATTTTTAATTTAGAACATATAAGCACCAATTCACATAATAATTCAAATATCTCCAAGAATTCACCTTACATCAAGCACATATCAACCAACACATATGTATAGAAAATAAATCTCTTTTTCATAAAAATACCCTTGTTTATAAATCACCAATTCTTTAAGGCATAAAAATGTCTAACATATAATTATTTCTCAAAACTCTACTTTAAAACTTATAATATTTTCTTATGAAAATTATTTCTTCAAAATCACTCATCACTTTGAAAACGTGAATAAGGAAAATCATTTAAGAAAATATTCTTTCAAAACACTTTTCTCAAAAATAAATTTCTTTAGTATTTTAAATTAATACGAGGAATTTGCGGGGTGTTACATCGTTCCCTTAGCTGATCGTCGTCATAGAAAGTCCAACCATAGGTACGGACTTAGGGAAAATCAAGCAAACAAAATTTCATACATCTCCAAAAGTATGGGGTTTTACCTATAATCCTTAGATATCCACTATTCTCTACAACTTAGGTTCTCTCTAACTCACAATAATCACTCCTTCCTTCAGTTCTCCTCCTAACTCTAATGTTTTCGTTTTATCATTTCTCTAACTTAAGGGGATTCTATTACAACTTGAGTTTACTTACTTCCTTAAAAAACCTCACTTTTCTCCTTAGATTCATCCTAATCATTAATCAAACCTATCACTTTCGCCATCTAAACCTCTGATTATGGTGTATGGCAATCTGATCCTCAATCTTTCCTCAGGATTTCCTCGAATAACTGGTAACATACACCTCTTTTCTTCCTTGTAACTCCCCAACTTTGATCAAACTTATAACTAAATCCACTGTGATCTTATATCCTCCCTTAATTTAAACCATTTCTCCTTCCTTAATTGTTCAAGCCTAAACTATCTGGGTAACTATGGAACTTCTAACTTCACAATTTGGACTAGTGAGTCTTAAATAGGATCGATAAGGCTACGGGTGGATAGTAGGGCTCATGAAGAAAAGGTTCGAATTTAACAATACTAACTGTTTTGTTGAAGCAGTTCAACAAACAGAGAATCCAAGGGTAACATCCTATTCCCTCAAAGGTACCGACTATTCTTGAACAAGGGTACGTCTAGGTCAACAAACTGGGATTTATCAAGCACTAAGGAAACATCAAAGGTTAAAGGGTCTCAACCTACTCACTTTCTACTTACTCTACGTCCTTCAAACTACAGGATGAACGAGTTCCTTAGACAAACTCGACCGATATTAAGCCACAAACAAAATCTTACATCCTAGAAAGATGGGAACTTAACCTTCTACTCCTATCCTTACACTAGCAAGCACACAGAGTCACACAAACAAAGCATGTAAGCCCATGCTTAAGGCCACTAAGGATTACCATAAGCTCTGATACCATTCTGTAACAGCCCGATTTTCGTAACTCAAAAATAATCAACTTTCATTCATCAAGGTTGCAAAAATGAGGCCAAATTTTTATTTTTTTTTCTTTTTTTTTCGTAAAAACATTGTTGAAGTGTCTGAAAACATTATTGAATAGTTATTGATGTTCTTCAGCACTCTTTTTCGAAAACCGAGTTGTTACTAAAACCAATACTCTTCCACTTGGGTTTCCAAAACATTTAGCAGGAAAAACAGTTTGGTTACAACTCAAAATAGTAATTTTCATAACATCGAAAAGACTTAAACATTTCCCAACGAGTAGTGTTCTTACACATCTTAAAAGTAGGGCATATTCCAGAATGAGCTAGATTACATCATTAGTTCATCACTTAGGTAATCCTTGACACGAAACACTCACCACAATTTAAACTAACCACACTATCCTTAAACTACCCTATTGAAGACAATCGGGTGAAGATCCTCCCTCTTCTTGCGTCCTCTCGTCGCTCTCGAAGATGATGCCCTCCTTGTTGTTATCTCCTCGTTGCTAGTGGATTCCGGCTCTGCTCCGTTGAGAGTGGTAGAGTTCCTCGGTGTCTCATAACGAATCTTTTCATTGAAGTTCCTATACCCTCGTACGGTGACTTGTCCCAAGTGTGGCTCCAAGTTAGCTCCACTAAGTTGATGTTCCGGATCTAGAATCACGATCTGGGAGTAGCCGGTCCATACCCAGCCGCATGGGGTGCGCTTCCAACCTCTTCCATACTTACTCCACGTAGTGACGTCCATGCAATACTCCATCTGCCCGTTGAGATACCAGCAGCACCGATATGCCAACGAACTGGAGAGAGTAAGCGATCCGAACGACGCATCGTCGACGGTGTGGGATTACGATAGGCAAGATAATAGGACCACACAAACATACAATACAACATACAGACACACAACAATCAAGCATATTATTGACATCATCATCATTATTATCTTTCATTATTATCGTCCTTGATATCATTTTTCATTCTCTTGCCATCTTACTTTTGCTTCTTATAAACACTCTTTCTTTCTCTTTCATTCATGTCCTTTTCATAACCATATTTCTCTTTTTATCCAGTCTTATCAATTCATAACCTTTAATGATTGGGGAGTGTTAAGATATCCTCAAAGTATTCATTTCGATCTCGGCTGTCACTCACGTCTACATCTCCTCGGTCATCCACCCAACCTAGTCGGAAGCAAACAGGAGTACAGGACCTTTACCGTGCGGGCACGACAGCTGTCTCACAAATGGCTCCAAGCCAGGAGGACTGTAGAAAATTCGGTACAGCCTCAAATCATATCATTTCAATTCATATATATAATCAACGCACACTGTAGAAAATTCGGGTACAGTGGCAATCAAGATGCCCCACTCCAGTCCCTCTCACTGTTCAAGATTTGCAATCTAGGGGGCGTCAGTACTATTCTAGTTGCGCATGCAGAACTTACCACGGCATTGGACCCAGTCCCTACCACGTTTGTACGCCACATATGGAGTTCGTTCTGCCTAGAAAGTACTCAAGACTTCTTGACGTTTCACCGTCATCGTCCTCCCCTAATGCAATCTCCTCCTAAGTATCCGCAGATACCCATGGTTCCTTCCTCTCCACTACTTCGCACTCTCATACCTCACCGCGTATGTCTTTTAAAGTCTTTTATCTTTTTAATTAACCTAAGGTCGGCCCATCCTTCGTGCATCCCTTCAATGAGTCCCGACCACTAACTTTGCACTATCTTTCTCTCATCATTTCTCACATAGCACAGAGCTGGGATCACATCAACAAACTCGTGTCTCATTTTCTCAATCCTTCTCAACATTCTCCATTTCTCGTAACCATCTCATTTCAAAATCTTTTCTCAAAACAATCTTTTCACAAACTTTCTCAAAATATCATTTTATAAACTTTCACCAAAATATCATTTCGTAAACTTTTTCATAAAAATCCCTTCTCTTAAATTTTCTCAAAAATCTAGTTTCAAAACTTCTCCAAATCTCTTTTCAAAAATTTTCTTAAAAATCTCTTTTCTCAAAGTTTCTAAAAAAAATCCTTTTTTCAAAAACTTTCTTAAAAATTCCTTTTCACAACATTTCTAAAAATCTCCTTTCACACCCTTTCACAAAATTTCTTTTCAAAAACTTTTGGAAAATACTTTTTTTATAATCTTTCTCAAAAACCCCTTTTCAAAAACCTTTTTCAAAAATTTCTTTTCAAAAGTTTCCTTTCACCACTTTGTGCAAAAATCTCTTTTCACAAATCTCTTTCAAAAATCTCCTTTCACAAATCTTTTCAAAAATCTCTTTTCAAAAACCTTTTTCAAAAATCACGTCGTTGCTGAGCGCTAATGGAGGAGCAAGCTCAACTCAACACTAGTCTCATTCAAAAACATAAACATAGGAGCCCAGCTCCACTCGGATCACATCTCGCCTCAATGACAACATTACTTCCCCAGCTCTGGCTCGTTCTCAACAATATCATCAATTCATTCCCCAGTCTTAACCCTTCATCTCTTTCTCATTCATCTTATATTCTTTTCTCATTGTGTCATTATTTCCGTCAACTTACTTAATTCATTTTCATTTTCAGGACGTGATAGACGTCCATCAGCATGTTACTTAATTTATTTAATAGCATTCAATTTCATCATGCCTAAATCAATGAACATATAAACATGCTATCAACATACACACATCACACAACAATAATGTGGTCTTTGTCACCTTCGTAAAAGTGGCCACACACAGCACAAACAATTGCCACTTATACTACTGACTCCGAACCACTAAGTTCCGATCTTTGAGATGATACGGAACGTCCTAATAAGTCACCTAAATACCACGGTGTGTAACACCCCGCATTTTTCCCGTACGTGCGTGAACGAATTTTGTTAAAATAAACTCTGGAAATCTGTTATATAAGAAATTTTCCGAAAAATGTTTTTCATAAGAAAGAAATAAAGTCTGATTTTCATGGATTTTTATAAACCAAATGTTTTTATAAATGAGAAGTGAATAATTTTGTTTATAAGAATTGAGTGGTGATTTTATTAAAAAGTGATTTTGTTTGAAATAAAGTTTTTGGATTTGTTAACTTGGAAAATTTGTAACTTTGTAACCGTAACTCGGATTTTCATGATTTTTATGTCCAAACGATCGTCTTAAAACGTAGATTTTAAAAATTTAATTTTTAGAATTTTCTGGGCTGATTTACAAAGATCTATTTTCAGAGTTAAAAAAAAAACGAATTTTTGGAATTTGTATCTTTAAGAAAATAAATTTATTGATTTGGTTTGAAATTTTTATGTGGTATGTGCTTGATTTAATATATGTGTGTTTGATGTATGATTGTGTAAGGGTGATTGTTAGAATTAATTGCTTTGTTTTAGGAATAGATAATTATAAGAGAATATTAGTAAGAAATAAAATGTGAAATGCATGTA
Source organism: Crotalaria pallida (assembly GCA_037953625.1). NCBI lineage: Eukaryota > Viridiplantae > Streptophyta > Magnoliopsida > Fabales > Fabaceae > Crotalaria > Crotalaria pallida. Next base: position 93,476,339 of record CM075654.1, read on the forward strand.
TATGCTATGTCTATGGTACGGTTGTGTGCATGAGTATGTATGTGTATATATGTGTGTATGTTATATGATGTATGTGTGTGTGTGTGCCGTGTGTTTTGAGTGGAAACATGATATACTAAAGTGTTAGATGCATGATCAAATATGTGCATTATTCCATGATTTCATGCTATGTGTTTATTATGATAACATGAAGAAAAATTATATGTGTATGTGTGCATGAGATTGTTCGGCCACCAAGGAACCAGGTAGGGTGCAATTTTCTTATGCATTAAGAAATTAAGAATTTAAATAGAAATTGAGTAGAAAACTAGGGGTGTGACTCATGAGGCCTAGGAAGACTTTCTTCCACCTTGTCTCCTTTGTGATATGACCCTTCCCATGCAAACTTTGGAGTGGACCAAATTGCCCATGACCCAAACCCCTTGAACCGAGGCTAAAAGAGGAAATTTACCCACCCTTGCTTGCTCTTAAAAAACCGTATGAGTGTGGGAGTGTAGGCTAGTTCATTCTCAATTCTTCACATCAACACCAAACCCACTCTAAGAGACCCATTCCACTCTTAGAGAAAGAAAAAGAAAAGAAATAGAGAGAAATAGAGGGAGGTGGCTGAGAGCTTAGGAGGAAGAAGGAGGTTTCAAGCTTCACCAAGTCCCATTCTTTGTAGATCAAGAGTGTTAGAGCGAAAAGACCAACCCCTTTCATGGTAGGTGTAACATCCCGAATTTTAATTCAAATAATATTTAGAATAACGATAAGATTTGGAAGTAAGGATTATTCTAAAAAGGATTTAAAATGATGGATTAGGATTTCTTTGAATGCCATAAAGGAAACAAGAAGCATTGGCATCAAAAAGGAGGTTGAAAGATGAACAAAAGAGCGTTAGAAGCGATGTTTTTGGTGATATAAACACCCTATATTAGGAAATTAAAAATAAAAGATTTACAATTCTAAACACAAATTTCACCGTTGGATGTGAAGTAGGATAGGTGAGGAAGCTTGCTTTAAATTTGAGGAAGATCCAACGGGTAACGAAGAAGTTATGGCCTTCCAAAGTCTGGATGCTGCAAAATTGTGCAGCTTAATTGATTAAACTGAAATTTAATCGATTAAGGTCTGCTGAGGGAAAAAATTTAATCGATTATTAATCGATTAAATGCTGTTGCAGTGGAAAAAAATAAAGGCGATCCACACGTTAGTTTTGGCCAAAAATTCGAGTTTCCTCTCTCTACGGCACAAAATCTCTCATTTCAAATCCATCAAGCCTCAAGGGAATCACTCCAAAATCCACAATCAAGTCCCTCTTCGTTGCTCCAAGTAAGTATTCAAAGCCTTGATTCCCTTTCTCTCTCTCTATTTCGAATTCTTTCTCTCTCTTCCTATCCATGGAGGTTTTCATTTCTAAAGCCATGGAATCTTTGTCTTTCTCTTGGGTCTTGGCTTGAGAATCATGGAATGAACAATAATCTTCCTTTTTGTGGCTTCATAATAGGTTCTATCACCCTCTTGTGAATTTTGAGCTTTTTGGTGGACAAACTCAAGCATAGGACACTTGGAATCTCTTTGTCCTTAAGTGTTTGAGGTAAGGGGGTGGGTATTGGCTTGTTCTAGGAAAGGGTTTGTATTTAGATATAATGATTGGCTAGGAGTTTATGTGTTAGGGTAGGAAATTAGAAACCCCAATTTAGAACTAAGGAAAATGGTAAAAATAGGCTTAATTTATTAATTATGGAACTCTAAGAAGTAGAGAATGAGGTTAGGATTTACTTGAGAAGAATAAATGGCATGAACCCCTAAGCTAGGATTTTAAATCAATAATTCGGACAAGTGAAAAATGTGGTTATGCATGATTATATGAAAAGGTGAATTTTGTGGTTACTTGCACTAATTGTTTATGTAAAAAAAAAAGTGGTTATGCATGAATAGTGGTGGTTGTATTTATGTGTTATATTTGGCATTACTTTAATACTGGAATGGTGATAGTTATGAAAGTGAATTGTGGCTATTTGGTTATATATGTGATTATGTTTGTGTGTGAAAGGACTAAGTGGAAAGAAATGGATTTGGTCGATTAATTAATGACATATAATATGGATAACTAAAATTGGATAAATATGGTGATGTATTGTAGGCCTTCGATTTGGGGGAGACAATACATCGTAACTGGGGCGATGTATGTAGGACTTCGATTTGCTAGAGACATACATCGTGACTGGTGTATGTATGTAGGCCTTCGATTTGGTGGAGACATACATACACCGAAAGTAAAAGGAAATGAATAAAGGAAAAAGGGGATAAAATTGGTTAAGATAATGGTAATGGACAAGCGATGTATGTAGGCCTTCGATTTGGTGGAGACATACATACACCGAAAGTAAAAGGAAATGAATAAAGGAAAAAGGGGATAAAATTGGTTAAGATAATGGTAATGGACAAGCGATGTATGTAGGCCTTCGATTTGGTGGAGACATACATCATGATTGGTGTATGTATGTAGGCCTTCGATTTAGTGGAGACATACATACACCGAAAGTAAAAGGAAATGAATAAAGGAAAAAGGGGATAAAATTGGTTAAGATAATGGTAATGGACAAGCGATGTATGTAGGCCTTCGATTTGGTGGAGACATACATCGTGATTGGTGTATGTATGTAGGCCTTCGATTTGGTGGAGACATACATACACTGAAAGTAAAAGGAAAGGAATAAAGGAAAAAGGGGATAAAATTGGACAAGATAATGGTAATGGACAAGCGATGTATGTAGGCCTTCGATTTGGTGGAGACATACATACACCGAAAGTAAAAGGAAAGGAATAAAGGAAAAAGGGGATAAAATTGGACAAGATAATGGTAATGGAAAAGCGATGTATGTAGGCCTTCGATTTGGTGGAGACATACATCGTAATTGGTGTATGTATGTAGGCCTTCGATTTGGTGGAGGCATACATCGTAATTGGTGTATGTATGTAGGCCTTCGATTTGGTGGAGACATACATACACCGTAAATATAAGGAAAAGAATAAGGGAAAAGGTAAGGGATTAAAAAGGGATTTCTTTGGAAACGGGGAAAAAAATTAAAAGGGAATCATAAGTTGAAAATGGATTAAATAAAAGGGAACCGACACTTGTAAAATGATGGAATTGGAAAATGTGGTATGCTTGCGATGAAATTGTACTTATGTGAATTAAATTGCTAATTGGGTTTGGCCTGGTTAGTTGTTATGTTTATCTAGAAACTGCTTTTCTATTTCATGTGCAATGCTCACTCCCTTACCATTTTTCAGGTACAGAGATTGAGTTAGCACAGCCCCCGGCCGAGCAGAAGTGCTCTCCCTCACAGGGAGAGTAGGGTTATTATTGGGATTAGGATATTATTTTTGGCATAGCAATGTGTTGAGCATCATGCTAGTTGCACTTAGTGTTTATTTTCCGCTTAAACTCTGATAACTGATACAGGATATTATATTTTATGCCCATGGGGCTGTTATATGATATGTGCATGAGATGAAGCCCTGTTGGCTGTTGGTTGTTTATATTGATGATGTTATTCACAGGTTAAAATTTGGAAAAGTCCGAAAAACAGGCAAAACTCCGTCCGTTTGACGGGTGATTTTATTATATTAAAAAGGAATTTTTAAGTATATATATTTTCAATGCTTGGGAGTAAAGGGTAGTAATTATTAGGGTGTTACATTTTGGTATCAGAGCAGTTTTTCCTCGGCCTTTGGAGTTTAAACTCATAACTCCTGTGGTTTACTCAACAAGCGAATAACCAATAGATAGTGTCAAGTTCTATATTAGTTACTTAGGTTTATAGTTATAAAACCCTATGTAGTTATGTACTAAATTATGTACATGTCTGCATCAACAGAATCCTTTGTTGCCACATTGTAGCAACATGGAGAATCAGCTCTCCCATTCTCTTGCTAGCAGTTCGGCTACTGATCGTAAGATCAATTCCCTTGCTGATTCTTTTAAATCCAAGCCGTATGACATCTATTTTCAAGAAGGGCAAACTTCTGCAATGGGTAAGCTTAGATCGACTATGGGAAACCAGGAGCAACACGTGGGGATACAAGTTGGTGAGAAGAAGAGTATAATTTTGAGACCGGGAATGGTTCTCCTGAAGCAACACTTGACTCATGAAGAACAGGTGGGCGTAGTAAAGATTTGTCGTGAGATGGGCTTAGGCCCTAGAGGTTTTTACCAACCAGGCTTTACAAGTGGAGCCAGACTTCGACTGAAAATGATGTGCCTCGACTTAGACTGGAATCCTCAAACCCGAGTATATGGACACAAAAGGGTAATTGATGGAAGCGAACCGCCCAACATTCCTGATCATTTCATTCAACTGGTTATGGGAGCGATGCAAGAAGCACAATCTTTGATTTAGAAGGAATGCGGTGTAAGTGAAGTAGACGACATACTCCCTTCCATGTCCCCTGATGTCTGCATTGTCAATTTCTATGAAGAGAATGGAAAGCTTGGTCTCCATCAGGACCGTGACGAAAGTGTTGGAACCTTGCAAAGAGGGATACCGGTAGTATCATTCTGCATTGGTGACTCGGCTGAATTTCTCTATGGAGACCAGCGAGATTCAAGGAGAGCATAAAGAATCACCTTGGGGTCGGGTGATGTATTAGTATTCGGTGGCGAGTCTCGTCACATCTTTCATGGTGTGTCGGCAATCATACCAGACACAGCCCCAGAGGGATTACTCAATGACACAGGACTTCGTCCTGGACGTCTCAACCTTACATTCCGACAATATCAGTTTCCTGATCCGTACCCTTGAGGTCTGCAGTACAGCTACTTAAGGAGATCAGGGCCAAACCAACAAAAGGTACAAGACGATTCAAAAATTTAGACAAACCTTTTAGGTACTTTCAATCTGCATCTCTATTAAGTTTTAGTGTAGAACATCCTAAATCAATTCTCTTGGAATTTTAAATTCCTAATCCTGTATTTCTAGAAGTTGTGAAACTTAAGAAAGACTCATCTTGAATCCAATCATGAGTACCATCTAAAGGAACACGTAGGAAAAACCTTACTTAGTTGTAAGACCGTAACAAGAGACCTAACCAAAAACCTTGTGATAGTGTCGTTCTCTAATAGAGTGTAAGGTCAGGATTGGTCATCCTTTCTCTTGCATCTGTTAAAAGATAATGCTATCATTCAATAAATGCAGTGAAGTACAGTTGATAAATGTGAGATTGGGACTGACCACCACGGTCTTCGCGTTTATCGACATGCTATATTATTGCAACCATCTAGTTGAGATCCGAATAAACCATCTAGGAATTCTATCTTTTTCGAAAGCCCGATTGAACGTTAATCCTATAGGATCTTTACTAAGACTCGTAAACAGTAATTCGCAAACCAACCCCATTCAAGACACTCATATTCTATATTTCCACCGAGAACATCCAACTAAATGATCGAACCACCCCTCTAACTTGCATGAGAACTTAGCCGTATGCGTAGGTATGAAGATCCTAGCTAAACAATTCTTGGAATCAACCCAGTTTCCTCCCTGCCTTCGACTTACTCAGGTATGTTGATACTAAGTGGGGGAGACGTGACGACTCAATTCGGACCCTATCCGAGCGACAACAACTCGTAATCATACCGTAAGCCATAAGACTACTAAACAGATAATTCCAAACACTTCGCAGAGAATCGAATAAGGGTTAAACTAGAGATAAAACGAGACCTTCCCAAAATGACACCGAATTGAGAAACAACAACTAGATCTTGACCTTGGCCCTCAAGTGAAATCGATCTTTAGGAATTCCTATACCGAATTGAAATTATTAAACGAACGGGAAGGAAGTAGCATCGAAGTAGAATGCGAGTATGGTGAAGATTGATTTTAAGAGTGACTTTGCTAGACTCACTTGAAGGAATAAAAGGTGAACGGGATAAAAGTGAAGTCGCGAAATGGAATCTCAATTAAGATGTTATGTCGGAACACCGCAAGTGATAATCTAAGTCTTTTGGGACTCTGTGCATTTGACAGGACCCCGGTTGACCGAGACCAATCAATCAGCCGCAGATCCATAGAAAACGCATCATTCGACGGCTCTTTGCTGAAAACGCACACTTTGGGGATAATCTCCATTGTCTTCTTTCTTGACATGTATCCAGTCCATCCTGGGTCATCGTGCAAAGACCATGAGACTCATCCTTGAGTGCTTCATGTTTCTTCTTTTCATCTTCACTCTCTTCAAATTCCAAGCATCTCAGATGCATAGGTGAGAATTCGCCAAGTCATAGAAAACTGAACAACATGACCTCTTTTCAGCTTTGGATACCGGTTGGGAACCTGTGTACTCTATTCTGAGCAACGAATGAGCATACCCCTAGCATGGATATAACCAAGTATGTCAATGCTAAGTGGGGGAGGATTTCAATCCAAGGAATGGGAGATGGAACTTTAATAAAAAGAAAACTGACGATCCTGTCCAGATAGAGGAGATACATTGTATTAAAGGACAAGCATTGAAATAGGCATGACCCTAATCACACCTGGAGCGGGAAATAAAAATCGTATGAAAGTGAAAACCATAGTCAGAAGCTTTACCAATGGGATGGTTCTCCAGTTACGGAATTCAACGGAATTTCGGGGACGAAATTCTAATACGTGGGGGAGAAATGTAACATCCCGAATTTTAATTCAAATAATATTTAGAATAACGATAAGATTTGGAAGTAAGGATTATTCTAAAAAGGATTTAAAATGATGGATTAGGATTTCTTTGAATGCCATAAAGGAATCAAGAAGCATTGGCATCAAAAAGGAGGTTGAAAGATGAACAAAAGAGCGTTAGAAGCGATGTTTTTGGTGTTATAAATACCCTATATTAGGAAATTCAAAATAAAAGATTTACAACTCTAAACACAAATTCCACCGTTGGATGTGAAGTAGGATAGGTGAGGAAGCTTGCTTTAAAATTTGAAGAAGATCCAACGGGTAACGAAGAAGTTATTGCCTTCCAAAGTCTGGATGCTGCAAAATTGTGCAGCTTAATCGATTAAACTGAAATTTAATCGATTAAGGTCTGCTGAGGGAAAAAATTTAATCGATTAAATGCTGTTGCAGTGGAAAAAAATAAAGGCGATCCACACGTTAGTTTTGGCCAAAAATTCGAGTTTCCTCTCTCTAGGGCACAAAATCTCTCATTTCAAATCCATCAAGCCTCAAGGGAATCACTCCAAAATCCACCATCAAGTCCCTCTTCGTTGCTCCAAGTAAGTATTCAAAGCCTTGATTCCCTTTCTCTCTCTCTAATTCGAATTCTTTCTCTCTCTTCCTATCCATGGAGGTTTTCATTTCTAAAGCCATGGAATCTTCGTTTTTCTCTTGGGACTTGGCTTGAGAATCATGGAATGAACAATAATCTTCCTTTTTGCGGCTTCATAATAGGTTCTATCATCCTCTTGTGAATTTTGAGCTTTTTGGTGGACAAACTCAAGCATAGGACACTTGGAATCTCTTTGTCCTTAAGTGTTTGAGGTAAGGGGGTGGGTATTGGCTTGTTCTAGGAAAGGGTTTGTATTTAGATATAATGATTGGCTAGGAGTTTATGTGTTAAGGTAGGAAATTAGAAACCCCAATTTAGAACTAAGGAAAATGGTAAAAATAGGCTTAATTGATTAATTATGGAACTCTAAGAAGTAGAGAATGAGGTTAGGATTTACTTGAGGAGAATAAATGGCATGAACCCCTAATCTAGGATTTTAAATCAATAATTCGGACAAGTGAAAAATGTGGTTATGCATGATTATATGAAAAGGTGAATTTTGTGGTTACTTGCACTAATTGTTTATGTAAAAAAAAAAAAAGTGGTTATGCATGAATAGTGGTGGTTGTATTTATGTGTTATATTTGGCATTACTTTAATACTGGAATGGTGATAGTTATGAAAGTGAATTGTGGCTATTTGGTTATATATGTGATGATGTTTGTGTGTGAAAGGACTAAGTGGAAAGAAATGGATTTGGTCGATTAATTAATGACATATAATATGGATAACTAAAATTGGATAAATATGGTGATGTATTGTAGGCCTTCGATTTGGGGGAGACAATACATCGTAAATGGGGGTTGTATTGTAGGCCTTCGATTTGGGGGAGACAATACAACGTAACTGGGGCGATGTATGTAGGGCTTCGATTTGGTGGAGACATACATACACCGAAAGTAAAAGGAAATGAATAAAGGAAAAAGGGGATAAAATTGGTTAAGATAATGGTAATGGACAAGTGATGTATGTAGGCCTTCGATTGGGTGGAGACATACATCGTGATTGGTGTATGTATGTAGGCCTTCGATTTGGTGGAGACATACATACACCGAAAGTAAAAGGAAATGAATAAAGGAAAAAGGGGATAAAATTGGTTAAGATAATGGTAATGGACAAGCGATGTATGTAGGCCTTCGATTTGGTGGAGACATACATCGTGATTGGTGTATGTATGTAGGCCTTCGATTTGGTGGAGACATACATACACCGAAAGTAAAAGGAAATGAATAAAGGAAAAAGGGGATAAAATTGGTAAAGATAAAGGTAATGGGCAAGCGATGTATGTAGGCCTTCGATTTGGTGGAGACATACATCGTGATTGGTGTATGTATGTAGGCCTTCGATTTGGTGGAGACATACATACACCGAAAGTAAAAGGAAAGGAATAAAGGAAAAAGGGGATAAAATTGGACAAGATAATGATAATGGACAAGCGATGTATGTAGGCCTTCGATTTGGTGGAGACATACATCGTGATTGGTGTATGTATGTAGGCCTTTGATTTGGTGGAGACATACATACACCGAAAGTAAAAGGAAAGGAATAAAGGAAAAAGGGGATAAAATTGGACAAGATAATGGTAATGGAAAAGCGATGTATGTAGGCCTTCTATTTGGTGGAGACATACATACACCGTAAATATAAGGAAAAGAATAAGGGAAAAGGTAAGGGATTAAAAAGGGATTTCTTTGGAAACGGGGAAAAAATTAAAAGGGAATCATAAGTTGAAAATGGATTAAATAAAAGGGAACCGACACTTGTAAAATGATGGAATTGGAAAATGTGGTATGCTTGCGATGAAATTGTACTTATGTGAATTAAATTGCTAATTGTGTTTGGCCTGGTTAGTTGTTATGTTTATCTAGAAACTGCTTTTCTATTTCATGTGCAATGCTCACTCCCTTACCATTTTTCAGGTACAGAGATTGAGTTAGCACAGCCCCCGGCCGAACAGGAGTGTTCTCCCTCACAGGGAGAGTAGGGTTATTATTGGGATTAGGATATTATTTTTGGCATAGCAATGTGTTGAGCATCATGCTAGTTGCACTTAGTGTTTATTTTCCGCTTAAACTCTGATAACTGATATAGGATATTATATTTTATGCCCATTGGGCTTTTATATGATATGTGCATGAGATGAAGCCCTGTTGGCTGTTGGTTGTTTATATTGATGATGTTATTCACAGGTTAAAATTTGGAAAAGTCCGAAAAACAGGCAAAACTCCGTCCGTTTGACGGGTGATTTTATTATATTAAAAAGGAATTTTTAAGTATATATATTTTCAATGCTTGGGAGTAAAGGGTAGTAATTTTTAGGGTGTTACAGTAGGACTTGAAGATCAAAAGAAGATTTTGTAATAGTTTAGATTTTCCTTTTTATTTTGAAGATCTACTTCTTTATTTCTTTGCATGTCTTATTTTATGGTTGGAAAGATGACGTGGTGTGTTATTGTTCTTTAATCTTGGACTTTAAGGACTCAATTAATTTGTAATATGTTAAAGCTTGATGTTTGATGTTTCGGATGAGCTTTTCTTAAAGACCTAAATGTTTTCTTAACTAAATCTTTAAAGATCTAAAGCTTTGTTTGAGATTTTGTGAAAACTAAAATAAACTTCCTTGCATGTCTATTTTTCTTGCTTTAAACCGTGATCCATGTGTGTTTATGTGATGATTTGATGAACAAACCCATGATCTAAGTTTAATAAGTGATAAAGTAAAATTATTTGGTTTTGCATGTTGAATTTTTGTGAAATCGTGCCCTATGTATGTGTTTGTAATTATTTGACAAGTAAATCTATGATTTAAGTTTAGTAAATTATAAAGTGAAATTCTTTGGTCTTGCATGTTAGATCTTTTGTCAGAATCATGATCTATGTGTCTTTCCATGTTTATTTGTTAAATAAATTCATGATCTAAGCTTGATTTGTAAAAAGATTTATGTCTTTGGTCTTGCATGTCAATTTTGTGATTTCTCTTAGTTGATCTAAGTGTGTGTATATAATTATCCTTGTTTGATGAATGAAAAATGTTTAGATCTTTGGTTGCATGTCAATTTGTAAGAGAAAGATCATGTTTTTATTTTTATATATGACTCGGTTTTAAAGAAAGATTAGAGAAACTAAGTTTTAAAAGTGATTTTTTTTTAGTATGAGCATGATTTAATTAAGTGTTTGACTATGTGCATGTATTATATTTGATGAGGCCATTCGGCCATGCTTGCAAAATATGATCTATGTTTTTATTTTGATGCATGTTTGTTTTAAAATTAGATCTAGTAATTTTACATTCATGCATGTTATTTTCATGGAGTTAGAATTAAATCTTTATTTTTGTTTTGAGAAAATGATGGACTTGAATTTATGTTTTGTGGATGCATGTGTGTGTGACTTGTGTGTGTTGAAAAATGAATGAAAAACCTTGTCTCCTTGCATCATGAGATTCGGCCACCCTAGGGAACAATAGGAAGCTAGGCTTGTCCCTCATTCAGGTTGCATAGATAATGAATCTATTTTAATATAAGAACTTTAAAAGTATATGCATGCTATGATTGAGTTTTTAAAAGAAAATACATGAGAACCTTTGGAATGATTTATGATTTAAATTGTTGCTTTGATTTAAAGTCTTCAAATGAATTAAAATTGTTGATTTGTCCTTTGATGCTCACGGTTTTAATTATAAAAAGAGAGAAAATGATTTCATGATTTCATGTTTTCAAAACCATATAAGTATGATTCGGCCAAGCATGTGCATATATTTGGGGAAAAAAAATTTGTTTTCATGCAATGACTTATGATTATAGCTATGTCCTAGGTGTGTGATACTGTATGCTTGATAAAAATGATGTGTGTGTCTTTCTTTTATCTTTTTGGTTCTAGAAATAAAAATAAATGATTTGATTTGATTATGTGAAAAAGAAATTTTGTAATGATAATTCAATAATTTCAAGTTGTTAAAATTTATTAGAGATTAGAAATTAGTAACCATAGTAATTCGGTCCTTGGTGAGTTAATCACAAGGCTTAATTTAAATTGTTTTCTTAAGAATAATTTAATTTATTTATTAAGGTTATAATTTAATTAATAATTTTGAATGATGTGAAATGTGACTTCTGTGAATACTTGAAACTTGTATGTGAATGTTCTTTATACTGATGGTGTGTGATTGTTATTGGTGTTTGTGAAAAATCTATGTTTGTATTTTAAAGAAATTGAAAATGTTTTATTTAAAAATATGATTTAAAATAACTCAAATCAATTTGAAATTTTATTTTCTTGGATTTTTGGTATTATGTTTTAAAGTATAAAAACACTGCTTTCATAACCAGAATGTTTTAAACTAAGAAGAATGAATTTGTTTTAATGAAGAGATTATTTTAGAAATTGATTTAAAGCTTTCTTGGAAACATTTTATAGACTTGATTTGGAATTAAAAACCTTCTTGGATATTAGCAATGTGTTTTCAAGAAAAGAATTGTCTTAACAAGTTTTCAAAACTAAATTAAGAAACTATCGAAAACGTTCTAACGCACGGGAAAAATGTTCTAGTACGGGTGACGGACGCGAAGGGAACGACGCAAAGCTAGCAACGAGAAACCTTGGGAAGTTTTCGGATGCTTCGTCATCAAGGTGAGAGAGAAGCTCCCCTTAAGACGCCGTGGTATTAGGCAACATATTAAGGCGTCCAATCATCTCAAAGATTGGACCCGGTCTCATTAGGCGATATAGAGGGATAGTAGGTTTGTTTATTTGTTTGTGTGTTGAGTGTTGGGCTATCCCTACGAGTCGCTGAGATCGAAGTGTTGTCTATAGTTAATATATTTGCTTATATGATATGATGTTTTATTTTTGTTAATTATGCATGAGTTACTTGATTCAATTTAGTATATGAATGGTTCAATTATTTGTTAGATGTTGATTACACCCTAAAGCCTGAAATAGTAATATTGAAATAAGATTGAGAAAAGAAAAAGAAATGCGAATAAGAATGTGAAGATGATTAAGAAAGAGATAAATCTTAACGTGAATGGAATGCAAAAGAGATAAATATTGAACGAAAGAAAATTAATAATTTAGTTTGAGAAAGAACGGTGATGAAAAGATAATGTTCGAGATAACGACAAGAAAAACCCGATGAGGCGAGCGGAAGCGTGGTGATGATGAGCGAGGCCGATGGTGCCATGGAGCCACAACGGAAGAGAGAGACGCTGATGGTGCTGCTGAGCAACCACTGAGGAGCCCAATGATGATGCTGCTGATCAAAGAGGATGAGAAAAGATGCTGATGATGCTGAGGAGGATAATGTCAATAAGACGCATGAGAAAGGAATGTGAGGCAAGATTGCCGTCAAGAATTTGCGGGAACGGATTGCGATTAGTGGTCGGGCTTCGTTGAAGGGATGCACTAAGGACGAGCCGACTGTTAGGATTAAGCCGCTAATAAAAACCCTAAAAGAATTAAAAGACTTTAAAAGACATTTACAAACGCGGTGAGGTATGAGTGTCGTATCGAAGTAGTGGAGAGGAAGATACTATGGGTATCTGCGGATACTCAGGTGGAGATTGCAGGAGGGGAGGGCAAAGACGGTGAAACGTCAAGAAGCCTGGAGTATATTTCTAGGCGGAGTGAATCCCACATGTGGTGTACTAACGTGGTAGGGACTGGGTCCAATACCGTGGTAAGTTCCGCATCGCGAACTAGAAATTATACTGTCACCCCCTCGATGCAAGTCTAGAACAGTGAGAGGGACTGGAACGGGGCATCTGAGAATGCCGCTGAGAGCGTGCATTGATGATATATGAATTGATATGATATGAATTGAAATGATTTGAGGCTGTAGTCCTCCTGGTCTGGGACCATTTGATTTTGAGACAGCTGTCGTGCCCGCGTGGTAAAGGTCCTGTACTCCTGTTTGCTTCCGACTAGGTTGGGTGGATGACCGAGGAGATGTAGACGTGTGAGACTTCCTCAATGATGATGTTCCCCCCATCATTGAGTGAACCGGAACGCAAAAACTTAAAAGACAAAGATATTTCAAAGAAAAGTACAACTAAAGATATCAAATATCGAATAAAATTTATAAGAGAAGAATACGAAAGAATTCTCGAGATGATTGACATGGAAGAAAGAAAGAATAAGAGTTGTGAGAAAGATTTTAAGAATGTGAATATGAAAAGCTAAGTATATGATCGTGTTTAATTATATGTGTATATGATATTGTTGTTGTTTGGGTCTGTGTGTGGTTTATTGTTTTTCCTTAATAATTGCCTACTGTAATTCCACATAGTCGACATAACTGTTTGGGTAGCTTACTCTCTCCTCCTCTTCTGTACTTCTGCTTCTTTTTCTTCTCTGGGAAATTGGTACGATCCTTAGATGCAAAATAGAGTGAGGTTCCAGCTTGTTCGGGAGGTAGAAACATCTCCGTTGAAAGGAGACGATTCGTGGAGAAACCCTTTGGGGCATCAGATGAGGGCGACGCTACTTACGGTTGGAGGACTTGGTCTATCAAGATCCGGAATTTGATGACGAGTATGAGTGTGTCTGACTAGAAGCTAGGTGATTCCCCCTTGGAGGAATGTAATCCAGTGTAAGTTCTTAGCTGCCTAGCTCTATCATACTGTACCCCGGCATAAGTTTTGTTTAATACTAATGTTTTGAAACAAGTAAACGGGCTACCATTTTAAATGATGTTTTGAAAACGAGTTTCAAAGTGCGGTGTCTTGTGACATCTCGGTTTGGAACTTGAAAAGTGGTTATGTAAGGTGGGAACATGAGTTTTAAATAAAACTCTGCTTTAAAAGTCTAAGTGTTCTCATCTTGTGTAACACTCGCTGTAAAAAAAAATGGCCCTAATTTTCACTATATTTAATTTAAGTTTTCAATTTGCCGAATCGAGGTGTTACACGGTGTCTTAGGAAAGCTTCTCTCTCAGCTGAGATCCAGCGATTAAATGCGTACCGTCTCCTTGGATCCTTTTTGCTGCCGGCTGCCCCAATCCCTCGTCTTTCAAACTCCTCGTACTAAATAAAATACGTTCACGTTATTAACTTGTATTAAGAAAATCTTTTTTTGTAACTTAGACACCTCTCATTCTTTGTCGAAAGACTTAAAACATAACCGTTTTCTTTTAAACAACTCTAATATTTTCTAGCACTTAAACGTTTCAAAACCATTTGGAAAACATCATGTAAAGTCATTTAAACTATTTAGTTTGGTCGCTGGTCCGTCTTGGACAGCACCTTAATCATATTTGAAAACACCGAAAAATGCACCGTTTTTAACCCGGCTTTTCTTAAATCAACTATCATTTGAAAACTTTACTTTAAATCACTTGTACTCATTTTTAAAATTAAGAAACAAGTCCAAACAATTCTGGACAGCAAAGAGTCGTTTTACAAAATCACTTTGATAAAACCCCGAGAACATCGTAAAAACACTTTTCGTTTTGAATAACTCTTCAATTTAAAATTAACACTTTAAAAATCAAGTTTTTATCATAAAACAAACTTTGGACAGCCATAAACACAATTTAAAAATCTCAAATAAATCAAAAATGGAATTTTCTTGAAACGAATTTATTTCAAAACCACTTACACACTCAAATATTTTTCAAACATAAACTAGCACACAACCATAACAACACTTAAATGAACTAAGTCATACAAGCAATTAATCAATCATTTAATTTAATTATAAATCAAACAAAACACTTAGACATTCACATACTCAAAAAGATATAAACCAAGCACAACAACTCAATTCTTTTCAAAGATCACTACATGAGTTTATTTTTATGCAACTAGATTTCCTAAACTTATTTACACTACATGACCGAATAAAATTAAGGAAAACAAGTTAAGAATTACAAATTTAAACACATAAATCAACTTGATTTATTTCAAATACTAAAATCTCATTTTCTTTTTCATGAAACAAAATTATTTACTCTTCCTTTCCCTCTCAACCGAATGCACACACACATATTCAATTAAACACAAAACTTTTCCAAAATCATTTAGTTCATTTATGTCCTTTATTTTTAAATCAAAAACCGATTATAAAATAAATATTCACAACACAATTTCAAACAATTGATTTTAGCATAATTTCTCAAAACATACTCATTACTTTTAAGTCACCTCATGAAAAAGAACCCTAGTCTATTTAGGATGCATAGGTCGAACCTCATTTTGACAAGTCAAGGTTTTTGGTTCACTTTTTCAACATGCAAGATCACAAAACATGGATCAAGTTAAAAATCATTTTCCAAAAACTTGTTTCCTTGGTTTCATTGTAAAACCGTGAGGTTCATTAAGAAAATAAAATCTTTTTACTCAAAAACCTCATGCATGCACCTAGATCTTGTAGATCAAGCCATGAAATCAAATATAATAGTACAAATCAAAGATTAAAATCACTTTGGGTAAGAAGAAGTCAAAACCGTAATGAATATTGAAGAAAATCAAGTCTTTTTGTTTAAAAACAACATGCATGGTTTCAAGGGCATAACTTTCTCATAGATCAAAACAAGATTAAAGCTTTTAAAGGTCAAAACCCAAAAGTCAAGGTTTTATTAAAACCAAATCAAAATCAAACATTTCAACAACTCAAATTAACTTTTCTAAACATGAGATTAACATGCAACCACTTAGATCAAATTAAAAAGCACCAAGACCCATAGATCTAGTCAAGGCCGAATCATCTGGCTCTTGATCTAGGGTTTTATAAGTTTATTTATTCTTAAAAATTCAAGATCAAGGTTCAATTAACACATGCATGAACTCCAATCATCAAAATCAACATGCAACACCCAAGATCTTAATTTTATTACCACCCAAGTTTAGATCACACATTTATTTTTCAAAGAAACTCTTAGACACATCTTTAAATCACGGTTTAAGAAAGAAAATTTAACGTGCAAGGAGATTTACTTTAAAATTTACAAAAGTCTCAACAACCTTTAGATCTTTAGGATTTATGTTGAAAAACTTTAAGATCTTTCATGAAAAACCTTAAACGAGTTATAGAGTCCGTTGATTAGAAGTTTACAAGTTTCTTTGAGTCTTAGGAGTTCATGATCAAACATAAATAGAACATGCAAAGGAAGAAAAGAAAGGAAGATTACAAAATCAAAGAGGAAATCTATACTATTACAACTCTTCATGCTTATTCGAACTACCCACCAAGAAAGGGTTGATCTTCTAGCTTCTAAAGTCTTGGATCTTAAAGGAAGTCTCTAGGGTTTTTGGCTTGGTTTCCTCCTTCTTCCTCTCTAGCTCACGGCCCTCTTTCTTTTTCTCTCTAATGTTGAGAGCTTAATTTTTGCTCTCAACTAAGTGTGTGTTGAAAGGTGAAGGGAAGTAAAAGAAATGAAGGGTGGAAATGAATAAATGAAGTGGCCAACACTTCACCCATTCGGCTATATATAGGCAAGGGCAAAGGCATGAGACTTTCCCTCTTTTGCCCTTGTGAAATTCGGCCATGGGTGCAAATGGGAGGGGCAATTTTAGCTCTTCAAAATTTTGCATGGGTGGTGGTTATCAAACATAGGGAGACATGGTGGAGGAAACTAAGGAACTAGGTCTCTTAGGTTTAGTTACCTTTTGGCTAGTAGTTAGGATTTAGTTACTAACTTAGTTACTTAGGGTTCTAATCTAGTCCATGGCTTCTTGTCCAAAAATAAAAATTCTAAACTTATACATACACATACGTATCACACATATATGCACACATACATGCATTATCTTTTTATTTCTTAATCAATTCTATTTTAGAACATATAAGCACCAATTCACATAATAATTAAAATATTTCAAGAAATCAAATTCACACAATCATACATTAAACACGTATCAACCAACAGATATGTTTAGAAAACAAATCTCTTTTTCATAAAAATACCCTTGTTTAGAAATCACCATTTCTTTAAGGCATAAAAATGTCCAACATATAACTATTTCTCAAAACTCCACTTTAAAACTCATAACATCATTTCATGAAACCGTTTCTTTAAAATCACTCATCATTTTAAAAACGTGAATTAAGAAATTCATTTAAGAAAATACTCTTCCAAAACATTTTTCTCAAAAATAAATCTCTTTAGTATTTTAAATTAATACGAGGAATTTGCAGGGTGTTACATAATCTACCCACAACTCAATCCAGAGTTATCACAGCTTAAAGCATGTGTGGCCATATTCCATAGGCCGAGAGTTTGAACCATTTCTCTGATACCACTAAGTGTAACGACCCAGCTATTTAACTCTTAATTACTTATACATAAAATAGAGGAAAATTTTTCGCCAAAATAAGCTTGTAACTTAATCATTTCAAAAGCGGAAGCAAACTCATACATAATAATATAACATAGAAGTTTTACAACTTTATAACACAATAGTTCAAACTATAAGTAAACAAAATAGACTCCGAGCTACTTAGTTTACTATTAGTAACCCAGAGCATGGTTCTTCAAAACTCCACCATTGGAAAGGGAATATCGCATCCCTTTCCAGTACTATTGTTCCCCTTGGAAGATAGGATCTCCATTACCTACAAGGGCAACAAGGGAGTAAGTCATAGCTAATCACATCAAAACAAATGATAATAATAGTGGCTAAAAACAACAAACACAAGTAATAACAGGTTACAAATGCATATGTCAAACCCTTTTTACTCAAGTAGTTAATCTTGTTATCAATGGCATGATGCATGCTAATCTCAACAATTTCCCAGGGCATCACAGCTTGGAGGAAAATGGATCATCTTGAGCTTCCTCCGCTCGACCCTTCACGACAGACAGCGTGTGCGACAGACAGCGCAAAATGTAACATCCTAAGCTTTTATTTAAATGAAATAATTATTAAAAACCTTAGAAAAATAGGAAAAGTGACTTAATGAATTTTGGTAGAGATGTTAGTGGTGATTATAAGTCCTAGGAGTTGTATAGAATGCAGTTGTGGCTTTGGGCAGAGTCAAATAAGCGAAATCGGGAGTTAAATCGGCGTTTTAGATGTTAGAAATCGACCGAAAAGAGAAAATTAGAAATTTATTATAGGAAGCTAAGAAAATAAATTCCACCGTTGGATAGGAAGCTTGTGGGGTGAAGAAGCATGTCTAAAAATTTGGACTCGATCCGACGGTCGACGAAAAAGTTACGGCGAATCGAAGTTTGGAAATTCTGGTGCACGCCCAGGCGCACCGGTTCACGCCCAGGCGCACCACTGTTTATTGGTGCACCAACTTAGGAGCTTTTTCGCTCAGGCGCACCATTCCGTGCGCTCAGGCGCGCGCAAATCGCACCAGCTGCACCAGAAATCGCGTGTTGGCGCGCCAAAACTCCTGCTGACCGTATGAGCCATGTACCAGCTTGGTGCTGGTGCTGATCGTGCGCCCAGGCGCGTGGCGCAGATCTGGACAGATCTGGTCCATTGAAATTGAACTTGGTGGCTAAGTCAAGGATTTCAGCCACACGATTTCCAGCAGAACCAAGGCAAAAATTAAGGCACCAAACACACCTCATTTCACCACCTTTCATCACCAAACAACTCCATCAACTTCATCCATTTTCTCTCCATCTTCATCACATTTCCATCACCAATCCACCATACACATTTGATTCTTGGGCACCTCAACCCAAAATCAACCAAAACTCATCAAGCTTGCTCCATGGATTTTGTTTGAAGTTCATTCCTCTTCCTCCTTGGCTCACACGAATCACTCCCTCCTTCTCTTCTTGGTTTTCAATTTTTCCACCATTGATTGGGTAAGTAGCTTCATGCCATGAGTTATTTTCCTTTCCATTCAAACTCTCCTTAATTCATGGGTTTTGTTCTAAAACCCTTAAGGTTCTTGCACTCTTTGTTATATAGGGATTTTCTTTTCATGCTTTTCCAACTCAAACCAAGGCAAGGACAAGGATCCCTCATCTTGTGCTCTCTCAAATAGGCTTGACTATCATCATTTCATCATTTCCTTATTGAGGTGGCAAGCTATACTTAGGAAGTTCAAAGTTTCCAAGGTTTTGAGCTAGGGCTCACTAAGGTTCTATTTACTCTTTGCTAATTTAAGGTAAGGAGTGGGTTATAGTGAGTATTACCTTACTCTAGGGTTTAGTTTACAATATGCATATAATGGGTACTAAGATTTTTGTGTTAGTTTAGGTTGATATAATATAGAATAATTGCTAGAATAGAATTTAAGACTTAGGGAATTTATTTTGATGTTGATATATTGCATTTTGTGATTTGGTGATGTTGATGAATTAAATGCTTATATTGTTTAATAACTTGAGTTGTGATATTAAGATGAATTGTGCTAATTAAGTTATAAAATATATTAGTGATCATTGGATAGTGGAAATGGGTAATGTGGTGATTAATTTTGAGTAATGGAAATTTGCTAAAGAATTGATAATAATAAAGGAACTAAATGAATTATACCCAGGCTCAGCCAGGGGAGATTGTATTATACCCGGACGCTGTAAGTCGCTATCGCACGGTGGTGCGAGCGCAGTAGGTCGTGACCAGGGGATTACCCGGACGCAGTAAGTCGTTATCGCGCGGTGGTGCGAACGCGGTAGGTCGTGACCAGGGGATTGAGAAACACACCCGGACGCAGTAAGTCGTTATCGCGCGGTGGTGCAAACGCAGTAGGTCGTGACCAGGGGATTGAGAAACACACCCGGACGCCGTAAGTCGTTATTGCGCGGTGGTGCGAACGCAGTAGGTCGTGACCAGGGGATTGAGAAACACACCCGGACGCAGTAAGTCGTGAGTGCACAGGAGTGCAGACGCAGTAGGTCGTGACCAGGGACAGATAAAAAGAACATAAATATGATTATAATACATGGAACGAAAGACTTAAGAAAATGTTTAATAAAAATCGATTTGAGAAACTAATGAATACTTGAAATTGAATTGTGGTGAATTGACTCTTATTATGTTGTCATTGAATTGTTATTTGTGTATGGCTTAGTGTTGCATTATGTCTTAATTGGAAACTGCCTCCCCATTTTATGTGTAATACTCACTCCTTACTATCTCCACAGGTACTGAGGAAGAGTTTGCACAAGATCAGGCCGAGCAGGAGTACTCTCCCTCACAGGGAGAGTAGGTCACTTATTATTATGTAGGACATGGAAATGTCCTGGGCTCGATGATGTGAATCCTTTTTGTTGTATATAAATGTAAATAGCTTTTGGGGTCCCAGGACGACTCCTTTTGGGAAAGGGGTCTATTTTGGGGAAAAACTATTTTCCTAACTTGTTTATATTCCGCTAACTCTGATGACTAGATTCTGATGTTTTAAACTTGTTTCTGATGCGTGCACGAAGTTGCACAAACTGTTATATATGTGAATAGCCCTGCTGGCTTTGAACTTTGAAAATATGTTATTTATCAGGTTGCAGGAAAACAGAAATTTTGGAAAAGTCCTAAAAACAAACGAAACTCCGTCCGTTTGACGGGAGATTTTCTTATGAATTAAAAATAACTAAGAGTTTTTACTAATCAATTTATAAGTTTAAAATGAAATTTTCAAGTTGCTATTTTTAATTAAGGGTATAAAAGGGTAAATAAACTTAGGTGTTACAATTTATGGTATCAGAGCAGTTTCCCTCGGCCTTTGGAGTGTGGACTCACATCTCCAAATGGTTACTCACCAAGCGAGTAACCGATATAAGTAAATAAGTGACTAAATTAGAGTAATAAGATAGAGTAGTTATTACTGCTAAATAATATATGTATTAACTTGTCATTTTTCTAGTATTAGAAGTTATGGCAAGCAGGCGCAGTGACGGTGATAGGATCGCTGCAATCATAGAGAGTTTGGTCCAAATCAATCAAAGGCAAGCTGAATTGGTGGCTACGGCTGTGACAACCATAGCCTCACTTAACCAGTAATCTCAGGCAATTCAGGATCCCTCCCCAGCTGAAATTCATTGGTTGACTGAATTCAAGTGGCATGGTCCCCCTAAGTTCGAGGGTGGCTATAATCCGAATGTAACTCAGAAGTGGCTTCGAGAGATAGAAGAAATTCTCCACGATATTTCGCCGCCTGAGGAAAAGAAAGTCCTTCTGGTTCAATATGCACTCGTTGGAGAAGCAGAGCAGTGGTGGGAGCATGTTCAAAAGTGTATGGAGACCAATGAACAAAAAGTGACATGGGACGCATTCAAGGAAAGGTTCCGGGGAAAGTATCTTTTCGAAGATGTCCGAAAGGAGAAGGAACATGCTTTCCTATGCTTGAGACAAGAGAACATGAGTGTTGAGGAATATGTAGGGAAATTTGAGGATCTGATTCGCTATGCTACCAGCTATAAGGGTGTGAATGAAGAAATCAAATGCATCAAGTTCCTTGCAGGACTCCGTGGAGATCTTAGAGCAGTTCTTGGAAAGGTACCCAAGGACAACTTTGCTCAGCTAGTACATTGGGCCAACGTTTGGGATAAAGGTATGGCGAGGTCGAAAGGTGCCACAGGGAAATCAAAGGTTCATTCTAAACCTGAGATCGAGAGGGTTACTTCAAAGAAAGCAAGGCTGATGGTAACCCCTCAGTTTCCCAAGTCTACTTGTGTCCATTGTGGGAAGTTCCATGGGAGACGATCAAAAGCTGATACAATCGGTCTCTTACCTTAGGGTATCGAGATGATATAATATGTTAATGCCAAGTGGGGGAGCAACTTAGCAATCCAACTTGGGTTTTGTCTAAGTAAAAGTGAGTCGAGAAGTAGACGAACTAAAATGGGAGGAAAATCCAAACCGTAGGCTAAAGTTTTATCAGTGGGGTGGTTCTCCAATTGAGGGACAGAATGGAATTTCGGGGACGAAATTCCAGTAAGTGGGGGAGAATTGTAACATCCTAAGCTTTTATTTAAATGAAATAATTATTAAAAACCTTAGAAAAATAGGAAAAGTGACTTAATGAATTTTGGTAGAGATGTTAGTGGTGATTATAAGTCCAAGGAGTTGTATAGAATGCAGTTGTGGCTTTGGGCAGAGTCAAATAAGCGAAATCGGGAGTTAAATCGGCGTTTTAGATGTTAGAAATCGACCGAAAAGAGAAAATTAGAAATTTATTATAGGAAGCTAAGAAAATAAATTCCACTGTTGGATAGGAAGCTTGTGGGGTGAAGAAGCATGTCTAAAAATTTGGACTCGATCCGACGGTCGACGAAAAAGTTACGGCGAATCGAAGTTTGGAAATTCTGGTGCACGCCCAGGCGCACCGGTTCACGCCCAGGCGCACCACTGTTTATTGGTGCACCAACTCAGGAGCTTTTTCGCTCAGGCGCACCATTCCGTGTGCTCAGGCGCGCGCAAATCGCACCAGCTGCACCAGAAATCGCGTGTTGGCGCGCCAAAACTCCTGCTGACCGTATGAGCCATGCACCAGCTTGGTGCTGGTGCTGATCGTGCGCCCAGGCGCGTGGCGCAGATCTGGACAGATCTGGTCCATTGAAATTGAACTTGGTGGCTAAGTCAAGGATTTCAGCCACACGATTTCCAGCAGAACCAAGGCAAAAATTAAGGCACCAAACACACCTCATTTCACCACCTTTCATCACCAAACAACTCCATCAACTTCATCCATTTTCTCTCCATCTTCATCACATTTCCATCACCAATCCACCATACACATTTGATTCTTGGGCACCTCAACCCAAAATCAACCAAAACTCATCAAGCTTGCTCCATGGATTTTGTTTGAAGTTCATTCCTCTTCCTCCTTGGCTCACACGAATCACTCCCTCCTTCTCTTCTTGGTTTTCAATTTTTCCACCATTGATTGGGTAAGTAGCTTCATGCCATGAGTTATTTTCCTTTCCATTCAAACTCTCCTTAATTCATGGGTTTTGTTCTAAAACCCTTAGGGTTCTTGCACTCTTTGTTATATAGGGATGTTCTTTTCATGCTTTTCCAACTCAAACCAAGGCAAGGACAAGGATCCCTCATCTTGTGCTCTCTCAAATAGGCTTGACTATCATCATTTCATCATTTCCTTATTGAGGTGGCAAGCTAGACTTAGGAAGTTCAAAGTTTCCAAGGTTTTGAGCTAGGGCTCACTAAGGTTCTATTTACTCTTTGCTAATTTAAGGTAAGGAGTGGGTTATAGTGAGTATTACCTTACTCTGGGGTTTAGTTTACAATATGCATATAATGGGTACTAAGATTTTTGTGTTAGTTTAGGTTGATATAATATAGAATAATTGCTAGAATAGAATTTAAGACTTAGGGAATTTATTTTGATGTTGATATATTGCATTTTGTGATTTGGTGATGTTGATGAATTAAATGCTTATATTGTTTACTAACTTGAGTTGTGATATTAAGATGAATTGTGCTAATTAAGTTATAAAATATATTAGTGATCATTGGATAGTGGAAATGGGTAATGTGGTGATTAATTTTGAGTAATGGAAATTTGCTAAAGAATTGATAATAATAAAGGAACTAAATGAATTATACCCAGGCTCAGCCAGGGGAGATTGTATTATACCCGGACGCTGTAAGTCGCTATCGCACGGTGGTGCGAGCGCAGTAGGTCGTGACCAGGGGATTACCCGGACGCAGTAAGTCGTTATCGCGCGGTGGTGCGAACGCGGTAGGTCGTGACCAGGGGATTGAGAAACACACCCGGACGCAGTAAGTCGTTATCGCGCGGTGGTGCGAACGCAGTAGGTCGTGACCAGGGGATTGAGAAACACACCCGGACGCAGTAAGTCGTTATCGCGCGGTGGTGCGAACGCAGTAGGTCGTGACCAGGGGATTGAGAAACACACCCGGACGCAGTAAGTCGTGAGTGCACAGGAGTGCAGACGCAGTAGGTCGTGACCAGGGATAGATAAAAAGAACATAAATATGATTAAAATACATGGAACGAAAGACTTAAGAAAATGTTTAATAAAAATCGATTTGAGAAACTAATGAATACTTGAAATTGAATTGTGGTGAATTGACTCTTATTATGTTGTCATTGAATTGTTATTTGTGTATGGCTTAGTGTTGCATTATGTCTTAATTGGAAACTGCCTCCCCATTTTATGTGTAATACTCACTCCTTACTATCTCCACAGGTACTGAGGAAGAGTTTGCACAAGATCAGGCCGAGCAGGAGTACTCTCCCTCACAGGGAGAGTAGGTCACTTATTATTATGTAGGACATGGAAATGTCCTGGGCCCGATGATGTGAATCCTTTTTGTTGTATATAAATGTAAATAGCTTTTGGGGGCCCAGGATGACTCCTTTTGGGAAAGGGGTCTATTTTGGGGAAAAAACTGTTTTCCTAACTTGTTTATATTCCGCTAACTCTGATGACTAGATTCTGATGTTTTAAACTTGTTTCTGATGCGTGCACGAAGTTGCACAAACTGTTATATATGTGAATAGCCCTGTTGGCTTTGAACTTTGAAAATATGTTATTTATCAGGTTGCAGGAAAACAGAAATTTTGGAAAAGTCCTAAAAACAAACGAAACTCCGTCCGTTTGACGGGAGATTTTCTTATGAATTAAAAATAACTAAGAGTTTTTACTAATCAATTTATAAGTTGAAAATGAAATTTTCAAGTTGCTATTTTTAATTAAGGGTATAAAAGGGTAAATAAACTTAGGTGTTACACAAAAACAACTCAACAAGCTGGAGCAAACAATGCATGAATGCAACCATAATCCATTACCAATCCTCATTATCAATTCATTATAATTTCCATTAAGGACATAGTCCATCATTCCATCTTTCCATTCATTAATCTCATCTTTAACAATTCCTTCAGCTGGTACTGAAGCATTCATAAAAGGCCATCAGCGGCATAGCCACTTGGTGATGGGTGTATTTATTTTCAATTCTCCTTTCAGAAAAATTCATTAGCGGCCCAGCCACTTTCTGATGGTTTTAGAAATAGCGTATAATCATTTATTTAGTAATCCATCGGGGCATAGCCTCCTATTGGTGGATTTTTATTGCAACGACCCCATTGGGACTCCCATAGAAAAATATCAACCAAGTGAGTAAAACATTCACCAGGACATCTAGGGATAATATCAACCGAATGGGTGTACGCACTTCCGTTGGGACTCCTATAGGGAAATAATCAACCACTGAATAAAATTCCAGTAGGACACCTCCAGGATAGCTATCAACCAACGGGATTAGATGTTAAGCAAAGTGATGTTTAAACTTTAGTAATTTAGGAGATTAGACGAGTTAATTTATGAAACTTTTTAAAATAAGAGATTTGTGAAATTTTCTCAAAATACTCGAGTAGTTCATGCCAAAATACTCGAGTACTAGAAGAAATACTCGAGTCGTTCATCATTTTCCAGAATACTCGAGTTTTTCTCTAAATACTCGAGTCTTTTTGCTGCATCAGCACCAGTTTTTCTGCATAATATGCACCAATTCGTGATTCTTATACCTTTACTTCAATTCTGTAACAAACAGAAGTTATTCCACAAGTAATAAACATATTGCATATATCAATTAACATCAAATTAACAGAAAACATAATCAAATCACAGAATTGCATAAAACATAGAAAATATCCATTTCAACATATAACTTTAATTTCTACTTGATTTTAAGTTTGAAAATCAATCCAGTGAACTTCCTTAGGTCCAATTAAAGTTGTTTGAATACAAAAATCATGGGTTTCTGGTCTCCAAGTCAGATTCCCATTTCAAACTTAAGTTGCCCATGAACCTCATATGGTTCCTATGAATTTAGCTTATTGATTATCATTCTAGCGATTAGGTAACTTCTCCCATACCTTAGAGAAGCTAAACAAATGATTGGTTGAAGAGGAAAGGGACTGGATCAAGGTTGGTGATTTATGCATTTGTGCACACAAGTTGTGTAACATCCCTAATTTAAATCCAAGCATAATTAGTGAATTAATAAGTTTAAAGTGTAAGGAATGGGTAGATTAATTGCTTAAAGAATTTTGGGAGCAAGGTGAGTGGTAATTATAAGTATTAGGGGTTGTGTAGGAGCCATTGGTAGCAAGGGGCAAAATTATCTAGGCAAAAATCGGGAGTTAAATCGGCGTTTTAGATGTTAGAAATCAACCGAAAAGAGAAAATTAGGAATTTATTATAGGATGCTAAGAAATTAAATTCCACCGTTGCATATGAAGTTTAAGGAATTAAGAAGCTTGTCTTCAAATTTGGGCAAGATCCGACGGTTAACGAAGAAGTTATGGTGTAGTCAACATAAAAGTCAAAAGACCCTCGCCCAGGCGCGCCAACAGCTCGCCCAGGCGCGCGAACACGCATCAGACCCTCCCCACAGCAGCAAACTCGCCCAGGCGAGCAGGAGGCCTCGCCAAGGCGCGCGACGCGAAGCTGTCTCGCACCAGCACCATAAATGGTGCGAGAATGACCCACCAAA